>CAMPDV010000160.1:0-617651 GCA_946699065.1 Loxodes magnus | reverse complement strand
AAATATCAGTTAAACCGATCTCTTTTTCTTACTTTTCTTCTTTACTTTTCTTAGAAATCTTATCAATTTTAAACTTCAAATATCAGTTAAACTTATATCTTTTTCTTACTTTTCTTCTTCACTTTTCGAATACTTTTTACTTTTATTTATCTATTTATTCTCATTAAATCTTAATTTATACCACTTAACTAATTTTACTTCTTCACTTTTTATAGAACTTCTATTTTTTTTTAATCTATTCATTCTTATAAATACTGAAATTCTTTCGAATTTTTTTTATTTTACAGCTTCACTTTTGATATTTATCATATCATCTTATTTTTGCAATATTTCTTTTTTTTTTCTTTCTTTTCTTAATTAAATTTTGAATATAGATCTATTTTTATCTTTTTATTTATATAAACTTTATATTCTAATAAAAATTTTCTTTTTATTTTTGTCTTGCTTTTATTCATTTTGCTAGAAATTATATTTTTTACTTTTCTTATAATTTATTTTTATGCTTATCGAGTTTCGGACTAAAACTTCTTGCAGTTTACATCCCAACACTGCCTTCATGTGATATCTGGGATATCCTGTTGCTTTCTAAAAGCAGCTTCCTGTGAGCTTCATCACTATGGGCAGCCAGGCTTCAAGCCCATATAAGGATTGGATAATCAAGAGAAAGTCGTTCTTTTGCAAATGTTTACTTACACTAGGGACTTTCTCACTTCAGTAAAGTAACTTGTTCCTATCCATAAAACCAGAAAGGTCAGAAGGTCAATCTTAGCTCCTACCATCTTTATAATTGTCATTTCTTACTTTTCTTTGGATATTTTTATTTTATTTATTTTATCATTATTTTTGAGGAATTTTTTTTATAGATTTTATTTTATTTTTTTTTTTTGTATTTCAAGATATTTTTTTTACTTTTATAAACTCTAAAAATCATAAAATTTTTCATTACCCAAAAATCAAAAAAATTATCACAACTCAATTCAAAATAAATTAGCACAACCCAAAATCAAAACATTTCAAAACCAAAATCAAAAATTATATCCTTCATCTTTTTTAATCCCATTTTTTTTCAAAACCCTTTTTATTTTGAAACATTTTTTTTTAAAATTTGTTCCTTTCTTCCTTTATCTATTCCGATTTCCCCCCAGTTTGTTCCGTCCGAAAAAAGTCTTGCAGTGTAAAAAGCTGAGCAAAAAAACAAAATTAAATTTTTCACGATTTAATGCTTTAAATACTCTTAATTCCATTTCATTCAACTCTTAAAATTAAAAAAAATACCAAAACCAATTCTTAAAATTTTTATCATTCACCAAAATTGAAAATTTTAAAATAAAAAAAAACAAAAACTTGCAAAACCAAAATTTAAATCTTCAAAACTAAAATACAAAATCAAAAGTTTACAAATCAAATATCAAAACTTTCAAATCCAATTCAACAATTTTCAAATCCCAATTCAACAATTTTCAAATCCCAATTCAACAATTTTCAAAACCAAATCAAAAAATTTTCAAAACCCAAATCAAAACTTTTCAAAACCCAAATCAAAATTTTTCAAAACCCAAATCAAAATTTTCAAAACCCAAATCAAAACTTTTCAAAACCCAAATCAAAACTTTTCAAAACCCAAATCAAAACTTTTCAAAACCCAAATCAAAACTTTTCAAAACCCAAATCAAAACTTTTCAAAACCAAAATCAAAAAAAAATAGTCTCAAATTTTTTTTATTCACATTTTTTTCAAAAATCTTTTATACTTTAAAACTTTTTCTTAAAAAAATTATTCCTTTCTTACCCTTTACCAATCCCGAAATCCCCCAACTTGTTCCGTCCCAACTCAGCCCTATAGTGTAAAACGCTGAGCAAAAAAAGGCTTTGACACTTTTTGCCATTTTCAGGGCTTCTATCTCATGCAAATTTAATCTGCTGCACTTCAAATGCAGTATTCTACATTTTTCCTATCGGAAAATTACTTTTTGCAACTTAAAAAATTATAACAAACATAATTAAATTTTATAACATATTAAAAAAAAAAACTTTGCGCTATCACGCAACTCAAAAATTTTCTAAAACTATTATATAAAATTTAAAAAAAAATAGCTCTAGCACATAACTCAAAAATTTTAACCCCAGAAACATGAAAAACTTTTAAATCTAATACATACCTCAAAAAAATTTATAACACTAAAAAAATTAAAAAAAAATAACTCTAGTACATAACTCAAAAAAATTTATAACACTAGAAAAATTAAAAAAAAATAACTCTAGTACATACCTCGAAAAAATTTATAACACTAGAAAAATTAGAATTTTTAACTGAGTATGTTCCTCAAAAAATTTTGAACACTAGAAACTTTATTAAATATTCTAACACTTGCTTTTTAAATTAAATTAAAAAAAATATTAATAAAAATAACTAAATTCAAAAAGAACTTAGAAAAAATTAAGAACTTTAAAAAAACTTTAACTTTACTTATAATAATCATATTCAGAAGAAGAACATAAATAATTAGAATATAGACTTAACAAATTTTATATTCTTAAATGTAAAAATTAAATAGTTTAAATAGTTTAACTTCAAATAGATCACTTGATGTATCTCTACTTTTCCTCCACACTCATTGTAGTATTAGTCAGTACGCAATTCTAAAATCTTAAACCATAGTCAGCATATATTCTATTCCAGTCAGTCTAAATAAATAATGGTAGATTTGAACTTACCTATTATTAACTTTTTGTTTGTTCTCCATTTAATAACCTTCCTAAGTTCCATCTTCGGAAATTGTAATCTTTTGATTAAGGATCATACCAATAACTTCCATTACTTGATACTAACCAATTGTTGTCCTTAGATAATGATAAACTACCCACACTGTCTGTATGACCTAATAGTACACAGATACATTATCCAGTATTGATATTTCATATTCTTATACTCTTGTCAGAAGATCCAGATAAGATATATTTGTTGTTAGTTGAGAATATTACCGAGAAGACATAAGAGGTGTGACCCGATAAGACCTTTGTACATTATTATGTTCTTGAGCTCCATAAACGAATAGTTTTGTCATCCGATCCAGATATGATGTAAGTGGAATCACTAGATATAGCCACAGATAATACATAACTAGTGTGACCACTCATGGTCTTACAGGTACCTGTCTTGACGTCCCATAGTCTCACCGTATAATCATAACTTCCCGATACGATGAACTCTGAATCACTGGATATAGCCACAGCATATACACAACTAGTGTGACCACTCATGGTCTTACAGGTACCTGTCTTGACGTCCCATAGTCTCACCGTCTCATCATTACTTCCCGATACGATGAACTCTGAATCACTGGATATAGCCACAGCACATACATAACTAGTGTGACCACTTATGGTCTTGCAGGTACCTGTCTTGACGTCCCATAGTCTCACCGTCTTATCATCACTTCCCGATACGATGAACTCTGAATCACTGGATATAGCCACAGATGATACATAATGTGTGTGACCACTCATGGTCTTACAGGTACCTGTGGCTATGTTGTAGAGTCTTAGAGTTTCGTCTCATGATCCAGATACTATTAAGTTAGCGTCTGAGGAGATGGCTACGGAGGTGACTGATGAGGAGTGTCCAGTGAATATGTGTGGGTGCTCAGAAGTTATGGAGGTTAGGTTAGTTTTGGAGAGGTCACAGTTAATAAATTTTGTGTTACGGAGGTTAGCTGAAGTTAGGTTGGATTTGGAGAAATTGCAATTGTGAAGGTGGTGTCAGAGAGATCTGAGTTAGTTAAGTCAAGGTTTTCGAAGTTTTGATTGTTGAATGTAAAGTTCATGTAGTTTAAAATTGTCAATGAATTTGCTGCTGCTACTTATAGCTTTGAGTTGTTCTTAGATAAATTCAGAATCTATAACATAAATTGTTAGTTCTTCTCGGATTTTATTTGAATTAAATCGTAAAGAATCATCGATTTCTTGCAGATGCTGATTGTGTTCAACGGATTGCTTATGATGGAACTCATGTCGATTTAATTGTTTTGGAATTCGTTAAGAATATTTTGAATGTGTTGAATACTTTCTATTTTGAGTTCTTAAAATGGCTATTTTGGTATTTAAACTTTTTAAGTTTATTCAGGAACTTTTGGCTGTATTTATTATGAAACTTGCTGTCCGTTAGATTTATCTTTTTGCCTCTTCTTAAGGTTGTCTCACTTATTATGTCTGATTTTGCTAGAGTTGGTTTTATTGATCGATAACTTTTTTTATTACATATGAAAAATCTTGCATATTTGTTCTTTATTCGGGATTCATACTCATGATCTCCTAAAAGACCTTAAACGAAATTTCTGATATTGTTTTGCAATTTTGGCTTGCTTCTTAGTAGCTCAAAGACCTTACTCTTTGCTTTTCATTCTACATGCTTTCAAATTCCTTTTATACCTCATTCAATGTATTTAAATTACGATTGTATTCCTAACTGGTTACCATCTTTTAAGTCTTTATTTGCTGATACCTCTCACTTAAGATATTTATCTTTCTTAAGACTTCCTCTATTTCGTTTACAATCTTCTAACGCTTGTCAATTTCACTCTAACATAGTATTCACGTAACTTATTTGACTATTTCATTGAAGATCTTTTGGAAATCTACACATGTTTTCTTGATATTTAAGATACTTGCTTTTTATACGTTCGTTTGTCCAGATAAGTCTTTAATCAATTGGATTAGATTGGCTTAATGTTCAAAAATTGTTTAGCTATTATTTGAAATAATCTTTTATGTCAAAATTTTTAAGATTTTTTTCATCTATACTTACTTTTTTGTTGTGAATCTGACATTTAATTTTATCAGTTTCTTAAGCTATCTTTTAAAGACATTTAGTGCAACGAATACATCCACATTATAATTCTTTTGGCTATCTTTGATTTTAGTCAAAAACCTTTTTACATTTTTAACAGACAGTTAAATCCATTACTTATAATTAACTTATAAAAAAGTTTCTCAATAAATACCATATATTACAATGAAAATAAAATTGATAAAAAATAAATATTAACTAAAAATAAGAATTTATCAAAATTAGTAATTAATTTTGATTAAAAAAGATGCTAAGGAAAATTAAAGTTAATAATAACTATTAGATAAAAATATTAAACGTGACTACTGAAACTTTAAAAAAAAATTATTTTAAAATAATTTATAAATTTTAATTAAAAATTCAATTATTATTTGAGATAAATAAACTAAAATTTTTTTTTAAATAAAGATACTAATCATAAAAATTAAACTAAATAAAAATAATAAAAATATACTTTTAAATTATAAATAAATTTTAAAAAAATAATTTTTTTATAAATACAAAGAAAAATTTTTATATTATTTAAATACAAATTAATTTTTTATAATTTTAAAAGAATAAAAATATATAAGATATGAATGTAATATAAAATTTAAATATTAAAAAAAATCTAATTATTTCAAATTTAACAATCAAAAATAAATTTTTTTAATCAATATATAACGCAAATTATTAAAAAAATTAAGAATAAAAATTTTTTATTCATCTGAAAAAAACTTGTAAATTTACAACTAATTTACAAAATTTTATTTATTTAATAATTGAAAATTATTTAAAAATAAACTATAATGAAAAAAAACTATTTAAAATTAGATAGTTACATTTATTTGTTTAAAAATTCAAATAATATTAAAATATAAAAAATTACAAAAATTACAAAAATTACAAAAATTACAAAAATTACAAAATTACAAAATTACAAAAATTGCAAAAATTACAAAAATTGCAAAAATTACAAAAATTACAAAAATTACAAAAATTACAAAAATTACAAAAATTACAAAAATTACAAAAATTACAAAAATTAACTAAGATACAATTTGAAAAAACTTAATTATATTAATAAACTTAAAAACATCCTAAAAAATAATCTCAAAATAACAAAATTGAAGAAAAAATATTAAAGAAAAAAAAAATTATACTACAAAAATAAAAATGAAAATAATAAATAATAATTTACTTAAAAAAATATATAAAACTATAATAAAATATAGATATTCTAAAAATAAGAAAAATAATTCAATAAGATTAAAAAAGAATTAAAAAGTAAACAAAAAAATAAACAAAAAATAAAAATTTAATTTAACTGAATGAAAATAAAAATTTTAATTAAATAAGAAAAACATATAAGGCTAAATAAAGCCATATAATAAATAATTAAAAAAAAACAAATATAATAATATTTAATAGCTTTATAAGCATTCTAAATACCTTCTTGGTAGTTTATAAATTCTACTAAGTATGCTTTATATTTTATCTTTAAGTAATTTTCTTAATTGTATTGCTTAATTACTTTTTCATAAAATCTAATCATAGTTATTTTATAATAAATTTGGATTTTTTTTCAATTAAATTGTATTATAAAATTTCTACATTTATTCTATATCAGAATGCTATTTGAATTTATTAATATCTATTTCTTATTTTATATAGATTTATTTTGTTTTAATTAATAAAATCCTAAAATTAGCATAGAAATTTAGAATAATTCATTATTAAGCTTATTTTAAGATATATTGGAAGAAAATATAAAATGAGATTCATTTTATTTGGTTTTCCTAAATATCTAATTTAACTTGCATGTTTTATTTACAACTAACATTATCAATCAATATATTTTGTTTATATACCTTATTTAAGCTACGAAACAAAGAGTATGAGGATTGTAATGATAATATAAAGCAGACGCTATTTACTATCTGTTTAAGACTAGCTTTCATAAGAAAATAATTAAATCTAAATAGACTTAAATAAATAAGGATAACTAAAATTATAGAAATTATAAATAATCAGATTGATAAATAAATATTAAGCTTACTTATAGTAGCTTAAATTAATTAAATGCATAAAGTTATATTTATTCCTTATTTTATTTTTTTATATTTTAGCTACTTTTAATGTGATAATTATTTATTATGGAAAGCTTGTGATTGGCTTAATGATTTATTTTATTTTTTAATTTTAAAAACATAATAATAATTTTTAGTTATAAATGGGAGATTTATTATCTAAATTTATTAATACTATTTAGATAAAACTTTGATTAAATTATTTTAAAGCTTTATATTCCTGTGAGATTGATGTTATTAATAGTGAAAAATTAATAATGATTTAACAACTAAAATTGAAATTTCAAGATCTTTTTGAAGAATGGAAATAAAGAAAGTAAGAAAAGAGGATCAAATAGTGAAAATATAAAGAAAATGTTTATAAGCAAGATAAAAATAGATAATTAGGTAATATTTATACTCTAAAATTTATTAGAGTTATTTGGCAACAAATAATAAATAAAAAAAAATCTTTATTTTATTAATTTAATTTATTACTTTAAAGATTCTTTTTGATATTACGAAAATACTTAGTAATATTTATTTTATTTCTTTATTATGCACTGATAGATATATGCTTCGCTATTAAATTAACGTTTCGATATTAAAGTTAAAAAAATCCTTAATCTTACAATTTAATTATCTATCAATTAATTTAATACTTTAATTTAATAATAGAGTTAATTTTCAAATAATCTCAATTATTCTTTTATTATTTAAAGTAACTCTTTTAATAGCTTAAGTAGTTATTTAAAATTACTCCAAACAATATAAATTCACCTTGGTACTTAACATGTATAAATGAAAATTTCCTTCTTACTGATATTGGCTATTATAGGCTTTTCTCAAAGTCACAGAATAGATAAGCTCTTTATGGAAAATTAAAGCTATATTCAAGAAAGACTTAGTACCAAATCTATGAGAGATATAAATGGAAATGTTTATGAAATAGGGTATTCATAAATTAGTTCTAATAATTAAGATTGCTGAATTAGGAAAGTAGATAGTTAAGAAAATGAACTGTACAAAACTTTCTTAGATCAAGCCCAGCTGATTGTAGAGGTTTAACGTTGGCTTTAGACAGTAATGATAGACCATATACAGCGTTTTCGATTGATGGAGGCTCATATGATGCAGGATATATCACAAAAAAATCAGTTATGATTGGTGCTTTTTCAGGATCTATTTTTGATAGTTATGGTTCAGGAGGAGGTCCTAAAGTTTCAGTTCTAGCTGGATTAAGAACTGATAACGGATTTATCGAAAAAGCTACATTTTTAAGAACGTAACTTTCTACAGGAAAAGTGAATTCGTACTTAGTTAAGAAATAATTTTCTGTGCAGATTAAGTTTCAGTTTACTCTTAGAGTTAGTATATAATCTTTCGATAAAAATTCTTCAAATAATAAGTTCATAGGCTACCCAGAAGCAGGCTTGATAAAAGTAAGTACGGAAGGATTTTTCAGACATTATATTCATTTAGACAGAAATATAACGATAATTACATAGGCTTCAGTTAAAGATACTTTAACATGTTCAATTTTCTTTTAGGTAGAAGTTAGGCAATGAACTTAATTTGCTTTAATTAAATCCTATCTTTTAAGTTCAAATTTAAATAAAAAGCCCAAGTTAATAATTAAATATTGCTTAAGGAATTTAATTTAAATTTAAAGATTCGCTAAATGTTTATATATCTTAAGTATTTGCACTCTATGGTTTATTTGTAAAATAATTATTAATTTGATATATTTAATTTATATATTAAAGTAAAAATAACCTTAACTTAATAATAATTATGCTAGTAGCCTTTATTTTAATAAGCTATAACTCTTAGGATTAAACTAATAGTATAAAAGTATTAGTTTTAATTATTCTTAATATAATATCTTTATATTTTAATTAAGCAAATTATGCAAAGGTAAGCTAGATAGGTTTTGATATTGCTAGTATGGTATTTTGGTATAATTAACTAAGCTTCTTTAGCTACTATCTTTAATTCCTAAGAAAGATAGTAATATTTAATTTATTGTTGAATATAATTAGATTTAAATAATAAATAGTATAATATTAATTAATATAACTAGCTTTGGAAATAGATAATAAAAATAAAGCTTAATATTAATTTAATATTATAACTACTAGTTTAATAGTGTCTAGCTAATTTCTAAAATTAGTACTTACATTTATATTAGAATCTAAGAGCTTGTGCTTATAAGATAGTAAATAGTTATAACTTAAGTTTTAAAGATTCTAATAAAGAGAATAATGAAATGGTTTATTGAATACGCTTGCATTTATATTAAATTATTAATATTATATACATTTATCTAATTTACTATTAATTACCTAATCTACTTCTAAAGCTAACTCTATCATTATATAAAGCAGATATCTAAACTATTTAGATATTATTAGTTATTATATACAATGCTACTATAGTTACCTATAATTCATAGAGCTATCTAATATTATCTAACCTTTAGAAACTTCTACCTATTTAGAATTTATTTACTTAATTGCTTCATTTTTATTTAGAATGTAATTCAATTCTTTTAAGCATGTATCTCATTAAGAAAATCTACTCTTTACATTTATTTAAGAATTTTAAGTTTAAAAGAGGGAAATTAAAAATATCAAGCTATAATACAATTAGGATCATCCTATTTAGATAAAAATTAGTAAATAGCTTAAACTTAATTCTTAATGACTCTTATATTTTATCCTTTTAGCCTTAAATAGACAAAAAGCATATTTAACTATGCATTATATTAGAATTTATAAAGCAAAATAATAACTTAAAAGATTTAAATTAATAAATTATAGCAATAGGAATAAATAAGCTTTAAGATTTATTATAAATTAACTAAGAAGATTAAGAAATTATTATATTTTATAAAATATAAATAATCAATCAACTAAAGCTAGAGTTATGAATCATTATATATTAGTGTCTACTTCATTAGGTCTTTTACTAAATTATATTTAATTCTAAGCATATATCATTTTAAACTTTAAACATCTCTTTAATTAATATTTTGATTATTTCTTTACAAATAACTTTGAACCATTTTTAATTAGAAGATATTAATAATCTATTTGCAAATATTTAATACCTAAAGCAGAATCTAATCTAGATTTAAATAAATTAGATATTAGTTCTTTTTTTATTTTATTCAAATTCAAAACTATGAGATAAGACAACAATCTTTCCAAATATTTGGTAAATTAAAGATATATATAAAGTTAACTATTTTTTAGAGGTATTTTATAAGTGAATAGAGTCATTTAATCCCCAAATTGTTAGTATAAATATACATTTTTAAATTACTATTTAATCTTATAATTTTTTATTCTCATCACTTTATTCACTTTAATTTTAAGAACGCCTAGTTTTCTTTAAATTATATCTAAAAGTTAAATCATTTATTTAAAATATGACAA
Source organism: Loxodes magnus (assembly GCA_946699065.1). NCBI lineage: Eukaryota > Ciliophora > Karyorelictea > Loxodida > Loxodidae > Loxodes > Loxodes magnus. Next base: position 607,318 of record CAMPDV010000160.1, on the reverse strand, counting down.
CAAAAAGATTTATTAATCATTTAATAGTTATGTTCGCAATATATTTATTTTAACGAGAATCATAATATATTAGAAGAAGAAATAAGCATTTAATAGATGGTACAAATAAATAGGCTTATAAAGATTTTAGATGATAAATTATTAGGTAATATTAACTAATAGATTAAATAAATTTATTATATATTTATTTACATGAAACACATATATAAATAGACCTAATTTTTACTAATATTTTAATTATTTAAAATATTAGTAATTATATACCAATAACCAGAATATTTAATTAAATCATATTTAAAAAAATAATTTAAATTTTATAATTTAGATTTAACTTAAATAAAAGATAAGACATGATCAAATTAGTTGAAATAAATATTAAGGAATCTTATAATAGATATTTTATGAATAATATATAAAGATTATTAAATTAAAGCATTTTCTGTATTTTAAAATTAATGTAAGGTTTCTGAACTTTCATTGAAAAGATTAAAATTAAAATTTTAAATAAAATTAATGAAATGTTTCAGATAAATTGAAATTATATCTTTCATAATAGCATTTTTACTTTAAGAATAAAGATCACTTTTCTTAATAAAAAGAAGCTATAAAATTGCTTAATCTATTTTCTATAGCTTAAAATGTAAAAATAATATTTATTTTTTAAATAAAAACAATTTATAATAAACACAAGGTATAGATATAATAATTTGGTGGTTATCTCTTTTTTAATATAAACTTTTTGTAATAAGATAAAGCATTTTATCTATTTATAACTCTTTTACAAAAAATAGAATTTATAAATGATATGCTTAATTAAATAAATTTATTTCTAAACCTTAATCAATAGAATTATCATTATAAGGTACATTGATAATTTTGATAGACTTTGAAACTAAAATTAGATAAAGCTAAGAAATATCTTTAATTATAGATAAAATTTAAATTAATAAAATCTTAAATATAACTAGCAAGCATTGTCTAATAATTTGTAAATGAAAGAGATATTTATCTCGTAAAGTTAACGAATAGAAATATATAATTATTATTTTTTATTTACAATACAACTAAGATTATATAATTTAATTTAGCTATCCATTATTAAACTAACATTTAATTAGATTTAAAGTTATTAAATATCATATTAACTATTTATTTTATAACAATTAGAATATAATATAATTATAAAGTTTTAAAATAAATAGTTCTAGTAAAAAGTTAAATAATCTTGCTTTTTATAAATCTATTAAAGTTTTAGCTGAAATAATAGTTAAATGTAATTTTAAAAGTTAGTTAGATGTTTATTAGTAAATATAATAATTGCTTAATAGTTTATTTTAAATAGAATATAATAATAAAGCTATAAATCTCCTAGCTCAATAATTAATAGCTTAATATTATATTATATCTAATATTTTAATTCTTTCTAAGCTTTTATTATATTTATTCTTCTATAAAAGAACTTAATTTATCAAACTTAAAAAACTAAAAGTAAAAGGAAATTAAAAGTAAATTAATAATTTAAGAGTCTATTTGTTTTATAATTTTAAGAAATAGTGTGTTATTAAAATAAACTAAACTCTAAATAATTATTAATAATCTAGTAATTAATTTAATAAGCTTAAGCTTTAGATTTCTAGATATATAACTTAAACATTAAACAAGTTTAATTATATTAATTAATACACTTATATTTAGAACTTCATTTTAGTGAAGTATCTACTTAAATTAGAGAAACAGGCTTTCTTTCTAAATTAAAGCGATTTTTAATTAATGAATAGAATACTTTAATAAGATTAAATAAATTTGAAATTTAGTTCTTAAGAATCATTAAAAGTAAGCAGTTGAAGTAGCTTCTATATAATAATTTAACTATTAAAATATCTATTTCAGAGATGTTTAGCAGTTTAATGATATATACTCTAATAGAATAAGAAACTTAATAATTATTAAATTAGCAATATTATTATATTAGCAAATTAAGGTTATTCATTTAATTTCAAAGAAGAATAAAAATATAAGAATGTTCAAGCTTTTTAGAGTAAAATAGTTTTTAGATATAAGTGCTATCAATTAAAAGTTTTATTAAATTAAACTATTTATTTACTAAATTGATAAGCATAAAGGTTTAAGTTTTTAAGATAAAGAATGAATGCTTATTATAATAATAACTATTTATAAGCAACCTTGTATATAATTAATTTGTTTCTAAGTTAAAATATTTAAAGAAACTAGTATCCTATTAATAACAGACAGTGTGGCCGAGTGGTCTAAGGCGCTAGTCTTTCGGGGCGTGGGTTCAAATCCCACCGCTGTCACTTTTAATAAAAAATAGAGCATTAAAATGATAATAATTAAATAAGCTACCAAGCATAAGTAATAACTTACATAAAATAGTATCATATATGCAAAACCTCTATTATTTATTAAGAACATAAAATGAAACTTTATGATTAAATTAATTTAAATATTTAGATTATGAATCTTCTATAGAAAGAATAGATATTAGTTATATTAGTAGTATTAAATAAACGAAGAAAAATAAGTTTAATAATTAAATAATGCTATTATTTCTAAAATTGCTAGATAATTAAAAATAAAATAATTATCTATATAGCATTCTAATTATTTCTCTTTAAGAGTATATTATTAAATTTAAATGGCTATTATATCTATTAAAATACATTATAGTTATGCATTATTAACAACTTTTTAATTTTTAATAGTTAAATTCGTTAAAATATATAAATACAAATTTATTTTAAATTGATTACGAAATAAGTTAAAAACTTTATAAAATAATTTAGAGTTTGAAAAATTTCATAAAATAAGGATTCTTAGATTAATTTTTAAACTAAATATTCAAATTATACTAAATATTTTTTCATTAAATAAATGATTAAGGAATTTATTGAATAATTAAAGTAAATTATAAAATTTACGTAAGAGAAATATAAAAACGTGAACTGATTGCATTTTCTTACAGTAATGCTACTTAAGTCACTAGATTCATTTTAAAATTCATAAATTTTAAAATTAAAGCATATTTAACTTGATTTTTTATATTTATCTTTATAGAAGCAATTTTAAATTTTACCTCTAAAATTTAGTTTTTTATTTACTAAAATTAATTAATTAAAATATAATAGTTTCAATATTTAAGAATATTGAGACATAGTTGCAATAAATATAGCTTAGACTATAAATATTACAAATATGTTGAAAGATAAAAATTTGTAAATGCCAATCAATCTTCTTCTTGTTCTTTCTCTATCATATTTTTATTTATTGTCTTGATGAAATTCGTCTTTTTTTCCTTCTAGAAACTCTTCTAAAAGCTCATCTTGTAGTTCAAGCATTTCAATACGCTTTTTTAGTAATTTAGAATGAAAATTTTTGATTAATTTGTCTATTTCAGGAATTTGATTTTTTGAAAAATGTTTGCTTATATAGTTTTAGTCATAAAGAATTAGTTTCTTCTTGTCTTTTTCTTTAAAAGCTTTATGACTTTCAAGTTCCTCAATAATGTCTGCATAGTATTAGCAATCAAAAATATGATCAGTTTCATCAGAGTCTTAGCCACATAAGCAAATAATGCTATATCTAACGTTAATGTGGCGATTACTAAGTTCTTATTGAAAATGATAAGAAAAATTCCTCAGTTTATAGGTAGAAATAGTCTCTCTAATATAGTGTTTATTATATTTAGTATAAGTAATTTCAGGAAATACACTTTAATTATTTTATATTTAGTCTATAATTCTTTTTGCTGTTGGCATAAGTGTATTCCTAGAGAGAAATTCCATTAAGAATTTATGCTTTATTTTTTATTTCATGAGTTTATAAAATCCATATTATTCTAAACATGTGACATGTAAAAATTATACAAATCGATACATTTCTTTATATGTTTCTAGTATGGTAAATTAAATTTAGTGTCTTTTTCTAATAAAAAAGCAGTATCTGAATTAGGATTTTCTTTGCTGATTATATTAATTTTTAATAAAAGTGCATTAACTTTTAAGTTGCCATATGTGTAAAAGGAAGCCAGTTTAGGTCAATAAAGCATGACTCATTTAATGTGAATTCTTAAGATCTAAACGTCTATCTTGAAATAAATCTTTATAATTTTGAAGCTGAGAGGGGATACTAATCCATATTTAGAAAGTATTGCAGTAGCTTTTTAAATAGCTACTCTGTATTTGGTAGCTACTGCTGTACAATGTAATTTGTAATTTTACTTTATTCCTAACTAATATCCTAAATAGGTAACTTCATCTTTTTAAGCAATTAGAATCCCATTGAGCTTTATATTAATAGAAGCTTAGCTTTCTTTTCATTTATTTTTTTTTCAATAATTCTATTACTTCACATTTGGCTACATTAATTGTAAGTTTTACTCAATCAAAAACTGTAGATGTTGCTTGTAATAATTTTAAGGCATTTTTCTAGGAATTGCAAGAGTAAATTGAGAAGTATTTTCAAGAAGAAAAAAATCAGAATCATAAAATGTAGAATTTAAGCTAATTATATTGTTAACCATAATCATCTACATGTAATATAATCCTATAATTAGAAACGATTATTTATAGCAATTTAACTTTAAGAAAATTTAAAAAATTTAAATTTTTTAGAATTTTTATAGAAATTAAAAATTTTAATTATTAAATATTTAATCTAGTTCAATGTATGAAATAAAATTTTAAACTATTTAAAAATCAAATAAACTTGAAGAAAAATATTAAATAAAAAACATTTTGGAATTAAATTATTTCTTTATAAATAATCTAAAGAATAGATAATTATTATTTAGGAATTAAACTTAAATTTATTATATCATTAATTTGTATAACTAAAAGTTAATAAAAAAGATTAATATCATAGTAAGATTTATAAAATTATTTTAAATAGCTTCCTATCTTAACAATAATTTCGCAAATAATTAAATCTATAAGAAAATATCTCTAGAGTTTATAGAAATATTAATTAGAAACTTAAGGTAAATATTTATCTGATTTTAGATGATTTTTAGTTTAAATAGATAATAGAGTTAATAAACTAGTTATAAAAATAATTTTAAGGCAGTTTGTCCGAGTCGGTTAAGGAGACAGACTTAAGATCTGTTGCACACTAGTGCGCGTGGGTTCGAATCCCACAGCTGCCATTTTATATCTAATGTAGTTACTAAATAATTTAAGAGTATGATAGTATGAGAATGATAAGAGGCTCTATGGTGTAAGGGTAGCACGTGGGCCTACGGAGCCCAAAATTGGGGTTCAAATCCCTGTAGAGTCGCTTTTTCTCCTATAATTTCACATAAAAGAATTTTTTATTTTGTTTAATCTGATTTAATCTAAAATAAGATGTCTATCTGATTAGTTAAGACATATAAAACTCGCTATAGATATAAAATTAAGCTAAAGCTTCTTTTTATAATTTAAAATATTAAATTTATTTAACTCAAAATTAGAGTTTTAAAGATGCTTTTTTATCTTTTTTAATTTACTAATATTTTTTTAAACAGTTGTCTAATATAAGCAAGTTTAAATATTCTGAAGAATTATTAATAAAGATATATAATTAGTTTATATCTTATTTATTTAGCAGACTGAATGGAATTGTAAGGATACTAACAAATTTAATAATGAAAAATATCTTAGGTAAACGTGAATTAGCTATTTACTTAAATAAGCAATAAGCCAGATTAAAGTCTTTAAGAATTAAATAGTATATAAAACTTTGAAGATTTTCTCTAATGATTTTGCTGAGTTCAAAGAAACTAAATTTTTAAAAAAGTAGTAAATTTGCTTGAAGATCCAAAATCTTTAGAAGGACTGTGAAAAATTAATAGTAAACCTTAATAAATATGAAGTAATTGATTGAAGATTTATTCTCTAAAGGAAATTTAAATTTTCTTTTGAGCAAATAAATTAAGTTAAATTGTTAATTTATCAGCAACATAGACATCAGATTTGTGACAACTCATCATATTCTTACACTCTCTTGTAATTCCATCCCATCTCTTCACGGTTTTATCTCCTCTTCCGAAAAATATAACCTTACCATCACTTTATTTAGCTACAGCATAGACTGAATACATGTGACCACTCATCACACTCATACATTTCTATGTTATTCCGTCCATTCTTCTCACAACTATATTAGTAAAAAGCAGATAAAAATTGAAAAAGATATAAAAAGGTTGCAAGAACTGCAAACATAAAAATTTTGAACTTAAAAAATTTGATAAGATGCAAATAGAGAAAATAAAGATTAAAGACATAAAATCAAAGATAAAATATAATATTATTGCAATTCACAAAATAATTAAAAAAACCCAAACATTTGCTTCAAAGATAAAACTAAAAAATGATAGGAAAAAATATTAAAATGTAAAGAATAATTATCAAAGGAATGTAAAAAAGAATAAAGAAAGGTTTTACTGTAATTAATTAATATAAATTTTTAGGCTTAAAAAGACAACACTTTAAAGAGATTATATATACCAAGAGAATTAGCTATTAATTGAAAGCGAAGATTTAAAAAAAATAAAAATCATTTTTTATTTCGAAATTTCTGGAAATTTCTGGAAATTGAGGGATAAAAAGATTAAAGAAACCTCATGAAAAAAATTTATTCTAAAGAAACATCTATTAAACTTGGCTTTTTTAAGTAAATATAAGATTATGTATTTAAATAATTCGTCTCTACCTGCTTTTGCATAAGTTTGCTTACCTTAATAAAGGAGAAATTTATTATACTTCTTAATTTCTTATCCTTAATCTCTATCAGGCTCTATTTAGTATTCAAAGAATTACATATTAACTTAATTAAATTTTTTTAATCTAACCCTTTTAACTAAGAAATTTAGGTATCCATTAAATATTTAGCTAATTAAGATTAGGATTATTATTGCAATTAAAGTAGCTAGTAAGTGTATGAATGATTGAACACTAAGATGTTTCATAATATTTAATCAAGCTATTAAAATAATATCTATCATTATTTAAATAAAAAGGATTAAGATAATTAAATTGCCTGAGTTAGTAGACATTAATAAACATAAAAGGCTCTTTACTGAAATATGGATATAGATAGGTTACTAGTCTAATTTATACATTTTGCATATTAAATTTTATATAGCATACTATTTTTATAGAGGAAATAAAGAAAATTAAAGTTAGCAGATATTAGAATTTAACCTTAATGTAAACACTAAAAGTTCTTTAGCAATATTTAAATTTCTATATATTGCTAGATTTTCACATCCTTAGCATGATGAATTTATTGGGAATTACTTATATTTTTAAACTAATTTCTATTTAGGATTTTGTAATAAAGCTTACTTTATAAATAAACTCAGTCAAGCAATCTTTTTTATTTATTTACTATTTTTAGTTTTACTTAAAGGCTAAATGTAAAGTGATATATACTTTTAAAGTTTAAAATAAGAGAAAAAATTAAATTACAAGATACTTTCAAATAGAGACTTGTGTCTCTATTTAATATCTAACCAAAAAAAGTTTTTGATATTAAGATTAACTTGAAGATAGTTTTTTAAAACCTAATGAATCTAGTAACGAATTTCCTAGCAGACATACGTTTATTTAAAACATAAACTTATAGTGAATTTATAAACTTCCAAATAGGTAGAAAATTAAAAGATTATATATATCATTTCAATTATTTAAGATATATCAATTCTCCAAGCAGAGTAAACTAAGCTCATATAAGACTGGATTACACATCCATATAAAATAATTAATTTTTAGACTTATATTAGGTAGAGAGGGGTGGGTTTTACCAATCTAATTATAATAAGATAAAGTAAACTTAAGCCATTTATATTTTAATATTATAAGAGTTATTAAGCTCTAGTTATTTGTATGTTAATTTTTTAATTTTCTAAGTGAAGATAAAGAAAGTAGATACTCACCTATCTATAATTATAAGTTTGATGTAATCAATTCTTTGCTTAACTATTTACCTTTAATTATTCTTAAATAAAGACTTGATCCTTTTATTGACGAATTTATAGTAAGAGAAATGGAAATAATCACTTGAGAATTTATATGCTGATAGCTCAAAGTAATTAGACAAAAAGATTTAAAAGCTAAGAAAGTAATTTATGAGATAGATATAGTCAAATAAAAACCTTTATGAAAACTTAAATAAACTAAAAATTAAATCTCAAATAAGTTGCTATAAATTAGTCCTTTCTTTAAGAATTCAAATACTTTAATCAATTTTAAAATCTAAGTCAATTTCTAAATCCAAAGCAATCAGTTTCTAAGGAATATGATGAATATTATTCGAAAATAAAATAGATATATATCTCATCATATTAAATAAACACTTTAAATTAATTATTGCTATCCTAATGCAAAGTTAGAGGATTATTTTATTGTATATTAAAGAAGATTTAAACAATAGAGTTTTTAAGAGTAGCATTAATGAAAAATTTAAAAAATTTAAAAAATATAAAAAATTATAAATTGAACATACAAATATTTAGAAAATAAAATAAGCATTATAATTAAGCAATAGATATGTAATTTTAAACAAAACAATTACTTTTCGAAAATTAAATATCAAAACTGAAGTATTGAGCATAGATATAAATCATATCTATACTTTCATAAATGAAGGTAAATTAAAGAAATTAACAGAGTGGAAATCAAAATAGACTTAAGTTTTAATTAAAATTAGTTATTTTATGACTACTTTTATAATAAAAATAACTATGAAATATGAATTTATTAAATATTCTTAAATTTAAAGATCTTACAAAATTAACTCTTATAAGCCTATCTTCAATTTAACAAATCTTGATTAAAATTTTACATTTATTTGTGCTTAATAGATTTTATAACTACCTTTATGTCTATTTGAGAAGCTTTCCTTTTTCACTTACAAGAAAAAGTGTCCTTCTTACAATTAAAGTTATAAGTACTTAGTGTTTTTTAATCACCCATTAATAGAAAGATTATAATCAGCTTTTAATTTTTAATTTATTAATCATATTTTCTTTTTCTACTCTTTGCATACATTTTATATAACTAACTCAAAAATCATGTCTATTACATCCTATTTGGTTCCATTAGAGGTGACTTGCTAGTTATTAATGCTATGCTAATTTTTTTTAAATTTAATTAATTTATATGCAGCTATAAGTTCTATAAACTAAACTTATAAATGAAATAATTAAAGCTAAAAAACTTGAAATAAAAGGAAAAATAGGATGCTTGAATAGCTATCTATTGTATATAAGTTATATAGCTGAAAGAGATATGAAATATTATTATTTGCTAAGAGGTAAATTTTATTATGATCATAACTTTTAAATCTATTTTTATTTTCTTTACAACTATGAAAATTCTTAATCAAATGAATATTTTAGTTCCGATATTACTTTTTGTGCTATGCTAGAGAGTTATGTCATAATGTAGAAAAGGTTGGAATAATTCTTTACTTTAAGATAAAATTTGTTAGTTGCAATGTGCTAATTTTGAATGTTTGATGGATGGAGGGGATTGTAGACCTTGTAATGATTTATGTGATTTTATAAATATTGGTAATGGATATTGCAATATTGAATGTAATTCTACTGAGTGTTAATTTGATGGTGGAGATTGTTAAGACTTATGTAGTGAAGGGTGCTCTTCAACTTAAATAAATGACGGTTTTTGCTAGATCTCTTGCTAGGTTGAAGCATGCAACTATGATGGTTTAGACTGTCAAAAATGTATGCCTCAATGCGAAAACTATTTTTTAGGAAACGGTGCTTGCTAGCCTTAGTGTAATTATGCAGAATGTAATTATGACTAAGGAGATTGTACAGGAACTGAATAATCAAATTGTTGGGATATGGCCCTTTGCTCTCTTTTTACTAATAATGGACATTGCGAAACATACTGTAATAATCCATCTTGTGGTATGGATAGTGATGAATGCTGAGGTGTTGAATGTGATTGTGAAATTTATAAAGTAGCCTATTTTTTGTAAGATGGATATTGTAATATCGACTGTAATACTGCTCAATGTGGCTGAGATGGAGGGGATTGCTTAGACACTTGTATTTGTCCCACTCCATTTATAAATGATTCCTTTTGCCATTGAGGTTGCTACACTCCTGCATGTAATTGAGATAATGGAGCTTGCGGCTCATCCGATGCTTATTTATAGGAAAAATTCGTTTAAATTTAAAATTTAAAATAAGGGTATAATAATGATGTATATAATACACGAAAAAAAATGCCTTTAAATCGTATTTTATGTCTAGCATTATCTTCAATTACCATATTTTCAGCAATAATTGTCTAATTAGTTTGGAGAAAATCTGATAAAAAAAGTATTTGAAAAAAATGAATGAAACAGTAAAGATTAAATAAATCCTCTCAAAGGGAAAATTCTAATAAAATATTTTAAAATTATGCCTAAACACCTAAATGGTCTTGAAGGAGAATATTTGTTTTAGGATTTGTAAATGAAGACGAGAATTATTTTTAGATAGATCTTTATTTTGACTTCTTGAAGTTTATCTGCATAACTTTTTTAGTTATTAGTGCTATTAGCATAGTTTCTATTGTAAATAATTACAGAGGGGGAGAATGAAGCGGTTGATTAAACGACTATTAATCGAATTTTGTTGATAAGTTCACAATAGCTAACTTATACACAACAGGATCATCAATATTATGATTTACTGAAGATACTTTTTATTTCTATCAAAATAAGCCTAACGATGCAGAATATTATTAGTATAAAGCAAGCCATTAGCAAGAGAAATTAGAAGAAGGATATATCGACTATAATAATAAATTCAAAAAAGACATTATTATAGTAGATATCACCAGTCAGATAGTTTTTCTACTTTCAATTATCTTTTATAATATCAGATTAAAGTTACTCATTTAAAACTGAAACTAAAGGAGAAAGTTAGTTTCTAACTTTACTGTGCAATTGAAGCTCAAGAAAGAATAAAAAATTGACATTGAAAATCTCAAACAAATAATTTAAAATAGATTTGGAAAAGTAAAGCAAGTAATTGTCTTAAAGAAAACAAATAACTTAATATGGCTTTATTAAAAGCAACATAATATAAATGAAAGAATTCAGACTCTTGAAGCAAATTAAGAAAATTAAAGCAAGATTCAGTTTTTAAGTTTCTAAAATGATTTAATAGGAAGAAAAATATTTTCTATCATTATAAACACAAAATCTTATAATGATTTGAATGATAATGTAGTGTTCGTAGTTTTTGAACATGAGCATAGTAAAAATTTTTTTAAATAATATTAGAAATGCAGAAAATGCTAAATAAAGGATTAAAAGTTCCAAAGTTTTATAGATTAATTTCATATTTTAAATAATGACTGAGTAGAACCTTAAGATATCAAATTTGAAAATCTTTAAATCCAAAAAAGAAAAAAGATGCTGGTATCTTTATTTATGTTTTCAGTATCCATTACAGTTATGGTTTCCTTGTGCATATTTTAAGTGTTAAGTTATTAAAAATATTACGAATTTCCAAATCAATCAGATTGCTAGCATCTATGGATAAGTAGAGAGTTTAGTTACTTCTATACCTTTGAGGAAGCTTAAAAAAATTATGAAGAAGGATCGAATGCTTATTTTTGCTGATGCTCTTTCTAAGAAGATGCCTTTGAAAATAACAAAGTAGGAAGATGATGCTAGCATTATGTAGATCATTATGACATAAAATAGAATTTGATGTATTTTTCTTCCATGGTGATAATAATGGCCAATTTAATTTCACTTAAAATTATAAAATTTATTTCCAAGTATTTTCAAATATAGGAGAGTATTTAGGAAGCACATGATTTCTTATCTATTATGTTTTTTATTGAATTTTTTAATATTGGATTGATGAAAACCATTGTAAATGCTTAATTGCCTTATTGGATTTCCAAAGACAAGAAAAATTAATTTTTCAATAACAGCTATGACGACTTTAAGCGCATGTGATATTTAGATATTGGAAGCTAGATAACTTTAACACTATTTATTTTGATATTTTTTCCAGCTCTATCAAACTTATTAGTGTAATGACCTCTAAGTAAGTTAACTTAAAGTATGCAAAGAAGGTAAAATAGATTAAGTAAATGACTCAGCTGAATAAAAATAAATCCCAAGATTATAATTTCGTTTAATTATGCTAAGATTCTGAGCATTATATTTGCTGCTTAGCTTTATTCAACAGGAATTCCTATCCTTAACTTTTGTGTTTTTGGCGCTACTCTAGTAAGACTCTTATCAGACAAATTCTTATTAAAGCGATATTTTAAATGGGAAAAATTCGCTTAAATAAAAGTTCACTAAAAGGCCTTAAATATGCTCCCCAGCTGTTTATTTTTGCATGGACTAATAAGCATTTATATGCTTGGCTGTGAAGATTTATTTCCTGAAAGTTTTGAAAACTGTATTCAGAATACGAAACTAAATATAGACTATAAATATAGATGTGATAAAGAAAATTATATAAGCAAAAGAGTTTAATCAATGCAAGGTATAGCTTATGGAGTATTTCTTCTAATCCGTTTATTATGCTTCGCAGTATTAACTTTAATACTAAAATTTTTAGATTCATCATACAAAAGGAATTATAGCAGCTAACTAAGCTAAACATCAAGAGTAAGATATTTATATAGCAATAAATTAACAAGGCTATTCAAAATTATGAATTAGAGAATAACCCTAAGTACTAGATAGCTATTAAGAAAATTAAGCAAGATTTAGTTTCTAAAAATTTGCTTAATTAGTAAAAATATGGAAAAGAACGAAGCTAAGATGATTTAAGTTCTTTTAATGAAGAAACTATTGTCGATGATTAAAATATTGAAAGAAATAACATCACTTTTAGCAACCCTAATTAAGTATTAACTTGTGAAAAAGTAATTATTTAGGAAAAAATAAGGAAAGCATAGAAAAGCTTAGCTAGAGATAGATTAGAAATGCAGAGTAATAGAAGTAAGTATTTATATAGAGGGAAGAATAATCTTTCTAAGATTTGAAGGTTAGTGAGAGTAATAAAGAAAACACTTGAAAAGTTTTAAGTAGTTCTTTATATAAATAATAACTATTCTTATATACATTAAGTAATAAGCTTGATTATCTTATATAAGATAAGATCGAAAGATTTAAAGCTTATATGCTGAAAACAGGAAATTTAAATTTATTTGTTATATGATTTAAGATAAAATGTCTATGTACTTAGAAATAAAAAGAAATAAAATTAGATAAGAAAAACTTTAAAAAATGTATTTAGGGTTTTTATAAATAGTAAGCTAATAAAGGATCTAAGATATAACTAAATTGGAATTAATAGACAAAAATTTTGTTTGCATTGGATCTATTTAGTGCGATTTATGGATAATTAGATTTAATTTGAACCTAGAATAAAATAACTATTTTATTGATTATAAATATTGATATATATTGATATATATAAGTTATTCTATCGAGTTGAATCATTTAATTTTTTAATCTAATCAATTAAGCAACTTGCAAAAGAGCAAATTTCTATTTCTTTACTTTCTTTATTCATCTATACTTAAGATATTTTTATACAATCAACTTTCTACTCTCTTGTAACTATTAAGTCTTTAAGTTCATAAAACTTGCTTAAAATAACTACTTCAATAAGAATCCATCTTTCTCTCTTAATCTTCAATCTTAGTGCAAATTCTTATTTATTTAAATAAATTTAGGAAGAGATTTAAATAGCTATTCTTGCAAGTATTTTGTAAGAAATAACTATTAATAATCCATAAAGAACAGAAATTCTAACAATAAAGAGAAATTTAAATAATATTTAAGAGTTAAGAGCATATAAAAGGAGGCTTATCATAGATATAGGATAGTTAAACCAATTATATTCCTAATTCAAACTAAATCGATAAACTCAAATGTATGATCTTACAACATTAAACCTTTATAATAACTATCTAGAGAACAAATAAAGCTGCTTTGTAGTTTTATAACTACTATCGTATTATGTCTTAAGAGACTCAGAGTCAAAATTACTATATAGATTGAAGTATAATTTCTATAATACACCATTAACTTATCTATCTTAAAGGATTCTTTTTCGTATATACAGATATTATACTACTAACGAAATAAGAGTTTTGATGAAATAGATTCTAAAGCATTAATTTTATTCTATAAACTTCTTCTCTAAGCATTTACACTTTAATAAATACCCCTTAATCATATTTTAATATCTAAATCTAACTTATAATCTATTATCAAATATCTTTGGCCTCTTTTATACCCATTTCTCTATTATACTGTCTAACAATTTTTAAATACCGGTATTTTTAATAATATATAAGGCTTTTAATTCAACTATAGTTAAAATATAAAGCGATTTAGTAAAGAAATTAGAATAAAATTTTAAAACTAAAGTGGTTAATGAATCGAGTCTCTAGGGTTTAATCTAAGTTATTATTAGCTAACTTTAAATTTTCTAACCAATAGCTTAAAAATATTTTTATATACCTTTTACTTCCAAGAGTATGTACCAGAAGGTATTATATAGGTAATTCTTTACTGGATGCTCAATAAAGTAATGAAACGTAAATTAAACATCACAAAGTCTTAATTCTACTTTCAATGGCTTTAGTTTGAAAGATTGCAAACTAATGCTTTTTGAGAGATATGTTCAAACAAGGTTTACTATTTCACACATAAAGCTATCCATTAAATCTATAATAGAATTCCAATTCAGACTTAACTTTTCTTTTTAGTGAGTAAGGAGAGCTAACTAAGTTATTTTAAAACAGTAAGAAAATGTATTAGCATGTTGTATATATCTTTAAGGTGATAGCAATAGCTAGGAATTATTTAGCAAAGGCTAAAATAAAATTAATAGAAATTGCTTAAAGACAATTAAGTGGAATTTAAGCATTTAGTACAGCAAACTTTTTAATTATAGAGTTAGATATAAATACCAAAACATATTAAAGACTTACATTTAAAATATTAAATGAGACTATTATTTTAGAAATAATTTATATTTGCATTTTAAGTAGCTTAGTAACAAGCTATATCAAACCTTAATATGATATTTTTAATAAAGTATTCTGCGATTCGTATTGTGGAAAATAGAGATTATTAGCATATTAAAAAAATAAATAATTGTAGAATGTCATTCATAGAAAAAGAAATTATGGGATTATATTCGAAAAATCATTTTATCAATAACTAAAGCTATCTACATAGTTCTTCCATTAAAAAACAGATATAACTAAAAAATTTAGTTTCAAATATGTTCAAAGGATTTATTAAATTGTAAAAAATAATGATTAAATGCAAGTACTTTATCTAAATAGGCTTATTTGAAAAAAAACTGAGAAAGGCGAATGAAAAAATCTCTGATTTCTAATTTTCTAAAACACTTATAATCAGAATGATATACAAGAAAGTAAATTTAAATCTTATTCATTTGCATTAGTAAGTTCTAATATCCAGATGAATCGTGAAAACGATAAAATTTTAAATTAATTTAGTATTTTGTACAATTTATTTAAATAGAATAAAAATAGCCAAATCATTAACAAAAAGTATTATATATTTAGAAGAAAAGGATTAAATGAAGAAAAGTGCTAAAATAATAATTTTTTTTAGATAAAATTAATTAAAAAGCTAAAGAGAAAAATTTTTATCTTTATTTATATTTCTTTTCTTGACAATAAATTAAAAAATTTGCTGAAAGCATTTTAATAAAATCTATAATGTTTGATTTATATTTTAATGCTTTCTAATATAAATTCAAGTTTTTTATAAAATCCTTTAAGTATAATTAATTAAGATGCTAATTAGATTTCATTATACTACTTATTTTCCAAACTTAATTATTTGACTTGTATTAGTTATGATTAAAGTTTACTTGTTCTAAAATTTCAAGTCAGTTATTATTATTTAGCTTTATTAAATTTAATTAGTTTAATCTCTTTTATTTTAGTTTATTTCTTACTATTTTCCATCATTTGAAATACATTTATTAGTTTTCTTAATGTTATTTTATCTTATTATATACATTTAAGATTTTTTTAATATTTTTAAATTAAAAAACCAATAGCTCTAGATTTTATATGTATTGCATTTTTCGAACTTACTTCAATAAAGTTAAACTAAGATGCTTATCAATAACTAATGCTAACTTCGCTACACTATATTTCATAAACAGATTCATTTACTTAAATGATAATTAGGATATTGTTAATCACTTGAACGTAAAATAGATCTAAGTTTTTCAATTATAACTTATTATGATTTTCCGACTTTAAATTACTTTACACAGAAATATGAAGCTTTATTGAATTTATTGATAATATAAAGTCTAAGATTATCCAGATTGGAAGAAGGTTATAACAAATATATACATTCAAAAATTTAGTTAATCTGAGTGATCAAGATTCTTTAATTAAGCTTGAAAAATTAGATATATAAAGCATATAAAGATTATATAACTATCATTTAATTTATAATTAAAATACATTATTACCAAACAATTAATAATGAAACTATATCAGAACATTTATTCATGAAGCATAGATATATTTAATGCTTAGATTTAATAATTATATAAATTAACTGTAAAATCATCATAGAAATAAATAAGCTTGAACTCATATCGTTGAATAAATATATAACCTAGTTATGTATTTAATTTATTCTTAGGAATATTTTTAGAATCATACATTTGAAACATAATGTTGGATATCAAGTTTGAATCATATCTCATCGATGATTTAACTTTTATTTCTTCTAAGTATTCTTTTTCAATACCTTACATATATCAAACAAGATCTATTGCACCTTCCTTCAAATGATAAAATATTTCTAATATTTAAAAATTAAAACTTATCTTACTTGATAAATAATTTATATAAAAAAGTATTGATTCATGTGAAGAAAATATTATATCTATTAATTAACTTGCATATGAAGCCATTAATTTTATATATATGTGGTATATCAAATGGATTTTAAGATAATTACTTAAGAAAAGGAAAGCTAACTATATTTATTATTTTCTCTTTCTATCTATATTAATAACGTCTATATCATAATGATACTCTTTTATTTAGATTTTTTACTTTTTATCAAAAGTTAGTTGATTTCTTAAAGTATTTAGCAGATTCAATATCTTCATTCAATCTCTCCTTTTGCTTTAAGAACTGCCTATTTATTTCTTTAAATTTTTGCTATCAAATATTATAATTCATTATCAAATGGACGTTAAATCATCAATAATAATATCAACTTTAAATTTTTTGCAACATTATCAGTTTATGTTTTGCATGCTTTAAAATAAAAACCCTTCTTACTCTTTTGTTGCTATTGTTTATCTTCACTCTTTTTGGCCATTGTCTCTCCACAACTTTTTAATTAGTTTTTTTCTATAGATTTCACTATCCATTGTTACATAGAGCTTTCTAAAGTATTTTCAATTTTATTCTAGTTTTTATTATTTAATTATTTATATCTTCAGCAATTCAAATATTTATGTCCAATTTACATATTTCCTATTTATTTTCTTTTGTAATATTATTGAGAGTTTTCTTAGTTACCAAGCTTCTCTATTTTCACTTGCTAATTTTACATTAAAGATACTTAAGTTTTAAATTAAATTTATTCTTCAGTTATTTCTAATTTGCAAAACTTTTTCCATTAATATAGACATTAAGGTTTCTAATTCTAAAATTTATTTGCTAAATTTTGATTTTCCTTTCTTTTGTTTTCCAGGTGCAATTTAAGATTTGGTTTTCCTCTTTTAATATCTGCATTTCTATTTTCATTTGCTGAATATATAATTTCTTGATCATAGACTTTCTCAAGTTTTTTAATTTTGCTTGAAAAACTTTGGATGCCCTAGCATGAATAAATTAGTCTTTTTTTAACTCTAGGCTCCTACTAGTACGACTAATGAGTTAACTAAGGAATTTTAACTTCCCTTGGATTCTTTTTGATGTAAATCTATTAATTTGATGATTGTATGATTTGAACATCATATAGTATAAAAGAAAGCTAGTTTATAGAATAAGCATAATTGTGCTTTTTAAAGAAAGCTATTTGAACAATTGTATATTCTAAAATATATGAAAGCAAGGAAGTAATTTGAATTAGATAAAGATATCTGCTTTATTTAAATAGAAGATTTAATTTCTTAAATAAATCACTAACTTAGTTAAATTTTACATTTTAAAGTTTTACTAAATACTAAATTTATCTTAAAAATATTATAATATATATACTTTTAAAATTCAAATAAGCTTTATCACAGATAGAATAAGCTACTTTTCAAGTTCTAATGTACATATTCATGCAGAACCTTGTCTCCAAAAATAGCTAATTTATTCGCATACATAACTGGAGCGGAAACTCTTATTGGACCTGCCCAATTGTAATACATTAAACAAAGACGATATGTCAATACTTCAAGGTTTGTTGTTGTTATTTCTCCATTCATATTATCTTCAAGTCCAAAAAATGCGTTGGTGTCACTGTTCCTTAAGTCACTTATTATGGTATAAGGAAGAAGTCATAATAAGGAGTTGCTATCGTATTATTTACTATAGTTCCTGGATTTGGATTTACAAGAGTTTTTCTACTATAATAAAGAAAAACGAGTAGAAATCCTTTTGTTTACCATAACAAAGAGGAAAAGTGGATTATAAGGATCTCCATTTGCTTGCATTAAATTTTCATTTTATATATTAAAATCCTTACCAAAAAACATTTTTCATCTAGCTTATTTTATTCATTTTCACTTGAGATATTTAAGATTCTGAAACTCCATCTCTGTAGATTATTATCAAACTTGGAAGCCTCTTTGCTCGATTTAAGAATTCCTAGAGAACTTTGATGAAATAATTTGATATTTTAGAGGATATTTCTTAGCCTACATCTTATAATTCCATGCAACTATAATAGGAAGTTAAATTTGCATCTATTGAAGCTAAAAAACCTAAAACTGACTTTTCTCTTTTTATTGTGTCAAGTGTAACATCTATACCGCATATCATGGTGTAAGGATTATTTTGAAGAGCTGGTTCTTTAAGTATTTATCATAAAGCTCCTCCTACTTTACAGTTCATTTATAGCACTACTTTTCCACAAATTGATCCTATACGTTTAGGATTCTTTAAACTATTTGTCAATAAGAATTTAGAAGGAATTGGATATTTATTAGTACAGAGAAGCTTTGTTTCCTCATAGATCTTAAATCGTTCATATGAGTCAGGTAAGAAGAAGAACAAAATTTATATACCTTTCTAGCCATTCTAAGGTCTCTATAAATTGTTTTCAATTGTTTTCATGTTAGATGCAATATTAGTTCTATAATTTTTTGAACCAGAAATTCATATGATGCAATTATTTAGACTTTTGGTAAAATTTACATTAATTTTAGAAGAATTGGGATTTTATTTATGTTTATACATATTTGCATGCTAGTTTCTATATTTAAGGTAAAATATTAATTTCTTATTTAATTGTAGAGTCTTAAAAGCAGCAATCTTTATTTTCATCATAGAAGTAGAATTCTAATTTTAAACTTTATAGTTATTTATCATGCTGATATATTCTGCTAAGCAAGTATAAGTAAATTAACTTTATATAATCATTTGTTTAGATTCTTAATTCTGATAATTTTAACTACTATTTTCATTATGATGAATCAATAATTTATCATATTCAAAGTGAGAGAAGATTTTAATTTCTATTTCAAGATTCTCTTATACTTTCTTAATTTATTTTATTTAAGCAAGCTTATATTCCAAGACAAATAATCTAATTTATATATATTTTAAGTTCTTAGTAAAAAAGCCTTCAAATAATTATATCATCTACTTCATTCAATTTTATTTATGCCACTTAAACAAAAAAATCTATTAAAATGTACTTAGCATACTTAACCAAATTAAATTATTCTTATATCTCACCAATTTTGATTAATTATATCGATTTTTCTTCAGTTTAAAAGAATCTTCCAAACTTTATGCTAGTTATTCATTTTATTTATCAAAACTCATAATCAATTAAATTTCTAAGAATTATATTAAATTAATAACTTAATAAGCATAAAGATAACTATTCTTTACTAGCATTATAGAAATATTTCAAGCAAATTTCTTTATTTATTAACTTTTTCTTTTCTTACTAGAAGATTATAAATTTAGTTACAATATCAATTTTTATAATCTACTTTAGTGTATTATGATATATCAACTATTATAAATCAGCTAAATTATATGATTCAACTTGATAAATTTAAATTATTTTCTTCTAATTTTATATTTTTAAATAAGTAGTTAGTTACTTACACACTTATAGCTTTTCTTTAAGTCTTTAAATTAATTTTCATAAATTTCTTAGCATATTTAAACTTCTCCTTTATACTAATTAAGTGTTAATAACTTATCATCCATATAGCATTTTCTCTATCCTTTATATATATTAAATTATCATCTATCCTATAAATTATTAAGAGATAAATTAGATAAATATAATAATATTCTATTATGAATAAGTTATTTCTGCTTACATCATATACTTATTATCATAAAGGTATCCATTAATAATAATTATTTACCTAAAATTTACTAACTAAGAATTAGTACTTGTATGTACTATAAATAAATAAGGTATCTATTATCACTTTATTAATTAACTACCTTTTAATTAGTAGCTTTAAGTAAATTTAGATTTGAATTTAGTTATTTTGTATTATGAATGTAGAATCTTAATAGAAGAGATTTACTAATTTTCTATAATTAAATATAGAGATTAAATTAAACCTATAATTAGATTTAAGATTATATTAAAACAGAAAATATATAAACTTATTAGAGTTTTAAAGTAGATACATAATAGCAACTTCCAAATAAGAAAACAACCTTCCTTTAATCAAATTAAAATAGCAAGTATAGAGAACAGATATGAAACTGGGCAATAGTTAGAGTCAAAGGTCTTGGATAGTAATATGTTTGATAATATAATAAAAATTTAATAAATTGCATGTCTAATATATAGTAGGATCTTTCTTAAATCTAATTAATTTAAATTAAAAGCTACTTAGAATTAAAAACTTTTGTCGAGATATGATAAGGCTACTATTTAGATTAGTCTATTAAGAACCTTTTATAAATAGCATGTTAATTAAAATAAAGACAATAAAATATTTTAGTCTAGGATTAATTTAAAACTTCCATTATCCCCCACCATAGCGCCTCAGAAAAAAGAAAAAGGATGAGATAAGTTTAAAATTGAAGCATCAATCATAGAACTATTAATATAGTAAAGAATTTAAAAGCCTTAACTTATAAATGCTAAATATCTCTTTTGGTTTTATCTTATCAGTATCTTGAAGTTTGCTCTTGGGTTGTAGATTTATTAATTTTATGTCAATTCTTTCTAATCTAATAAAATCCTTACTAGTTTTTATAATTAATTGTTTATCTATCAATCTTTCCTTGTATTTTCTTCACTTGGAAAATCAAAATTAATTTACTTGATTTCTTCGTTATAGTTAAATAAAATATCTATTTAAGTGTTTTATAAGTTTATTTTAGTTATTTTTTATTACAATTAGGAATGTTTTCTCCCTTATTTTCAAACTCTCTACAAGTAAATTTTTGCTTAATGTATTAATAAAAGTTGCAAAGAAGGACTAAGAATGCATATATTCAATCTCCAATCTCAATCAAGAAAGTGAATAAGATAATTGCGAATGCAAATGTATCCTATTTTTCAGATTTTAATTAATGTAAAGGGAATTTTACAAAAACAGACTTAAGATCAGGATTTCATTAATTACTATAAGATTAACTCTATTTTGCTTTTTAAAGGTCTAAATATACAAATGTAAGCCATGTAAACAAAAGTAAGAATTGCACTAGCTGAAATTTAGAACTCTGGCTATTCTTATCCCATTATTATAATGAAGGGTTGAATTATTCTCTTTATTGAAAATAAGCTGTAGAATTATAAGCAGTAAATATTGTCTAGCTTTTTTAGTTATTTTAGCAAGCTTCTGTAATTCTATATTATCTAAATCTTAAAGAAAGTGGTTTTCATGTTCTGCACTTAATTAGGCTAAACTTTTACTAAGGCCTTCTAGAAAGTTCTAAGCTTTGAAATTATAGGAAACATAAAAATAAAAAAAGGATCTAAATTATAGCTTACTAGGATTATGTAAGAAAGAATGCAATTAAACCCACATAAGCATCAGCAAGACTTTTAAATCTAATTTAAAGTAAACCGAAGTCATCAGACCAAAAGAAAGATTTAAAAGAAGCCTTATGAACACAGAAAATTTATAATTTTAGTAAGTTTCCTGCAAGTAACGACCAAACTTATTTTATATGTGCTAGGATTTTCAAAGGAATATAAATGTAAAGAAGCAAAATACAAAATTAATTACTTACCCTAAACCGTTAGAAAAGAAAGTTGCAGATTTTTGTTCCTTGTATTTATAGATTATACCAAATTTATGTTTGCGATTTCTACTTAGAATTTAAGTAAAATCCAAGCTATTTCAGAATGAAAGTTTAAAAGTTTGTACTTACTAAGTATAGATCTTATAAAATTTAGGCATCATAGCTGAAGCCATTCCTATATATAAAATCATTTCATCCAAAAAATATGCAATTCATAATTAGTAACAAGTTTTAGTGGAACCTGAAAGCATAACTAAAGTAATCATTCCGGTTGCTACAACTAAATGAATTATATAGGCTCGGAAATTTTCAATTTTCTTTATTTATCTTTTAATTTTAAATCTGAAACTGAATTTGATGCTGATTAATTGTTCTGCTAAACTTCTTCATTTATTTTGGTAAAATACACTTAGAAGTTTCATAAAATAGTTGATAAGAACTTGAGCATTTTTAGCATTTTATAGTACTAATGGAACATTTTGAGCAGTTTGAAATACTTAAGTTGCAAAATTAGCATTTTCTATCTTTATCATAATCTTATTCATCTTCAGAACATATCAAATCACACTTATTGGTCTAGAATGATAATTTATAATGTTTTTGCATGAAACACAAGCTTGCTCTTAGCAAATTTCTTAATTATCATCAAGATTAGTACAGTTAAGACATTCGTTATACTTCAGAAAGTGTCTTTTATCACATTTTAAGCATCTATCTTGATCACACAATTTAAAATAAGGAAAGTTCTAGGTACTTTTTATGCAACTATCTTGCTATAGAAATGTAGATAAAGGGCAGTTTTGTCAGCATTATTCTTCATATAAAATAAGAGAATTATTGGATTTAGAACATTTTCCTTAGCCGCATTATATGCAATTTCTACATTTTTTATTAGAATCTATCTCAAAACCTTATTAACATTTCTTTAACAAATTTTTCCATCTTCATCCCATAGCAAATTTCATATGCAAGTTTTATAAATTAGACTACTAATTTATTAATAGACACATTTCAACAGAGAGTCTTTTATGTTTGTTAATGTCTAATTAGTTAAAAGGGTTAGATTAAAAACATTTCATTTAGTAAATACCAAATTCTTTTATTTTTAAATAAAGCCTTATTAATTGACTTTAAAGCTATGCAAAACATAAATAACTTATATCCCTAGGAGCGTAAAATTATAAAAGCTTAATTTTAATTTTATTTTAGAATTACAAGTAAAAGCTATATCATTTAGTTCCTAATATAGGATTTGCAAGTATTTTACGTAAAATAAAAGATTGCAAAAAGTATTAATTACTTTAATTAAATATCTTAGTTGGTTTTACCTATTATCTTAACTACAATCATTACATTATAATTGTAAAACATTTCAAAATTACTATTACTCCTTACATTTTATTATAATCTTAATTAGCTTATCTTAGATTTAACTTAAATCAAAAGCCATTTTCAAAGAAATATTTTAAATCTCCCTTTTATTTTAAAATTTCTAAGTTAAAAGCATCAAACAAATTATAAAGTAGGAATTAAGTTTTGTTTAATATCCTTTGTTCTAATATTTAAGTACTTAATCAAATTTTTAAAATAGATCTTATTATTATATTAATCTAAACAAAATTACCATATAAGTATTATGAGTTTATTTCAAGAGTTAAATTAATATTGTTCTTTTGTTTATAGAGCATGATTATTGTTATTAAGCATACTTAATGCATTTATTCAGTTTAAATGGATTTAAGTTTATAGAATTTTCTAGTAGATATTGACCCTTCACTGTGTAAAGAATAATAAATTTTATTTTTTTGATTAAACTTAAAGCATATTATAATTTTATTGATCACTCAACTTTATAATTAAAAAGAAAAGTTTTAAGTTAAAAAGCAGGATTCTCTCAAGTGTATTTATAAATGTATTTTTTAACTTATCTGAAACTAAAATTTAAATAAATAGCATCTAATATCTTAAATTATAAAGACACTAAGGTATACCCTTATTGCTATTGAATTATAGCTTTTAACTTAAGAAAGTATTAGCATATTTTAAATAATTTATTCTAGAAATTTCCTTTATTTATTTAAGAATTTTAATATAGCTTTTTTCTTATAAAATACTAAGTTATTCCAAGTATTTAAAATTATTAAGCATTTGGTATTTATTTTTATCTTTCATTAGTCTTTATAGCAATCTTAGCGAGCTTAGCTATCTTCTATTTATGTTTCTTAGTAATTTGCTAATTATAGTGAAATAAAGCTATTCTAAAACAATAATTTCCTTCAAATAGTAAATTTATTTCTATATAATACATCTTCAAACTAAATTGCTCAATTAATTATATAAATTCTCTAACTAAAGAAAATCTCTAAATTAATAGGACTAATATCAAATAAAGAAATTAATAGTTATCCATTAGGATCCAATATGTATCATTAACTGTATTTATTAAAGAATAAATACAAATATTCAAAAAGGTTGATATATTTATTTGTCTAATCCTAGCATTTCTAATTATTGGAATGTTTAAAAGGCTCTTTAGATTAATATTTACAACAAAGTTTAATTTCATTTAAGGTGTATATGAAGCATTAACCTTCTTCGTGATTTTAACTTACAACTTTTTAAAGTTTATTGTTCCTTACTTAGATTTTACAAAATGTAGATTTTAAAATCCTATACAGTTTGATGATAAAGAAGTATTATATATTTACTCATCAAATTTAGATATTTCTTATAAATAAATTTAGCTTATATACTTTTAAGTTATTGATAGATTATTTATTAAGAACTAGCTTTATTTCTTAAATCATATACTCTATTATTATACTTTTATTCAATTGCACTCTTTAATTTTATCTATTATACTGCCAGCTTATTATTTTAACTGCTAAAAACGATGGATAGATTCTTAAATTTAATTATACCTTTAAAATGTAATTATAATAAAAAGATAAAAATAGTAGCAGTTATGAATAATAAAAAGCTTATTACTATAATTAAAAGATTAAGCATCAAAACAGGATAATTAATTATATATAACCTAAGAAATCTTCATTAATAATCCTAAAACTTAATATTTTTGCTTAATTAAGAGATAAAAAGTACAAAAATGTAATTTTTAGAAAAGTTGAAAATTGCATTGAATTATTATGAGAAGGTTAGGCTATATGTAAATTTAAAAAATAAGTATTTTATATATTAAGAATGATATACTAAATGTATGGATTTACTATTATTTAGTTTCTTTCTTGCTTAATTGAATTAAGTACATTATTATTTTATTATAGTATGCTTTTATTTTAATGTTTTATACATTAGTATTTTCTCCTTATAATTAAATAATAGCTTTTCTATCCTACAAATGTAGACTTTAGATTTATAATTAAATTTATTATAATTTATATATATTATAAGGTATGCTTTAGTCAATCACATATATTATATTTTCACATCAATATCATCTCTAATTAAAGAGATCTAAACCCTAATCATCTAAAACTCCTAATTTAGTAAGCTATCTTTCTATACCCTCCCCATCCTAAGCTTGATTATGAAATATGTAAGGTAATTATTATTGAAAATTATTTTAAAGTTTAAACATATTTCATATTCAAAATCTCTAAAAACAGCTAGTTAAGTTTAGCAATAATCAATTATATTTAATGCTTCTTATATTTATATCTTAATTAAAGCTTAATCTGCTTTACCCTAAAATGATCTTAGTATCCTAAATTTTCTATATTTGATTTAGTGATTAATTATAATAATAGCTTTAATTTAATGGTTAGGCTATTAAATTAAGACTATGCTTATAATAAAGCTTAGATGTTTATTAAGTGCTATAAAGGATGAAATTAATAAGTTAATTACTTAATTTATTCCTTTATTTTTATAATTGAGACTTTCTTATTTTAAATTTAACTTTCCTTCATTTCTTAAACTTTTATTTTATCATATTTATTAAACTTTATGCCTTTAATAAGAATCAATTTTATCTTATAGCAGTATTAACAAAAAGAAATCATATCAAGAGAAGACTGTCAAATTGAAATTGCTGAGGTTTTGGAGTTTTAATAGAGAATTAATGATTTTATATGTTTGAAGCTTTAAATATTGCTTAAATTATTAAAAATTATTAAGGTAGTATAAAGAGTCACTCTTAGTCATATACTATATCATTTTAATGGTCTTCGCTCTCATATAGATCCTCAACTTGTTTTACTTTTTATACCTTCGAAAGTTTTATTCCTTTACTTGAGCCACTTTGTTGAATAATAATTTATTAAGATTAATTTTTATATGAAGATGTAGGAGTTGGATATGCTTTAGCTTCTTAACTTTTTTAAAGTTATTCTCTTGTTTCTTCCAGAGTTTTATTTTTATTTTCTTGAATTTTTTTCAAATTGCTAGTTTCCTCTGAAATATTAATGGTTTATTATTCTTAAAATAAGAACTAGTTCTATTCATTATTTATAACGTTGTGATATAAATAAAGCTTAAGAGAAAAATTTTCTTACTCAAGCAAAAAATTTTCGTCATTTAGTATCTTGAAAGCTAAGAATTACCTGAAATTAAGGAAAATAGACTGATTCATGATATATTTAGGTAGCAAATTTTGGTTTTTCTTGCATTAAAAGGTTCATCTAAATAAATAGGTTTCGTCTAACTCAAAGATAGTAATTAAGGTTTTTTATTTAATCTGCAATTTAAACCCTATTAAAATTATTAAGCTACATCCTAGTCCATTCGCTAAAATGTATAACTTTTTAACGATTTTATATGAAAAAAGTTCCATTCTAATTATTTATACTATTGAAATTCAAAAATTGCAACCAAGTAAAATTAACATTCAAGAATTTAGTTTAGGGTAGCAGCAAGGCTATGTCTTGTAAATATAGAGGAAAAGAAAAGCTAATATAACTAAATAAAGTGCAGCATGGACTACTTTGTTCTACCTTTCTGCTAGCAAATTCAAAGTAACTAGAATAAACTAGAACACTCTAAAGCTTATTAGTCATTGTTTTTAGTACTTTATCTTGTTTAAGTATCCATATAGTTCTTATCACATTAGAAGGGTTTTAGTTCCTAAGATTGTATAGATAATGAAGGAAATAGAGCATACTATCACGAAAAAGAGGTGATTGCCTTATCAGCATTTCCAGTTACAATCTTTATAGTGAAATGATTCAGAAAATTCGAGAGATCCATTATGATTTTAGTCAAAGCCTTCAACGCAGATAAATAAATCCATAAAATTTCAGTTCAAAGGTAGAAAAAAGCTGTAAGTTAAAAATGGGCCTAAATAATAAGAAATACTTCCAATTAAATAAAGAAATAAATTATTGGAAAATTCTAACTTTCGCATAATACTCAAAAGGCTAATTAATCACAAAGAAGCTATGACACATGCAACTAATTGATTGGAATATTGCTTGTTTTCAGATGCTCCAAAAATATTTACGAAATCAAGTTTTGCACAGCTAACAATAAATTCTACTAAATAACTATAATCAGAGAAGTCTGGACCAACTGAAGCGATTTACAAATTATATAAAATAATATGTAAAATATAAATAAAATCCCAGCTGGACATTACATATACTCTCTTCAGTTTAACAAATTAATAGTCACTTCTTTTTCTTATCTCTCAAAAAGAAATTGAAATAACTAATATTAACATGCTAATTAAAGTCGCGAATTGCACTATTTCACCTTACGTAAATGTTTATCTTTCTCTTTCTTTAAAGGGGCATTATAAATTTCAACTATCTTCAAAACTTCCTGTACTTCCATCTCCTCACATAAAATGCTTTTCGAAATTAAAAATGACATCGCATGTTAAACAATAAATTCCAATAGTTTAAATGTTTCAAGTCCCTTTTTCATTTTTTTGATAGTTTTCTATACTTCATGGCAGTGCGGATCTATCATTCGAAGTTGATTCGATACTTACTTTTCCTGTTGCTCCTATGAATTTAGTGTTTCTAACTGCTTCTATGATATTTTCCTATTTCTTGTAATTTTATCCTTTATTTATCAAACTTTGCAAAGCATGAACTCCCAAAAGAAGAGCATCGAATTCTGTGAAGGCATAATTAGTTAACTGCTCGGTTTTAAAATATTCCTAAATTTACTTTTTTATACTTTACCCAAAATCTCCCTATAAATAAGCAGGAGTAAATTATATTGCTCCTTTTACTACTGCTTGAATCTTACTTACTTCTTTATCTTATGAAACAAAATTTTCGGTTAGTCAGGAAAAAGAAATGAATAAAAAGTCTCCCTCTCTCGCCCCCTATTCATAAAACTGCTTTATTATGATTTTGGCATCATCTTCATAAACAATAATCAAAACAACTCTAGTTTTCTAGTATATTTCCTTTACTATATTTTTCCATGATTCATTGCTAGTCTTGGACTTAATGTCACCTACTACTCTATTTTTATTAGCTATGCTTATACTGAAGTGACTTGATTCTTTAACAAAGTAATCATATATTCCTTTTTATCATGCTGTATCCTAATAAATTACTCCTACTTTTGTTCATCCTTACATATAACATGTTCTCGCAACTAAAACTGCTGAATATGCATCTGAAGGAATTGATCGTACAAAGTATGGATATTTTTATTTATTTGATAAATCAGGAGCTGCATTATCACCAGAGATACATGTTATAGTAAAGTTTTGCTATTCGAAAAAGTGATAAAGATCTATAGAATTAGAACTTGTTTCTGGCATGTAATGAAGTAGACCATATTCTTACTTTTTTTAGCTTCATTCTCTATAGACATAATCGTAATCAAAATACTCAGCTCCTGTAAAAATATCGGTTGATTTTAAGTGATAATAGGGCATTATGTTATTTACATTATTAACATAATAAACGCCATATTCTCTTCCTCAATAGTAATAAGTTACTCATGACACGTCAACTTCATCAGGATTTTTTCTGTCCGCCACCATGCTAATCGGAATTTCAATTAAACTATTGTCTGGTATGTTAGTAGTTCCATCAGGCCAAATTATTTATTCCTAATACACTATGGAAGTTAAATTAACGATTCCCACTACTTTAATTTTATTAAATTATACATTTAGAATTTAAAGCTAAATGTTTTGACTAGAAAATAGCTTCTATATTAAATCTTTCACTAATTCATTGTTGATATATTTCTACTCTTTTAATGCCTTTGCAATTTACTCTAAAAATAGGTCTATACAATGAAGTTAGTATTCTATCTCATTTCTAGTAATTTCCGTTCCAAAGCTAAAACCTATAAATCCGTTTATAGTCTAGATATTAGGTAAATTTCATATTTACCAGGAGTTTTAAACATTCACTATAAAAGCTTTGATTTCATAGTTTTATTGCAAAAACAAATTTAAAAAGGATTCGAAATTATAACTAATAGTACTATAAAATTTCCTTATTCCTTTTATTTAAATATCTTAAGAAATAATTCCAATATTTATCTTTTCAATGCCAAAAGCAGGAATTATTCATTAATATTCTAAATTTCTTAGAGTTTATTGGATTTTTGAAATTTCGTTACCTGTAAATTAATCAGTGAAATATCCCAAAGATTTTCATTTAAATTATTCTAAGAATTTTATTATTACTTCAGTAAGAGATTCAGTTGAAGGAAGGATAAAATGACTGAACTTACTATTTTAAATAATTTTGTTATTTTACTCCTTTGAAACTATGTGAATTATCTTATTTTAATGAGCTCAAATAGAAATTAAATAGGTAAGTTGGTAGCTTTTTGTCATATCAATGATCATGTCTAGTTATAATTTCTCTCACTTTAATGTAAAATTGTTAAAGTTTTTAGTTATATTTCTATTTATCTTTATTTACTCAAATTCTAATCAAATATCTTAATTTCTATACCTTTGCATACTTTAAAAGTGATTGCTTAAAGTTTCTTCCTTTTCCTCTTTAGAAGCGTTGACATCCTAAGATTGTTCGTAAATAAAAACAATTTTTAAAGCTTTTATCTTGACTATAGCTAAAATAATTAGCAAGATTGATAATTTAGCTTCCATTTTATTAAAGCAGACTTAACTTTAGTAGAGATACATAGAAAATATAAAAGTTAATTGAAACATAAATAATTAATACCTTTAATTTCATATATCAACAGTTTTTATATATCTTTAACTATTTTAAAAGCATAAGCTTATTTTATTTAATACCTTGCTTTTAATATTCTAGTTAGATCTTAGTCAATATTTTAATCTCCACTAATTAGCATTTATTACTACTTAAATCTCTAATCAAGCATAAATTCATTTCCATTTAGATATTCTCAAATGCATCAAGTATGTTCTTAGGTGTAGTAATCACTTTTAATTTTTACTAAGGATTCTAAACTAAAATATTATATTGTAAGTGAATAACTAGACAGACAACTTAAAGAGGTAAGTAGTATAATTAATATAATAATTAGTAAACTTAGTCTAATAATTATTTTAAGTAGTACATATAAAATAAACATCTTCTCTGAGAGGTATACTTATAATACATTTAATTACATTGATATGATACTAAGCATATATTAATTAATGTAAATCATTATTATTATATATCCATATAAAGCAAAGCGAGGATAAATTACACCAACCTAAATCTTAAAATTACTAATCATTGTTAAGGCTTATCTACCAGTTACACATAATTTAAATAAATAAGTATTATTATTATTTTTTCAAATTATCTTGAGTGTTTCAAGTAAGAAAGTAGTGATAAAATACACAAGCAATAAGTAAAAATTGATCTATTTTGTTTATAAATTGAATATTATGAATGCTTTTTATTTATTAATTTCAACTTAAAGAGTTTTGGACTGCAAATTCTTGCAGTTTAACGACCCCAACACTCTCTTCATGGGATAACGGGGATATCCTGTTGCTTTCGAAAAGCAACTGCCAGGGAGCTCCATCGTTATGGGAGCCAGGCTTCAAGCCCCTACCAGGAGTGGATAATCAAAAGGAAGGCGTTCCCTTGCAAAGGTTGACTTTGACCAGGGACTTTCTCAGCGACAGGAAAGGAACTTGTTCCTAGCCATAAAACCAGAAAGTATGATTCACAAAGGTCAATCTCAGCTCCCACCATCTTTTTAATTATAATGCTTTTTATTTATTTAGAGCTTATAACTAAATAAATAAAATAAGCATTAGCTAAATTATCTCTAATAAGCAAATCCTTATTCCTTCAACTTTTCAATATTATATATGATTAAGGTTTAATGGTTAACAATGCTATCATTTTAGTTTTTTATCCTAGCTAATTAATAGGTATATTCTAAATTTAAATAGAAGATTTAGCTTTCTTTTTTCTAAGTAAATATAAATGTGAAAGATAGGTAAGGAAAAAATGATTTAAAAGAATCTTTTTAAATAAATAAATTTTAATTTATTATTAAAATTAAAATAATTTGCTAGCTTACTGTGTTTTCAAACTTTCAATTTATATTCTTAAAATAATGAAAAACATGATATATCTAAATGATTGAATTTTAATAGATATTAATTTTCTTTATTTATAATAAAAAGCAAGGTGCTACTAAAAAAGGTGTATAAATACAATTTTAATATTTCTTTTATTTTTTCAATTTACGCTAGAATGATATGATTTCTTAAAAGATTCTATATTAATCTATCAAAAGTTTATAAATAAAGGTTTAAGTTTAATAATTAATTTTTCAGATTTTAAAAGACAGAAAATTCTTTATAACACTCCGCATTGCTTGATTTGGTTATATTTTTATCCTTCATTAATTTAAAGCCAAAAATAAAAAATTGCTTTAAGCATAAAAAAATCTCTAGAACTTTTGAAATTTTATAATATTTGTATATTTTAGAAATAATTAATTACATTTCAGACACATTTTATAATATTTATGAAATAAAAAAAAATGTAATAATTAAAATTAAGTTTGGCAATCTTAGAGGAATTTCACCTCTTCCTTACCAATCACTGGATTACTCCAGGAGTAATAAAAAATTTTAAATTTTCGCTTTACTCTCTCTCACTTGGTATTATCATTTTCAGTTTTATCTTCCTTTCTATTTTGATTTCTTCTTGTAGATGTTTCCAGGGCCATTTATATAGCATCTTTCTCTTATTTTTTTATGATGCAGTTAATTCTTTTTCCTTTTTTACCCTTGCTATTTTCTTTGCTTTATCCAGTATTGATTCTTGAAACTTAGGAATTTCTTGCATCTCCTTCATAATTTTTTTTAAGAATTGCAATGATAACATCTTTTTTGAATTATTTTAGGCTTTCTTGTATCTTCCTTTTCAATCACCATTAAATCACTTCTTTGTTCATTTTACTCTAATTTTTGTTTCAGTTTCTCTTCTATTTTTTCAAGTCTGCTGCCCAATCAAGCCCGTTTCTGAAGCTAATTTTAAGATTAACTTTTCTGATTTTTCGATATGTTCCAAAATGCACTTTTCTCTTTTTCCTAGAAGATTAGTTTTGATTCTATTCATTCTGCTAGGTTAAATTGTTGTATTGTCTTCTTATTCTCCTTCTTTAGTCTTTTGATCTCTTCCTGGAAGTTTAATATCACTTTGATGAGCTGTTCCATGCTCATCTGGTCAGAAGGATTGAACTATGAGACCTCCTGGTGTAAGATAGACTTCATCTTCTCCTGAGACATTGGGGTGAATTCATGGTGACTTTCTTAGATTGCTTCTATTCTTCTTTGACTTGGATTCCGGATTATTAAGAAAAAGATTTGGATTAAGTAAAAGAAAACTGGCTAAGAGTGGCTTCTGGTTTTCTCTCCTTCCTGGAGGCGTCGTAGAAAACTAGTTTGAAGTCTTCCATACTTAAATTTAGTCTTATTGATATATTTAAACATGTTATTATCCTTTAAATTAGCCTTCAGATAGACTGAAGCTGTAAATTTTTTTAATTCTTTGCGAAAACATAAGCATTGCTTATTTGATAAATAAATTAGCTCAAAACTATATAAAGCTTTATGAAATAAATTAAAATATATCTAATAATACTTTTTGTAGTTATAAGAACATAATTGCCTTTCTTATTATTATTTCACATTTATTAGCGATTTCGCACTTTAAGTTTAGATTTATTCTCTCTTATATAAGCCATTAAAATTATACCATTTACATTATTTTATTAAATTATAATAAATAGATAATTAGATATTTAATTAAATTACTTAAGAAAAAAATGGATTAATCTCTTCGACTCTCAAAAAATTAACTTAGAAACCTAAAGAGAAAAGCGGCAAAAGAAATGTAGAAAAAATAATAACAATAGGAGGAGTCAAGCTCTTCTTCAGAAGGTAAAGTTATGGTAGGATAAATAGAGATAAGTTAACCTAAAAACGAAACTAATCAAAAACTTTAAATTTAATTAGACCAAATGTAAAAAGTAATCTCAAATTATGAAGAAACAACTTACAACTTAGGCGAAAAAATACGGGAACTAATGAGTAACATAGAAGATTAGAACAACGAATTACTAATACTTAGAAGATAACTTATTTGTAGCAAATTAATAACGGAAGAATAACTCTGAACTTAATCATAATAAAATTTTAAATACGACACAAAAATGGAAATAGAAAAAATACCAATAGAATTAAAAACAGAATTGAATCCAGAAAAAGAAATGATTGCTACAAGTTTCATTAAAAGATTAGAAAATATAGAAAATAAATTATCATAAAAAAGAACGAAATAAAGACAATAATACAAACTTTGTTGATGTTGCAAATCAAATCAACATATTTTAAAAAACTGTTGATAATGAAAGAAAATAAACGAATAAGAGCAGAAAAGAACATGGAGACAACTCAATAAACTATGAATAACTCCAACAGGGATCTACAAATAAAAGCTTTTTGCAAGACCACTTGAACGGTTACAGTGGTAACCTTCCACTTAATAAAAAGGTCGTGGATCACACCCACGTTAAAAAAACTGTCCGCAGGAACTGGTTGCAATTCCAGAGAATGCAAAACTCTACTAACTTTAAGTATATTATTATTATTATTATTAATTAAATTACTTTAATCAATTTAGGAAATAGTATCAAAGCTTATTTTATTATCAATGCTTTTATTTCTCCAAATTTAATTAAAGTTATTAAGTTTCAAAAAGCGACTCTACAGGCATTTTAACTCCATCGCTATGAGCAACCAGACTTCAAGCCCCTACCAAGAGCGGATAATCTCGAAGGCAGTGTTCCCTTCAGAAAATAATTCTGATCAAGGATTTTCTAAGAGACAGTAAAGGAACTTGTTCCTACTCATAAAACTAGAAAGTTTAGTCCAGAATGGTCAATCTCAGTTTCTACCATAAATTTAATTATTAATTTTTTGACCTTAAAAATGATAAAATAATAAATTTAAATAAATTTTTTTATATTAAAAAGAAATTTGGTTATATACTTAATTTTAGTTAGACTAAATCTTTGAAGTTTTAATGTGACAATATATAGAATAAAAATTAAATAATCTAGGAAAAATAAAAAATCTGGAATTAAATTATTTCAATTAACTTTAAAAAATGTGCTAGCATCATATATTTATTATTATCATTTTCTTTATCTACAAAAAAATGTTTGAAGTATTTTGAATTGAAAGCAAGCTAAGCTTTTATCTTCTACTGGTAAATCAAAATAATTTTATTTAAATTACTTTATTTTAAGATAAATGAAATCATAATTACATTCAAATTTTAGATTTTAAATCAAAGATCCTTTAGCTAGAAAGAAAGATTAATACCTTTTCTTTTTGTACTATTAATTTATAGTGTTGAGTAGAAAGAATAGTCTCAAAAAGCATGGCTAAAACAAAATGCATAAATTTGAGGATTATAGAAAGAAATAAATTTAGCCTTTCGGATATTGATTTCTACTTCAAAGGAGATTTTATTATATTTGGTAGAAGATTTATTAGCAATATTAATTTAGTTATAAATCAATTTAAAACTATTCCTTTGCTAAAAGCTCTGATATCATGAAAAATATTATTGATAATTGTATTTTTATCTTGGAAACGAAGATCGTCGAAATTATTTAAGATATATCTTAAAATTCTTCACTGATATTATGTAAGTATAATTAACAGCAAAATAACGTGAGAGAATCTGTTAATTCTCAAAAAATAACTAAATTAAAGAGTAAGAGAAATATTACAATTCTAAGTTTAGTAAAAACGTTAAACCCAAACTGAAGAAATAAGAAACAAGCAAAATAGCATAATGTAGTATGTAAGGATAAGCATAAATTAAGAAAAATATCAAAAAGAAATAGAGCAAGCGCGAGAAGAAAAATAATAAAATGCAAGATAAAAGTGAAAAAGTAAGAAGTAAACTGAAGCAAACTTTAACTAGAATTACTACGCTAATAAACCTAAAAATAAAAAAGATCAATTACCTAATTTCAATTAATAGGAAAAGGCAAAGAAGAAAAACAGGATAGGTAAGAAGAAGGAAAAAATAGATAATAAGTGGAAAAAGATAAAAAATGGAAGGAACTATAATGAAAATAATATGGAAGCAGAGATCGAAAGATACGATGAAGGAAAGGTGGAGAAGGAAGATGAATAAAAAGAAGAAAATGCTGAAGAGAAGCAGAGGGAATGGGTGAAAAGTAAGAATAAGAATAAGCCATAAATAGGGACAGCAAATGTTAGGAGAGTTAGAAGGACAAAAGAGGCAGTATCCAAATTAATGGATCAAAAAAGTATCTACATAATGGCAATATTAGAGATTTAGATTAAAGACTAAAAAGATATATGTAATATAGCAGGATATAAAAACTTAATAAATGTGGAGTCAAAAAAAGGGAAAGAAGTAGCATTCTATATTAAAAACACCATTTTTAAGGAGATTAGAGAAATATAGAATGAAATCAGCCAGATGATGCTTTTTGGAGGAACGAGAGTGATGGTCATTGAAATAATGATAAAACTGGCGTTAATAAATATATATGCACCTGTGGCAAATGACAACTAATAATATGAGCCATTCTATAACTTAGTGAATGAATTTAAATATAAGAAATAGAAAAAGGATTTAATATAATGATCATAAGAGATTGAAATTAACACACATAGAGAAATGGTTACCAAAGAAAACAAACTCAACTGGAAAGAGAATGCAACAGTTCGAGGAACAGAATAATTTAATATGCCTAGATCTAATTGAAATAGGTACTTTCGTTCACTAAATAAATGAATATAAATAGATTATTTTTTAATTGAATAGATAATGAGAGAAAAGGTGATAAAAAGTGATTTTTATTACTCATATGTAATAGAGAACCATATACCTGATATTATATAGGTAAAGATTGGTAAGGAAGTTAGAAAACCATAAAAAATAGCAAAAATAAATTACCTATAATTAAAGAAAAAAAGAAGTCTGATAAGAAATATTTATACAAGAATATATAAAAAAAAGTAATTGATAACCTAAACGGTATATTTATAAATGATGAAAGAAAAATATATAAGAAGGAGTTTAAATGGTATGTAAACAGTTAAAACATAAAACTTTAAGATTCATAAATACTCAGAAATAAAAAATAATATAATAAAATTTTTTAAGAAAATGCAGCAAAAAATTAAAATAAAGGATAAAGAACATCTAAGGGATAAACGGAAGTCAATAAAACGAAAAGTATAGAGAATACCAAAAGTAAGACAAGAATACATTTAATCAAGAAAAAAAGGATAAAAAACTAACTTAACTTTTTAATCGACAATATAAATAGAGGAAACCTGATAAAAATGTGGAAGAAACTTAAAAACCTGCTTATAGAAAAAATGATTAGTGAGTAACCTTATCAGAAGAAGATGTTAAGACTTTCAGAGACGAATGATAGCAGTTATATGAAGATGGCGATAATACGCTACCAGCTTATTTCTTAAACAAGAGACAAATAGTGGTAAACGAACATGAAATTTAAGAAAACATTGACTAATTGGAGAAAGGAAAAGCTGCAGGATGTTTTTTTTAAAATTATTTAATTTATATATAAACTCAATAAAAAAAAAAGTTAAAAAGCTTTGCTAAAGCCTTAGTAGTCAGCCATCTGACCTATTCTATCAGCTTGTTTCTATTAGTTTGTCTTGAATTTCTACTAGGCTTAGTTAGGCGGTGTAGCACTTCATTAGTGCACCATCCTTTAATATTCTGAATAGTTTTGGTTTTGCACTTAGCGTTCCTAATTATTTATCCAAGGATTAAGATTTGAATTAAAGAATTTTTTCTATAAATTTTTCCGCTTTATGTTGGATATATCCTAAATAGTTTTCTAAAAATATCTTATTTATTCCTTCTTTAAATTTCGCTTAGTTAGTAGCAGTATTTTCATTGGTGTTATTTATTGCACACGTAGCATTTTATTCTTCTTTTAAACTATTATTCCTGTAACACTTATTTAATTTAAATTTACTACTTATTTTAAATAAACGTTTACTGTTTATTTTAATTTGAGGCTTCATTTTCTATTTCCATAGGATCTGATTAATTCTGTTAAATCAAAAATGGCGTAACCTGAATTTATTATTAAATTTAAAAAATTCTTTGTTCCAGTTTGTCTTCTATTTCTTATGATTATTAATATTGTTTCTCAAGTAAAGACGTTATTAGTTTTTCTAATTTTTCTACTTTATCAGTGAGGTATCTATTTTTAAACATAAACTCTTTTAATGACTTAGATAATATTTCTATTTGAGTTTGTGTCGGAAGTTTTTTTAATTCTGGATTTCCAAGTGGTTAATGTTCGTCATATCAATCATATTTCTCACTTTCACTCATTGTAATTATTTCGTTTTTTTATTTTTTAGAGAATTTTCCTGTTTAAATGTTTTGTTCAAAGTTCTGTTATTTCTTAGAAGCCATTTTATGATATAATAATACACAAAATTTAGTTCCTTTTAAAATTTATTTGAACCTGAATTTCAAATCATTTTAAGATCTTTAGGTTTAGCTTAAAGATATATAAAAAATCCTTTAGTAAGCTTAAACCAATAAAACATAAAAATAGTTATTTACTATGTTCTTTTTTACTTTTAGTATCTTTAGACAAAATTTATATCATCCAATTTTAAAGCCTATAATTTTAGATTTAACTAGAGTATTTGAAAGTTTGTAAGATATAAATACCAACAATCAATTTTTTCAAGGTTTAGGCTTTCTTAAAAGCCATCAATCATTATTTATTCATAAAACCTCTTAGAGATAATACAGACTTATTTAGAAATGAAAAATATGATTTCGATACTAAAGTATTAGATAATGGTTAATAAACTGACGACTACCATTGGGATAACTAAATGTATAGTCTTTCATATATTTTTATTCCGTTCATTGCTATTTTAGAATATAAATTCCTTCTTTTTCTATATAACATGAAGCTAAGCTAGTCTCATTACACTCTTTAATATTCACATACCTACTAAGCTCAGCTAATGATTATCATTAAGATATAATAAATTAATTATATAACAGGATCTATAACCTCTTTGATCATGAGACTACTTATTCCGTTACTATTTAGTTATATAATATTAGTTCATTATGAGCTATTTAAAATACTTGCATAACTGTCAAGTTTGATTAAGTTTGACTTGTAGGTTTTTCAAACAAAATAAAGAAAATAAAAGGCTTAATAAATACATCTATTTTACATATGCTTTATAGCATGAGATGGTAAGAAGGATTAAAGTGAAAGTATCTTTAGATAAAATTGGAAGTGATAATTTAATCCATGAATGTATACTTATCCTATATTACTATACAAGAATCTCTTAATGTTCGTTAAATAAGAAGATAGTTAATCACCAGCAGGAATATTATTATCCTTAATTTTTATTTAGCTTAGCTTTTAAGCTATATTATGTGTAATTAAAGACAAATTTAGCATACTAGTTCTTATTGCTATAATAACTAAAGTATTATGAAAGAAG
The DNA here is from genome assembly GCA_946699065.1 of Loxodes magnus. Lineage (NCBI taxonomy): Eukaryota > Ciliophora > Karyorelictea > Loxodida > Loxodidae > Loxodes > Loxodes magnus. The sequence continues at coordinate 567,886 of CAMPDV010000160.1, read as the reverse complement.
CATATTCACTAAATCTATTTGCAAAATAAAGGGAAAATAACATGCTTAGTGCCATTTTAGTATGGTATTGACTAAGATGTAAAAAGAGGATACTAATAAAATTAAAAGTGATTATAATGAGAATAATTTATTTACTTTATATTCAATATCTAAAAGCAAAGAGTCATTAGCTTAGACTGACCAAAATCTATATTAATTTAAATAATTAAATTAAAAATATTAGTCCAAAAGGATGTATTTTGGGTGAAGAGGTATTAAGTATATAAATAATTAAAAAAGAAGAAGCAAAAACAGATCTATTTAATAAAAGTTTAAAGGTCAAGAGTAATAAAGCTTGTCAAATATCTGGTAGTCGAAGTTCTAATTTTGAATAGATTCACTAAGGACTTTAAAATTCATTTCTAGTTTACTCTTGATTCCATCCACGAACTACTATCTAGTTAATTGTTTTTTTTAATTCAAATCAAGTTCTTTAAGGAGATTTAATAGAGCTTTTTACTAGCTTTTACGAAAATGGGGAATTCTGTAAAGGCTTTAGAATTATATTAAATCTTGTTGATTCTGCATAAAATATTACTATATCCATCCATGAAAAAAGGAAATCTAAAGTCAGATCTATTTCTTGAGGACTGATCTTCCAAAACATATTCGTAACTAGATATTCTAAAAATAAAAAGAATACCACTGAAGTTAAATTCTCCATCCCCTGTTGTATCTATTACTGAGAACAATTGCTAAGATAAGACTTTAGGTTCTTTTCCAGTTGAGTAGGTATCGTAATAAACTTAGTTATCCTATTTTATATTAAGTAGGATTTATTATAAATCTAATTCAGTTATGAAACCTTTTCCTTGCTTGTCCAGCCTTAAAAATTTTTGCTCGTATTTAATTTTTGACTGAGACTTGAATAATTTCAACACTATAAACTAGAAGATAATTCTTTGCCAGATATTGAGCTTAGAATATGCAGTAAGCTTGTAAAAGAACTCTCTGTTCTGTCTTTTAAGTGAAAATTTAGCCTAGAAGAACCCTAATTTTAAAATTTATGAAGGTTAGTTACGCTTTTAGGTATCCTATTGAAAGCATATTTAAAGTACATCATATAATGCTTAAGACATATACTTTTTGTTTTCCAATAGTAACTTAGAAAGTAGCTCATGCTTACTTTTCTTTTTATCCTGCGTATTTTACTCTCATCCTTTAATCAAGTTTTTAGGATGATCTCCTAATGCCATCTATAAGAGAATTACTCCTATTGCAAATATATCAGCTGAGCAGTTTACTGTTTGAGACTAATCGTAAAGCTCGTTTGAAAAGTAATAATCTTCGTCAAACTGTTTCTCGATAGATTTGCTTGAACGTTGGTACTCGAATTTAACTGACTCTGTAAATCTTGCAAGCTTGATGATCTTAAAGTTTTTTGGATTCTAAATGAAAATATTTTCAGGAGTAAAGCTAAAAAGAATGGTTTTATTCTAACGAAGGTAGCGAGCTAGGAGTAATAGGGAATATCCTAACCTACCAATTTAGATTTCTTAAAATTTTTTTTAATAATCGATAATGTCTTTCAGACAATAGTTTGGTAGCTGATCCGTTACTATAGTAAACTTGTTTTAATCTCAGAAATATTACACAGAAGAAGCAAGAAAAGGATGATCAAGCATTTGCAGACAATCAATTTACTTATCAATTGATTTACTATCTTAGCTTTTCATCTAAAAAGTAATCTGAGTAAACTTTTACTAGAGAGCAGTATTTAGCACATTTTTGTAGCATAAATTATACCCTTCGTGATTTATCTGCAAGTTATTAAAGGCAAAATCATTTTCCAAATCCTCGTAATATGAAAGTTATGCCTGTATGTTTTTAAAAGCAACTGATCTTAAGTCCAAAAAGATCTTATTCCAGTCTTTTCTTTCTTCTGTCATTTCCACAGCTAAAATTGGGGGTTCTGAATTCAAATTTTCATCTCCGCTATTCTCGCTTTTTTCCAGATTCTACTTCTTGCTTTCTTGATTTTCACCACAGCACGAGACTTCCAATCCCATTTTTTATAAATTAAAAAATGAAAGAATCATCAAATTTTTTCTAAGCATTCTCCTCCAAAGCTCCTCCATCCTTAATCATAAAATATCTATTCCTAAAAGCTATGCATCTATTTTATCCTTTAATGAACAATATAGCATCTAAAGCCTAAAAACATAGGAAAGAATAAGTGATTAAGCTAAATTTTTACTTTAAATCCTTTCTAACAATATCAATAATGAAAAAAATATTTCTTCTAGTGTAAAAATAAAGATAAATGTAAGCTATAATATACCATATACTTCTAAAGTTAAATTATCATTCTAACTATATTGCTATCTTCTACTCATTTCGCTTACTTTTTGGTTATAATATAAGAGATAAAGTTAGAGGTTAAATTATTGTATTAAAAGAGGAATGTATTTGACTTATTGGAAAGCTAAAAGTATAGTTGGGAAATACTATTAGAGATTTTTGTTGCTTGCAATTGTGGTAATTAAATAATTAAGAAGAGTATGATGTTACTCAGCCCGATATTCTATTTTGCTTCAGATTATCAACTTTTTCTCATTTAAGGCTTAATTAAAGTATAAGCATAAAAGAAAACATAAATATTGATGGTATTGGTAAAGAATGAATTATAATTAAGCCTTAAGATCCTTAGAGCATTTATTTAAAAAATCTTTTATATAACAACATCATTTTATTGAGATTATCGTTCTTAAATAGTTCAATAATTTGTTATAGTTCTTGTCTTAAGACATTTTAAAAAGAAAACATATACCAAAAAGATACTATATGTTCTGCATTTTAAATCATATAATTTTTTAACAAGATATAGTTAAAATAATTTAGCGGTTTGAGTATTATCAGCTATCTTATTCATATAATTATAATTTTATTTTTTTCTTTAATTTATTTAACTTATATTTCATAACCATGATTTTTTTAAATAATGGCCATTTTATTGATTTAGTTAATTTATCTTTCTGAGTTTGTTGTAAAATTAAAATATAAATACTTATCTATTGCACTCCCTCTTTGCTCAAAATTTATAATTTCTCTTCAAATTCCTCTTTTAAATCTTGAAATCTTAATAGCTTAAGTTTTCTTAATTTTTTTCACGCTATAGCACATCTAATTTTTTATTAAAACTATCTCTAAATCAATAAGCCAAGATTTCTTTGATCTTAATTTCTCAATTTTGATAATATAAGTATCTTATCGAACTTCATTAGTTTTGCTTTGCCAATCAAAATTATTCATACTTTTAAAGCCATACCTTCTCTCTTTTTTCCTTACTTTATTGGTAATCGCTCACTTCTTTTACTACCATATCATGTTACTTCTTCATTTTTTCTTTACTCTCCAAAGATTAGATATTTCATTTTCAAGATTGACTGTAATACATACCATCTTACTCTATTCTTTGGCTTTTCTCTGGGTTATAAATAGAAAGGCTTTAATCTTCTGTTTTTTATTTATCAGACTATTTTATAACCTTATGATCGATGTTTTTATCTTGGTATCTGTTCTAAATCCTTCCGTTATTTCTTTTATACTAAGCAGTTTTTATATTAATATAGCTATTAATTCCATCTTCATTCCTTTGCTTTCATTAATAAATATAATCCAAACCTTACCTATATTTTTAAATTGAGCTATGAAGATCTTGCTAAAGCCGAGAGCTGGATAGTAAGCCAACTACCTAAATAAATAATTTCCATAAGTTACTTTATTCTTGTATCTTGATAAATAGCATTTCAGTCAGATGCTAAAATATTTAAATTTCAACTATAATGAAAGCTAGGCAAATAATATGAAAAATAGAAACAGTTAAGAATATAAAAGTCATTAAGTCTTTAAACCTTTATTATATAGCTATATCTCAAGTTACCTTAAATACTGGTATCTGTCTACTAAAGTTATTATAAAGCTTGCTTTACTAAAAAGCTTTATATTATGAGGGTGAAAATACTTCCTCTTAAATAAATCAAATTAAGACTTCATTTTTAAGAAATCTAATTTAAAATTTAACTAGAAGTATCAAATAGAAAGTGAGAGTATATGTAGAATGTGACTGCTTAAATAAATGATGGCTAGTCATTTGTTATATAATAGCTTAAAATTTGCTAAGCTAAGTTCATCTTATTAAAGGAATAAACCAAAAAGAAATTTCTTCTTCAGCTATTCTAATAAGAAAATGTGGTACACAGAAAGAAAAGGATAGCTATCTTTAAAATGGGTTAGATATGCTTATCAACCTTGCAAGAAATAGAAATTTTCTAGCATTTTTATGTATTTACACTTAAATTGATTAGTAATAAATACCACTATGCTTAATAATTGAAGGATAATTTAAAGTTATATAGTAATCTAATCTTCTTAAAAGATCTTTAATGTATTTAATATATTAAATTGCCTTTTACCTATTTAAGTGCTAATATTTTTTAACACCAAGCAGAGTACTCTGACTTAAAATCTAAATCTAGTTGTAAGTTATAACAGTTGAATGCAATGTAGATAGTCTAACGATTATTAAGTTAGGAATTAGCTTTGCTCTTGCATAATTGAAGCTATAAGCATTTAATTAGTATAATAAGATTTATTCTTAAAGCAAAGCTGTCTAAAGAAATAGTTTAAATAGTAGAATATAAAGTACACTAATTTCTAACTTTTCTAGAGGAGTAGCTAAATGTAATATAGGTAATTAACTAGTAGTTCTTTGGTTACTTTATAAGCTATCTAGTATCTAGCATTAAGCATTATTTTTATATTATTTATTTAAATAAAATTTTAGTTCAATAAATTAACAAAACACTTTAGCCATTTTTCTACTCTGCTAATAAATAGCAAATCCTTTTAAAATTACAAATGCTTTTACAAAGTAGCTAGTTCTTGTATAAAGCATACTAGCTTATTAAAAAATGAATCTAAGAAAAGGGAGCTTTAAAAAATTAAAGCTGTAGTAAAGATACTTATTATATTTTTTTATTTTCATCTATATATAATAAGGAAATTAATTGGCTACTGGAATCTCTTATATCCTTAATTTTCTACATTTTTATAGTTTATTTTAAGATTAAGACCTTTTTTTCTATTATCTCCTTTTGAAATCCTTATTACATTAAACTAACTTTCATTAATTTTTTCATATGCTAGCTTAAGAAAGTTAAAGTGTAATTTTAAAGAGAAATTTAAATGAAAATTTGTTTTCCCTTTTGAAAAATAAATCGAACTATTGTGATATGAAAACTTATTAGACTTAAAGCTTATTTGCTTGTTAGTTCAAGCACTGAAAAAAATTAATATATTAAGCTAAAGGTCCTTCGTTTATTGATCTATTAAAAGACTCTTTTAATCATCTCTAATTCTTTTTCTTTAAGCATGGTTAAATTTACTATATCTAGACTTTTAGGTTTTCTTATAAAGAATCTGAAATTACTTTTCTTGATTTTCAAAATTAGTGTTTCTCTTTAAACTTTTTCATTCATGCTTTTAATTTATTTTCTTAATTGAAGTTATCTATCGTTATTATGCAAATCAGTTTGTCACTAGCTTTCAGTCATAGAAGAAAAAACTCTCTTATAACTATCAAATTTATTATTTAACTACACTTTGTCTAAAATGTTTTCTAAAGTACCTATACAGTTTTAAATAGAATCAAAGAAAGATAAAAAGCAAGTATTTAGAATTCTATTATTTATTGTGTTGGAGTAGATTTTATTTATTAATGACTATAAAGGTAGAGTCAGAAGTATTGAGTAGACTATCTATTATCTAATATGAAAAATTACTTTGAAGCATTTAAAGCTGCATGCTGATAATTTTAAAAAATCTAGATTTTAATTTGTTATTTATCTTACTTTTATTTCCATAATGCCACTATTTTTTAATTAATATCCTTAAAATAAGGGATATTAACATGAAAATAATGAATTTTTAAATATTTGAAAAATCCTTATTTAAAAGCTAAGAATTAAATTTCCTGAGCTGTCCTAATCTTAATTAATACAAACTTGAGAGTAGATAGTATTGATCTTATCTCTCTATAAGCATTTTTATTGCTATTATTTACTAAATAATTGCTTATAATCCTCTTTTTATATAAGCTTGTAATTATTTGTTTAATCTAAGCAATTCATAATAATATCTATATCATTTTATACTTATTTACCATCTAAAATCAGCCTATTTTTTATCTCTCAAATTGCTGAGTGATTATTTATTGGATTTAGTTTAATTTAAAGTTAGATAAGTCAAACAAATATTATTTATTTCCTTCATACAAAGAGTATATTAAAGGTATATAACATTTCTTAAAGATATGCTTTACTACTGATAAGAAAGAATAAGGAGACAATTAGAATTTAAATGTTTATAGATATAAAGAGGGATACTTAGTATAAAGCAACTAGATAATTATTTCATAAAATTGGTTTATGGCAAATATTATAATTAAAAAGGAAGGAAATTTAGATTCTTAGTTAGATATAAATCTATTGAGTAAATACCTGAATATAAGCAAAGTTATAGTGAGCTTTTAAACTTGTTATATCTATCTTAAAAAATTTAACTATAAATTTTATTTAGGCTGCTAGATATTAAAACTACTCCCTAGCATCTTACTTATCTATCTTCTTAGTAGAGATATAATCTTATACTTTCCTTATAGAAATAAGCAAAGGGTATTAATTAATAAAAGCTAATAATATAGTAATAAATCACAAAACGTTATTAATAGAAAAGTATCGAATTAGAAAACTTCTTACCATAAAGTTATAAAGTTTAAGATCTATGAATGTATAGATTCTAAAATTATTATTCTTCTTTTCAATATTCTTATTTTAACTAATTTTAACTGTCACTTTCTCATACATTTTGCTTTAAAGGGATATATTTTAATTAGCTTTATTAATAATTGCAACATATAGGAGTTTATTCTACATTTGGAAAGCTTGGAGCTAATTTAGTTTATGTTTTATAAAAAATCAGAAAAATATTTGACTGCTAAGTAAAATGGAAGAATAAATCCTAAAATAAAAAGCAAACTAAACTTGCATATCTAAAATAAACGCTCAAGGAAAAATAAAATTGATTAATAAAAGACAATGGATTTAATTAATTAAATATAGTAGTTGATCTTATAATCTCTGAAAGATCTATAATTATAATATTAGTAGCACTAAGAGTAGGTTATATAATAGTAATAGTTTAACTTGGTTCCTTCTTTATAAGATCATCTCGGCTTTAGTTAAATATATCTAATTGTAGTTTAATCTGAATGATTTCTTTCTTTTTTATTCCTTTTTTAGTAGACATTTTTTTATAAAATTAAAAGCAAAATATTATCTAATTTTCACTAAATTGTTTAAGAAATATTTTAGTTCCAAAATCTATAAAATAAAAAGGATGAATTTTAATAATAAAGGACTCTTATGTAAAATTAAGTTATCTTAATACCATTATAAGGAATGAAGTTCATTATATTTAACGCAGACATGGTCTAGTGGCTATGACGACTGCTTTACACGCAGTAGGTCGCGGGTTCGATCCCCGCTGTCTGTATATTTTTTAGATATTCCATAGAAATAAAATTATAAATAAAATTACATAGAAGTATTATAGTTCTTTAACTTCCTTCTAGTTATATAAATATAACTATAAAATTATACATAATCTAAGTAAGAAAAATAAGGTTTATTTATTTTAATTAGTTTACTAATAAATGAAAGTTAATTCTTTGAAGGCTATATAATCTTCAAACAAATTTAAAAATTTAAATGATAATAGCTTAATAAAGTTATTTTTCTAGAGAAGAGTTTTAGATAAATTATAATAAATAATTTTAATTTTAGGTTCATTGTGCAATAAGCAATAGTTAGCTTAAAGAAATTAAGAGCTAATGTTTTCTTATAAGTTTAGCATTTATATACTCAATCGATTTCAGTTAAAGTTTTCTAAAATTTTGATTGTAATAGTGTTAGCTAAAAATAATATTAGTGTATATTTGAATTACTAAGATAATTTAAAATATTTAATATATTAAATATCTTTAATACAGATAGCAATATACAATTTATATTTATTAAACAATTTATTTTTTATTTTATCAAAAATATATAATTGAAAAGGAAAATTGTTAACATTTTTTAAATTTAATATATTAAATTTTGTTTTGTTCTGTTTTAAGTGTATATGCATTGACTAATAAATATAAAAAAGAGTGAACATAATTTATAATTAATATATTTGCATAGAAATTGTAGTATAAAGAGTAGTAATTGTTTTTATTTATTCAAGTAAATAACTAAAATTTTTGTTTTGTCCTTAGTATCATTTACTATAGCTTTAATACTTAGTATATTAGCGTTATGCCTGCTCCCCAAGATATAAATTGTTTAACCTTATTAAAAATAAAAAGGAAGATTATTTTTTATTTCCTTCTAAAACTAAAAATTTTCTATGAAGATATATATAGTGTTATTATTTATGCTGCAAATAATTTAAAAAGAAATAGCTAGAGAATGATGCTTTTAATTTAGGACAGATTTTCATTTTACTCTTTATTTGGTTTATTTTAAATTTGTCTAAATTAGTTTTGTTTTCTCATAATTTTCTATATTTTATTCTTCTTCATACTTCTTCAATTATCCCTAGCTATCAATGTATATTATTTACTACAAGAGTCCAATCACCCATTTTATACCTAGAATGGATAGAGGATATTTTTTATTTAATCAGAAGCTATTTAATAAATATACTCTTAGTAAAATTAATTAAATGACTAGACTTTTTATCATCAAAGTTGAGCTTAAATTTTTTATATTAAAGGATTCAGCAAATTATTTGCATGATAAGCTCAAACTGATATTATTAAACTAAAAGACTAAATCTAATAATTTAAAAACTTTGCTTTGCTTAATCTAAAATCTTTTACTTTTACCTGCAGAATTAAAAGTCTAAGTAAAATATTGTTTATAGTGTAAATTGATTATACTTTCATTTAATTATATCTAGGAAATAAACTAAAATATTTAGTAATTAATTATTAAATTTCAAAGATCCCAAAAGAATTAAATTAGATCATTTGAGGCGCTAATTCAAATAGTAACGTTTCTTGAATCACAATCTTATCTAGAATATTAATAAAACATTTTCAGATTATTAAATTAAGCTAATAAGGCATACCTACAGATATATGAATTTTAATAATTTTCTATTCTTATTAAAGCAAATTTTTTCATTTAAGCATCCAAATTTTTAAATGATTCACTTCTCTAATTAAAACTTAAATTAGGAAGATACATTTAAATAGTTTTATTAGCTGCTTATATTATCTTATTTTATCCTATATATATTTATATAATAAAAGCTAGAAATTATTTATTCTACTAATATTTATATAATTTTAAGTTAAATAGATAATCCTTTATTATTATAGCTGTAATAGGTTGCTTAATACATAATCTAAGAATAGTGGCTAATTATTTTAATTAATAACTAAATCACTAAATTTTAAAATAATTCTTCAATCATTTAGTCTTAAATTAAAAGATAAAGCTTTTATTTCCTTTAAGTAAAGATTAAATAACAATTATCAAATTTTACTAAATGAAGTTTTTATTTCTGAATTATTAAATCTTACCATTATATTACTACTAAAATTATTATATTAGCTTTAATGTTTTAAATGCATATTACTAGCATATCTTATTTTTATAATTTTACCATAGTAAGATAGTGTATTGTAAAGCTTAATTTATTTATATTTTTATAAAACTCACTCTTCAGAACTTTTATATAGAGTTTCTTCGTAAAATGTTGCTTTTTTTATATTTTTAGTTCAATTATTTGAATAATTTTAAACCTTAAATATAGATGTTTTGGAATGTAAATTGACTTAAATACTTCAATTTAGAATGAAACAAATATATTTTACTTTTCATCTTTTTAATAAGTCAAAACACTTGAACTTTATTTATTGATGTATTTGGTGTTTTGTGCTTATTATTAATAAGCTTAATTTAAATTCTTCATAATTCTTAAATTAATTAAAGAAGCTTAAAGCATTTTCTCTTAACTTATTAAATTAGGGATAATAGTTAAATTAATTAATAGAAGGGATTAAAGAGTATGGCTACTACTATTTTTAATTAAAAAGAATTATCAAATTAAAACATAGAAAGAATCATACTACAACTTAAATACTAAAAACTCTTTTTATATCATTCTACTTTTTAAAATATTAATTATGCTAAAATAATTTAAAAAATTTAAGCTACAAGAATTAATTAGTTTCTACATCAATTTCCCTTAGAATTTTACAAATAAAGTTCTTAGAACTTGATGCAAATGAGAATTAGATAGGATGTAGTAAATTAATTATGAACATTATAGAAGTTTTAGTACAATATTAACTCTTTCTTTCCAATTTTCTATATTAAATTAGCTATTTTCAAAGGCAGTTGCTTACATCATCTTATCATTCCCCTTTATTTTTATATTTCCTAAAAAAATTAAAATTATATAAGGTGAAATACCTTATAGAAAGTATGAAGACAACATTTCATAATTTTGACCTTAGAATGAATATAAAGAAATATATAGCTGATTAATGAATTTATCTACATAGTTCTTTAGATATATAGCTTTAAAGCTTTTTTATTATTTTGCTTATAAATAAAAAATATAATGAGATATATAATTTTTATATCTCAAATTTATATTTAGGAACATATATAAAATATAATAAAACTTATAGATGAAAATAGAAGAGAAAAAGTATCTTCTTCATACTTAGATGTAAAATAGACCAAACATTCAGCTGAATAATTATTATAGATTTACTTATAAAGATATATTAATGTGCTTATTATTTTTAGAAATAAAAATTAATATCTTAAACATTAAATTTAAATAATTATTTTGCTCATTAACTAAGCTTACCGTCTATTCCGCTTATTTCTAAATCTTCTTTAAAACTCTTTTTGTCTTTAAACTATTCTTAAAATCTTTATTCTTAAAATTTTAAGGTTTTAGATTTGCTTTTTTTATAAAATGTTCTTCAAAACAAAGTACTATCTTCATTTATTGGTATTTTTTGAATTAAGGATAGAGAATTTTCCTTCTTTCTCTTTACTTTAAATTCTTCAGAAAATTCCTAAATTTTTTCTTATATTTTTAGATCATTTTATGAAGATTCGCTTTGAATTTCGCTTAAATCTACTTTTACATAAAATAAAAACTAGTTTTACTTATTTCCAAAGACATTATGTTGCAAATAGTAACTCAATGAGAAGTATTTTGGATTAAATAGAAAGTCTTCTTTTTCAAGTTACTTTTGAGCTATTCTTTTTCTAAATTTTAGGTAAAGTAATTGGTTTTAGATGTAGTATTATAGTAAGATGTTGTTTCTTTTACACTAAAAGCTTCATCTATATAGATATGTTTCATCTAAGTCAAAAATAGTTATCAAAGTCTTCTATTTTCATTGAAATTTAATTCCTATTAAAACGCATATTATACATCCTGCTGCTAGTGCTATAATGTAAATTAATTAGGCAATATTAAGTGAAGATAATGCTAAACTAAAAAGTTGGATTATAGCATGATTTATATTGCAGCCTAGAGTTATTAACATTCATACGTTCATTTTAGGGTAGCTACATGGCTAGGTCTTATAAGTGTAAAACAATAGACAGAGCATAGTTGCTAAGTAAAAAGCAGCATGGACAATTTTATTTTGTTACTCTAAAACTAAGTTTTCAGTTATTAAAATCATTTGAAAAACTCTATAATTCACTAGATAATTAGGTTTGTACTTTATTTTCATAACATATCCATACATCTCTTATCACATTAGAATAAACTAGATCCCTAAAACTGTATAAATTGCAAAGCAAACAGAGCATAAGACAACTAATAGAAGATGAACTCCTTATCAGCAATCTCAGTTGCAGTCTTTATAATGAAAAGATTCTAAAAATTCTATTGATCCATTATTATTTTTATCTACTCCTTCAATACAGATAAACAAGTCTAACAAATTTCAATTTATAGGAAGGAAAAAACTATAAGTTAAAAAAGGGCCAAAATAATATGATAAACTTCCTAATAATCAGAAGAATAAATTTTTAGAGAATTCTAATTTCAAGATAATGGATAGAAAACTGATAAGTCAAATAGAGGCTAGAATGCAAGCTACTAATTAATTTGAATATTGTCTGTTATTTGATGATTCAAAAATATTCACGAAATCTAATTTAGCGCAGCTTACTATAAATTTCGTTAAATATCCTCAGTTTGATATATCTGGACCTAGTGAGACTATCTGTATAAAATAAAGAAATAAATGCATAATGTAAATAAAGTCTCAAGTAGACAATATTAAGACTCTATCTAGTATAAAGAAGTCATAGTTATTTTATTTTTTTTATTTACAAAATGCCATAAAAATCACTAAAGCAAGAAATGTAGAAGAAATTGCATATTTAACTATTCTTCCATTATTAAACTATTTTCTATCTTTTTCCTTGAAAGGACATCGTAAGTCTCAACTGTCTTTATAAATTCCTATACTTCCATCTCTTCACATAAAAGGAGATTTAATATCGAAAATAACGTTGCAAGTTATGCAAAAATAGCCAATTACTTAGATACTTCACTATCCTTAATCATTTTTACGATAATTCATAATAGAATAAGGAATAGTTTCTCTATCATTTGAGGAAGAGTCTTTACTTACTTTTCCAGTAGTTCCCATAAATTTAACATTTCTTAATTCTTTCATTATATTTTCTTAATTAGTATAGTTTTTACCTTAATTTATTAAGTTTTATAAAGCGTAAGCACCTATAAGAAGAGCGTCAAATTCTAGAAGCGAATAACTTGCTATTTATTCATCAAAGTAGTTTTTGCTTTACTCCAATATGTTTTATCCAAATTCTCCAATTTAACCCATAGATATATGCTAAATTGCTCCCTTTGCAACTGCTTATACTATATAATCTTCATCATCTTATTTTAATAAATTCTCAGTTAATCACGAAAAAGCTATAAACTCTAGATCTCCTTCTCTAGCTCCTAGATAATAGAATTATTTGAGTAAGAATTTAGCATCATCTTCATATGTTATTACCAGAACTATCCTTGTCTTTGAATAGATTTCTTATATAACTTCTTATCAAGAAGTATTGTTTATTTAGTTATCAACATCTCCTACTAATCTTTTATTATTAGCAATGCTTATTTTAAAATGTTCAGATTCTTTTAAAAAATACTCGTAAACACCTTTAGATCAAGATGTGTTTTGATAAATCACACCCACATTTTTTTACTTTTGAAATTAGCATGTTCATGCTACTAAAACTGCTCGATGTGCATCAGATTGAAGAGTTCTTATATACCAAGGAAATTTTAATTTGTTTGACAGCTGTGGAGATAAATTATAGCCAGAAATGCAAGGTATTTTAAAATTCTATGATTCGAAAAAATGGTAAAGATCTATAGAATTTTGACTAGTTTCAGGCATGAAATGAATTACTCCATATTAATTCTTCTTTAAGCTTCATTCTCTATAGACATAATCATAATCGAAATACTCTGCTCCTGTATATATTTTAGTTAATTACAACTAATAATAAGGTAAAATGTCATTTATACTGTTTATGTATATAACTCCAAATTCTCTTCCTTAATAGCAGAATTAAATTCACTAAACTTCTTTTCCATCTGGATTCTTAGTATCAGAAACCATGCTGATTGGAATAGAGATTAAGCTATTATCTGGAGGAGTTGTAGTTCCTTCTGGCCATATTATTTAGTCCCAATATTCAATTTTAGTGTATTTAAGAGTTCCAACTATTTTTACTTAGTCATTTTATACATTTAGGATCATAAATTGAATATTCTCTTTAGAAAATAAATCATTTACAATTTGACTGATCTAGTCGTTACTTATAGAGTTAAACTTCTCAAGAGTGGTAAAGATTTAATAAAGGACTAGCTCAACACAATACAGTCTATAGTCTTAGGAACTTTATAGTATTTTAGTACCAAAGTTAAATCCTATAAAGCCATTTAAATTGTATTTGGTAGTTAAATTTCAGATTTATCAAGTGCTTTTAAAGTTTAATATGAATGATTTAACTTTATAGTTCTTACTGATAAATTGGTGAATGAAAGTTTGGAAATTATACTAGATAGTACTGTAAAACTTAGAGATACCTTTAAGTTAGATTTCTTCATTAATTATAGCAAATTATAAATTCTAATTGCTAAAATCAGGGATTGTTCATAAATAGTCTAAATTTCCTAGTTCTTGTTGTAGTATTAAAGATTCTTTGAAAGTGTATTAGTCGGTAAAGCAACCCATTGAAGTTCAATTGAAGGACCTGAAGAAATGATTCATAATTTCTGCTAGAGTTTGAGTGTCAGGAAGGATAAAATGAGTGAACTTGCTTTTTGTGAATATTTAATTGTTTTGCTCTTTAATAACTAAATGAATTATTTAGTGCTGGTTAGAAAAAATCTAAATGATCTAAGTAAGTTAATAGTTGCTAGTTATGTCAATGAGGATATTTTTTTTTCACTCTAGAGCATGCTTTTCTAGAAATGAAATTGTCTAGGAACTAAGTTTAAATTTCTAAAATTGCATGTGGAAATGATAGTGTTCACTATGGAAATTATCTTCAATATAGCTATACATTTTGCTTATAAAGTCATCAACAGGAATACTGAAATCTTGATTTGATTGGTCATACAAAAAAATAATATTCTAAGCTTATATCTATAGTAGCAGTAAAGAAATTAGGCTTTAGAATATACTTATCATTTTAATTACTCAATTAATAATAAAATTATTTTTAAAAGGTGTATGTGAGATAAAGCTTATATTAGGGATATTTATCACCAAATTAAAAATAAATTAAATATTGTCTAAATTTCCCTAAATCTTCAAATAGCTATAAATTAATTGTCATAAGCAATAGAGCAGGAATATATGCTTATGCTTTTTAGGAATATAAAGAATTAATTGCGATAATTAAGTATAGCAAATGGTACTTTCTGATGAAAAGTTATATCTAGTGCCTAAAAGGATAGATATGAGATAAGTAGAACAATAAATTTTGGGAAAAAGTTTAAACATTTATTTATCTCTATGTTAATTATTATCTATATGACTATTATTATACTTTTATCATATCAATTTTATCTTTATATTTTTAGATTCTCCTAGTTAAATTAAATCCTGACTTTGCTATATTTCTTAGATGGAAGAGTTATTTTGTAGTTAGTTACTTAAAGCTCTTGTCTTGAAAAGTATTAATTAAATTATTTAATTTATTCTCAAAGAATTAAACTGAAAGATAGTTAAAATTTAATTTATAGTAAAATAATTTTATTATGGTTTCCTTTTATTTGTAAGGATTTAATCTTTATTGTTTAATAAATTCAAGAAGTAAGTTTGATCAAATTTTGAAATGTGAGCAATTATTAAATAAGAACATTAGTAGTCAGTTAAAAATAAGCTTCTAAATTTTAAAGACTTCATAGGAGAGAAGTATATTATATCATATCCCTTTAATATACTATGTAGTATATTTAATAGTTATAATTTCTCTTTAATAGATGTAAAAGCTAAAGTACTTCTAATTTTTAGGAAACTAAATATTTAGAAATATAGCAAAAGTATAATAAAATTAAGTCTCCTTACTTGTTTATGAACTCAGTATTTGTATAATATAATAATTTACGATGGATTTGGATTTTATGATGATAAATATTAAATGATAGCCATTTAACCTTTATTGCTTTAATTTATTATTAATAATAACTTAGTCTTAGGTTAATAAAGTTAAAGCTTATTTCCAAGATTATAGATGTTCTAGATAGCAGACGTTAATTACTAAGTACACTTAATAGCTAAGCTTATTTAATTAACTAATTTAAAAATTTTAGTTTTCTTTCTCTTCTAAGATTATATAGAAAGTAATCTTAAAGCATGAAATAGATTTTAGTAATCTAAATATACTGATACATTAGCATAGTTAAAAGAAAGGTTTCTTAATGTTTGTATGATAACTTATTCTGAAAAAGATTAATTTACAATTCCCTCTATTTTTTTCTTAGTTAATTCTAAATAATTTGAATACGCACTATCTAATGGATAAAACTTAATTTTATATAAAGCTTAAAAAACTAAAAACTCTTAAATATTTGAAACTTTAGTTAAAGTTTCTGATTGAAGCTTGAAAGCTAATTAGTTAGTATTAAAGAATAGCCATATCAAATATCAACTAGAAGCATTTAATTATTCATATTCTTTCTTCTAAGACTTAAATACTTTTAATAATTGTTAAAGCTTTAACATACTTTACAGTAGATAGTTAATATGGTTCGAATATATCTAGAAATAAGCTAATTGATTAAAACTTAAAGGTAGAACTGCAAAAATATAAGGAGTGAGATACGGATTAGGATGACTAGAGAAGTTAGTTACGATATATTTTTAGTGCTTTAGTAGCTAGCTTTTATTTTTTAATTTGAGCTACTTTGTAATATTCTTGCTTTTAATTATGCATATTCTGCAAGCATTTTGCAAATAAATTAATTTATCTTTGAGTTCTATTATGATGTTGAGGATCTATGCTATCAGTAATGACTAAAATTTATTGCAATTATATTGATGAAATATATTTGAATCTGGGATAGTTTGAAATAAGCTTTAATTATTGAATATATAAGCAACCTTATATTACATACTTAGAGTTTTAGCTTTAGATATATATTCTTGTTATTATAATGGTAATTGCATAATATCAATTCATTTATAAAGCAACAAGAAATAAACATATAAATAGGAAAATTTCAATCTTAAAACCTTAATTTGCATAAAAAAGGAAATAAAATCTAAGTGGAAAAGTAGATAAAAAGGGATCCAACAGTATAATTTAAGATTATACAGCATATTTGGTATTATACATTTAAGTTTCAAGCATCTAATCAGATATGATTATTTCCTTTATTTCTCACTTTTAATTCCTATTTTCATTCATAAGTTTGAATTAAATACTCATATAATAGATTTAAAACTAAAAAGCTAATTAAAATATAAATAGATAGCTGAAAAAGTTCCATTTAAATAAGTTAATTATAAAATAATTATTTTAATTAAGTCTCTAACATAAGCTTTATCCTTCTCATTAAAAGTATTATCTAGAAAGTCAAAAATAAATTAAATGCTATAGTATAATTAATTTTATGGATTTTTGAAATTCTTTGAGATTAAAAAGTATTTTTTTTTATTTGGCTTTTTTATTTATTTTTATTCTAGATCCATATATCTAATTATGAAATTTCTTAATTAAATTTAGCATTTTATCTTGTATCAAAAATCATAATTTTAAGTTATTAAAGCCATAAAAAATATTTAAGAATAATTTGATAATGAAGTATTTTTAAGGCTTTTGTCAATGATCTCCTTAGTAGATTTTATCTACCTAATTTAATAAAAGAATAAAGGTAAAGTCTTTTAAAATTTAGATAAATTAAATGTTTAATTAACTATTTAAAATTAAATATTAGTCTAAATTGAATAAACTTGCAATACTTTAGAATATTAATTAATATAAAGTTAAATTTACTAGTTATTAGATTAGGCTTTAACAATTTTTTCATAGTTCAAGAAATAATGAAGTATAACTTTATCTTTCTATTTAGTATGATATAATATTAGGCAAATTATTATAAATAATTTATTAAATTGAAGCTAAATTAATAAAAGAATAAATATAACTATTTATAATTTTAGTTGGGAAAAAGAGGAAATAATAGCTATTACTAAAATTAAACTACCTAAATTTATAATTTAAAGCAGATGTAATAGCTTAAAATCAAAGATCTTATCAAGTTATTCTTTTATAAGTATTTTAAACTATTAAATTAAATAAATTAAAGAGTTTGCATCTGAAAGCCAAAATGTTAAAATTGATGCATCTTAATATTGTAATTTAAAAGATGAATTATTTAGTTATTAAAGAATAAAATTAAGAAAATTAAGAAAATTAAGAAAATTAAGAAAATTAAGAAAATTAAGAAAATTAAGAAAATTAAGAAAATTAAGAAAATTAAGAAAATTAAGAAAATTAAGAAAATTAAGAAAATTAAGAAAATTAAGAAAATTAAGAAAATTAAGAAAATTAAGAAAATTAAGAAAATTAAGAAAATTAAGAAAATTAAGAAAATTAAGAAAATTAAGAAAATTAAGAAAATTAAGAAAATTAAGAAAATTAAGAAAATTAAGAAAATTAAGAAAATTTAGAAAATTAAGAAAATTTAGAAAATTAAGAAAGTAGAATTTTGTTAAAACTATTTATGAAATAAACTTCTATTTTTAGTAATTTATTTATTTTCTAATTATGCTCTTTCTATATAAATAAGATTTGCCAATTATTATATAACGCGGTTTTAGCGCAGTCGGTAGCGCGTCAGTCTCATAATCTGAAGGTCGTGAGTTCGATCCTCACAAACCGCATTTTTAATAATTTTAAAATAATAAAATAACTATACTCTATTAATAAAGATGAGATAATAAATTAAAGAAATATATAAATAATCAAATAATAAACTTAAAAAAGTGAAAGCAATCAATAATAAATTTCTATGAATATAAGTATCTAAATTGAGAAATATAATAATTAAAAATGTAAATACAAATTATAATTTTAAGTTTGAAGCTTAATATTAATCCTAATAAAGTGTTTTATAAAGTATAACTGCATCTAATTTATCTAAATATTATTAATAAATAAGGAATAATTTTCTTAGTTATATTATTATTTTTTTCTAATTAACTTAGATAAAATTTATATATTTTACTTGTAGTTCTTTCCTAAAAATTTAAAACTTACTAATGATTATAAAGTATTTATTTGCTAAGTCTTTAATCAAAAATAAATATATAAAATCTCTTTTAAATACTTATTTATTACCTAAGCAAGGATTAAATTAAATTAAAGTTATTCAGAGAAGGGATTGTTTTCTTAATAGTTTCCTACTCCCTATCCAACTGATAGGTACTTGAACTCTTGGTGGTCTGTTCCTCCAGTCACTTTCAAGTCTTCGCAGTGGATTGCTCCGAATATTGCTTTTCTTCCTGTAAATATTCCCACTGCTAGTTGGGTAGAATTAGGTTAGTTCGTTTCAAATTTTCTTTTGTATCTCTTTTCTTTATCTGCATTTCCTTCAGAGATGGTTTATTCTTCCACAGATAAAGCATTTTTTCTTAAAGTATCTTTCTTTAGTTAATTCAATTTTTTTATTCTAGACCTCTTCCAACTCCATTGGAACGGAGTGTGCTGTCTAGATCTTGATATCATTCTTGATATTCTCCATTTTAAGGTTAATATTGTTTTCAATTTTCTCTAACTTGATGTGCATGTTCTCGTTCATATCATATAGCTATTCCAACTGCCTGTCGAATTCGTCAATTCGAATATTCATGGCAGCTTAGTTTTTGTTTCTAGGAGCATGGGTTTCCTCATCTTCTAAATGCTCTTGCAATTCTTAAGCTAGTTCTTCAATCTGTTTTTCCAGATCTTTATTTTTTCCTATTAATGCTAAGATAAGCTTAGCCATTTCCTCCTTCGTCATTCCTAAGATTTGTTCTTTATTGAGATCTCCGAGGTCCATGTAGGGGTTGAATGTCCTAATCTAGGCCTGAAAGTTACTAATCTTTTGCTTCTTGGGAAGGTCCTCAGTCGATATTGTTGCATGTTAGTGTTTCTAGGGTTGTCTGGGGGGTGTTGTTTAGAGTTGCTCCTATATGGTTTAAGAAGAAGGTTTGGTTTTGGAAGATGACGTGTGGTGTTTAGAAATTTAGGTTTCCTGCTTCCTCTCTTCCTTTTTAGCTTAGAAAGAGGTGGTATAGAAGCCCTTTTTGAAACCTTCTACCATATTTTTGTTTATACCTAAGCAAGGATATCAATTTATTTTACTTTAGTATGGTAAATTAAATAGCATATAGATTTAATTAAATAAGGTTGGAACTAAAGATAGAAAATAATAGTTAACTAATATGTAGTATGCTAATATTTTTAGACAGTTAATAAACTACTTATTAACATTATTTTAAGGCTGTTTGTCCGAGTCGGTTAAGGAGACAGACTTAAGATCTGTTGCACATTAGTGCGCGTGGGTTCGAATCCCACAGCTGCCATTTTATATTTTACTAAGTTATAAAAACAATTTTAAGAATAAAATAGTATAAGAATGATAAGAGGCTCTATGGTGTAAGGGTAGTACGTGGGCCTACGGAGCCCAAAATTGGGGTTCAAATCCCTGTAGAGTTGTTTTTTTTAATAATAATGATTATAATTAAATTTAGCTATATAAAATAATTTATTATAAAGCTAACCATATACATTATTAACTACATTTAAAATAATTTAATTAAAAGTATTATTATAAATTTGTTATAAAGAAATAAAGCGAAAATCATAGTAAATACCCCTTATTTTAAATATATGACAAGCAAGAATCACTTAAATCTATGTAGTTGATATGGTATTTAAAACGTCGAGATAAGTAAATTTAAAATTAGATGCGAAAGAAAATTATCTTAAAAGAGGTAAAAGTTAAATGTTCAAGGAAATATATTTCTATGATTTAAGCGGAAAAATTGATTGAATAAAGAATTTGGCTAGTTAATAAACCATTGCAATTTTTATATAAATTAGTTAAGATATTCTTCATATAAATAATATTTAATATAGAGGGTTTGTTGTTTATCCTTAAAGCTTTTATAGTTATTGAAATGAAATTAATAACTTTTTTATTAATTTTAGAAAAATAAAGAAAGAAAATAAAATTAGATAAAAACATTTAATAATCTAATAAACTTAATAAAGGAAAAAAAATGGTAGAAGGGTTCAAGAAAGGCTTTTATACCACCTCCTAAAAAGGGGAGAGAAAGTAAAAACCCTCATCTCTAACTAACACGTCTTCTTCCTAGAAATAATCTTCTTCTCAAAACCTTCAAGAATAATAGACTCAATTAGGAACTTCCAGATCAACTTAAAAGATGGGACAAAAGCGCCAAAAGGCTACCTCGATGACACCAACTGAAGAGGAAGAACCTAGAAAGGTGCTGGAGACGCAAGAAGCAGCAGCCGTGCGAGAGTTTGCGATGTCACAGTTCCAGGAAGAACAGGCATAAATTTTAGTCGCATTCTCTGACCTGAAGGAGGAAGTAAAGAAGCTACGATTAGAGAATAGAGCTCTAAAAAATCAAGTTACTGAGCTCAAGGAATGGAAAGAAAGCTTCTGGGAAGTCTACGATCGAGAGCAAAAAACTTTCTTCAGGGAAATGGGATTGCTACAGCAGAGAACAACTGTGCTTGAAGAGAACAGCAAGTAGCAAAACTAGACAATTCAAGATCCAATGGACATAGAAGGAGCTATTAATTTACCGAGGAGTCCAGACAAGAAATGAATTAGGAATAAACCAAGATGTTTTGTATGCAAACAAACTGGACATAAATATAGACAATGTTAGAAATTGAAATTAATTAAATAATAGTACTGGAATAGAAAATAATAAGAAAAATAATAGTACTAATATTAGGATAAGATTAGACGAGAATTCTGTAACTAATTTTATCCGTCAGAAGGTCAAATCTACAAACCGAAGTGGTATACAATCTAAGACGACTGAAGAAAGAGTCCTGAAGGGAGCTGCTTCCAGCCAGGTTATCAAACTGGTCCTTTGAACACGAGGTTGAAAGTCCTCCAAGTTCACTAAACTCCAATTTAAACTTTTTTAATTTTAATAAACTTAATAAAGAAAAGAAAATGACTAAATTAATGTATGGCTCATTTAGCACTTTATATATGTAAAATTTGATAATTGGTTCAGGCTTAAAACTACTATGCAATTAGATTTTATTTACTTAAATCTCAAAACTCTTTCTTACGATTTATTTGTTAATATTAAAATTATCTTATTACATTAAATTTCTTTAGCTTAGGTGGTTTTATAAATAATTAATAGATCGAAAAATTAAATTAAATTGACTATTTATCATATTAAATCCATAAACTTTTAAGTTCTATTCATTTATACTTTAAACATTATTATATTCATATGCAATAATTAATTTTTCTTAATTAGATAAACTATTATTGCTGCTTTCAAATCAATTATAAAGAAACTATCTTAATAATTTTTAATTATCTATCTTAATATGGTTGCAATCATTAGTTTTAAATATCCTTAATTTTGCTTGCTATTATTTATAATTAATTAGAATAAAACTAAGAGAATAAATAAATTCCAATATCATATAGAAAGGAATTATTGTCTTTTATAAAGTTTTATGAAAGTTTATTTAGTGTAACTATTGAATAAAAGCTATTGTAAAGAATAAAATTATCGTTTTAGTTTTAGTTTATCTTATATCTTTTATTTAAGTTGCTATAGTATCTAATTTAGGAAATAGTATGTAATATTTCATTATTGCTAATATATTATTAGATTAATAGTAAAGGTATATCATGCTACTATATTAATGCCGCATCTTTTTCTCTTTATATACAATAATTTTTATTTAACTATAAAAGCCTTTGAAAGCCATATGTCTATAGAACTTGTTGGTTGCAAAACTTTAAATGATATTATTAAATATACATTAATAGCTAAAATAAAGGTAAGATTCTTAAAAAATTGATTCTAATTCAACGAATACATTGCAAAATAAAAAAAGTAGGTAAAATAGCAAAAGAATAGAAGTAGAATTAATTTAAGCTTAAATTATAAGCATCTCATATTAATAAAATAATAAGATACTATATAAATATACTAAGTAAGCTAAAGCTTTAATTCTATATTCTTTTAATCATTAAGAGTCTCTTAGAAATCACTAAAATAATTATTATTAAAACTAAATTATTTCTATTTAAAACTAACTATTCATACATTACAAATTCAGTCTCAACTAAAGTTACTTTTTTATAGAAACTTTTAAAAGAAAGTTTGAAGAAAAGGTTTATTTAAATTTATTAAATGATATAAAATTAAGATAAGTGTTTCTAAGAAAATAGTTAATATGCTACAAAGGTGTTTGGTATGATGAAATAATAAATAAATAAATTTATAATTTCTAAAGATTTATTGTATCTTTGAATTATTTATCCAGGATAAAAATAATATTTAGAAATTAAACATCTTTTCGTTTTTAGTTTTTATAAAAAATATTCAGCTTGCTTACTGTTTTTATTAGGATCATCATAACTTGTCACAATTTTGAAGAGCTAACTTCTTGTCCTAGATTCAATAATATTTGCTCCTTTAATTATTTTAATAGTGTTATTTTCTAAAAATTGATGAGAGTCCTATAAGATATTCAACTTATTAAAGTATTAATTACAAGCTACCTTGCTTTTCATTAATTTTTTATTTATTATTTTCTGACTTTTTGTGTAAGTAAATGTTAAACAACAATCTTAATTTATTATTTAATTAGCATAATCATATACTTAACTATTATCATAATATAATAACTTTTTCAACTTAAGAATAGCCCTACATGTATATTTTATATTAAATTAAATTTTTAAGTTAAATTCCTTTAAAATACTCTTTTACTTCTACTAGCTTCCTAAGCTATTAAAATGTTATTAATCTTTCATAACTTCTTTCTATTTTCTTTAATCAAATTATATTCTTCTTTTACCTAATCTTAACTTTCAAGCTAAAATTGTATTTTATTAAATTCTCTCCAATATAATATTGGCTTATTTCTTATTAATAGACTCTATTTAATTTTGCTTATTTATTTTTCACTTTTAAATTAGCAGTTAATCAAATAAATAGAGACTTAAGCCATTTTAATTAGAGCATGAAAATAGTTCTCTATAGATAATTATATTAGATATTAAATTATAAATTAAATGAAAAATAGCCTTAATTTATTTCTCATTAATAAAGCACTATAAGCATATATTATTATACCTTTGTATTAAAGTATAAGAAAGGTTATATCTAAATAAATTTAGAAATGTAGAATTTATTATAGATTGATGCTATTAATATAAAAAAAGAATAAGCTTAGTGTAATTTAAATTTTACTTCTCACTCGATAGAGTTTCTGTTTCAATATTTCTTGCTGAATAATTGTTCATCTTCTTATATTTATTTATTTTACTGATCCTCGCATGTAATTACTTTCACAAATTCACTTGTGATTTTAGCATTTTATCCAATAAAAGTATTCTAAACTTGAGTTTTTTCTTATTGATGATCTTTCTAGATAATTGAAAAAGAATTATCCCATTTATTGCAGTTACTTTAGAACTGGGAATCATCTTCTAATTTTGACTAGGTTTAAAAAGTACTTTTGTAGTAGTTTTATTCCATTGGAGTAATTATTGGAGTCTCTTAGTATAGAAATTAACTTTATTCATTGCCTACTACATTATGCTGGTAATAAAGACCTAGAGAAAAGTTTTAAGGATCAAACAAAAAGTTTTCACAAGTTAGCTATTTTTAAGCTAGTAACTTTCTAAAATTGTAAAAGGTTAATTAATTCAAAACGTAATAATGTAGCAATTACTCGTTTTTCTTGCATTGGAAAGTTCATCGAAACAGATAAGTTTCGTCAAGATCAAAAAAAATTATTAAATTTCTTTATTTTCTTAAATATTTTCATCCTATCAAGCTACAAAATACACACCCAATTATAAAAGAAACTAAGTAAACTTTTATATCAACATCATATGATTTAAAAGAAATTCTAAAGACTTGGACTATTGCATGGATAATATTAAAAGAGAGAGTAATTAACATCCAGCAATTTAATTTCTTATAGCAGCAAGGTTGAGTTTTGTAAGTATAGTAAAAGAAAATAAGTAAAGCAAGCAAATAAATTATTGCGTGGATAATTTTGCTCTATTATTCAACCAGCAAGTTCATTACTACTAAAACCATCTAAAATAGCCTATGCATAATTAGGTAATGCTTTTAGTACTTAATTTTCATTACATATCCATACATTTCTTATCACATTAGAATGGTTCTTGTACCAAAAATTGTATAGCAGATATAACTTATACAACATAGAATTACAAGCAAAAGATGTAAGTCCTACCAACATTTTCAGTTACAGTCTTTATAGTGGAAAGATTCTAAAAACTCTAAACTTCCATTATGATTTGTATCTACTCCTTCAACACAAATAAATAGATCCATAAAGTTTCAATTCAAAGGAAGGAAAAAGCTATAAGTTAAGAAAGGACCTAAAAAATAAGAAATACTACCAATGAGATATAAAAATGTAAATTTAGAAAATTCAAGCTTTAATATGATCGATACGAAAGCTATTAGCCAGGCTAAGGAAATTAAACAAGCTACTAAATAATTTGAATATTATTTGTTATTAGAGGCTGCGAAAATATTAACAAAGTCGAATCTGACACAACTTTCAATAAATTCTATTATATATCCATACTCAGAAATATCTGGACCAACAGAAATTATTTATAAAAAATATAAAACTAAATGCAGCATGTAAATAAAATCTCAGGTAGACATTATTAATGCTTTATCAAGTTCTTTTAATTTGTAGTTGTGATTAATAAAGATTTCTCTGATAGAAAATAGAGTTAATATACACAGCATACTAAATAGAACTGTATATTTTACTATTCTTCCTTTTTCAAATTCTTTTCTTTCTCGTTCTTTAAATGGGCAAGACAAATGCCAACTGTCCTCGAAAACTCCAGTTTTTCCATTTCCTCACATAAAAGGCTAATCAAAATCAAAAATTACATCGCAAGTAAGACAGTAGATTCCAATTTACTAAAGACTTCATTCATTTTTATCATCTTATCGATAATTCATAATTATTCATGGAATTGAATCTCTATCATTTGAAGTAGAGCCAATACTCACTTTTCCAGTAGACCCTATAAATTTTATATTTCTTATAGCTCTTATTATATTCTCTTACTTCATGTAATTCTGTCCAGTATCAATTAAACTTTGCAAACCATAAACGCCTAAGAGAACTCCATCGAATTCAGTGTACAAATAATTTGATATTGCATCAGTTCCAAGAAATTCCTAAAACTATTTTTTTATAGTTTATCCAAATTCTCCTATTTCTCCTGAAGAGTCAAACTGAATTGCACCTTTCAAAACTGTTTATATTTTATAAACTTCTTCACCTGATTATAAAAAATCTTAGTTTAATCAGGAAAAGGCTATAAATTCGTAGTCACCTTCTCTTGCTCCTAACTAATAAAAATATTTTAGTATAGTATTAATAATATCTTCATAACCTACTAGCATCACTATTCTTGCTTATTCATATATAGTTTTTACTATTTACTTTCAAGATTCATCAGTATTAATATCATTAACCATTCTGTTTTCATTTACTATAGTTATCTTATAGTGATTTGATTAATTCAAAAAATAATCGTAGACACCTTTTGATCATGCGTTATCTTAATAAACTACACCAACTTTATTCCATTTCTAAATTCGACATGTTCAAGTAGCTAAAACAGCAGAGTAGGCATCACTTGAAACTGTTCGAACATAGTAAGGAAATTTATTTTTATTTGATAAACTAGGAGCTGAGTTGCTTCCAGAAATGCAAGTGATTGTAAAATTTTATTATTAGAAGAATTGGTAAAGAGCAATTGAATTAGAACTAGTTCCTGGCATATAGTGAATTACTCCATACTATTCTTTTTTGGAATTTCATTCTTTATATACGTAGTTATATTCGAAGTATTCCGCACCTGTATACATACTAGTTAATTTTAATTTGTAATAAGGCATTATATTACTTATATTATTGATATAGTAGACGCCAAATTTCCTTCCTGAATACAAACCTAGTATTCAATTAATTTCGGTACCATCTGGATTATGATTATCTTCAACTGCACTAATAGGAATTTAGGTTAAGCTATTATCAGGAACGGTAGGAGTACCTTCAGGTCATATTAATTATTCATAGTATATTATTGCCGATTGGTTGAAAGTTCCTACTATTTTGACTTGATTTTCCTAAACATTTAAGATCTGAAATTAAATAGCTTAGCTGGAAAATAATGTTTCTAGTATTTCACTTATCTATTTATTATTAATTGAAGGAATCTCTTTCATCTATTCAAATATTTAAGCAACTACTAATTCAGTACAGTAAAGCTAGTATTCTACTCTATTTTTTATAAGTCTTTTTCCGAAGTTAAATCCAATAAATCCGTTTAAATTGTATTTGCTTACTAAGTCTCAAATAAGCCAGGAGTTTTGATAGTTCATTACAAAAGCTTTAACATTAAGATTCATTTATAAGAAGTTCTAAAGGAAAGTATCAAAGTTATAGTTGATTGTGCTGTAAAATTTAGAGATTCCCTTCATCTGAATTTCTCGCTTAATAAAAGAGAATTAAAGGTTTTGATTTGAAAAGTCTGGAATTAATCATAAATATTCCATGTTCTAAACTTTTCTCTATATTAAAAGAGGTTCTTCGCTTGAGAATTCGTCAGCAAAATATCCCATTGATGCTCATTTAAATTAGTTTAAAAAGGTCACTATTATATCGGTAAGGGTTTATGTAGATGGTAGTATGAAGTGAGTGAATTGATTATCTTTTATCTACAATTTTTGTTCTTTTGCAACCAAATGAATTATTTTCTCTTAGTTTGAGAAGATTGAAATTAGATAGGTGATCTATTGACCAGAAGTTATGTCTATAATAATATCATAATTTTGTCTTTTTCATTGTAGAGTATAATTAAGAAATTAAGAAAGCAGCATCTAGTTTTTGTTGGCTTCAATGAGCTAAAAATAAAGGTGATATTCAAATTTTTAGAAATAATTATTGTAGTAATCGTTTATGTTTCTAACAAATTAACTATCTTGGATTTTAAGTTTGCTATCAATCTCTGAGTCATATAAGAAAAGAATCTTGTAAGTCCAGACTTTTACAATGAGAAATAAGATATAAACAATTTAATTCATGCTTGCCATTTTAGAAATTTAAATAGTTATGAACAAAATAATTATTTTTACATTCCATTACACTTAAATTATACAATTCTATTTTATTTCTCTATAAGTATTAAAACTTCACTTTACTTAGCACAATCACTTTAGTAAATTTTAATTCTTAGTTATGCATAAGTTCTTCTTTAAATATTAGAAGTTAAACGATATTTGAGGAAGTTATTTTATAAAAATTATCTTAGTAAATAGCTTTATAATTTTACATTGTATATAAACATTAATTTACCTCCATGTAATATAATAATTGCTAAAAGGATTATTAGACTTACTCTATTAGTTTATTTCTACCTTTGATAAATTAATATATTTTCCTATTTTAATCTGTTTTATATTAGTTCTTTAACTCTATTTACTCTTATTTCTAAAAAATTGCATAAGTATAAAATAATTTAGCAAATTGTTGTTTTCCTAGTGGTTATATAACTAAGAATAAATAGTACTTTTAAGTATTTTTCTAGGTAAAGGCTTTCCAATTATTTAATAAGCTTAAATTATAAATTTAAAATTTTAATTATATAGGCTTAATAAAATAACTTATACCCTTTAATAAGAAAAAAGTATATTAATATACAATTATTTAATATACCAAATAAAAAGTTTAAGATTAAAAGAAATGTAATTTATCGTCTTTTTCTAAAATTTACTTTTGCTTTTATATTTCTCTCTTATTTTTATTTATCCTCATACTAAAAAACGTAAAGATATCATCTAAGTTAATTAATAAAGAAGAAAAATTAAAGGTTTAATTGTAGAACTTTACTTTTAAATCTAAACAATTTTTATTTTAAGTTATGATGTTTTTTTAAATCAAGTATTTCTTTCAGTTTATTGTCTAAAATACATTTTATTTTATTCTTCAAAACACTAGAGAACTATTATCAGCAATATTATTTTTATAACGTTTGTTTACGAAAATTATTTTAATAGGTATTCTTAAAAATAATAGCTTCTTTGTTCATAAATGAAATAAGTTGAAACTAAATAAAGAGAAACTATCTTAAGCTTTTATTATGATGAAAGTATTTTAAATAAAGATTTAACTAAAGTATGCTAATTAATTAATTAATAAGTCTAATACTTAATTTTCATTAGTAAGCATATCAAATAATATTTGTTTCTAAAGCTAAGCATTATAATTAAATTATACTTGATGCATCTTCTAAATACTAGTTTATCTTTCAATTAAATAGATTTAACATACACTAAATCAGAAAAAATATTAATCTTCTTAAATTTCTTCAAATTTAGCTTTACTAAACTCTTTAATTTATTAGACTGCTTTTAAATTAATTAACTAAATGCTATTTGAAGAAAGAGGAATTTATCAACTAATAGAAAGTTTTCTATTTATAAAGCTATTTTTTAGTTTATCCTTTAGTTAATTAAACTTTTTAAATGTGATATAAGTTTTTAATTTAGCTCACTTAGATATTATATATAAAGATTATTCCCTTTAATAATGAAGAAATAGAGCTAAATTATTAGTATTTTATAAATAAATAGCTTTATAACTTGTCCTATTATCTCAATTTTGAACTGCTAAGGTAGATTATTTCTCTATTCCCTATTTTATTGTTATAGATCAATTTATTTATAAATAGATAATAAATAACTCTTAGTCAATACCTCCTAATTGAATAAGTGAAAGTATATTAATTTTGCTATCTAAATTAAAAATACAAGAGATAATTAAAATTTTAGTAATTGAATGCTTATATTAAAGAATGACATCCTTCTTCAATAATACAATTATGTATTATAGCTATAATCTAACTTTAATGCAATTAAACTAATTATATTTCAAAAGTTTAAGCTAAGAATAGAGTCTTTAATTTTAAAGAAATTAAAGCAATTTTAGTTAATTTTGATATGATAATTTAGCTTTTATTTTTCAATTGTATATCTAAAATCACTAAACAATAAAAAAATTAAAGCTATTATTGTATAAAATAGGATACCGGGATAAAACTTCTAAAATCTCTATAAACAGAAAAATAAAATAAAGCTATGAAGTATTACACAATAATTTAATGCGTATAAGCGTGAATTTAAACTGAGGAATTTTATTTTAAAAAGTTATTGAATACTTACAACCATAAAGCAAGCATAAAGATATAACCAAAATAATAAAAATGCACAAAGGAATATTTCTATAAATAAAATGATAAATAATATAAAAAAGAATCATAAAAATGTTAAATAGGGATAATTATAATAATTTATTTAAATTAAGATAGTTCTTAATATATTATGTAATAGAAGCATATATAATCAATAAAAGTCATTAAAATATAGCCTGAAGATAATTGATAATGAGGAAAGATGAAAAAAAATTATTTATAACTTCAAACTTTAACCCATTTACAATTACAAAAGTATTAAATTAGCAAGGAGAAAATTGAGGGTATATTATAACTACAAGTATCTTTAAAACATTTTTAAACAGAAAATATGAATATTTATTAAATGAAAAAACAATTAATTCTCTCTTATATGAATATCTTAAAGTAATAATTATTTAGATATACGAAAAATAATCATACAGCTTATTTTAATATTGTAAAGATACATCAATTTATTTTTATGATAAAATAATATTTATAAGAAATAAAATGAAGAAATTTTTCTTAATAATAGATTTAGATTGTTAAATAAATAGAATTTCAATCTAAATCTACAATCTCAAACTTTGATACTAAATTTTTTCATAATTGAGTAAAATTAATTTATAGTAGAAATATTGATTTAATCTGAAGGTATATCCCTTAAAATTTCTAATTATTATTATTATTAATAAGTATGAACTTAAAATTATTTTGTTGTATTTATTATTTCTTAAAGATTCTTTAATATCACTTGATAAATACATTTGGCTTAACCTAAGTTAATAAGGTTATTTAACTACTTTGATTACTATTAATTTCTTTAAATAAAATAAAGAGACAAGTTAAAAAATAAGTTCTAAGATTAATAATTATGCTTTTAAAATTAGTTTGCAATACCAAATATGCGTTCTTTAATATAATAAAAGGCTGAAATGATAATTATTTCTAGCTATTCCATAATTGGATTGAGAAATTAAAGAAAAGTTAAATGTTTTAAATTATAGAGTTATTTAGATTGTGTGGATGAATTTTATTAGTAATTATATTATTTTGTTTCAATGAATCTAAAGAATTATCACACTTCTTTTAATCTATTTTTCATATTTAAATTCCTAGAAATTTTCTAGAAGCTCTATCATTATTAATTAAATAAGATTATGCTATTTATTTATGTTCAAATGATATTAAGAAGATATTTGTTGAATTATTTATTTTATCACTTAGCAATATAATAGAGTGCATTGATACCTATATTAATATGGTTTTGGTATTATGGATATGAAGTTATATCATTAATGTTAAATGTATTTATGCTAGATCTCAACAAATTGAAATTCTATCTTTTATTAAAATAATCTTAATCTAACCAAATAAATTTCTAAAATAATAGATATTTTCCCTCTTTAGCATGGTTTATTTAGCAAGAAATTAAATAAGTTAATAAATAATTTCCTAGTTACTATAAATCCTAAAAGAGATAATGAAATATGCAATTATTATATAAAAGTTCTTATGATATATAATCATTTAATCCCTTAAATTCCAAATTTCTTAGAGCTGCTTAAGCATTTAAGCAAATATTTTGATTATTGAAGCTAAATATCTTCTATAATAATTATGAAATTTATGAAGCTTAAAAGTTAGAGAATTGACTAAATACTTAAATACTTAATCCTAAAGCAAATTAAAATTAATACTAGTAAGAAATTTTAGATTTGCTTTATTTAAGTAAGGTGACTCATCTTCTTTGATATTAAGATACTAAAAGAAAAACTTTTTTCTTTTGCTTGTCTTAATATTTTCACAATTGATACTTCATTTATTGTTTCTATAAGTCAATGATATTAGTAAGAAATTGTATTTGCTCTGTTTATATAATAATAATATAGTAAATTATGAATGCTTAGTTATTCTAAAATTTAGTATAAAAATCATTTATATTAAGAGACTATTAATTGCTTATCATAGATAAAACAAAATAGATAATTGGATATTTATCTATTTCATACTCTTCAGTATAATCTATTTTAATTTTTGTGATAGCGAGGTATAAGAAAAGAAAGAAATATTATGTGAATATATCTATTAGGAGACATAATAAAATAGGATATCTTTTGAAATTTGTAATAAAAGAACTGCAACCAGCATCAGCTTCTTCTTTATTTGAACATAAAGATATTTGAATGCATAATAATAATTTAGCATTAGCTTTAATTATCTAATTATGCATTATATAAAGAGTAACTCAGAATGAATATTATTGAGTTTCCTGAGCAATAATTATTTTAATGCTCCATAATAATTTAATTACTAATAAACTAATTATTGTGAATGCTCAGCAATAAATTCTATGAAGCTTTTTAAAATAAATAATTTAAAAGTTTATTCTTGATAAATTTATATAGTTTCTTAACTATTTAATTTTAAACTTAATATAAGTTTTTTTATTTCTTTGATGCTTTTATTGCTATAAACTTAAATTTAAATTAAAATACGTATGACTGAATTTTCATCAATCATCTAATTTAAATGCATCTTTAAAGATAAAAAACTATTTTTACATTTTGATTATCTCTTTATTAGAGTCATGAATAAAGATTTTAATTTTTAAATATTTTTTTATTTTACTCTCATATTTTTTTATAAGATTTAGCATTTTATTTGCAACAGACTGCCAAATATTAAATAAGTAGCTAGAAATAAATTATTACTCATCAAATAGAATAATGTTTTTATTTATTTTTAAGTCTTTTTGCTATATACAAAATCATATTTAAGTTGTATACCTATTAGGTTAAATCTTTTTGTATTTATTAATTTAATTTAATATGAAAATTAAATTACAAGCGAGAAAAATGGCAGCTGTGGGATTCGAACCCACGCGCACTAGTGTGCAGCAGATCTTA
The DNA here is from genome assembly GCA_946699065.1 of Loxodes magnus. Lineage (NCBI taxonomy): Eukaryota > Ciliophora > Karyorelictea > Loxodida > Loxodidae > Loxodes > Loxodes magnus. The sequence continues at coordinate 534,770 of CAMPDV010000160.1, read as the reverse complement.
AGTCTGTCTCCTTAACCGACTCGGACAAACTGCCTTACAGCATCTATTATTCTTTCTTTATAAATTTTTATTTAAAATATTGGTTCAAGTAATAACCTTAATTAATTAATTTTATTAGAATATATTATTAATTATCTATCAATTTATATCGAAGTTATTGCTTAATAATATTAAATAAATAATCTTAAATATTATATCATACTTTTGTTTATCTTGTTCGTAAACTTTCGTTTTTTAAGTAATTTTGGAATTTTTTTGTTCTTTATAAAAAAAATTTCAATGCTTAATCAATTTTATTGCAAATATAGCTCTCAAATATTGCTTAGATATAGATATTAGGAATTAAATGTTTAACTTTATTATACGATAAAGATTAATTATTTTAATTAAATATAAAAATATTTATTAAAGCTTTTTAATCTATGATAATAGAATAGTTATGTGAGTGTTGTATATATATTTTAAATGTGCTATTAGATAATTATTAGTTTATTATTTTGGTTATATTTAAATTTAATTCACTAAAACATAATTTTAAATTTTTTATCTTAAAAATGCGGTTTGTGAGGATCGAACTCACGACCTTCAGATTATGAGACTGACGCGCTACCGACTGCGCTAAAACCGCCTTAAAATTATATTAATCTTATAAATTAAAAGCAAATTAAGATCTAAAAGCTTATAAGTTCAACTATTCTCAAAAAAGTAGAATGCTATTATGTTGATTAATTAATATATCGTATATTTAGTAGAATCTGCTTTACTAAATTAAAATTTTCTATTTTATTAGAGAATTTAATAATCATCATATTGCCTATTTATTCTTCTATTATCAAACTTTAGAGATTCTGAGTTTTCATAATCTAGATTAAATTTAAAATAAGATACTAAAATAAAAAGCTTAAACCAAATTTTTATTTTTATTGTAATTTCTTCTTAATTAATAATCATTCTAATTTAATTTCTTCTATCTCAACAATAACTTGCTTATATAGTTTCTATTTCTTAAGTACTTATCTTCAACTGGTAAATCAAAATAAATTTTATTTAAATTACTTTATTTTAGGATAAGTGAAATCTTAATTACATTCAATTTTCAGATTTTTAATCAAAGATACCTTTAGTTAGAAAGAAAGTAATGACCTTTCTTTTCCAAATTAGAATCCCCTGAATAATTGTAGATATATTATAAAAAGAATGTTTTACAGTAAAAGTAAAGTATGTCCTTATTCCAAACATATAATTTTTTTTAATCTAAAGTTTAACTATTAAATCAGAATTTCTAAATACAAAAATGAATTGAAAACAGAAACACAAATAAATCAATTTTTAATTATATAGGCTAATAAATTTAGTGCTTTAGCCATAAAAAATATTTTAAATTCATTTTCTAGAATAATTAATCAAGTCTTTGATTTATTATCTCACTGAATAGCTTATATCTATTTATCTATATTTCTCTTTTTTATTCTTTATTCAAAACTTAAAATAGTTAAGACAAGAGTCTATTTTTACATATACTCTACTATATATTATATTTATAAGAACATCTTAAAGTTAACTTTAAGAAGGCATTATATTAGATATTTATAAGTATATTCAAATTATATTTATTTATATAAAACTAGTTGCTTTTTAAAAAATTTCTGATTTTTCCTTTTGTCTAATTTTATTAAAGTAACTTTTTAAATTAAAACTTTTAAATAATAAATAAATAAATTTGATTATAGAGCGCGTAGCACTCTCGTTGGTGCGCAACTCTTTAAAAAAATGTTTCATACTGACAAGAATGTTTGTTACTGATAAAATTATCAGATACTGATAAACCTTGTTCAATACTGGTATAATTATTCAGTACTGATAAAAATGTTCAATACTGATATAATTTTAGAATACTCGTAATCTTTAATACTTGCTGGAGGTCCAAGGACATGGCAGGATTGTGTCTCATTGCATCACCAAAGCAGAGGACGACATGTGTCAATTATGGGTACTTAAATTCCCCACCTCTGATGAAGCTCGCAATATTATTTCTTTTTCGTTCCAGAATTAAAAATAAACGAAGCCAAGCCAGTGTCGAAGGTCTGAGAATCTTATGTCTCGAGGCTAAACCAAAGCAGAGGAAGACATAAAGTCGATTATGGGTACTTAACTTCCCCAACTCTGATGAAGATGACCTTGTTGTTCACCTTCGAGCAACTATGGTGGTTTTAAAAAATATAATATAATAAAATTTTCATTCTCATTGTTTTGAAAAGCTCATCCATATTGTAAATTTATTTGGTTTTTACATTTATTTTTGTAATTAAGACTTACATTTTAAAATTTAAAAGCCATGGTCCATCTATCTAGTAATAAGAAATGTTATGCTTCATAGTAATGAGAGTAATTAAAATCCCTCCAATAGGATTATTATTATTAAATTCTAGCAAATCTTAATTTAAGGATAAGAAGAAACATTTCATACTATTTTCATTTGTATTTTTGATTAAAGATTAAATATAAATTTTCAGATTATGAAATAAATTAAGGAATTAAAATGAGGTTAACTTTACATAATCTGATATATTTAAAATAATGTAAAGTGTAATGAATCTCCTAATATAATAGAATACTCAGAAAAGTATAAAGAACCTTGAATTATTCCTAAATTTATTATATTAAAATTACTAAAGAAGCTTGTAGATTTTATTGCATTCACTATATATCATTAACTAAATTATTTAAATAATACATTTATATTTCTTAATAAAGTTAGCATATTTATTCGCCCAATACAAATAACTCTTAGTTTCTGGAATAATTAAAAGTTTCTATTATCAATACTTACAGTAAAGTTTATTTTCTTTTTTAGGTTTGCATAGTTTTAACCTATACCATAGATTTATTTTATTTAATTTATTTTAATTAATTGTTCCTTGCTTTTATTTTACAAATTGTAGATTTAATAAATCCTATACATTTTTATAAAAATAGTTAATTCAGAATTAGCTTTATTTAATTTCACGAATCTTAGACTTTCTTATAAATATGACTAAAATTATTTTGTTAGTGTTATTTTAACTTAATAGATAAATAATTAATTTATACTATCTTTATTTCTAAAATCACAGCTTTATTATTAAATTTTAATATATTACACTCTTAATTTATATCTATTTTATTATTTAACTCACTAATATGATCACTATAAATGTAATACCATTTCTTAGATTTTAAGCAGGTTTTAGAAAGAATAAATTATAATAAATAGACAAAATAGAAATAAGTTAAAATAAATAAAAAGCTTATCGTTATAATTAAAAGATTTAGTATCTAAAACATAATATTAATAATATATAGCCAAAGAAATCTTCATTTAAGAATCATAAAGTTTAATTGTATGTTTCTTAAGAGAATTATACAGTATTACCAAATTATGGTTTAAATGTAGATGAAAGCTATTCTTCAACTATTAAAGGGATATTAGGCTATAGGTTAATTTTAATATTAATCCTTTAATATTTCTTCTAGATATATGATAAATAAATTGTATACATTTACTATTAATTTGAGATTTCCTTACTAAATTATTTTAATTACAAGTTATTTTATTTATATAATGCTTTTAGCTAAATATTTCAAACACTAGCACTTTCTCCATAATTTAATTATAATTTTTATTTTCCTACATAATTAGACTTAAAATAAAATTTCTTAAATATTATATGATTATATGGTATATTTTATTCAGGTAAGCATATCAATATTTTCATATAATATAATCTCCTAATTAAAGAGTATCTAAGAATAATCTGAAAATACTTAATTAGTAAGCTAATATGATCCTAAGGATTTATAATTTGATTATTTGAAGTTCATATAAGAAATGTGTAAAATATTTCTAAATAAATGATTTTAAAGTTTTATCATATTTCATAGTTAAAATTTATTTAAAATAGCTAGATAAATTTAACAATAATCTAGAATATTTAATATTAGCTTCCAGCAAATTAGAAATATCTATATTTATTTAGATATATATCCTAAGTATTTTCTTTTATATTAGTTACTTTGCTAGCAATTAAAATAGCTTATAAAAACATTTGGTTTATTCTTATAATTAGCATCTTACATTAAAATCTAGTTTTTCATTGCTTATTATTTACTTTTAGCTTAAGATGAATCCAGAATCTTTAATGGTTTAAGTTTATTAAGTGGTTGTTTATAATAAAGACTTAATCTTATAATTTAGTAATTAAATTTTACTTATATAGTTATGTTTTATAGTAAAACTTAAATGTTTGAAAAGTATATTAAATGATTATAAGCTTTTTATATATTATTCCTTTATTATTTTTATAAAGTTAAGCATTTCCTTATTTTCAATTTATCTTCCCTTTATTTATTAAACTTTTATTTCATTTTATACATTGCATAAGAATAATCTTATTTATATGGCAATATTATTAAAGATATAATACCAAGAGACAATTATCAGATAGATGCTATTAAGGTTAAGAAGTTTAGTTAGAGAGATAATTGTTTTATATATCTTATAAAAATGCAACTTAATTTAAGTTATTAAACAATTATTAAGTTAATATCAAAGCTTATTCTTACTCCAGTGCTTTATCTGTCTATTGGTCTTCGCTCTCGCTTAAGTTTTTTATTTATTTTTCATTTTATACATTTAAAAGTTAAAACCTTTTAATTGAGCTACTATGCTCAATATTAACTTTTAAAGATTCGCTTTTTAATGAAGATGCAACAGGAGGATATGCTTTAGAATCGCACCTTTTTTTTTAATTGTTCTTCTGTTTCTTCCAGATTTATATTTTGATTTCCTTTAATATTTTTCAAATTGCTAGTTTGCTCTGAAATATTAATGGTTTATTATTCTTAAAATAAGAACTAGTTCTATTCATTATTTATAACGTTGTGATATAAATAAAGCTTAAGAGAAAAATTTTCTTACTCAAGCAAAAAATTTTCGTAATTTAGTATCTTAAAAGCTAAGAATTACCTGAAATTAAGGAAAATGGACTGATTCATGATATATTTAGGTAGCAAGTTTTAATCTCTCTTGCATTAAAAGGTTCATCTGAATAAATAAGTTTCGTCTAACTCAAAGATAGTAATTAAGGTTTTTTATTTAATCTGTAATTTAAACCCTATTATAATTATTAAGATGCATCCTAGCCCATTCGCTAAAATGTAGAACTTTTTAACGATATTATAGGAAGAAAGTTCCATTCTAATTATTTATACTATTGAAATTCAAAAATTACAACCAAGAAATATTAGCATTCAAGAATTTAGTTTAGGGTAGCAGCAAGGCTATGCTTTGTAAATGTAGATAATTAGAAATGTTAAAGTCATTAAATAAAGCACAACATGAACTAATTTGTTCTACCTTTCAACTAGTAAATTCAAAGTAACTAGAATAAACTAGAACACTCTAAAGCTTATTAATCATTACTTTTTGTACTTTATCTTGTTTAAATATCCATATAGTTCTTACCACATTAGAAGGGTTTTAGTTCCTAAGATTGTATAGATAATGAAGGAAATAGAGCATACTATCACGAAAAAGAGGTGATTGCCTTATCAGCATTTTCAGTTACAATCTTTATAGTGAAATGATTCAGAAAATTCGAGAGATCCATTATGATTTTAGTCAAAGCCTTCAATGCAGATAAATAAATCCATAAAATTTCAGTTCAAAGGTAGAAAAAAGCTGTAAGTTAAAAATGGGCCTAAATAATAAGAAATACTTCCAATTAAATAAAGAAATAAATTATTGGAAAACTCTAACTTTCGCATAATACTCAAAAGGCTAATTAATCACAAAGAAGCTATGACACATGCAACTAATTGATTGGAATATTGCTTGTTTTCAGATGCTCCAAAAATATTTACGAAATCAAGTTTTGCATAGCTAACAATAAATTCTACTAAATAACTATAATCAGAGAAGTCTGGACCAACTGAAGCGATTTACAAATTATATAAAATAATATGTAAAATATAAATAAAATCCCAGCTGGACATTACATATACTCTCTTCAGTTTAACAAATTAATAGTCACTTCTTTTTCTTATCTCTCAAAAAGAAATTGAAATAACTAATATTAGCATGCTAAGTAAAGCTACGTATTACACTATTTCGCCTTACGTAAATGTTTATCTTTCTCTTTCTTTAAAGGGGCATTATAAATTTCAATTATCTTCAAAACTTCCTGTACTTCCATCTCCTCACATAAAATGCTTTTCGAAATTAAAAATGACATCGCATGTTAAACAATAAATTCCAATAGTTTAAATGTTTCAAGTCCCTTTTTCATTTTTCCGATAGTTTTCTATACTTCATGGCAGTGCAGATCTATCATTCGAAGTTGATTCGATGCTTACTTTTCCTGTTGCTCCTATGAATTTAACGTTTCTAACTGCTTATATGATATTTTCCTATTTCTTGTAATTTTATCCTTTATTTATCAAACTTTACAAAGCATGAACTCCCAAAAGAAGAGCATCGAATTCTGTGAAGGCATAATTAGTTAACTGCTCGGTTTTAAAAATATTCCTAAATTTACTTTTTTATACTTTACCCAAAATCTCCCTATAAATAAGCAGGAGTAAATTATATTGCTCCTTTTACTACTGCTTGAATCTTACTTACTTCTTTATCTTATGAAACAAAATTTTCGGTTAGTCAGGAAAAAGAAATGAATAAAAAGTCTCCCTCTCTCGCCCCCTATTCATAAAACTGCTTTATTATGATTTTGGCATCATCTTCATAAACAATAATCAAAACAACTCTAGTTTTCTAGTATATTTCCTTTACTATATTTTTCCATGATTCATTGCTAGTCTAGGACTTAATGTCACCTACTATTCTATTTTTATTAGCTATGCTTATACTGAAGTGACTTGATTCTTTAACAAAGTAATCATATATTCCCTTTTATCATGCTGTATCCTAATAAATTACTCCTACTTTTGTTCATCCTTACATATAACATGTTCTTGCAACTAAAACTGCTGAATATGCATCTGAAGGAATTGATCGTACAAAGTATGGATATTTTTATTTATTTGATAAATCAGGAGCTGCATTATCACCAGAGATACATGTTATAGTAAAGTTTTGCTATTCGAAAAAGTGATAAAGATCTATAGAATTAGAACTTGTTTCTGGCATGTAATGAAGTAGACCATATTCTTACTTTTTTTAGCTTCATTCTTTGGAGACATAATCATAATCAAAATATTCAGCTCCTGTAAAAATATCGGTTGATTTTAAGTGATAATAGGGTATTATACTATTTACATTATTAACATAATAAACACCATATTCTCTACCTCAATAGTAATAAGTTACTCATGACACGTCAACTTCATCAGGATTTTTTCTGTCTGCCACCATGCTAATTGGAATTTCAATTAAACTATTATCTGGTATGTTAGTAGTTCCATCAGGCCAAATTATTTATTCCTAATACACTATGGATGTTGAATTAACAATTCCCACTACTTTAATTTTATTAAATTATACATTCAAAATTTAAAGCTAAATGTTTTGACTAGAAAATAGCTTCTATATTAAATCTTTCACTAATTCATTGTTGATATATTTCTACTCTTTTAATGCCTTTGCAATTTACTCTAAAAATAGGTCTATACAATGAAGTTAGTATTCTATCTCATTTCTAGTAATTTCCGTTCCAAAGCTAAAACCTATAAATCCGTTTATAGTCTAGATATTAGGTAAATTTCATATTTACCAGGAGTTTTAAACATTCACTATAAAAGCTTTGATTTCATAGTTTTATTGCAAAAACAAATTTAAAAAGGATTCGAAATTTTAACTAATAGTACTATAAAATTTCCTTATTCCTTTTATTTAAATATCTTAAGAAATAATTCCAAAATTTATCTTTTCAATGCCAAAAGCAGGAATTATTCATTAATATTCTAAATTTCTTAGAGTTTATTGGATTTTTTAAATTTCGTTACCTGTAAATTAATCAGTGAGAAGTATCCCAAAGAATTTCATTTAAACTATTCTAAGAATTTTATTATTACTTCAGTAAGAGATTCAGTTGAAGGAAGGATAAAATGACTGAACTTACTATTTTAAATAATTTTGTTATTTTACTCCTTTGAAACTATGTGAATTATCTTATTTTAATGAGCTCAAATAGAAATTAAATAGGTAAGTTGATAGCTTTTTGTCATATCAATGATCATGTCTAGTTATAATTTCTCTCACTTTAATGTAAAATTGTTAAAGTTTTTAGTTATATTTCTATTTATCTTTATCTACTCAAATTCTAATCAAATATCTTAATTTCTATACCTTTGCATATTTTAAAAGTGGTTGCTTAAAGTTTCTTCCTTTTCCTTTTTAGAAGCGTTGACATTCTAAGATTGTTCGTAAATAAAAACTATTTTTAAAGCTTTTACCTTGACTATAACTAAAATAATAAGCAATATAGATAATTTAGCTTTCATTTATTAAAGGAAGCTTAAACTATAAATATTTCTAATAAATTATTAGTGTAATGAAAATAAATAACTAATACCTTTAATTTAATATTTAATCTATCAACTATTATAGTTGTCTTATATGTCTATTAGCTATTTTCAAAGTTACTGTTTACTTTTAATTAAATAGCATAGCTTCTAATTATTTTAGTTAGATCTAAGCATCTATTTTAGCTTCCTTTAATTACCATTGTATACTTAATAAACTTTAATAAAGCATAGCTTTTATTTTATTTAGATGCTCTTATATATCACCTATTTATTTTAAGATGAAATAATCACTTTTCATTCTTTCTAAGGATTCTTGCTCAGAAACCTTATATAATAAAGTGAGTAAACTAGATAGCTGAAAAATATAAGAAGTATACTTAGCCTAATAAGTATTTTAAGTTATACATACCAAATAAACATTTTAGCTAAGAAGAGTATTTATAGTTGTTATGATACATTCAATCTCATTTAAGCAACCCTAAGCAAATGTAATAAACTAATATAAGCTATTATTTAATTAATTATACATACAGGGATAAATTAAGAAACATAAAATAATTCAAATAATTAATTTTACTAGGGTGCAGCTAACAATCAGACATCACTTAATTATTTGAATAAGGAGGAAACTAAAAATTATAATAGACTATTTTATATCAATAACTAAATATAAGCAATCAAACTTTATTATTTAAAAAATTAAATTCATATATCAAGCAAGAAAGTGATGATAAATTAAGCAACCAATAAGTAAAAATTATAAAATAAACTAATTGGAGTATTAGCTATTTAGAATCTATAGAACAAATTTTATAATCATTCGATCTTTCTATATTTTTATATTATTCCCCTTAGGCAAAATTCTTTAACAATACTAAAGTTTATTTTTCCTTAAAAGTATATTTAATAAGTATCTTCTAAATTATAAAAAGGAAATTTAGCTTTCTTTCTGCTAAGTAAATAAAGTATGAAAGAAAAGAGAAGGAAAAAATAATTAGAAAGAATATTTTTGAATAAAGAGATTTGGGATTATTATTAAAATCTAGATAATTTGCTAACATTTTATGTTTTCAATCTTTCATAACCAATTATAAAAATTATACTCAAATAGCATGAATATTTAGATTATCTGATAAATTGAATATTATTAGATATTCATTTTATTTATTTATAAAATATAAAGATAAATTCATATAAACTAAAGGTAATTAATCAGATTTTGATGCTACTTTTATTTTTATTATTTTTACTAGAATGATATGATGACTTCGTAGGAAATTACATCCAACTATCGAAGACTTATAGATAAAGGTAATAATTTATTTATTAATTTTCCAGATTCTCAAAAGATTAAAGATTTTATTGTTTTTCCCTTTTAAGCTTAAATTTATTTTTATATTAATATACTTTAAGTTGAAAACATAAACTTACCTTTAGGTGAAAGAACATTTAATCTTTATAAATTTTATAAAATAGAATATTTTAGAAATTTTTGTTTAATTTCAATCATCTTTTATATTTATTTTTAATTAAAGTAATATCTTTCATAATTTTTAAATACATAAGTCAAGTTTTCATTTTTACCTTATATGTTTTTATTTATTTCTTTAGGCTTTAATAATTTAATTTGTTACCTTTTAAATTTAAATAATTATGATTTATAATTTAAATATAAATAAATAATAAATAAATTTGATTATAGAGCGCGTAGTACTCTCGTTGGTGCGCAGCTCTTTAAAAAAATGTTTCATACTGACAAGAATGTTTGTTACTGATAAAATTATCAGATACTGATAAACCTTGTTCAATACTGGTATAATTATTCAGTACTGATAAAAATGTTCAATACTGATATAATTTTAGAATACTCGTAATCTTTAATACTTGCTGGAGGTCCAAGGACATGGCAGGATTGTGTCTCATTGCATCACCAAAGCAGAGGACGACATGTGTCAATTATGGGTATTTAAATTCCCCACCTCTGATGAAGCTCGCAATATTATTTCTTTTTAGTTCCAGTATTAAAAATAAACGAAGCCAAGCCAGTGTCGAAGGTCTAAGAATCTTATGTCTCGAGGCCAAACCAAAGCAGAGGAAGGCATAAAGTTGATTATGGGTACTTAACTTCCCAACCTCTGATGAAGATGACCTTGTTGTTCACCTTCGAACAACTATGACGGTTTTAAAGAAAAAAAATTATAATAATGCTTGGCAATATTTGGTTTTATAAGTTTATTAATAATTTATTTGAGATATTCCGTGTAAAAATTAAGATTAATATAAATAAAAATTATTATTTTTGTTTTATATGTTTATTGCTGATATAAATTAAGACATTCTGTTATTTAATGCTCTTATAAGCACTTTATCTTTTTCATAAACCTTAAAAGGTTTCTGAGTTTTAATTTGAACATTCAATATCTTTATTATTATTTTCAACTCTTAGTGAATTATCTTTATGATTATATCCTATTTATCTTTTTTATAAAGTTTTTATTTATAAACTTATTCTAATTTAAGACAGTATATTTTCTCTAATTCCTCCTTACATTCTTTCATTTTTTATTCTTTATATTTTAATTTTATTTTTAATCCTTTTTTGTAGTATTTTTTAATTAAAATAAATGATTTCTTTTGTAGATTATTCCATGGAAATTAATATAATTCCATCTTTTCTGTCTTGGTTTTTATTAAGGAATTTTATTTCCTATATTTAGAAAATAGATGACAAATTACTTCAAGTAAAGCTTTTATAATATCTACTAAAAGAAAGAGAGAAAGAAAGAAGAATAAAAGTTCACCATATGTCCCTTTCTAATTAACTCTCTTCTTAATAAGCCTTAAAACAATAAATATAATGAAAAAATGAAAAGAAACAAAAATAAACATTTAAGACTCCAAAAATGTTGAAAAATTTAATAATTAACATGAAATGTAAACATTAAGCAAATTTGGCAATGCATTTTGAACAGAGCAAATAAAAATTTCTTAATTAGTCCTAATAGTTATTAATATCCAAAAGGAGTTATAAAAATTGAACAAGGTAAATTTATAACTCAAAAAAAGCTGAGAGAAAAAAGGAGCAGGAATATACTAATAACGGTATATGGTGGTTTTCTGAAATATTCAAAATGAATGAAAAGAATAATTTTATAAAAAAATTAATTAGAGGAATTAAAAGATGAACCAATTTATAATGGAATAATGAGAGTGAATATCAAAAAATATAAGATAAATTTAACTAATGTCCAAAATAAAATACTTCAAAAAACTTGTTTTTAATATATATATATATATATATTTTAAAACCGCCATAGTTGTTCGAAGGTGAACAACAAGGTCATCTTCATCAGAGTTGGGGAAGTTAAGTACCCATAATCAACTTTATGTCTTCCTCTGCTTTGGTTTGGCTCTAGACATAAGATTCTTAGACCTTCGACACTGGCTTGGCTTCGTTTATTTTTAATTCTGGAACGAAAAAGAAATAATATTGCGAGCTTCATCAGAGGTGGGGAATTTAAGTACCCATAATTGACACATGTCGTCCTCTGCTTTGGTGATGCAATGAGACACAATCCTGCCATGTCCTTGGACCTCCAGCAAGTATTAAAGATTACGAGTATTCTAAAATTATATCAGTATTGAACATTTTTATCAGTACTGAATAATTATACCAGTATTGAACAAGGTTTATCAGTATCTGATAATTTTATCAGTAACAAACATTCTTGTCAGTATGAAACATTTTTTTAAAGAGCTGCGCACCAACGAGAGTACTACGCGCTCTATAATCAAATTTATTTATTTATAAAAAATTTAATGATAAGCAAGCAAACCCTCTATTTTAAATATTATTTATATGAAGAATATCTTAACTAATTTATATAAAAATTGCAAATGGCTTATTAAATTAACCAATAATTTTACTCAGTCAATTTCTCAGCTTAAGTTAAAGAAATATATTTAATTGAATATTTAGCTTTTTAACTCTTTTAAGATAATTTTCCTTCGCATCTAATTTGAAAATTACTTATTTCGACGTTTTAAATATCATATCAGCTACGTAAATTTAAGTGATTCTTGCTTGTCATAGATTTAAAATAAGGGGTATTTACTATGATTTTCGCTTTGTTTTTTTATAACAAAATGATGATGATACTTTTAATTAAATTATTTTAAATGTAGTTAAAAATAATGTATATGGTTAGCTTTATAATAAATTATTTTATAAAAAAAATGGAGCAGTCTGTTCGCCTTTCAAGGAGTTAGTTAAAAAATGCTAAGAAGAAAGCGATGAAGGAACTCATGAAAAAGCAGCAATAAGATAAAAAATCAAGTTCTTCATCTGAAGGAAAAATAATGGTTGGATTAGCAGAGATGAACGAATCCAAAACCGAAAGCAAACCAAATATTCAAATTTAACTTGAATCTATGAAAGCTCTCATTTCAAGGTATGAAGAAACAATCTTTAATCAAGGGGAAAAAATTAGAGAACTCATGAATAACATAGATGATCAAAATAATGAATTAACGATACTTAGACGTCGACTAATCAAGAATAACCTAGTCACTGAATAATAACTCTATGAATAATCTCAATCAAACTTCAAGCAAGAATAAAATATGATTATAGAAAACGTATCTCCTTAAAAGTAAGATCAAGAAAAACAATATGAAATTATCGACTTAACTTTGTTGAAAAGAATTGATAAACTAGGAAAAAAAGTTTTTCTTAAATAATCTTAGAAATAGTATAAACCTTGCTGGTACTGCAACTCTAAGTTTCACTTACTACAACAATGCCTAGAATGAAAATAACTTAAACTAAAAGAAGAATAGAGAACATGAAGGGCCCTTAATCAACTATTTATAACATAGACTGGAGTATATAGGTAAAAATTGTTCGTTAGAAAAGATGGAAATTCTCTGTGGTACCCATCCACATACACAAAAGGTCGTGGTATACATCCACGTATAAAAAAATGTTTGCATGTGCCTGGTTGAAAGCCCAGGGAAAGCAAAAAATTTAAAATTCTTAGTTTACATTATTATTATTATTATTAAATTATTTTATATAGGCAAATTTAATTATAATCAATATAATTTTAAAAAAGCGACTCTACAGGGATTTGAACCCCAATTTTGGGCTCCGTAGGCCCACGTGCTACCCTTACACCATAGAGCCTCTTATCATTCTTATACTATTTTATTCTTAAAATTGTTTTTATAACTTAGTAAAATATAAAATGGCAGCTGTGGGATTCGAACCCACGCGCACTAATGTGCAAAAGATCTTAAGTCTGTCTACTACTAGGACAAACAGCCTTAAAATAATGCTAATAAGTAGTTTATTAACTGTCTAAAAATATTAGCATACTACATATTAGTTAACTATTATTTTCTATCTTTAGTTCCAACCTTATTTAATTAAATCTATATGCTATTTAATTTACCATACTAAAGTAAAATAAATTGATATCCTTGCTTAGGTAATAAATAAGTATTTAAAAGAGATTTTATATATTTATTTTTGATTAAAGACTTAGCAAATAAATACTTTATAATCATTAGTAAGTTTTAAATTTTTAGGAAAGAACTACAAGTAAAATATATAAATTTTATCTAAGTTAATTAGAAAAAAATAATAATATAACTAAGAAAATTATTCCTTATTTATTAATAATATTTAGATAAATTAGATGCAGTTATACTTTATAAAACACTTTATTAGGATTAATATTAAGCTTCAAACTTAAAATTATAATTTGTATTTACATTTTTAATTATTATATTTCTCAATTTAGATACTTATATTCATAGAAATTTATTATTGATTGCTTTCACTTTTTTAAGTTTATTATTTGATTATTTATATATTTCTTTAATTTATTATCTCATCTTTATTAATAGAGTATAGTTATTTTATTATTTTAAAATTATTAAAAATGCGGTTTGTGAGGATCGAACTCACGACCTTCAGATTATGAGACTGACGCGCTACCGACTGCGCTAAAACCGCGTTATATAATAATTGGCAAATCTTATTTATATAGAAAGAGCATAATTAGAAAATAAATAAATTACTAAAAATAGAAGTTTATTTCATAAATAGTTTTAACAAAATTCTATTTTCTTAATTTTCTTAATTTTCTTAATTTTCTTAATTTTCTTAATTTTCTTAATTTTCTTAATTTTCTTAATTTTCTTAATTTTCTTAATTTTCTTAATTTTCTTAATTTTCTTAATTTTCTTAATTTTCTTAATTTTCTTAATTTTCTTAATTTTCTTAATTTTCTTAATTTTATTCTTTAATAACTAAATAATTCATCTTTTAAATTACAATATTCAGATGCATTAATTTAAACATTTTGGCTTTCAGATGCAAACTCTTTTATTTATTTAAATTTAATAGTATAAATTATTTATAAAAGTATGACTTGATAAGATTTTTGATTTTAAGCTATTATATCTGCTTTAAATTATAAATTTAGGTAATTTAATTTTAGTAATAGCTATTATTTCCTCTTTTTCCCAACTAAAATTATAAATAGTTATATTTATTCTTTTATTAATTTAGCTTCAATTTAATAAATTATTTATAATAATTTGCCTAATATTATATCATACTAAATAGAAAGATAAAGTTATACTTCATTATTTCTTGAACTATGAAAAAATTGTTAAAGCCTAATCTAATAACTAGTAAATTTAATTTTATATTAATTAATATTCTAAAGTATTGTAAGTTTATTCAATTTAGACTAATATTTAATTTTAAATAGTTAATTAAACATTTAATTTATCTAAATTTTAAAAGACTTTACCTTTATTCTTTTATTAAATTAGGTAGATAAAATCTACTAAGGAGATCATTGACAAAAGCCTTAAAAATACTTCATTATCAAACTATTCTGAAATATTTTTGATAGCTTTAATAACTTAAAATTATGATTTTTGATACAAGATAAAATGCTAAATTTAATTAGGGAATTTCATAATTAGATATATGAATTTAGAATCAAAATAAATAAAAAAGTCAAATAAAAAGAAGAAAAATACTTTTTAATCTCAAAGAATTTCAAAAATCCATAAAATTAATTATACTATAGCATTTCATTTAGTTTTGACTTTCTAGATAATACTTTTAATGAGAAGGATAAAGCTTATGTTAGAGACTTAATTTAAAATAATTATTTTATAATTTACTTATTTAATAGGAACTTTTTCAGATATCTATTTATATTTTAATAAGCTTTTTAGTTTTAAATCTATTATATGAGAATTTAATTCAAATTTAGGAATTAAAATAGGAATTAAAAGTGAGAAATAAAGGAAATAATCATATCTGATTAGATGCTTGAAACTTAAATGTATAAATACCTATGATTCTTTAGCATTTTAAATTATGCAATTAAATCCCTTTTTATCTACTTTTCCACTTAGATTTTATTTCCTTTTTTATACCAATTAAGGTTTTAAGATTGTAATTTTCCTATTAAATGCTTATTTTTTCTGATTTTATAAATGAATTAAAGGACTTTATCAATTGCCTTCTATAGATGAATATTTGTATAATGCTAAAACTCTAAGTATGAAAATTAGGTAACTTATATAGTCAATAATTAATGTTTCGTCCGAATTACCAGAATCAAGTTTATCTCATAAATATAATCCTGATAAAGTTTATTCATTAAGAGAGTATAAATCCTCAACATCAAAATACAACTAAAAGATAAATATACTTCTTTTCGAAATGCTAGTAGAATAAGTATAACTAAAAGCAAAAATAAGCAAATTAGTTTAAATTAAGAAATAAAAGCTAATAAATTAAAACTTAAACAGTCATTCATACTAACTCCTATATAGTTATTTCAATTTATACCTTTCTTCTTATATTTCGTAGTTTTAGCTTCAAATTTTATTCAATTAGCTTGTTTCAATGACAATATTCGAACCTTAGTAACTATCTACTGTAAAGTATGCTAAATTTAATAATTACTAAAAGCATTTGAGGCTTAGAAGAAAGAATATTAAAATAATTAAATGATTCTAGTTAATAATTGATATAAGCATTATATTAATGCTGACTAATTAACTTATAAGCTTCAACCAGAAACTTTAACTAAAGTTTCAAATATATAAGAGTTTTTAGTTTTTAAAACTTTATATAAAATTAAGTTTTATCCACTAGATAGTGCGTATTCAAATTAGTTAGAATCAACTAAGAAAAAAATAGAGGGGAATTGTAAATAAATCCTTTTTAAAATTAATTATCATATAAGCATTAAGAAACCTTTCTTTTAACAAAGCTAAGTGTATCAGTATATTTTTATTATTAAAATCTCATTCCTGTATTAAGATTTATCTCTAATTAGTCTTAAAGAGAAAGAAAATTAAAATTATTTAATTAGTGTTTATAATTAATTAAATAAGCTTAGTTTTTAAGTGTGCTTAGTAATTAGCATCTACTATCCAGAACATCTTAAATCTTTTAATTAAACTTTAACTTTATTAACCTAAGACTAAGATATTATTAATAATAAATGAAAGAAATAGAGTCTAAATGTATTTCATCTCATGATAAAAAAATAAAATATAAACCCATTATAAATTATAAGGTTATACCAGTACTGAGTCCATAAGCAAGTAAGAAGATTTAACCTTATTATATATTTCTAAATATTTATCTTGCTTCCCTAAAAATTAGAAGTACTTTAGCTTTTACATCTATTAAAGAGAAATTATAACTATTAAATGTACTACATAGTATATTCAAGGGATATGAGATAATATACTTCTCTCCTATGAAGTCTTTAAAATTTGGAAGCTTATTTTAAACTGACTACTAATGTTCTTATTTAATAATTGCTCACATTTCAAAATTTGGTCAAACTTACTTCTTGAATTTATTAAACAATAAAGATTAAATCCTTACAAATTAAAAGAAACCATAATAAAATTATTTTACTATAAATTAAATTTTAACTATCTTTCTGTTTAATTCTTTGAGAATAAATTAAATAATTTAATTAATACTTTTCAAGACAAGAGCTTTAAGTAACTAACTACAAAATAACTTTTCCTTCTAAGAAATATAGCAAAGCCAGGATTTAATTTAACTAGGAGAATCTAAAAATATAAAGATAAAATTGATATGATAAAAGTATAATAATAGTCATATAGATAATAATTAACATAGAGATAAATAAATGTTTAAACTTTTTCCCTTAATTTATTGTTCTACTTATCTCATATCTATCCTTTTAGGTACTAGATATAATTTTTCATCAAAAAGTACCATTTGCTATACTTAATTATCGCAATTAATTCTTTATATT
Organism: Loxodes magnus; assembly: GCA_946699065.1. NCBI lineage: Eukaryota > Ciliophora > Karyorelictea > Loxodida > Loxodidae > Loxodes > Loxodes magnus. Next base: position 516,912 of record CAMPDV010000160.1, on the reverse strand, counting down.
CCTAAAAAGCATAAGCATATATTCCTACTCTATTGCTTATGACAATTAATTTATAGCTATTTGAAGATTTAGGGGAAATTTAGACAACGTTTAATTTATTTTCTTTTTGTGAAAATATCCCTAATATAAGCTTTATCTCACATACACCTTTTAAAAATAATTTTATTATTAATTGAGTAATTAAAATGATAAGTATATTCTAAAGCCTAATTTCTTTACTGCTACTATAGATATAAGCTTAGAATATTATTTTTTTGTATGACCAATCAAATCAAGATTTCAGTATTCCTGTTGATGACTTTATAAGCAAAATGAATAGCTATATTGAAGATAATTTCCATAGTGAACACTATCATTTCCACATGCAATTTTAGAAATTTAAACTTAGTTCTAAGACAATTTAATTTCTAGAAAAGCATTCTCTAGAGTGAAAAAAAGATATCCTCATTGACATAACTAGCAACTATTAACTTACTTAGATCATTTAGATTTTTTCTAGCCAGCACTAAATAATTCATTTAGCTATTAAAGAGCAAAACAATTAAATATTCACAAAAAGCAAGTTCACTCATTTTATCCTTCCTGACACTCAAACTCTAGCAGAAATTATGAATCATTTCTTCAGGTCCTTCAATTGAACTTCAATGGGTTGCTTTACCGACTAATACACTTTCAAAGAATCTTTAATACTACAACAAGAACTAGGAAATTTAGACTATTTATGAACAATCCCTGATTTTAGCAATTAGAATTTATAATTTGCTATAATTAATGAAGAAATCTAACTTAAAGGTATCTCTAAGTTTTACAGTACTATCTAGTATAATTTCCAAACTTTCATTCACCAATTTATCAGTAAGAACTATAAAGTTAAATCATTCATATTAAACTTTAAAAGCACTTGATAAATCTGAAATTTAACTACCAAATACAATTTAAATGGCTTTATAGGATTTAACTTTGGTACTAAAATACTATAAAGTTCCTAAGACTACAGACTGTATTGTGTTGAGCTAGTCCTTTATTAAATCTTTACCACTCTTGAGAAGTTTAACTCTATAAGTAACGACTAGATCAGTCAAATTGTAAATGATTTATTTTCTAAAGAGAATATTCAATTTATGATCCTAAATGTATAAAATGACTAAGTAAAAATAGTTGGAACTCTTAAATACACTAAAATTGAATATTGAGACTAAATAATATGGCCAGAAGGAACTACAACTCCTCCAGATAATAGCTTAATCTCTATTCCAATCAGCATGGTTTCTGATACTAAGAATCCTGATGGAAAAGAAGTTTAGTGAATTTAATTCTGCTATTAAGGAAGAGAATTTGGAGTTATATACATAAACACTGTAAATGACATTTTACCTTATTATTAGTTGTAATTAACTAAAATATATACAGGAGCAGAGTATTTCGATTATGATTATGTCTATAGAGAATGAAGCTTAAAGAAGAATTAATATGGAGTAATTCATTTCATGCCTGAAACTAGTCAAAATTCTATAGATCTTTACCATTTTTTCGAATCATAGAATTTTAAAATACCTTGCATTTCTGGCTATAATTTATCTCCACAGCTGTCAAACAAATAAAAATTTCCTTGGTATATAAGAACTCTCCAATCTGATGCACATCGAGCAGTTTTAGTAGCATGAACATGCTAATTTTAAAAGTGAAAAAATGTGGGTGTGATTTATCAAAACACATCTTGATCTAAAGGTGTTTACGAGTATTTTTTAAAAGAATCTGAACATTTTAAAATAAGCATTGCTAATAATAAAAGATTAGTAGGAGATGTTGATAACTAAATAAACAATACTTCTTGATAAGAAGTTATATAAGAAATCTATTCAAAGACAAGGATAGTTCTGGTAATAACATATGAAGATGATGCTAAATTCTTACTCAAATAATTCTATTATCTAGGAGCTAGAGAAGGAGATCTAGAGTTTATAGCTTTTTCGTGATTAACTGAGAATTTATTAAAATAAGATGATGAAGATTATATAGTATAAGCAGTTGCAAAGGGAGCAATTTAGCATATATCTATGGGTTAAATTGGAGAATTTGGATAAAACATATTGGAGTAAAGCAAAAACTACTTTGATGAGGAAATAGCAAGTTATTCGCTTCTAGAATTTGACGCTCTTCTTATAGGTGCTTACGCTTTATAAAACTTAATAAATTCAGGTAAAAACTATACTAATTAAGAAAATATAATGAAAGAATTAAGAAATGTTAAATTTATGGGAACTACTGGAAAAGTAAGTATAGACTCTTCCTCAAATGATAGAGAAACTATTCCTTATTCTATTATGAATTATCGTAAAAATGAATAAGGATAGTGAAGTATCTAAGTAATTGGCTATTTTTGCATAACTTGCAACGTTATTTTCGATATTAAATCTCCTTTTATGTGAGGAGATGGAAGTATAGGAATTTATAAAGACAGTTGAGACTTACGATGCCCTTTCAAGGAAAAAGATAGAAAAGAGTTTAAGAATGGAAGAATAGTTAAATATGCAATTTCTTCTACATTTCTTGCTTTAGTGATTTTTATGGCATTTTGTAAATAAAAAAAAGAAAATAACTATGACTTCTTTATACTAGATAGAGTCTTAATATTGTCTACTTGAGATTTTATTTACATTATGCATTTATTACTTTATTTTATACAGATAGTCTCACTAGGTCCAGATATATCAAACTGAGGATATTTAATGAAATTTATAGTAAGCTGCGCTAAATTAGATTTCGTGAATATTTTTGAATCATCGAATAACAGACAATATTCAAATTAATTAGTAGCTTGCATTCTAGCCTCTATTTGACTTATCAGTTTTCTATCCATTATCTTGAAATTAGAATTCTCTAAAAATTTATTCTTCTGATTATTAGGAAGTTTATCATATTATTTTGGCCCTTTTTTAACTTATAGTTTTTTCCTTCCTATAAATTGAAATTTGTTAGACTTGTTTATCTGTATTGAAGGAGTAGATAAAAATAATAATGGATCAATAGAATTTTTAGAATCTTTTCATTATAAAGACTGCAATTGAGATTGCTGATAAGGAGTTCACCTTCTATTTGTTATTTTATGCTCTGTTTGCTTTGTTATTTATACAATTTTAGGGATCTAGTTTATTCTAATGTGATAAGAGATGTATGGATATGTTATGAAAATAAAGTACAAACCTAATTATCTAGTGAATTATAGAGTTTTTCAAATGATTTTAATAACTGAAAACTTAGTTTTAGAGTAACAAAATAAAATTATCCATGCTGCTTTTTACTTAGCAACTATACTCTGTCTATTGTTTTACACTTATAAGACCTAGCCATGTAGCTACCCTAAAATGAACGTATGAATGTTAATAACTCTAGGCTGTAATATAAATCATGCTATAATACAACTTTTTAGTTTAGCATTATCTTCACTTAATATTGCCTAAGAAATTTACATTATAGTACTAGCAGCAGGATGTATAATATGTGTTTTAATAGGAATTAAATTTCAATGAAAATAGAAGACTTTGATAACTATTTTTGACTTAGATGAAACATATCTATATAGATGAAGCTTTTAGTGTAAAAGAAACAACATCTTACTATAATACTACATCTAAAACCAATTACTTTACCTAAAATTTAGAAAAAGAATGGCTCAAAAGTAACTTGAAAAAGAAGACTTTCTATTTAATCCAAAATACTTCTCATTGAGTTACTATTTGCAACATAATGTCTTTGGAAATAAGTAAAACTAGTTTTTATTTTATGTAAAAGTAGATTTAAGCGAAATTCAAAGCGAATCTTCATAAAATAATCTAAAAGTAAAAGCAAAAGCTTAAGAATTTTCTGAAGAATTTAGAGTAAAGAGAAAGAACGAAAATTCTTTATCCTTAATTCAAAAAATACCAATAAATGAAGACAACACTTTGTTTTAAAGAACATTTTATAAAAGTAACATATCTAAAACCTTAAAATTTAAAAAATCCATATTTTAAGATTAGCTTCAAGAGCAAAATATTGAAAAAGAAGATTTAGAAATAAGTGGAATAGACGGTTAGCTTAGCTGATTAGCTTAGCTGATGAGAGCAAGAATTGTTTAAATTTAAAGTTTAAGATATTAATTTCTATTTCTAAAAATGATAAAAAATTAATAAATCTTTATAAGTAAATCTATAATAATTATTCAGCTGAATATTGGATCTATTTTACATCTAAGTATGAAGAAGATACTTTTTCTCTTCTATTTTAATCTATAAGTTTTATTATATTTTATATATGTTCCTAAATATAAATTTGAGATATAAAGATTATATATCTCATTATATTTTTTATTTATAAGCAAAATAATAAAAAAGCTTTAAAGCTATATATCTAAAGAACTATGCTTATAGATTCATTGATCAGCTATATATTTCTTTATATTCATTCTAAGTTCAAAATTATGAAATGTTGTCTTCATGCTTTCTATAAGGTATTTCACCTTATATAATTTTAATTTTTTTAGGAAATATAAAAATAAAGGGGAATGATAAGATGATATAAGCAACTGGCTTTGAAAATAGCTAATTTTAATATAGAAAATTGGAAAGAAAGAGTTAATATTGTACTAAAACTTCTATAATGTTCATAATTAATTTACTACATCCTATCTAATTCTCACTTGCATCAAGTTCTAACAACTTTATTTGCAAATTCTAAGTGAGTTTGATGTAGAAACTTATTAATTCATGGAACTTAAATTTAATTTTTTTTTAATTATAATTAGTATTTTAAAAGGCAGAAGGTTAAAATAAATTGTAGGTCTAGAGAATACCTTGCTTTTATTTGAAATTCTTTTGTAATGAAAATAAAAAAAACATATTCTTTAATTCCTTCTATAAATAAGATTAGCTATACTTCTTAATTTAATATGCTAAGTTAAGGATAAAAATTGCTTTAAGCTTCTTTAATAAATTTAAGAATTACGAAGAATTTTAATTAAGCTTATTAATAAAAAGCAAGAAAAATAAATACCTAGATAAATAATTTTAAAGTGTTTTAACTCATTGAAAGATGAAAAAGAAGAATATTTGCGCTATTCTTAATGGATTTATTTAAAGTTATTTTAAATTCCAAACATCTATATTTAAGGTTTGAAAGCATAAAAATAATCGAACTAAAAGATATAAAAAGCAAAGTTAAAAAAAATTCTAGATAAAAGTGCTGAAGAGGGAATTTTATAATTATATCAATATATTAATATATTAGAATTTTACAACACTCTCTATCTTATTATGTTAAAATTATATAAACTTAGATTGGCTAGTAATATACATTTAAAAAATAAAAGTGAATATAATAATAATTAGTAGTAATATAATGGAAAGATATAATAATTGAGGACTTAAAAAACTTCATTTTGTATAACTTGGTAATTTGTTATTTAATCTTTATTTAAGGGAAATAAGAGCTTTATCTTTTAATTTCAGACTAAATAATTGAAGAATAATTTTAAAATTTAAGATTAGATAAATATCTATTTAAAAACCTTTAACCTTATTTTCAGATATTATCTAAAAGAGGAAGAATGAAATATAATTTTAGTGATTTAGTTATTAATTAAATAATTAGACACTATTCTTAGATTATTTATTAAGCAAATAATTTCAGCTATTATTATAATAAAGGATTATCTATTTAACTTCAAATTATATAAATATTAGTAGAATAAATAAGCTATAGCCTTTATTATATAAATATATATAGCACAAATAAATCAATTTTATACAGCTAATAAAACAATTTAAATTGTATCTTCTTATTTTAAGTTTTAAATAGAAAAGTGAATCATTTAAATACTTGGTTGCTTATACTAATAAATTTGCTTTAATAAAAAAATAAAATTATTAAAATCATTATATTTGTAGGTATGCATTATTATACAATACTTAGCTTAATTATATAATATGAAAATTAGTTACTAATAATTTAATTAAGATTTTGATTCAAGAAATGCTACTATTAGAATTAATGCCTCAGATTATCTAATTTATTCCTTTTCGTATATTTCAAATTTAATATTTGATTACTAAATATATTGGTTTATTTCTTACTATATAAACAAAAATGAAAGTATAATCAATTTGCATTTTAAACAATATTTTACTTAGGCTTTTAGTTCTGCAGGTAAAAAATAAACAATTTTAGATTAAGCAAAACAAAGCTTTTAAATTATTAGATTTAGTCTTTAAGTTAAATAATATCAGTTTTACCTTGTAACACAGACGTTTTGCTGAATCATTTAATATAAAAAAATTTAAACTTAATCTTTTGAGGAACAGGCAAAACACTAATATTCTAAGTATTAAAGTTATAGTAAGTGATACTAAGGGCAAAACACAAATTACTTGAATAAATAAAAACAATGATTACTCTTAATACTCCAATTTCAATGAAAATAGATTAATTTAAATTAAGTTCAATCTTTTTTATATTTATTAGTCAATGCATATACACTTAAAAAAGAACAAAGCATAATTAATATATTAAATTTAAGAACTTTTTTAACGATTTTTCTTTTCAATTTTAGATATTTTATAAAATAAAAAAATAAAATGTTTAATAAATATAAAGTTGGTATATTGCTCTCTGTATTAAAGATATTTAAAACTATATGAAATATTTTAAATTATCAAAGTAATTCAATTATACACATCTATTATTTTAGCGAATATCATTTCAATTAAATTTTAGGTAAATTTGAACTGAAATTGATAGAATATATAAATTTTAAACTTATAAGCAAAAATTAACTCTTAATTTCTTTTTTAAGCTAACTATTGCTTATTGCACAATGATTCTAAAAATAAAATTATTTATTATAATTTATCTAAAATTCAACTCTAGAAAAATAAATTTATTAAGCTATTATCATTTAAGTTTTTAAAATGCGTTTGGAGATTTTATAGCTTTCAATGAATCGAAAATAAGAATAATTAATTATTATTTATTAATGAACTAATTTAAATAAATAAATCTGATTTTCTTACTTAGATTATGTTTAATTTTATAGTTATATTTATATAACTAGAAGGAAGTTAAAGAACTATAATAATTCTAGGTAATTTTATTATATTATATTTTTTAAAACCACCATAGTTGTTCGAAGGTGAACAACAAGGTCATCTTCATCAGAGGTTGGGAAGTTAAGTACCCATAATCGACTTTATGTCTTCCTCTGCTATGGTTTGGCCTCAAGACATAAGATTCTTAGACCTTCGACACTGGCTTGGCTTCGTTTATTTTTAATTCTGGAACGAAAAAGAAATAATATTGCGAGCTTCATCAGAGGTGGGGAATTTAAGTACCCATAATTGACACATGTCGTCCTCTGCTTTGGTGATGCAATGAGACACAATCCTGCCATGTCCTTGGACCTCCAGCAAGTATTAAAGATTACGAGTATTCTAAAATTATATCAGTATTGAACATTTTTATCAGTACTGAATAATTATACCAGTATTGAACAAGGTTTATCAGTATCTGATAATTTTATCAGTAACAAACATTCTTGTCAGTATGAAACATTTTTTTTTAAAGAGCTGCGCACCAACGAGAGTGCTACGCGCTCTATAATCAAATTTATTTATTTATAATTTTATTTATATGGATCACCTAAAAATATACAGACAGCGGGGATCGAACCCGCGACCTACTGCGTGTAAAGCAGTCGTCATAGCCACTAGACCATGTCTGCGTTAAATATAATGAACTTCATTCCTTATAATGGTATTAAGATAACTTAGTTTTACATAAGAGTCCTTTATTATTAAAATTCATCCTTTTAATTCTCTAGATTTTAGAACTAAAAATATTTCTTAAATAATTTGAGAAAATTAGATAATATTTTGCTTTTAATATTATTAAAGAAGGAATCAAGCTAATTTATTACTATTATATAATCAAATGTGAATATTTAAATAAGCTAAGAAATTTTTGTTATACACCCAAAAATTGGCAAAGATTTTATGAATAAGGTAAGATTATCAATTAATTTTTGGTTTTGAAGATTTTAGAACTGATATCAATATAATAAAAAGCATCTTAAAAATTATAAATAGAAGAATTTAAAATAGATATTAAAAAAAAGTTTGATGCTATATGAGTAACTTTAAAAATATATATTAAAAAAATCAAAAATAATTAATTAATATACCAATTAAAACCCTTTTGCTCGTCTTGATTTTATTTATTTACATTTGAAAATTTTTGATTATTTAAAAGAAATAGAAAGATAGCTCCAATTTAGACGAAGCAATCCTTTAAATTCTTAAAGTTTATTTATGTATTTTTAAGCAATTTTTTATATTCGCTTTGATTTTAAATTTTTTCTGAAATTAGGAAATAATAAATTATCTATATTATAATTTTTTTCTTTTTATATGTAATTATTTAAATTTTTCTTAAATTAATAAATTTTTTATTATAAATGCATTTTTTTCATTTTAGCTAAAATTAAAATTTTTATTTCCAGAAACTTGAAAAATAGTCGATTAACTACATTTTCCTCAATTAAAGTAAATTTATAAATCTCTTTTTTTTAATTTTTGCGTAGAATTATGAAAAAAAATTTAAATTAAATGTTTCCCAAATTAAATCAGAAAAAGAATTTATTTTAAATTTATAATAATTTGTATTTATATCTGAAATATTTATATTCATAAACAATTTATTTTCAAGTTTAAAAATAAAAAAATAAAAGTACATGATATAAGCAGATATAAATAAATATATCTGAACAAATTAAATTAGATTTTTATTATAACTTAAATAGAGTACTTTTAAATCATTATTTTTTTATTTAAAAGTTAAATCAATGTTTTAGAACAATTTATATATTTTATTATATTAAATAAAATAAATAGGGAGGAGTGATCCTCCAACTGAAACTGACTTAAACTCTGGTACCAGGAAGTAACCCATAGGTGAAGAACCAACCAAGAGAAGACAAGATCGAAGAGGCATCAAGTTGTATTAATGACGAAAGATGCCAGATACTAAGGTCTCTTAGGGTAGCATTCCGATCGCGGCCCTATAGAAGGCAAAATTCACAAGGAAATGCTAGCACTGTGGAAGACTTCAACAAGGAATTTTTTAACTTTAAAAATCTTTATTAAAGAGCTGCGCACCATTGAGGTGCTACGCGCTCTATAATCTCATTTATTTATTTATAGATTTTTTCTTTATATTTTATATAATAATTATTTATGAAAAAAGTTAGTATTTTTATTAAGCTTATTAATTATATTTTTCAATCCAACACAAAATTTTTCAAAAATAAAGCATTCTGAAATAAATAATTTATTTATTTAATCATTTCTAGATTTTAAAGTTTATTTATCTCAATTCTACTCATATAAATAAGCAAAAAATTAATCATTTTTTTAATTTTTACTTATGGAGTCTATTTCATCCACATAGTTAAACATAAAAGAATTAAAGATTATGACGAAAGAAATTTATAAAGTTCAATTTTTATTAATAGTTATCATTCTAAAATTAATCCTTCATATTATAATATATTTAAGAATCATCTAAAAAAGCAATGCATACTTATATTAAAAAATTATTTCTACCATGTTATAGTTATTTAGAAACAAATCCTAGAAATAATTTGCTTATATTATGAAAATCATTTTATCTATAAATCAGCCTATAATTTTCGAAGAAAAAGCCGATTTTGAAAAAATCTACTTTATTGAATAAAAATGATAAAGTGATTATCATAGGGAATATTTAATAGTCATATAATTTTATAATTTTATTTAAATTGTTTTGTGGCGCCAATTAGTCACCACTAAAAAGAAGTTTTAAAGTTATTTTTATCTTGCTTGTTTCTAGTTCTAGGATTCTTGAGTCTTGCTCCTCTGATCTTTCATCTCCCACTATATTTTATTTTAACTCTATCTCCAAATTCTTCCAGTTCAAGGTTACTTTTCAATCTGTAGACTTCTCCATTTGTTCTACATCAGATCTGGTTCTTGCTCTTTCTTATTCTTTGCTAGACTTGTTTTTTCCATGTAATTTCTTTTACTTTACGAAACTCACCGCAATTCTTTCATTTGTGCCATTTACTTTTACAATAGTAGCACAGTTTCACAATCCGAGGTTTTTGATTAGTTTTCATCTTAACTTAAGGATTCTTCTCGATCTTCATCTTATCAGATAGAATTTACTCCAATGGAATTTGCTAACTTTGGAAGTTTTTCTGACTTTATAAGATATTTTTGATCTGCTAGCTCTAGTCTTAAATCTTTTGCACTTAGGAGTTTGTCTAACTAAATTACTCTCGTTAGTAATTCCAAAGAGCGTTGAGTTCCCTCTCCTAATTGGCCATTCTAAGATCAAGTGTATCTTAAATTCCATGAGAGATCAGCTCCGTCAACTTCGCGTTTTCCTTGCGAAGCTTTTTAACCTCTTCCTGGAGGTTTAGTACTACTTTTATGAGCTATTCCATGCTCATCTGGCCAGAAGGATTAAATTAAGAGACCTCCTGGTGGAGAGCAGACTTCATCTGCTTCCTCGGTTTTTCACTTGAGGTTGGGGTTTCTGTATGGGCTGTATTTAAGGTTATCTTTTGTTAATCTTGTTAATTTTCAGGTTTTTATTAAGAAGAAGATTAAGGTTATTATTAAGAAGACAGAGAAGAGATAGTTTCCTGCTTCCTCTCTTCCTTTTTGGCTTAGGAAGAGGTGGTATAGAAGCCTTTCCTGAAACTTTATTCCATTTTCCTTTTTTATTTTAATAGTCATATTAAATTAGAAATTATCTTTATATTATTTAATTTATCAATCCATAAATTCATCACTTTCTTAAAAGAGGAAAAGCTTTTAAAATAAAATCTATGAATTTAATCTCTTAACAACACTATATCTCAATTTTAAAATCAATATTTTATAACGATATTATATTTTCTTATTATTTGAATACGATCCCTTTAATTTTATATTTTAAATATTATTAAACTATTTTTATACTAAGAAGGGAAAATATTTATAAACAAATGATGAAAATTAAAGTTATAAGTAATGAAATGAAAAATCTAAATTAAGTTAAAATATAATTAAGAAATTATTATGCATTAAAATTAAATAAACAATAGAATATAGAAAATTATTTTAATAGGGTTAAATTAAGCTTATTTTATATATAAAAGAATTATTAATTTCTATTTTTTAGTTAGTAGAAAAGTTATATTGCCTCTAAAGAAAAAAGCGGCTAAACAAATTCAAGTCCTAATTACTTGAAGACGTTTCTAAGTTTAAAAATGTAAGGTTTATGAATAATTAATTTATTTTTAATTTCTTAATTTAAAATTTTGCTTAGAATTTGCTATAAAGAAATTTTTTAATTCGCCTTTATGATATCAAGCTAGTTAAAAGCATTTAGAGTTGATTTAATTTAATGTTTTTTATCAACCTTTACCTTTATATAAATGAATTTACACTTAAATTTATAAAAAGCTATAAATTTATAAAATTTTAAGAATTTAAATAATTATAACAATTGATATAGTACAACTATAGTTACTAGGCTATTTAGAATGTTTAATTTACTATTTACTTTGAAATTGAGTGAGTATAGAAGTTTTAGGTAGATATGGGAGATAAATAATAAGATGTTGCTATTAGATAATTTATTTTATCTATATAATATGATCAAAATATATTTAGTGAATAAGATTATCTTTCATTGCTATTTCTTTACATTTATTTAGCTTATTTAATTGTTTGATCCTTGTAATAGTTGCTTTATTAAATCAACAATCAGAAATTTTTGCAGATGTGTATTAGATCAAATTACTTAATTACAAAAGAGCTTTAGCCAAATAAATAAGATTTAGAAAATTGAGAATTAATTATTGACTAAAGAATCTGAGAGCTTTAAGAAATAAATGTGTAATTAAAGTTAGTTTAAAAATAAAAATCATAAATGAATTTCTATTTGAGACTTCTAAGAACTATCCTTTCTTCTAAATATAACTATTATAATCAAAATATAATAAACTAATTTATTTTAAAATAAACTAATTCTTAATATCATTAAAGTATTAACTAAACATCATAGTAAAATAATTATAGACTTTACTTATACTTTATAAAATCAATTGCAAATATAAGTAGACAAAGTGCTTAAAAAATGTTAGGAATTTATAAAACCAAAATGAAAATAATTTTGTTTTGCAAAGTAAGGAAATTTTATAATAAGCACAATAATTTGATTTAATAAAATAATTAGTAAATACTCTCAAAAATTAGTCAGCAATGCTCATAAAGAAGAAGCTTAAATAAAAATTAAAGTTTGATAATCAACATAACTAAGTTAAGCAGCTTTAAAATATTTCATTCAATTGGATAACTATTAATTTTGTGCTTATAAATGTATAATTTTTATTATTTTATCTTAACATAGAGATAAATTTAAGAAAATACTAGGAATTTCTTTTCATTTGAGTTTCAATTACGATTATTTGGAATGAAAAATAAAGGGATTTGTATTTCTAAATTAAAGATTTATTAACTATTAAACTAATATATTTTCCTTCTTAATACCAACTTAAAAAATAGTTATAGCATAGATATTAAAATAATAATAAGTATATTCACTTTATACATTTATACCAACTCTATATGTTCTAAAAATACTTATTATAAGGTTATTTATTTAAAAATATAATCCATATAATAATTTCAAATAATCAGTCTAAGCAATGCTTTAAGTTATTAATATAATTAAGAAGTTTTAATCAATCCTTTAATTAAATCACTCTTTATGTATTTTTCTATAAATTTATTTAGAGATATGAGCATTCAACCAATATATTTTGGCTCTAATAATTATATAATCATTTTTATACATTTATTTGTCTATTAATTAATGAACAGCTACTATTATAAGCTTGAAATAAAAGAAGAAATTTATTTAATTTTTTCATAATTATTATAGAAGAATAATTAATATCTACGCTTTAGAAAAAAATTAAACCAAGCAAATTACGAAGTTTCTGGAAAAATGATCTGAAACAATTAATTTAGATTTATATTAAAATAAATTTCCTCTTTCAGATACATTAGATAAATAATTCCTTGATTAAAACTAATAAACAAGTTTGCTTTTTATTTTAAAATTGATGATTATCCGCACTCATTGCTTTACTACAACTATATAAATAGGAAATGCTATTTATATCGAAAGACTTCTATTAATTATATTTTGGGAAAAGTTAAAATGTTTATTTAGAATTTGATTTATTTTCTTAAACATTGTACATTATAAATTATAGATTCATTTCTAACCTTCTTATTTGATAAATGTTTCAAATCCTGTTTTTATTTATTACTATCTAATTTTATGAAGGTACTGTTTATATAGTCATATGACTATTAAGAACTTTGAACTTCATCTAATTTTATAATATCTAAATGAAACTAAGCAAAAGCTTTCGTTTTGCTCTTTTTAATAATATCTCTAAAAAAATGGCAAGCGTTGCTATTGCGTTTGCAATTATAATAGTCTTTGTTCAACTTCAGGCAGCAAAAATAGTTCTATTGTTTGATTAACAATCTAACTAAAATCTAAACTAGCTCTTTAGTTAATTAATCAATAACTATAATAAAGAATTTCATGAAGTGTAGAATGTTAAATATAGGCATCACCATTTTCACCTTTAGGAAGTAAAAATAAGGTATCAAACAATTAATGAACTATAAAACTATACTTATGAGTGAAAGTAATAGTCACTAACTATTATTGTTGATATGACTAGCAATTATTAACTTACTCAAGCTATTTCTATTTTTTCCAATAAAAACTAAATTATTCATTTAGCTGTCAAGGAATAAAATTGTTAATTAATCAAATAAAGCAAATTTACTCATTTTGTTCTACCTTAAGCTGAAGAAATTTCAGAAGTAATGATTAAATTTTTGGAGAAATTCAATTGAACTTCAATAGGCTGCTTCACTGACTAATTCACTGATAGTGAACCTCTTATCATGCAACAAAAACTAAGAAATATAGATTATCAATGGATAGTACCGGACTTTAGTAATCAAAACTTGCAGTTTACCATTATCACAGAAGAAATTCAAGAGAAAGGAATTTCTAAATTCTATAGTACAATTTAGTAAAACTTTGAAACATTTCTCAAGTAGTTCTTTAAACAGAACTTTAAAGTTAATTCCTTCTTTATGAATTTTAAAAATACATGGCAAGTTTGAAGCTTAGTATAGAAATATAATTTGAATGGATTCGTAGGCTTTAACTTTGGAAAAAAGCTAATTAAAAGTTTCTAAGAGTATCAGCTTTATTGTATTGATTAGATATTTTAGCAAATTTTTATAGTCTTTAGAGAGTTTTAATATGATAGGAATGCAGTTATAGGATAAATAGTAAGGCAGTTAATTTCTAAATAAAACTTATAATTTTTAATCCTTAATGTCTAGGGTAACCAAATAAAAGTAGTCGGCTCTTTAAATTTTACTTCAGTTGAGTACTATGAGTAAATATTATGGCCTGATGGAACTACAAAAATTCCAGATAACAGCTTAATTACCATTCCTATTAGTATGGTTGCTGATTATAAGAATCCTGATGGAAAATAAATTTAGTGAGTCTAGTCTTACTATCAAGCGAAAGAATTTGGAGTTATTTACGTTAATAAAATAAGAGATATTTTGCCTTTTTATAAATTAGAGTTAGCTAAAATTAATACTGGAGCAGAGTATTTTGACTACAACTATGTTTATCAAGAATGAAGCTTGAAAAAGAATTAATATGGACTAGTTCATTTTATGCCTGAAACTAGTGCAAATTCTGGAGCTCTCTACCAATTTTTTTAGTAGCAGAACTTTACAATTGCATGTGTCTCTGGATACAATACAGCAATTTATCTTTCGGACAAGAGAAAGTATCCTTATTATATAAGAACACTACTGTCTGATGCTCATCGAGCTTCTCTAGCTGCGTGGACGTGCCATTTACAAAAATGGAAAAACGTTGGTGTAATATATTAAAATAACTCTTGATCTATTGGTGTATATGAATTCTTTTTAAAGGAATCAAAGCACTATCAAATAAATGTTGTAAACAACAAAAAATTAGTAGGAGACGTAAAGTCAAGAGAAAAAGATTAATCATGAAAAGATGTTATTCAGGAAATATATTCCAAAACAAGAATCGTGCTAGTAATCACTTACGAAGACGACGCTAAATTTCTGCTTAAGTAATTCTATGATTTAGGAGCAAGGGAAGGGGATTTATAATTTTATGCCGCAACATGATTAACAAAAAAAATTTTAGAGCAAGGCGATGAAGTGTATAAAGTGCAAAAAGTTGCAAAAGGAACAATTTAATATATGTCTATTGGCAAAATAGGGGAATTTGGATAAAAAATATAGTAAGAGAGTTTAAATTACTTTAATGAATAATTAACAGACTATTCCCTCCTCGAATTTGACGCCATTTTGCTTGTAGCTCACGCTCTATAAAATATACTAAATTCTGGTTAAAATTATACTAATTAAGAAAACATTATAAAAGGAATAAGAAACACTAAGTTTATGGGTACTACTGGGAAAATTAGCATTGATTCTTCCTCAAATGATAGAGAAAATATTCCATATTCTATTATGAACTATCGTAAAGATGATTAGGGATCATGAAGTATCTAAATTATCGGATATTTCTGTATTACTTGTAATATCATTTTCGATTTTCAAAAACCCTTCATGTGAGGAGATGGAAGTACGGGATTTTTTAACGATACTTGACGCTTATCTTGTCCCTTCAAGGAAAGAGAAAGAAAGGAGTTTAGGAATGGAAAAATAATTAAGCATGTGGTATCTTTTGCAATGCTTATACTAGTAATTGTTATTTCAGTATGCGAGATAAAACTAGAAAGAAATTATAATTTCATTAAGCTAGATTAAGTCTTAATAATGTCTAGCTGGGATTTTATTTGAATTTTACATTTAATTCTTTATTTCCTACAAATCTTATCTGTAGGTCCAGATTTATCTTGCTATGGTTATTTAGTGGAATATATAGCAAATTTAGCTAAATTAGATTTCGTAAATGTTTTTGGGACTTCTCATAATAAGCAGTATGCAAATCAATTAGTTGCTTGTATACTAGCAATTATTTGATTTGTCTGCTTTTTTTCCATTTTATTCAGACTCGAATTTAAAAGCAACCTTATAGTCTAAATGGTAGGAAGTTTATCTTACTACTTTGGACCATTTTTGGCTTATAGTTTTTTTCTTCCTTTAAATTGAAACTTTATGGACTTGTTTAGTTGCGTTGAAGGAGTAGATAAAAATAATAGTGGAACAATAGAATATTTAGAATCTTTTCACTACAAGGACTGCAACTGAGATTGCTGATAAGGAGTTCATCTTCTATTAGTTGTCTTATGCTCTGTTTGTTACTTTATCTATACAATCTTTGGAACATAAACTGTACTAATGTGATAGGAGTTATATGGGTACGTTATGAAAATAAAGTATAAAAAAGCTTATTTGATTAACTATAGAATTGTTCTGATGATTTTAATAGCAGAGAATTTAGTAATAGAGCCATTTAACAGAATTTTCCATGCTGTTTTTTATTTACTCACTTTGATTTGCTTATTTGTATACACTTATAAATCCTAACCTTGTAGTTATCCCAAGATGAATATTTGAATGCTGACCTTTCTCAGTTTCAATTTAGTTAGCGCATTCGTTCAAATTTTAAGATTATCTCTTTCGAGTCTCTAAATAGACGAGAGACTATGATTTTTTCTGTTTATAATAGGAATTGTATTATGCTCACTTTTTGGGTATAGACTCCAGTATAAATATAGGACTTTGATAACAATTTTTGAACTAGATGAGACTTATTTATACAGATGAACGTTTTAATTAAAAAGAAAGGATTTCTTAATATAGCAATATACTCATAATCAGCTTGTCTATCTTAGTTTTCGAAAGCACTTAGCTTAGTAGCAACTTAGTGAAGAGAACTTCCTATTTAATTCTAGATATTTCTCATTAAATAATTACTTGCAGCATAATGTTTTTGACAACCATTATAACTAGTTCCTATATTATGTTAAAGAAAATCAAATTAGTCCTATATAACTCTCTATTGATTAAGATGATAGCAAAATTTAAATTATTACTTAGGAAAAAACAGAAACTTAGAATTTATAGAAAAAATAGGATTCTTCTTAATCTTTGGCTAATAAAATTAACTAAAATGAAGAGAGTAATATTACCTTCTAAAAAATTAATTCTTTCTAAAATGAAAGCACTTTAAACAAGTTTTAGGAAGACTAAAGAGGAGAAGAGCAAAAATGTTAGTAACTGCAAGAGTTTGAGAAATAAGATTAAGTTTGTATAGAAACTCTAAATTGAAGTTTAGACTCTTTTAGTATTTATTTAATTTAAATACTTTAATCACTCTTAGTATATTTTATTATAAATCATATATCAAATCTTAGCTATATATTAGTCACAATTCTTTAGCTCATAACCAATAAACTAAATAGTAGAAATTAAGCTTAATATTGTACTATTTACATCAAGTACCTGAGTAGAGAACTATGGATTTTATAATTACTTATATCACTTAATTAGGAATAACTTTATTACCTAGTGCTTTACCTATTTAGAACAAATTAGCTAAACCTCTTTTAAATAAAATAATTCCTTAATTAAAAGAATATCAAACCATACTAAAATTAGGTATAGTAATTCTCTAATAGCTAGCCTATTTTATAATAAGCAAATCAGATAGAAATAAAATTCATTAATTTAGATATTTTAGAAATAAAGTGAGGTATTTTACCATAAATTTAGAAATATGAGAAGTAGTTCAAAATGACCTAGTTTATATAAGGAACTAGTAAAAAAATGACACTAAAATATAATAGAAGGTATACAATTTAAATTATTAATAGCTAGAGATTGCTTAAATAAACTTAAATCAACATTTGGGTGTTGAATTCTTGAATAACTTTGCTAGCCTAATATTATTTATAAATATTAGAGAAAAAACTAAAAGCTACCATGATTTAAAGAGTTTTATTAAAATATTTTATCTAAGAATAATTAAAGGAATAAGAGGAAAATAAACTCAAGCTTTATAGTTTAAAATTGCTTCTTAAGATAATTAAAATTAAAAATTCTTTAATTAGGAAACTTATTTTGAAGATACTTTACTAAAAAATGTATAACTATTAATTTATTACTACTAAGTTTGGTTGATTGCTTAATAATAAGAAAGAGACTTCTTTAAATAAAATTTTAATTTTAAATATATCTCATAGAAGGAATAATTATACGCTAAGATGCAGAATTCCTAGGTAAATTTAATAATTTTACCTCTATTAAGCTTCATTAAATAAAGTTTTTTATAAGCAATTATAAACTGACAGTATATTAGATTCTCTTTAAAACTATTTTAAAAAAAATTTTTTCTTTAGTAATTTAGGAGATGGATAAATGAAAAATTAGCATACAGTGACCTTTAAATGTTTGTGTTAATGTCTAAGCTATCAAATTACCAATTTAAATTCAAAAAATAAAATAAATTAAATTTTAATTATAAAGCTTAATTATTTAGCTTTCCTTCTCTATAAATTAAATTATTAAATCCTTTATACTTTCATATAGTATATTGCTATCTATTTTTAATTAATATATTTATTATATTTACAATTTCTAGATAAGCTAGCAGCTTAATTGATATCTAAGAAATATTTTAATAGTTAAAATTTTCTGGCTGACACTTAAATTCTTAGAAAGTTTTAATAAAAAGATTTTTGAAAGACTTAAACAGTTTGACTTTATTATTTTATTTGAGATTTTTTTTCTTAAATAGTTAAAAGAACGAGAAATAAGCTTTAGATTCTCTTAAATACACATTAATACATTCCTTAAAGAAACTAAGATCTATAAAAATAATTTATCTTTATTAATTTTCTTTAAAATCAATCTTCGATACATAATTATGATTTAAATTTCTTAAGAATATAGCACACATTCCCTCTATTATTCTATTAAAATTGCTTAACTATCTTGATTTTTTAAAGCTATAAATCTTAATTAAAAGTATTATATTAATATATTAAGCTCTAATTCTAATATCAACTTTAATTATTTTAACTTTAAGATATATAAAATATCTATTTATTTTTCTTAATCTTATAAATAAACAAAGATAAGAGATAAAGATCTAATTAAATTGTTTATATTATTTAAAATTGTTTATTTACCTAGTTTAAAAGTCTTAATATTTTACATTTACCATTTCATTAAGATAAGAAAATCTAGATTTAACTAAGTGATTAGGAATTATTTTCTCTTTTATCTTAAAAAAATAACCTAAAATTTTTTAATTTATCTGTTTAATTACTCTTTGATAAAGATTAATAGATTACCTCTTTAAAATAAGCTTAATTCTTGCAAATTTGAATAATATAAAATTTATACCTTATGTAATTATTTCTCCATTAGAATCGCATAAATATTAAGTTTTAACTACTGCTTTTATCAATCTTTTGAATATATTTTTGTACTAATGATTAAATAAATATAGTAAAATCATCTTTAGATAATTTTTCTTTGTATACTTATTAATTGAAAATTCCTTATTAATTAGAAATTTAATAATTTTAAATTTTAAAGCAATATTGTTAAATCAATTAAGTACTTAAAATTAATTATTTTTCCTATTTTCTTAATTCACTGAAATCTAAACGTTTATTTCTATCATGTTCAAACTATGCTACTAAGATAGATAATTTATCTAGAATTTTTTATTTTTGCTTTTAAAAATCTTAGAATTTAATTTAATGCTGTAAAGATACTTTTACTCAAGCTGTATTTCATATATTTAGATTCAGAATCTATTTTTACAATAAAATTACATTTTTACGTTTGAACTAATATATAAACTAGAGAGTCTGATTATAATAACTAGTTTCTAATCATGTGATTAAATAGCGTCTCTCTCTGCCTTTCAAATTCATAGTTAAGCTTTAGAAAAAATTATATAGATTTGTAATTGATATTTGATTTAATTTATTATACTACTAAGATGAGTTCACATTTCTTTGGAAGTTTTAAGTGCTTAGACATTAAAAAAATTTATATCTAGATTATAAATTAGCAATTTAGCCTAGTATACTTACGGTTCTTACTCCTCAAGGTACTTCCTGATACCAATGTTCTTTTCGATTTCAGTGTGAGGATGACTACTCTCTATTTAAATTAAATTATTTATAAATAAATAATTGGGAGACACTGAACATCTATGATTTAGTATTTTATTAAACTTTCTTTATTTTCTTTTAAATTTATAAACTTAGCCTTTAACATTTAAAACACATCTAAATTAAGTCAAACAGGAGTAATTATCTTTCTTTTCTTCCTATATTATCTAATTAAACTACCTAATATTTAACCTTCAAGCTAAATATACTAAATTTTAAAGAAGAGAGCAGCAAAATGTTTAATAAAGTACTCTTAAAGAGAAGAAATTTTGGAGCATCATCTTAGATAATATAACTTTATAGATTTATAAAAGGCTATTATGATTCATCAGATAAAAGATTCATTTTTAGAATTTAATTCCATGAAATTATGAAAATTCTAGTTTATTTATGTTTCACTCATTAATTTCTTTTTCTTAAACAAGCAAATATTATTAATTGTTATTTGGATTAATAAAGCTAAGCATATAGTATAATGACTTTAACCAAATGGTTGGAAAAAGTTATGATTATAATTTCGAAAAAGATATAAATCAGCTTAAGTAATAGTAATTTGATATCTAGATAAAGATATTTGATTTATGCTTATCTTTATGACTAAATTCTTATTTATCACTTCATAATCTTAAATTCATAATATACAAATGTGTTATCATTTTAGTCAACATTAAAATATAAAATTTAGATTTTCCTTGGAATACTTAAGCTAGTAAGGAAATAAAAAATACAATTTTAATTAATTAGAATTTACTTAAAAAGAGTAAGTTATCTACTTAGATTTCTATATAGAGTCCATTATTTTTCTTAAGAGTACCTTTTAACATGTTTCTTGATCTGATGTTTAAATTTATTTTCTTTTAAATTTTTCCTTTAGTTTCGTTAATATATTCTATAAACTTTAAGTTTGTTACTTGTCTATTAAAATTTAGGTATTCTATTATTAAAATAGAGTTATTAACCCGAAGAAATAAAAGCTTAGAGACTTAAAAAAATTTAAACTGAATTAAAAAAAATAATAGATTTTCAAGCTAAAGTGATATAAATTAGCTTTTGGTATAAAATTTTATAATATATTGGATAAAAATAAATGTATATTGAGGAAGCTATTAATTTCTCCAAACAGATACCTTAGTTGGTTTATCCTCTGAATTTAACGCAGCTAATTAAATTATAGCATTTCTTCCTATATTTATCTATTAAATTCTTAGGTTACTTTATTGGATTTAACTAAAATGTTAATC
The DNA here is from genome assembly GCA_946699065.1 of Loxodes magnus. Lineage (NCBI taxonomy): Eukaryota > Ciliophora > Karyorelictea > Loxodida > Loxodidae > Loxodes > Loxodes magnus. Next base: position 495,357 of record CAMPDV010000160.1, on the reverse strand, counting down.
TATTTCATTTAAAATTAATTATTTTCACATTTATTATAAAATTTCATAGTTATAAGTATCAACTAATATAGAAAATAGGAATTTAAAATTTATTTTATATCGTTAGCTCTTAACTTTTTGACATGTAAACAACTTTTTTAATTAGATCTTATGAAATATTAATTAAGAAAAAATACAATAATTATTGGAATCTCACTTCAGAGTTAAGCTATTATTTTTATTATAATTAAAGTTAATTATTATTATATTACATTACTTGTGTGGTTTCTTCATCTAGATGGATTTAAGTCTATAGAGTTATCTTAATAAAGAAGTTTAGCAAATCTACTTTTCGGATTTCTTCATCATATATTAGCTACATAATACTCTTATAAGGTTAATAAAAAATTATAATTAATAAGAAAGATTTTTATAAAGCGGCCCTGATTAAGTGTATTTATTAATTTATTTTTGAACTAATTGTATAGAAATAATTTAAATAATAAATAAATAAATAAAAATTATTATAGAGCGCGTAGCACCTCGATGGCGCGTAGCTCTTTCTATATTAATATTTAATATTTAAAAATGTTCTCATGATTCTTGCTAAATTCTAGAGGTCCGATGAGTTATGTCAGCTTCTCCAAATGGGGAATCTTATTATTAAAAATTATTCTAAAATCTTGAGTCAAATGCTTCAGTCTTCTTGAATAAGGTCCAAATAAGAGATAGTTACTAAGTCGGTAATTAGAAGGCCCGTAAGTTAAACTTTCATACTGCTAGAGAGAACCCTCGGGGTAAGCTAGGTGCGTCTCAACAGAGTACCCTTCCCCATGGTGGTATCTAGTGCGAGATTACTCGCAATTCAGTATACACTGAACTAGATTACCTACTAGTTTGACTGACGCGGCCGACATCCATTTTATATAATATATAATAGTTTCTAATAATTCTCAAATTAAAAATTTAATAGTTTATCTAAATCATTTTTAGAGTTATATATTATAATTTGATGAAGTCTTCACTATATTTTATTAAATATACTCTATAAATTCCTTTTATTTTTCCATAAAATTTAACTTATAAAGAACTAAATAGTTCTAAATGTTTTCTCTATTAAACATTTAGAAATTAATTTTTATCTTTCTTTAATTTAATATAAGCTTAAAACAAGCCTAGCTATCTTCTTTTTATATTCTTAGTTTTTGTAAATGCTAGGAAAATGAAATTATTTGCTAGATATTTCATTATAACTTGTAAAATATTTCTATATAATACAGCTTCAAATAAACATTGCTTAATTTAGATATATAAACTTTCTTATATTGAAGTAAGTTTAAAAATATAGCACTAATACTAAATAAATACACTTAATAGTTATTTTTTAATGTAGCTATTATATTTCATTAATTATATTATATTAACAATTATTAAAATCCTTCTATATAGCTAATATACTCATTTAACTAATCCAGAAGCTTAAATTTTGTAATAACTTAGATCTCTTTTAATAAACTTTTTCTATAATTTATTTCTTAATTGCACAAATGTAGAATTATAGCTTTAGTATGCTTTTTAAGAAAATCTTAATATGGATTATTTTATATTAAACTTAATGAAACTAAAGTATTTAATATAATATAGAGAAAAGTAAATTAAAATTATTTCCTTATATACATTCTTTTTTCTTAGTTGATAAACATACAAATTTCATATCACTTTAATCACATACTCTATTAGTAGTTTTATATTCAATCATACTCTTAATTTATATCTATTTATACCGTCAATTTATTATTCTAACAACTATAAATGTTATATAATTTCTTAGATTTTTAGTAGAACTTTTAAAGCTAAATTTATAATAAAAAGATAAAAATAGGAAAATAGGAAAAAGGCATGAATAAAAAACAGAATTAGAAAAAGCAACTAAAAGATGAATTATCAAAAGCATAATAATTACCTATATATAACCTAAAGAAATTTCATATAAGAAACAAAATATTTGTAGTTTATAGACTTAAGAAAGTAATAAAGAATAATAAAATGTTTAAGAAGCTAAGATAAAAGTTACTAATTTATTAAAAGAGAATTAAGATATGCAACTAATTTAAACTTTTCTTTATTAAAACATTTCTTCGCTAACTTAGTTTTTATATCCAACTTTTATTTGTATAATACTTTTAGTTAAATTCTTATATGATATGCCTTTCCTTATAATTATATTATAGCTTTTATATCCCAATAAACCAAAAATTAAAAATAAATTAATAAAAGTTTAAATAGAAAATACAGTTGTTTAAGTCAGCTATATACTTAGCTATTATACCACTAAATATTTATATTTAATTAATTATAGTTAGTTATTACCTCAATAAAACTTCATTTAGGAGTTATATAATATGAAAGTTCTAATATAGTTACCTAAGAATTTCTTTAAGATTTATAACTTTTTAGAATCATTTATCATTTGAAGTTTATTAATTTAATATAAAAATTTAACTAAATGAATGATTTTAGAATTTAGAGTATATTTCATATTTATAATTTCTATAAATAGTTAGTTAAATTTAGCATTAACTTAGGATATTTATCATTTTAGTTTTCATATAATTTAAATTTCTATATTTGGTTTAGATTTATAATATAGCTTTTTCTTTATACTTAGTTGCTTCAATAACTATTAAATAGCTTATATCTGAATTTTCATCTTAAATGAAAATAAAATTAGTTAGTGCATTTTTATTTACTTTGATCTTAAGATGATTTTATACTCTTGATTATTTTAATTTGATTTAGTGATTGATTATATAATAACTTAAATCTTATATCTAGATCAATAAATTTTACTTATATAACTACGCGCTTAGTAGAACTTAATAGTATATTTAGTATTATACAGAGGATATTTATAAGCTTAGACACTTAATTTTAGATTGCTTTTATTATTAACTTAAGCCTTTTATTTAATTTAGCTTTTATTAATTCTTAAACTTTTATTTTATAATATTTTATACATTGCATAAGAATAATCATATTAGCTATAATATATTATTCTATAAGGAAGATATAGTACAAATTACTATGATAGATTGATGTTATTAGAATTTTAAAGGATTTATAGAGTTAATTGTTTTATATATCTTATATCACAAATATATTATTAGCTAAGATGATAAAGAATTATTAAGGTAGTCAAAATGATTTCTTCTATTCATATACTTTTTCTTTTCATTGGTCTTCGCTCTCATTTAGATCCTCGATTTATTTTACTTTTTGTATCTTTAAAAGTTGAAGATTTTTACTTGAGTTATTGTATTAATCATCAACTTACTAAGATTCGTTTTTTAATGAAGATGAAAGCTCAGGAGGTGGATACATTTTGGAATCTAAGTTTTTTCGAAGTTATTCTCTTTTTTATTCCAGATTTTTAGTTCTTTTTCTTTGTTCATTTTTTTAATTTCCAGTTAGCTCTGAAGGACTGATACTTTATTATTCTTAAAATAAGAACTAGTTCTATTCATTATTTATAACATTATGATATAAATAAAGCCTAAGAGAAAAATTTTCTTACTCAAACAAAAAATTTTCGTCATTTAGTATCTTAAAAGCTAAGAATTACCTGAAATTAAGGAAAATGAACTGATTCATGATATATTTAGGTAGCAAATTTTAATCTCTCTTGCATTAAAAGGTTCATCTGAATAAATAAGTTTCGTCTAACTCAAAGATAGTAATTAAGGTTTTTTATTTCAATTGTAATCTAAATCCTATCAAAATTATTAAGATACATCCTAGCCCATTCGCTAAAATGTAGAACTTTTTAACTATGTTATAGGAAGAAAGTTCCACTCTAATTATTTATACTATTGAAATTCAAAAGTTACAACCAAGAAATATTAGCATTCAAGAATTTAGTTTAGGGTAGCAGCAAGGCTATGCTTTGTAAATGTAGATAATTAGAAATGTTAAAGTCATTAAATAAAGCACAACATGAACTAATTTGTTCTACCTTTCAACTAGTAAATTCAAAGTAACTAGAATAAACTAGAACACTCTAAAGCTTATTAGTCATTACTTTTTGTACTTTATCTTGTTTAAGTATCCATATAGTTCTTACCACATTAGAAGGGTTTTAGTTCCTAAGATTGTATAGATAATGAAGGAAATAGAGCATACTATCACGAAAAAGAGGTGATTGCCTTATCAGCATTTCCAGTTACAATCTTTATAGTGAAATGATTCAGAAAATTCGAGAGATCCATTATGATTTTAGTCAAATCCTTCAACGCAGATAAATAAATCCATAAAATTTCAGTTCAAAGGTAGAAAAAAGCTGTAAGTTAAAAATGGGCCTAAATAATAAGAAATACTTCCAATTAAATAAAGAAATAATTTATTGGAAAATTCTAACTTTCGCATAATACTCAAAAGGCTAATTAATCACAAAGAAGCTATGACACATGCAACTAATTGATTGGAATATTGCTTGTTTTCAGATGCTCCAAAAATATTTACGAAATCAAGTTTTGCACAGCTAACAATAAATTCTACTAAATAACTATAATCAGAGAAGTCTGGACCAACTGAAGCGATTTACAAATTATATAAAATAATATGTAAAATATAAATAAAATCCCAGCTGGACATTACAATGCTCTCTTCAGTTTAACAAATTAATAGTCACTTCTTTTTCTTATCTCTCAAAAAGAAATTGAAATAACTAATATTAGCATGCTAAGTGAAGCTACGTATTAAATTATTTCACCTTACGTAAATGTTTATCTTTCTCTTTCTTTAAAGGGACATTCTAAATTTCAACTATCTTCAAAACTTCCTGTATTTCCATCTCCTCACATAAAAGGCTTTTTGAAATCAAAAATGACATCACATGCTATACAATAAACTCCAATAGTTTAAATGTTTCAAATCCCTTTTTCATTTTTCCGATAGTTTTCTATACTTCATGGCAGTGCAGATCTATCATTCGAAGTTGATTCGATACTTACTTTTCCTGTTGCTCCTATGAATTTAGTGTTTCTAACTGCTTCTATGATATTTTCCTATTTCTTGTAATTTTATCCTTTATTTATCAAACTTTGCAAAGCATGAACTCCCAAAAGAAGAGCATCGAATTCTGTGAAGGCATAATTAGTTAACTGCTCGGTTTTAAAATATTCCTAAATTTAATTTTTTATACTTTACCCAAAATCTCCCTATAAATAAACAGGAGTAAATTATATTGCTCCTTTTACTACTGCTTGAATCTTACTTACTTCTTTATCTTATGAAACAAAATTTTCGGTTAGTCAGGAAAAAGAAATGAATAAAAAGTCTCCTTCTCTTGCTCCCTATTCATAAAACTGCTTTATTATTATTTTAGCATCATCTTCATAAACAATAACCAAAACAACTCTAGTTTTCTAGTATATTTCCTTTACTATATTTTTCCATGATTCATTGCTAGTCTAGGACTTAATGTCACCTACTATTCTATTTTAATTAGCTATGCTTATACTGAAGTGACTTGATTCTTTAACAAAGTAATCATATATTCCCTTTTATCATGCTGTATCCTAATAAATTACTCCTACTTTTGTTCATCCTTACATATAACAAGTTCTTGCAACTAAAACTGCTGAATATGCATCTGAAGGAATTGATCGTACAAAGTATGGATATTTTTATTTATTTGATAAATCAGGAGCTGCATTATCACCAGAGATACATGTTATAGTAAAGTTTTGCTATTCGAAAAAGTGATAAAGATCTATAGAATTAGAACTTGTTTCTGGCATGTAATGAAGTAGACCATATTCTTACTTTTTTTAGCTTCATTCTTTGTAGACATAATCATAATCAAAATACTCAGCTCCTGTAAAAATATCGACTTATTTTAAGCTATAATAGGGCATTATTTTATTTACATTATTAACATAATAAACACCATACTCTCTTCCTCAATAGTAATAAGTAACTCATGACACGTCAACTCCATCAGGATTTTTTCTGTCCGCCACCATGCTAATCGGAATTTCAATTAAACTATTGTCTGGTATGTTAGTAGTTCCATCAGGCCAAATTATTTATTCCTAATACACTATGGAAGTTAAATTAACGATTCCCACTACTTTAATTTTATTAAATTATACATTCAGAATTTAAAGCTAAATGTTTTGACTAGAAAATAGCTTCTATATTAAATCTTTCACTAATTCATTGTTGATATATTTCTACTCTTTTAATGCCTTTGCAATTTACTCTAAAAATAGGTCTATACAATGAAGTTAGTATTCTATCTCATTCCTAGTAATTTCCGTTCCAAAGCTAAAACCAATGAATCCATTTATAGTCTAAATATTAGGCAAATTCCATATTTACCAGGAGTTTTAAATATTCATTATAAAAGCTTTGATTTCATAGTTTTATTGCGAAATTAAATTTAAAAAGGATTCAAAGTTATAGCTGATAGTACTATAAAATTTCCTTATTCCTTTTATTTAAATATCTTAAGAAATATCTTTTAAATTTATCTTTTCAATGCCAAACACAGGAATTATTCATTAATATTCTAAATTTCTTAGAGCTGATTATATTATTGAAGGTTCACTACTTGTAAATTAATCTGTAAAGTACCCCAAGGATTTTCATTTAAACTATTCTAAGAACTTTATTATTACTTTAGTAAGAGATTCAGATGAAGGAAGGATAAAATGACTGAACTTACTATTTTAAATAATTTTGTTATTTTACTCCTTTGAAACTACATGAATTATCTTGTTTTAATGAGCTCAAATGGAAATTAAATAGGTAAGTTGGTAGCTTTTTGACATATCAATGATCATGTCTAATTTTAATTTCTCTCATTTTAATGTGAAATTGTTAAAGTTTTTAGTTAGATTTCTATTTACCTTAATTTACTCAAATTCTAGTTATATATCCTAAATTCTAAATCACTACTTATTTTAAAAGTGCTTATTTAAAGTTTCTTCCCATCCTTCTTTCGCAGCATTGACATCATAAGATTGACTTATTCTATATTCATGTAGAAAAGCAATTTTTAAAGCGTTCAGCTTTACTATAATTAGGATAATTAACAGGATTGGTAATTTACTTTCCATATTATTAAAGAAGAAATAATTTAGAAGAGATTACAACTAAATTTAGGATTAATTGTAAAAAGAGTGATTTATACCTTTAATTTCATATATCAATTACTATAGTTGCTTAATATACCATTAGCTATTTCCAAATCTGCACTAGCTATTTATTAGCTCCTACTCTGCTTAAACCTTATTAAAGAATAAATTTATTCAGATATTCAGATATCTACATAGCATCAAAATAGTTTTTCAGATGAATATGATAGCTTTTTTTCCTTTAGGCTTCTTGTTTAAAAAAGTATTAATCTATTAAAGAAAATAACTAGATAGTAAACTAAAAGGGTAATTAGTGTATTTATAATATAAATATTTTAACTAATACATATTAAATAAGCATCTCTACTTAGAAGAGTAAATATAGTCTTTATATACATTCACTCTAATTTATATTCTAAGCACTTATTAATAAATTAATATATATCATTATTATACTAATTCAATCTAAAGTTAAATGAGCATATAACAATAGCTTAACTAAATATATAATATTAATAGCTATATGGTATATTAAGTGATAAGTATGTTTTGATTAGAGAAATAAAGAAAATAAAATTGAAAATTATAAAAGGCTAACTTAATTAATAACTGCTTATTACTAAAGAAATAGAACTTATTATTTAAAAATTAAGTTTAGATAATCAAGTAAGATAGTGGTAACTAAATAATCAAAATATAATAATAATTAGATATTTAGATTTAAAGTGAATCTTATGCTTTTTATTATTTACCTAGAACTTATAACTAATTAATAAGATTCAGCTTAGCTAATTAGTAATAGTTAAATTCTTTCCAGTCTATCCTTCAATTTAATGTTTTAGCAATGCTAAAATTTATTTATTAAACAGAGCTTATTAACAAACATCTTCTAAAGTATAAATGAAGTTTTTATTTATTTTTATAATAGGTAAATGCTAAATAATTCTGAAAATTAAAATTTAAAGAAATGTATCAAAAAAAGAGTTTGAGTTAAAAAGTCTATTTATTAGCTTACTATTTTCTAAATTCTTCAAATTTAGTTCAAAAGCCCTAGCAAAATATGACCTTTTAGATTATCTGATTATTTATTTATCTGATAATTGAATATTTTTAGATATCAGTTTCTTTATTAATAAAAATAAAAGCATGACTATACAAGACAAGATTATTAAATTTAACTTTAAAATCTATTTTTAATTTAAGCAATATTAAAACATCATAATATCTTTGAAGATAGTGTATTCAAATGTTTGAGTTTATAAATAAAGATATAAATTAAATTATTAATTTCAATTATTTCAAATGGTAGAAAAATTTATCAATTTATTTCTCTCATTGTTGCTTTAAGTGAATTACTAATATATAAAAAATTTTAAAGTCATAATATATTCCTTATTTTAGGAGAAAGAGGATTTTAAATCTTAATTAGTTTAAATAATTAAATTTTTAGAATTAAGTTTTAGTTTCAATCATCTTTAATACCATTTTTACCTAATAATTATACCTTTATTTATATATAAATATAAAATTAGAGTTTACCTTTAGCCTTTTTTATATTTAGATATCCCTTTAAGCCTTGTTATTTTTATTTTTATTAGAAATACGTCTTGGTATTATTTTGCTTTAATAAGCTTATGATTTAACTGAGATGCTTAGTTTAAAAATTTATTTATAAGAATATTAAAATATGAGTATTTGTGCCTGTATAGCTACTGTTGCTATAATATGTTAAACTAAAATTTGGCACTTTAGAATCATTTAATCATCTTTTCCACTAATTCGGATATTTCTTAAAATCTAAATTTATTTATTTTATTTTATTATTAATAATCATTTTCTTTTTATTCTTAGTCGTTAAGTTTTTGTTTTATCGACTTAGACTAACTTACTAAAACTTATCTTCTCTTTATATTCCTTATATTCTTTCATTGTCTATATTTTAAGGATTTTTTCTTACTATTATATTTTAATATTTAGATTAAAACATAAAAAATTTGATATTTTTGCTCAGATACCTTATTATTAGTGGTAGTTCTTCATCTTTTTCAACTTGTTTTTAAATATTTATTCTCTATCTTTGTCCTTTCACTTCTTTAATTTGGACCTAATCTTATTTTATAATTATTAATATTTCTGAACTATTTATTCTAATTTTATATAATTTTTTAGTTCTAAGTACAAAAATAAATTAAATATCTTAACTTTATTGCCAAGTTTTATGTCATTTAGATTTGACTCTTGTGAAGAAATCCTGAAATAAATATTTTCGCTCTTACTTTTTAAATATTTTCTGATCACCTTTCTTAAGTTCCTTGGCCTATTCTTTTAATTTCATCTTTCTTTATTTTTTAATCTAAATTTTTATATCAAGTTATGAAATTTAGAGACTCGATAATCTAAAATGGACTTGGTAAATTTTTTTTGCTTTCTGAAGAGGTCGGAATACCAATTTTATCATATAGCTTTGCTGTATATTTTTTCCATTTCCTATATCTACTAAAATTTAATATCCTCCTTTTCTTTAAAGCTTAAAGCAATTCTTTAAATATGCTTTCTAAATATTTTCTATTTTAGTATTATGCCAAATAACTTAATTTAATGCTTACGAAATAGGTTCACTAAAATAGAAAGTTATTATCACTTTCTATTAATAATGCTAAGTATATCTATAATAAATATAGATAATCTTAATACTATAATAATAATAAACTAATAATTTACTTATAATTCATTTCTAGTTATAAAGTAAAGCTTTATCTTTATTAGTTTTAATAATCCCTTATTTATATTTTATACTAATAACTACATAATAAAAGGCTAAATTTTTTAAAAGCACTAATATAAAATTTAATAATAAAAGGTGCTAGAATAATGATAAGTTAAGGATTATAAAGAAATTAATTAAATTTAAATTTCATAGATATGCATTTCTTAGATAATCAAATAAGATTTGTATATAAATTTAACAAATATTCAATTAAACTTCTACTAAATATGAAAATTAGTTGAGAATATCATTTAGAATCTAAAAAATTTGCTTCTAATTTAATTTATAGCTAAGTCTTATATTTAATACTAGTTATATAAATTACTATTTTATTTTATCTTAAATCTTTATTATTATATGATTGTCTAATTATTTATTTAGAAGATAAGATTTTATTATGTTATTTCTTTAAAATTTGTTAGGCTCTATTATACTGACTCTTTCTAGCTTTTCACCTTTAATTTATGATTAATGATAAAGCTATTCTCTTTTTCTTATATAATTAAACATTTATATTCATTTTATCAAGTAAGGGATGTTTTAAAGAAAATAGCTCTAACTTTCTAAAGATAGAACTAAATGAAAGTTATTCTAACTAACTGACTTAAAGGTGATAAATTGTTTCTTTCATAAACTTAAACTTTTATTCAACCGATTTTCCTACATATTCTTTAGAAATTATAAGAAGTTAAATATTTTACTTAGCATTTCTATACCATAAGTCTTTTTTACGTATATGCTAATTTTATTAATTTCATAATTTTAGATATTCTTATAACCATACAACTTTAATAAATCAAACTTTATATCAATTTTAAAATAAACCTTATTAACTATGACTATAGCGTCGTTAACTGAATATTTTATTCATTATTATACTATTTTGATATTATAATAGCTTCATCTGTAAATAAAGCTTCATAATGCTATTTAATGTATTTTAAGAGCTTTAATTATCTCAAGCTTTTGAAGTGTAATTTTACATTGACTTGAGATTCTCATATAAAAGATAAAATTGCTTAATGGCACATAATAAATAAATTTATAAACTTAGAAAAATTAAAACTTAGTTATCTATCTTATCTCTATTAAGAAATATCTTGTAGAACTAGACTTAATATTCTTATTAGCCACTATCATATCATTATCTCAGTTTTGCTATTTAGCAAGTTAATCAAATATCTATTATTCTTTAACTTTATCATCTTTTACTAATGAATAAAAATCAAAAATGCGTAAGTCAACTAATTATCTATCTTTAACTTTGTGAATTACTTTAGTCATATACCATAAGCATATGAATAGCCTAATATCATAAATTAACTTAATTTTATCATCTTATTTATTTAGGATATACAAGTTAATTTCTCTTCCAAAGTTACAATAAAAGAATTAAGTAGGCATAGGTAAGTTTAAGATAGATAAAAGATTTGAGTAGCTGCCCTATACACATCTAATATTAGAGTTCTAAGTTATTTTGCCTATTTTATAGATATTAAACTAGTTATTAAACTAAAGAAGTTATTACTATGCATTTAGATAATAAAATACTATTTAAAGTTTGCTAGTGCATAATTGCATATCCTAAGAAGATCCTTTTATCTTCTATGTTATTTGGTTGCTGATTTAACTAGATAAAGTTTATGAAAATGAGCATTCTGAATGCACTGTTTATTTTATAGAGTTTATAATTTTTTAATATATTCAAAACTAAATAAAAGAAAAAGGTTTTCTAAAATACAAGCAAGTGCTTCAGAGATTAAATAAAGGTAGTTTGAAGTTATAAAAGACTAATAAATTAAAAGGCATGCTATTATGTAAAGAAAACAACTTAAGATGAAGCTAAAATTTTCGATTAATAGTAATAATAAATAATTATATAAAGTAAGCTGATACTGTAAAGATATAACTAAATTAAAATTATATTATCATCTTATTTAAAAGAATATCATAGCTCATTAAAAATCAAAGTTCACAACTTACTAAATTAAAATTGACTAAGCTGTATTTAGGATATAGTACTTAATAAGAAAAAATTATTAAAGATATAAAGCTATAATTAATTTTATAATAGTCTCTTTAATTGTTTATGGTTAATAAGTTTCATTCAAATGAAAATACAATCTTAGGTGGTTTTCTTTTCTTTATTCTCTTCTATTTACCTTTGCTGATTTATCATTTTTAACCAATATTTAAATTTAAAGGCTCAACATTTTCAGCTTTGATTTCATCTTTTGTGGTTTCTAATTATATTCTACCAACTCTTTTATTTTCATTGGTTGCTATTTAATAATTAGTTTAGTTTTAACTTTGAGATATATTTACTAAAGAAGATCTGCTTTTATTATCTTACTCAGGAAGCACTTTTCTAGTCTTTGCTTTTTTAAGTCTACAAATTTTCCAAGACTTATAAAAATCTACCAGCATTAGAATAAAAGAAATGATTATTGTAATTAAGGAATAGCAACAGCAAAAAGCTACTATAAACTCTCCTAAGTTATAAGCTTATTCCCTTTACTTCTCTGTCATTTCTTTTTTTTCTAGATCTAAATAGTAAAAGTTGAAGAAGTAGATAAAAAGAAGTAAAAGCTCACCAAAAATTTCTGAATATAATAATAGAGAACTTGCAAAAGGCTTATAAATTATTATATAGAAAAACCAAACTAGACAGTGAATTGTATACATTATTATTTAAACTACTTGGTATTCTACTAGCACTATTGCAATAAGACCTATAAAAAATCTTCTTAGCAAGAAGAAAGTTTGAAACAAAGTCTAAGGTAAATTATTTTGTACTTTTTGCTCGAAATAAAAGATATATTTTGCTTTTATCTGATCTATTTACTTCTTGAGTGCTTCTTCCTTACTTACCTCAAATTTCTACTGCAAATTGAAAATTTTTTTGAGAATCATAAAGCTTTATAAAATGGTAATTAGTTGAATTATCTAAATAAAAAACTTACCAAAACTATAATTGAGAGAAAGGAGTTAAAAGCGGTATAAGAATCAGTGATATCAAAATGGGTTAGTTGCATCATAACAGCTATGTTAATCTAAAGAGTTTTTAGATTATACATTATTGAAATATAATTTCTATTAGTAAACTTAGTTCTTACCTTCTCTATTTTTTACTTCCAACCAATATATCCAATAAGCTTCAGTAATAAATCTATAAAGAGTAATATAAATATAATGAATAAAGGGCTCATTAAGTTTGCTATTAAGGTAAAACTTTCATAATTTAGAAGTGAGTAAATTGATTTATCAATTGGTAGTTTTTTAGAATCTAAGTCAAATTATAAGAAGTCGTTGTTATTTATTCCACCTACAGACTGATTATTATTGAAGTTCATGAAGTAATATGCGTTTATATTTTCCGTTCTCTTAACATCAATGTAAGCATTAACCAAGATTAACTAATTGATCAATAGAGCTTATAAAAGAAAATATTGCCCTAAAAATCTTTAAGTTAAGGTAAATAATGAGAGCATTAGCAAACTTACTGTTCCAACGAAGACTACTTATGTTAAGGAAGAATTTAAATAAAAACTTGATTTTATAAGTTCTTTCTCTTAAGTCGTAACGTCGAAATCATCTAATGATTCTGGTATTTCTTCTTTATTCTAATCTTAATTAGTTTCTTATTCTTCTTAAGTCTAACTTTATTTACAGATTTAAAAATAATTAGTAAAACTTTATTTACACTGAACACACTCTATTTATTCAGTTTAATTAGTTTAGTCATTTTAGCATTTCTAGCAGTCTAAAATTAAATCGCATTCTTCACAAGCTCCATCTATCTTTACTTGATTTTATGAACAAAATTCTTAACTAACACAAATAATTTTATTGTCTATTTCTTGAGATATGTAATTTTCTTAGCACTTAACACAATTTTTTCCGTCGTCGCTACATAATTCGCAATTTGCAATTTTTTGACCGCATTTTAGACACTGAAAGTTCTAGGTCTAAAAAGTATTATTAGGGCATTTTTCAATGCAAATATCATTAAAGATATTGAAGTTTTCAAAGCATTCTATGCAAATATTTCCTTGTAAGTTACATCTTTGACAGTTACTTATTTGGTTACTGCAAAGTGAACATTATTATTCATTTTATGAAAAGTAATATTCATCTGAAATACACTCTGCACATGCTTTTTAATCTTGCTTACATTTAGAGCATTAAGGAATATTTTATATGCATGATTAGCAAACTCCGTCTTAATCGTAATCTTGTTCTTAATCTGGACAGTAATCCTGACATTAATTATGTGTTAGTTTCAGGGAATAGCTTTAATTACACTATAAGCATTAATTTCCATCTTAAGAGCAACAAGAGCAATTTTTTATTAATTCTGAGCAAGCTGCACATTTTTAATCTGCAAGATAATAGCCTGATTAACACTCTAAGCACTACGAATCATTACATCTTTAGCAAAAGCCTCATTCTAAATTGCAAGGTAAACAAACTCCGTTTTAGTCTATGTCTTGTTCATTATCCTTACAATCTGCTAAACAGACACCGCTTGTTAATTTTAGTAAAGAATTTTGATCACATTCTAAGCATTAGCTTCCATCTTACGAGCATTAAGAACAATCTTGAATTAATTCTGAGCAGGAATAGCAAACTTTATTCTTTAGTATATAATTTGGTTGACATACTAAGCACTATTAATTGTCACATTAAGAGCAAAAATTTCATTTTTAGCTACAGGATTAGCAAGCTCCATTCTAGTAATACTATCCTACTAGACATTAATCTTGGCATACATTATTTATAAACTCTTTACCGTTCTAACATTAGAGGCACGTAAAAACATCACAACTTATACAAAATTCATCGTAAGTCTAACAGGAAATACAATCTTCTTGAACTAAAGAGGAATTATTCATACACTTAGAGCATGTTACTCCTTATTAATCGCACTCTTCACAAAAAGGTAAAGTATCATTACATAATCCACATTTATTATCATTGTTAGCATCTTGTTGATTGTCTGGACAGGCTTAAGAACATTGGCTTTCAAGCGATAATTTTTATTGACAAACGCACTATCCATTTTAAAGTGATCAAGAATTATCTAAGCACTGTAAACATTTTTATGCTGATGAATCAAAGCATTTAGAGCATGAAATATCACATGATAACTGACTTGGTAGTGATGTGAATCCTTAATTGGGTTAGTTGTATATTAAATAAAAATCACTTTAATCAAAATAAGTATTTTTTCAGTATCTTAGGGCATAAACAGATCCTTTGAAATTATAAGTTTTAGCAAAACTTCCTTAATAAATGTTGTCACTATTAATAAAGCTTACAAAAGGAGTAAGTTTCTATAATTTATTTTAAAGTTGATTTTACAATTAGGAATGAGTAAGGAAAAGTTAATTCCAACCACTATTATTTCAGGAAAAGGCAATAAAAACTCAAATATCACTTACAAGCGAAATATTTAGTGTAAATTATTAGTGATTACTGTTCACTCTTTAGTGGACTTAAAAAGTAGTTTATTATGTTATCTAACTTTAATTTACTCCAAGTTCTATGTAATTATAAGTGTCTCTTTATATATTTAAATATTAGCCAAAATCCTTTTCATTTGATGTTTGCTAACCAAATTTCAATCAAGCTGTTATAGAATATCTTTATTGGTTCAAAGGATCATAATTATAATAAGAAAAATTATGAAAAGCTGAACTGATTGAAGGAGAAAAGTTCTAGGGTGTATTAGGAGTTTAAATGTCGAAGAAATCTAATTAAAGCTGAAGACAAAGAAGTACAATCTAACTAAAGATAAGTCACTTCGTCATCTTTTAAAATTGAATTAAAAGAAGGTAAAAAATTAAAGGTAGCTTAAATAAATAAAGATGATAATTAGCTAAAATAGAGAAATATGAAAACTAAACTTTAGTCAAGTATAAGCTGAACAATGAGCTCTCTTTAATCTTAATAGGCTATATTAATTTATATCATATTTAATACCTTACCTACCGTATAATATAACTGATGTCAACTAAAGGCATAAATTAAGTATCTCATTGTCTAATTTGATATTATGCTGTTCCTTTAATTATAAATATCTCTATCTATTTATTCTAAATTTTAATTTCCTTTGCTACTTGTTTTATACCTCTAATATTTTACTTGGAATCCAAGAAACTTAACTATTTTTTTAAATCTTAAATTAATTTTTGCTTCTTTGATATAAGCCTATTTAGTTAAGCCTAAGACATAAATCCTTGTATTTGATGCTTAATAAAAAGGATAATGTAAGGTATTTTAATTAAATAAGATAAGCTTCATAATTAATAATTATAAGGCACTAAGTAATTTATAAGTGATTGCTTACTCTTTTTATAGCTTAGTTTTATATTATTTTATCTAATATCCTTGTATATAATATACCTTTAGTTTTAATTGCTTCCTAGCTTTAGTTCTTAATATCTATTTTAATGAGGTAATTAAATGTAAAAGCTGAAATGAGAGCAATTTATCGAAAACTAAATTAAATAAATAAATAAATTTGATTATAGAGCGCGTAGCACTCTCATTGGTGCGCAGCTCTTTAAAAAATGTTTCATACTGACAAGAACGTTTGTTACTGATAAAATTATCAGATACTGATAAATCTTGTTCAATACTGGTATAATTATTAAGTACTGATAAAAATGTTCAATACTGATATAATTTTAGAATACTCGTATCTTTAATACTTGTTGGAGGTCCAAGGACATGGCAGGATTGTGTCTCATTGCATCACCAAAGCAGAGGACGACATGTGTCAATTATGGGTACTTAAATTCCCCACCTCTGATGAAGCTCGCAATATTATTTCTTTTTCATTCCAGAATTAAAAATTATAATAAGTCCGTGCCGAAGGTCAAACTAGCAGATGTCTCGAGGCCAAGCCAAAGCAGAGGAAGACATAAAGTCGATTATGGGTACTTAACTTCCCCAACCTCTGATGAAGATGACCTTGTTGCTCACCTTCAAACAATGAGCAAAGGAATTTAATATAATTTAATAATATAATTAATTTGAATAACTACTTAATTAAGTTTTTAAATTCAAAGTGGAAGTATATTGCAAGTATTCTTTTAAGCAATTCATTTATATTTGAATGTTGATAGATATTAATTAAAGAATTAATAATTTAAGAACTGAGGAGAGTTAAATAATAATAGCCTGGTACTATTTAAAAGGAAAATTCAAACCAAAACAATATCTAAAAATTAAGTATTTTTATAGATCTAACTTTTTATCTCTAAAATTGGTTTATCTTCTTTATATGGAGTAATAATAAAATCCATAATTAGGGATTTTTTTAAATATAGAATGCCTTAAGATAACTAACTTTACAATATATTTGAAAGAAAATTACTAATTTAAAGTGTCGTTAAGCTTTAAGGGCTCTTATAGATATAAAAGAATATATTGCTTGTATTCTACCCAAGTATTCTGAATTAAATTGAGGCAAACTTTAAGTTATAGGTCTTGTTAAACCAATTAAGTTTGAATCTAGTATTAGATTAATTTTTTTAAATTTTATTACTATATAACAAAAGCCTAAAGCTTCAATAGTTCATTTATGAAGTTGGAAATAATTAATTTTTCTAATTTTTCAAGCTAGGATCACTTGCCTCATTAAAAACCATGATATTTTAATATCTAAATAAAGTTATTCAAAATTATTATTTTTCTTTCTTTTACAATTTAAATATGTTTCATATGTCTAATCTAGAAAAGGAAAGATTAGATTTTGATGATATATCCATATTTTGCTTGCAAGGAACAGCTACAATTGTTTTATTAATAATAAAAAAAAACCATAAATAAATCTTATTATTATGATTCTTCTGTTTAGTAAAAAAGTCTTAAATTAGTTTGATTGTTGAGGAATTATTTTTTGCATACTAAATCTAATAAAAAAATTTTAAAAGCGACTCTACAGGGATTTTAACCCCAATTTTGGGCTCCGTAGGCCCACTTGCTACCCTTACACCATAGAGCCTCTTATCATTCTTATACTATTTTATTCTTAAAATTGTTTTTATAACTTAATAAAATATAAAATGGCAGCTGTGGGATTCGAACCCACGCGCACTAGTGTGCAACAGATCTTAAGTCTGTCTCCTTAACCGACTCGGACAAACTGCCTTAAGATTACTTCTATAACTAGTTTATTAACTCTATTATCTATTTTAATAAATCAATATGTAGGAATATTATTAAATTGAGGCTATTAAATTTCTAATAACTTATTCAATCATAACTTTAGTGTATTAACTTTAAATAATATACTAATAAGTGGAGGAAACTACTAAGTAAAGACTAAATAATGAGTCTATTCCAGATATAATAAAATATAAATCTAATAAAAATGAGATACTAATATTCATTTATTGTCTTTCACCATCATCTCTTTAATTTCTTTAATTTTCACCCTTCTTACATATCCTTTTAATTAATTTCAATTATCTAACTTTTATTTAACGAAAAAAGATTATAAAATTGGTTAACTGGGAAATGGTTAAAAAAAATGCACAAAATGTATAATGATACTACTTTCAAAATTACACTTTCTATTTAAAATTAAGGGATTATAATATATCACTTATTACTCATCCTAAACTTACAAAGGCTAAGATAATCTTTAAGAATCACTAAGAATTTTATTATTTATTTCAATTTTAACCTACAACTCCCTATAATTTTTTAATACAAGCTATTTAAAGTATAATATGAGGCAAGTTGGATTGACTGAAGGTAATATATTAATTCATTTAAAAAATTATATAAAATGGAAGGATTTGAAAGAGGTTTCTACACCACCTCCAAAAAGTTAGATAGGAAACCTGAATCCAATCTTGGATAATCTTCTTTCCCTCAACCTTAACCTCTTCCTTAATCCTAATAACCTGGAGGAACAGGAATAGCTTAGATGATAGCAAATGCACCAACTCCAACCTCATAAGAGAAACCAAGGAAGCAGATGAAATCTGCTCTTCACTAGGAGGTCAGGAAGCTGAAAAATGACTATGACAAACTAATGGAGAATCTGAACAAGCAATAGGAAATTGAATCAAGACTCATGTCTCAGGAGAGAGAACTAAGCGCTTTCTGGAATATATCTCAGAGTCAGAACAGCTAATCTCAAAATAAAAATAAAAAATTCAGTGAAGTTGACGGTAAATTGCAACAGCTATTATAAAATCAGCAAATATTGCAAAAGTAAATTGAATCTAGGGATTAGAAATAAGACAAAATGGAGATCGAAGAAATTAAAATTAACAAGCCTTTATGCAAGCGAGAAGTGAAATCCTGTTACTAATTTGGCTCGAAAGAACACTTGAGAAGGAAGTATAGAAAATTCCTAAATTTCAAACATAGTTACTGATAAAAGCAAAGATAGCAGTAGGAAAAAAGGAAGAGGTAGTAGCAGCTCAAACTTAGAAGGAATAGAGAAAAGTTTTGGATGATCGCTCTTGGGAATATATAAAAGAAAAAAGGCAACTAGTAATGGAAGAGATACTAGAGGTTTTAAGAACAAGCAAGACAAGATAGTGTATGGAGTACGAACATTTAATTTTAGCCTCCGGAGCAATCTGGAGGCTGGCTAGAAATAGGTTGAAATACCTACAAAAGGGCCAAACACTTTTGTTAATAAAGTTAAAGTTAAAAAGTTAAAAAGCTTTGTTAAAGCCTTAGTAGTCAGCCATCTGACCTATTCTATCAGCTTATCTCCATTAAATTGTCTTAAATTTCTACTAGGCTTAGTTAGGCGGTGTAGCACTTCATTAGCGCACCATCCTTTAATATTCTGAATAGTTTTCATCTTGCATGTAGTCCTAATTATTTCTCCAAGGATTAAGATTTGAATTAAAGAATTTTTTTCTATAAATTTTTCCGCTTTATGTTGGATATATCCTAAATATTTTTCTAAAAATATGTTATTTATTCTTTCTTTAAATTTCACTTAGTTAGTAGCAGTATTTTCATTGGTGTTATTTATTGCACACGTAGCATTTTATTCTTCTTTTAAACTATTATTCATGTAACACTTATTTAATTTAAATTTACTACTTATTTTAAATAAACGTTTACTGTTTATTTTAATTTGAGGCTTCATTTTCTATTTCCATAGGATCTGATTAATTCTGTTAAATCGAAAATGGTGTTACCTGAATTTATTATTAAATTTAAAGAATTCTTTGTTCCAGTTTGTTTTCTATTTCTTATGATTATTAATACTATTTCTCAAGTAAAGACGTTATTAGTTTTTCTAATTTTTCTACTTTATCAGTGAGGTATCTATTTTTAAACATAAACTCTTTTAATGACTTAGATAATATTTCTATTTGAGTTTGTGTCGGAAGTTTTTTTAATTCTGGATTTCCAAGTGGTTAATGTTCGTCATATCAATCATATTTCTCACTTTCACTCATTGTAATTATTTCGCTTTTTTATTTTTTAGATTATTTTCCTGTTTAAATGTTTTGTTCAAAGTTCTGTTATTTCTTAGAAGCCATTTTATATAATAATAATAATAAATCATTTTAATATTTTGTTATTATAAGAAGATTCTGATTTAAATCAGATGCTTAATTTTATCTCAGTTTATAAACATCATAACTCTTTTTTCACTTCGCTTATTTCCTTTTTCTATCTATTATCGATTCTCAAAATGTATTTGTTATCCTATGTCTATAAATATCTTTATTTACTTTTTTCCAACTAAAAATTGTCTTCTTCTTTGTAAATTTCAGTGAAATTTTTGATTTCAGGTCTATTTCTGATTAATGCTTTTAGGTAAATAGCTAACTAAAGTATATTTAGTTATAAATTATTAGTCTTTCTATTTTTTTTCTTGTCAATTTATTAGAAAAATTTCTAACTCTTCCCTAAAAGTAGACACATTTGGAGATATATCTACATGTATTTTTAAAGAATTCTTTAAAAATAAAAAAAATAACTTTGGATGCTTTTTTGGGCTATTAAAAGAAGTTATGAGGAATAGGAGCTAAACATTTACTGATATCTTTGATATTAAATTAAGAAAATAAAGCTAAGAGCAGTTATATTAATGAGCAAACTTATTGGAACCATAGAATCTTTTAGTCTAACAGAAAGATAATTAATTCATTAACAAGTCTCTAGTTTAATCATAACTATTAGGCAGAAACCGTACTCACCTGTATTTCTTTATCAAGATCGAGAATTTATAAAGATGGAATATCATAAATTGAAAAGAAGAATATTTGAAGAGATGGTTTATAAATAAATTAGATAATAGATAGCTCAAAGTGATAACGTGTATGATGAAGGAATCTATTATAATAACTTTTGAACTATAAAAACTTAATCATAAATAGATTTGAAAACTTATAAATAAATAAATATATTCTAAGATATTCATTGGCAAGAAAAATCATTTATAAATATTAAAAAATTTGAAAGCTAGTATAAGTCCTTTTAATCATATAATTAAGTTCAAAATTGATAGTAATCAATATCATATTATATTAAAGTGGTTAACTGTGCTGTATAATAGTTAGAAATATAAAAGTTTATGGAAATTCGGTAGTAATAAATAATTTAAAAACTATAAAGAGACAAAAAGAACGCTAATAAAAATATAGATGAGATAAAAAGGAAGTCTAAGAATTAAAGAAAAAAAGAAAAGGAAAGTAATAATTAATAGTTGCAAGAGTAAATTGAGAAATATTTTCAAGAAGAAAAAAATCAGAATCATAAAATGTAGAATTTAAGCTAATTATATTGTTAACCATAATCATCTACATGTAATATAATCCTATAATTAGAAACGATTATTTATAGCAATTTAACTTTAAGTTAAATTATAAAAATTTAAATTTTTTAGAATTTTTATAGAAATTAAAAATTTTAATTATTAAATATTTAATCTAGTTCAATGTATGAAATAAAATTTTAAACTATTGAAAAATCAAATAAACTTGAAGAAAAAAATTAAATAAAAAATATTTTTGGAATTAAATTATTTATTTATAAATAATCTAAAGAATAGATAATTATTATTTAGGAATTAAACTTAAATTTATTATATCATTAATTTGTATAACTAAAAGTTAATAAAAAGATTAATATCATAGTAAGCTTTATAAAATTATTTTAAATAGCTTCCTATCTTAACAATAATTTCGCAAATAATTAAATCTATAAGAAAATATCTCTAGAGTTTATAGAAATATTAATTAGAAACTTAAGGTAAATATTTATCTGATTTTAGATGATTTTTAGTTTAAATAGATAATAGAGTTAATAAACTAGTTATAAAAATAATCTTAAGGCAGTTTGTCCGAGTCGGTTAAGGAGACAGACTTAAGATCTGTTGCACACTAGTGCGCGTGGGTTCGAATCCCACAGCTGCCATTTTATATCTAATGTAGTTACTAAATAATTTAAGAGTATGATAGTATAAGAATGATAAGAGGCTCTATGGTGTAAGGGTAGCACGTGGGCCTACGGAGCCCAAAATTGGGGTTCAAATCCCTGTAGAGTCGCTTTTTCTCCTATAATTTCATATAAAAGAAATTTTTTTTTGCTTTTTTTGTTTAATCTGATTTAATCTAAAATAAGATGTCTATCTGATTAGTTAAGACACGTAAAACTCGTTATAGATATAAAACTTAGCTAAAGTTTATTTTTATAATTTAAAATATTAAATTTATTTAACTCAAAATTAGAGTTTTAAAGATGCTTTTTTATCTTTTTTTATTTACTAATATTTTAACTAAATAGTTGTCTAATATAAACAAGTTTAAATATTCTGAAGAATTATTAATAAAGATATATAATTAGTTTATATCTTATTTATTTAGCAGACTGAATGGAATTGTAAGGATGCTAACAAATTTAATAATGA
The DNA here is from genome assembly GCA_946699065.1 of Loxodes magnus. Lineage (NCBI taxonomy): Eukaryota > Ciliophora > Karyorelictea > Loxodida > Loxodidae > Loxodes > Loxodes magnus. Next base: position 472,565 of record CAMPDV010000160.1, on the reverse strand, counting down.
AAAATACTTAGGTAAATGTGAATTAGCTATTTGCTTAAATAAGCAATAAACCAGATTAAAATCTTTAAGAATTAAATAGTATATAAAACTTTGAAGACTTTCTCTAATGATTTTGCTAAGTTCAAAGAAACTTAATTTTTAAAAAAGTAGTAAATTTGCTTGAAGATCCAAAATCTTTAGAGGACTGTGAAAAATTAATAGTAAACCTTAATAAATATGAAGTAATTGATTGAAGATTTATTCTCTAAAGGAAATTTAAATTTACTTTTGAGCAAATAAATTAAGTTAAATTGTTAATTTATCAGCAACATAGACATCAGATTTGTGACAACTCATCACACTCTTACACTCTCTTGTAATTCCATCCCATCTCTTCACGGTTTTATCTCCTCTTCCGAAAAATATAACCTTACCATCACTTGATTTAGCTACAGCATAGACTGAATACATGTGACCACTCATCACACTCATATATTCTCATGTTATTCCGTCACAACTATATTAGTAAAAAGCAGATAAAAATTGAAAAAGATATAAAAAGGTTGCAAGAACTGCAAACATAAAAATTTTGAACTTAAAAAATTTGATAAGATGCAAATAGAGAAAATAAAGATTAAAGACATAAAATCAAAGATAAAATATAATATTATTGCAATTCACAAAATAATTAAAAAAACCCAAACATTTGCTTCAAAGATAAAACTAAAAAATGATAGGAAAAAATATTAAAATGTAAAGAATAAATATCAAAGGAATGTAAAAAGGAATAAAGAAAGGTTTTACTGTAATTAATTAATATAAATTTTTAGGCTTAAAAAGACAACACTTTAAAGAGATTATATATACCAAGAAAACTAGCTATTAATTGAAAGCGAAGATTTAAAAAAAATAAAAATCATTTTTTATTTCGAAATTTCTGGAAATTGAGGGATAAAAAGATTAAAGAAACCTCATGAAAAAATTTATTCTAAAGAAACATCTATTAAGCTTGGCTTTTTTAAGTAAATATAAGATTATGTATTTAAATAATTCGTCTCTACCTGCTCTTGCATAAGTTTGCTTACCTTAATAAAGGAGAAATTTATTATACTTCTTAATTTCTTATCCTTAATCTTTATCAGGCTCTATTTAGTATTCAAAGAATTACATATTAACTTAATGAAATTTTTTTAATCTAACCCTTTTAACTAAGAAATTTAGGTATCCATTAAATATTTAGCTAATTAAGATAAGGATTATTATTGCAATTAAAGTAGCTAGTAAGTGTATGAATGATTGAACACTAAGATGTTTCATAATATTTAATCAAGCTATTAAAATAATATCTATCATTATTTAAATAAAAAGGATTAAGATAATTAAATTGCCTGAGTTAGTAGACATTAATAAACATAAAAGACTCTCTGTTGAAATTTGTCTATTAATAAATTAGTAGTCTAATTTATAAAACTTGCATATTAAATTTGCTATAGCATACTATTTTTATAGAGGAAATAAAGAAAATTAAAGTTAGCAGATATTAGAATTTAACCTTAATGTAAACACTAAAAGTTCTTTAGCAATATTTAAATTTCTATATATTGCTAGATTTTCACATCCTTAACATGATGAATTTATTGGGAATTACTTATATTTTTAAACTAATTTCTATTTAGGATTTTGTAATAAAGCTTACTTTATAAATAATCTCAGTCAAGCAATCTTTTTTATTTATTTACTATTTTTAGTTTTACTTAAAGGCTAAATGTAAAGTGATATATACTTTTAAAGTTTAAAATAAGAGAAAAAATTAAATTACAAGATACTTTCAAATAGAGACTTGTGTCTCTATTTAATATCTAACCAAAAAAAGTTTTTGATATTAAGATTAACTTGAAGATAGTTTTTTAAAACCTAATGAATCTAGTAACGAATTTCCTAGCAGACATGCGTTTATTTAAAACATAAACTTATAGTGAATTTATAAACTTCCAAATAGGTAGAAAATTAAAAGATTATATATATCGTTTCAATTATTTAAGATATATCAATTCTCCAAGCAGAGTAAACTAAGCTCATATAAGACTGGATTACACATCCATATAAAATAATTAATTTTTAGACTTATATTTGGTAGAGTAAAGTGGGTTTTACCAATCTAATTATAATAAGATAAAGTAAACTTAAGCCATTTATATTTTAATATTATAAGAGTTATTAAGCTCTAGTTATTTGTATGTTAATTTTTTAATTTTCTAAGTGAAGATAAAGAAAGTAGATACTCACCTATCTATAATTATAAGTTTGATGTAATCAATTCTTTGCTTAACTATTTACCTTTAATTATTCTTAAGTAAAGACTTGATCCTTTTATTGACGAATTTATAGTAAGAGAAATGGAAATAATCACTTGAGAATTTATATGCTGATAGCTCAAAGTAATTAGACAAAAAGATTTAAAAGCTAAGAAAGTAATTGATGAGATAGATATAGTCAAATAAAAACCTTTTATTAAAACTTAAATAAACTAAAAATTAAATCTCAAATAAGTTGCTATAAATTAGTCCTTTCTTTAAGAATTCAAATACTTTAATCAATTTTAAAATCTAAGTCAATTTCTAAATCCAAAGCAATCAGTTTCTAAGGAATATGATGAATATTATTCGAAAATAAAATAGATATATATCTCATCATATTAAATAAACACTTTAAATTAATTATTGCTATCCTAATGCAAAGTTAGAGGATTATTTTATTGTATATTAAAGAAGATTTAAACAATAGAGTTTTTAAGAGTAGCATTAATGAAAAATTTAAAAAATTTAAAAAATTAGAAATTGAACATACAAATATTTAGAAAATAAAATAAGCATTATAATTAAGCAATAGATATGTAATTTTAAACAAAACAATTATTTTTCGAAAATTAAATATCAAAAGCTGAAGTATTGAGCATAGATATAAATCAGATCTATACTTTCATAAAAGATGGTAAATAAAAAAAAATAACAGACTGGAAATCAAAATAAACTTAAGTTTTAATTAAAATTAGTTATTTTATGACTACCTTTATAATAAAAATAACTATGAAATATGAATTTATTAAATATTACTATTTTAAATAATTTTGTTATTTTACTCCTTTGAAACTATGTGAATTATCTTATTTTAATGAGCTCAAATAGAAATTAAATAGGTAAGTTGGTAGCTTTTTGTCATATCAATGATCATGTCTAGTTATAATTTCTCTCACTTTAATGTAAAATTGTTAAAGTTTTTAGTTATATTTCTATTTATCTTTATTTACTCAAATTCTAATCAAATATCTTAATTTCTATACCTTTGCATATTTTAAAAGTGATTGCTTAAAGTTTCTTCCTTTTCCTCTTTAGAAGCGTTGACATTCTAAGATTGTTCGTAAATAAAAACTATGTTTAAAGCTTTTACCTTGACTATAACTAAAATAATAAGCAATATAGATAATTTAGCTTTCATTTATTAAAGGAAGCTTAAATTAGTAAATATTTCTAATAAATTATTAGTGTAATGAAAATAAATAACTAATACCTTTAATTTAATATTTAATCTATCAACTATTATAGTTGTTTTATATGTCTATTAGCTATTTTCAAAGTTACTGTTTACTTTTAATTAAATAGCATAGCTTCTAATTATTTTAGTTAGATCTAAGCATCTATTTTAGCTTCCTTTAATTACCATTGTATACTTAATAAACTTTAATAAAGCATAGCTTTTATTTTATTTAGAAGCTCTTATATATCACCTATTTATTTTAAGATGAAATAATCACTTTTCATTCTTTCTAAGGATTCTTGCTCAGAAACCTTATATAATAAAGTGAGTAAACTAGATAGCTGAAAAATATAAGAAGTATACTTAGCCTAATAAGTATTTTAAGTTATACATACCAAATAAACATTTTAGCTAAGAAGAGTATTTATAGTTGTTATGATACATTCAATCTCATTTAAGCAACCCTAAGCAAATTTAATAAACTAATATAAGCTATTATTTAATTAATTATACATACAGGGATAAATTAAGAAACATAAAATAATTCAAATAATTAATTTTACTAAAGCATAGCTAGCAATCAGACATCACTTAATTAGTTAAATAAGGAGGAAACTAAAAATTATAATAGACTATTTTATATCAATAACTAAATATAAGCAATCAAACTTTATTATTTAAAAAATTAAATTCAGAATATCAAGCAAGAAAGTGGTGATAAATTAAGCAACCAATAAGTAAAAATTATAAAAATAAACTAATTAGAGTATTAGCTATTTAGACTCTATAGAACAAATTTTTTATTAATTCGATCTTTCTATATTTTTATATTATACTCCTTAGGCAAAATTCTTTAGCAATACTAAGTTTGTTTTTCCTTAAAAGTATATTTAATAAGTATCTTCTAAATTATAAAAAGGAAATGTAGCCTTCTTTCTGCTAAATAAATAAAGTATGAAAGGAAAGCGAAGGAAAAAGTAATTAGAAAGAATATTTTTGAATAAAGAGATTTGGGATTATTATTAAAATCTAGATAATTTGCTAACATTTTATGCTTTCAATCTTTCATAACTAATTATAAAAATTATACTCAAATAGCATGAATATTTAGATTATCTGATAAATTGAATATTATTAGATATTCATTTTATTTATTTATTTATAAAATATAAAGATAAATTCATATAAACTAAAGGTAATTAATCAGATTTTGATGCTACTTTTATTTTTATTATTTTTACTAGAATGATATGATGACTTCGTAGAAAATTACATCCAACTATCGAAGACTTATAGATAAAGGTAATAACTTATTTATTAATCTTCCAGATTCTCAAAAAATTAAAGATTTTATTATTTTTCCTTTTTAAGCTTAAATTTATTTTTATATTAATATATTTTAAGTTGAAAACATAAACTTACCTTTAGGTGAAAGAATATTTAATCTTTGTAAGTTTTATAAAATAGAATATTTTAGAACTTTTTGTTTAATTTCAATCATCTTTTATATTTATTTTTAATTAGAGTAATATCTTTCATAATTTTTAAATAAATAAATAAATAAATAAAGTTTTCATTTTACCTTATATGTTTTTATTTATTTCTTTAGGCTTTAATAATTTAATTTGTTACCTTTTAAATTTAAATAATTATGATTTATAATTTAAATATAATAATGCTTGACAATATTTGGCTTTATAATTTTATTAATAATTTATTTGAGATATTCCGTGTAAAAATTAAGATGAATATAAATAATTTTTTTTTTTTATGTTTATTGCTGATATAAATTAAGACATTCTGTTATTTAATGCTCTTATAAGCACTTTATCTTTTTCATAAATCTTAAAAGGTTTCTGAGTTTTAATTTGAACATTCAATGTCTTTATTATTATTTTCAACTTTTAGTGAATTATCTTTATGATTATATCCTATTTATCTTTTTTATAACGTTTTTGTTCATAAACTTATTCTAATTTAAGACAGTATATTTCTCTAATTCCTCCTTACATTCTTTCATTTTTTATTCTTTATATTTTATTTTTATTTTTAATCCTTTTTTTGTAGTATTTTTTAATTAAAATCAATTATTTCTTTTGTAGATTATTCCATGGAAATTAATATAATTCCATCTTTTCTGTCTTGGTTTTTATTAAGTATTTTTATTTCCTATATTTAGAAAATAGATGACAAATTACTTCAAGTAAAGCTTTTATAATATCTACTAAAAGAAAGAGAGAAAGAAAGAAGAATAAAAGTTCACCATATGTCCCTTTCTAATTAACTCTCTTCTTAATAAGCCTTAGACAATATATAATGAAAAATGAAAAGAAACAAAAATAAACATTTAAGACTCCAAAAATGTTGAAAAACTTAATAATTAATATGAAATGTAAACACTAAGCAAATAGGCAATGCATTTGAACAGAGCAAATAAAAATTTCTTAATTAGCCCTAATAATTATTAATCTCCAAAAGGAGTTATAAAAATTGAGCAAGGTAAATTTATAACTCAAAAAAAGCTGAGAGAAAAAAGGAGCAGGAATAACTAAGAACGGTATATGGTCGTTTTCTGAATATTCAAAATCAATGAAAAGAATAAACAGCGCATCTTAATAAAAGAATAATTTTATAAAAAAATTAATTAGAGAAATTAAGAGATGAACCAATTTATAATGAAATAATGAGAGTGAATATCAAAAAATAGAAGATAAATTAACTAATATCCAAAATAAAATGCTTCAAAAAACTTGTTTTTACTATGATATGAAAAGAAAAAATCCAAATCAAATAAGATTTTAAAGAGTAAAGGAAGAAATGATGGAATATATACTAAAAAAAGTTTCATTACTATATTTTCCTAATTAAACTTGCAAACAGATTTAGCTTTAAATTTTTTGATAATTGTCTTCTGTTTTTTCCATTTTTCTTCTGTTTTTTGTTCTAATTATAGTTTATATTTTAGAAATTTTGATTATTACCTAATTCAAAAATTATTTAGATCTATTCTATTGACAAGAGCCTTGTTTAAATTTTTTAATGTTTGGAAATCCTTCCATTATTTCTTCACTATCTTTCTTACATTTTAAATAATTCTATTAAATTATGAATATTAATATTTTATATTCGAAAAAGCTAAATAAAAATTAAATTTTTATTTTCTTTCTATAAATAAAAAATATATCTATTTTAAACATAAAATTCAAGATGATAGAATGATATATTAATAACTATTTGACTTTATCCATCCATTAAATTAAATTCTAACTTTCTTAAATTGAAATACTAAAATTTTGTTTTTTACATTATAAAGATTAAAAACTATTTTATGCTTTTATATAAATATCTAATTGGAGTTATAATTAAAAATATTAAGATAAATTCTTTATAATTGATTTATAAGCAGTAATAATAGTTTATCTTATTAAGAAAATTTAATGATTGCATATGAATAAAATAATGCTTAATGTATAAATGAATAGAACTTAAAAGCTTTTAATAAATTATTAATTTAATATGATAAATAGTCAATATAACTTCATTTTTAAATCTAGTAATTATTTAAAAAATAATTTAAGCTTAAGAAATTTAATTAATAAGTTAAATTTACTTTTAAAATATAAATCATAAGAGAGAGTTTTGAGATTAAGTAAATAAAATAGAGTTATAATAATAGTTTAAAGCCTGAACTAATTTTATCATAATTTTACATATATAAAGTGTTATATGAGTCTTACATTAATTTAGTGATTATTTTCCTTTATTAAGTTTTATAGTTTATTAAATGCTTTTATCTAATCTTCAATTTTCCTTCTTTATTTTTCTATAATTAATAATAAAGTTATTAATTTTTTATTATTTAATAAATAAATCAATTTCATTTCAATAACTATAAAAGCTTTAAGGATAAACAACAAACCCTCTATATTAAATATTATTTATATGAAGAATATCTTAACTAATTTATATAAAAATTGCAATTGTTTATTAACTAGCCAAATTCTTTATTCAATCAATTTTTCCGCTTAAATCATAGAAATATATTTCCTTGAACATTTAACTTTTACCTCTTTTAAGATAATTTTCTTTCGTATCTAATTTTAAATTTAATTATCTCGACGTTTTAAATACCATATCAACTACATAGATTTAAGTGATTCTTGCTTGTCATAGATTTAAAATAAAGGGTATTTACTATGATTTTCGCTTTAATTCTTTATAACAAATTTATAATAATACTTTTATTTAAATTATTCTAAATGTAGTTAATAATGTATATAGTTAGCTTTATATTAAATTATTTTATATAGCTAAATTTAATTATAATCATTATTATTAAAAAAGCGACTCTACAGGGATTTGAACCCCAATTTTGGGCTCCGTAGGCCCACGTGCTACCCTTACACCATAGAGCCTCTTATCATTCTTATACTATTTTATTCTTAAAATTGTTTTTATAACTTAATAAAATATAAAATGGCAGCTGTGGGATTCGAACCCACGCGCACTAATGTGCAAAAGATCTTAAGTCTGTCTACTACTAGGACAAGCAGCCTTAAAATAATGTTAATAAGTAGTTTATTAACTGTCTAAAAATATTAGCATACTACATATTAGTTAACTATTATTTTCTATCTTTAGTTCCAACCTTATTTAATTAAATCTATATGCTATTTAATTTACCATACTAAAGTAAAATAAATTGATATCCTTGCTTAGGTAATAAATAAGTATTTAAAAGAGATTTTATATATTTATTTTTGATTAAAGACTTAGCAAATAAATACTTTATAATCATTAGTAAGTTTTAAATTTTTAGGAAAGAACTACAAGTAAAATATATAAATTTTATCTAAGTTAATTAGAAAAAAATAATAATATAACTAAGAAAATTATTCCTTATTTATTAATAATATTTAGATAAATTAGATGCAGTTATACTTTATAAAACACTTTATTAGGATTAATATTAAGCTTCAAACTTAAAATTATAATTTGTATTTAAATTTTTAATTATTATATTTCTCAATTTAGATACTTATATTCATAGAAATTTATTATTGATTGCTTTCACTTTTTTAAGTTTATTATTTGATTATTTATATATTTCTTTAATTTATTATCTCATCTTTATTAATAGAGTATAGTTATTTTATTATTTTAAAATTATTAAAAATGCGGTTTGTGAGGATCGAACTCACGACCTTCAGATTATGAGACTGACGCGCTACCGACTGCGCTAAAACCGCGTTATATAATAATTGGTAAATCTTATTTATATAGAAAGAGCATAATTAGAAAATAAATAAATTACTAAAAATAGAAGTTTATTTCATAAATAGTTTTAACAAAATTCTACTTTCTTAATTTTCTTAATTTTCTTCTAAAGTTTATCTTTTATTCTTTAATTTCTAAATAATTCATCTTTTAAATTACAATATTAAGATGCATCAATTTTAACATTTTAGCTTCCAAATGCAAACTCTTTAATTTATTTAAATTTAATAGTTTAAAATACTTATAATAGAATGACTTGATTAGATTTTTGATTTTAAGCTATTACATTTGCTTTAAATTATAAATTTAGGTAATTTAATTCAGTAATAGCTATTATTTCCTCTTTTTCCCAACTAAAATTATAAATAGTTATATTTATTCTTTTATTAAAATGCTTCAATTTAATAAATTATATATAATAATTTACCTAATATTATATCATACTAAATAGAAAGATAAAGTTATACTTCATTATTTCTTGAACTATGAAAAAATTGTTAAAGCCTAATCTAATAACTAGTAAATTTAACTTTATATTAATTTATATTCTAAAGTATTGTAAGTTTATTCAATTTAGACTAATATTTAATTTTAAATAGTTAATTAAACATTTAATTTATCTAAATTTTATTAGACTTTACCTTTATTCTTTTATTAAATTAGGTAGATAAAATTTACTAAGGTGATCATTGACAAAAGCATTAGAAGTACTTCATTATCAAATTATTCTTAAATATTTTTGATAGCTTTAATAACTTAAAATTATTATTTTTTATTTAAGATAAAATGCTAAATTTAATTAAGAAATTTCATAATTAGATATATGAATCTAGAATAAAAATAAATAAAAAAGCCAAATAATTAGAAGAAAAATACTTTTTAATCTCAAAGAATTTCAAAAATCCATAAAATTAATTATACTATAGCATTTCATTTATTTTTGACTTTCTAGATAATACTTTTAATGAGAAGAATAAAGTTTATGTTAGAGACTTAATTTAAAATAATTATTTTATAATTAGCTTATTTAAATGGAATTTTTTCAGCTATCTATTTATATTTTAATTAGCTTTTTAGTTTTAAATTTATTATATGAGTATTTAATTCAAATTTAGGAATTAAAATAGGAATTAAAAGTGAGAAATAAAGGAAATAATCATATCTGATTAGATGCTTGAAACTTAAATGTATAAATACCTATGATTCTTTAGCATTTTAAATTATGCAATTAAATCCCTTTTTATCTACTTTTCCACTTAGATTTTATTTCCTTTTTTATGCAAATTAAGGTTTTAAGATTGAAATTTCCTATTTATATGTTTATTTCTTGTTGCTTTATAAATGAATTGATATTATGCAATTACCATTATAATAACAAGAATATATGTCTAAAGCTAAAACTCTAAGTATGTAATATAAGGTTGCTTATATATTCAATAATTAAAGCTTATTTCAAACTATCCCAGATTCAAATATATTTCATCAATATAATTGCAATGAATTTTAGTCATTACTGATAGCATAGATCCTCAACATCATAATAGAACTCAAAGATAAATTAATTTATTTGCAAAATGCTTGCAGAATATGCATAATTAAAAGCAAGAATATTACAAAGTAGCTCAAATTAAAAAATAAAAGCTAGCTACTAAAGCACTAAAAATATATCGTAACTAACTTCTCTAGTCATCCTAATCCGTATCTCACTCCTTATATTTTTGCAGTTCTACCTTTAAGTTTAATCAATTAGCTTATTTCTAGATATATTCGAACCATATTAACTATCTACTGTAAAGTATGTTAAAGCTTTAACAATTATTAAAAGTATTTAAGTCTTAGAAGAAAGAATATGAATAATTAAATGCTTCTAGTTGATATTTGATATGGCTATTCTTTAATACTAACTAATTAGCTTTCAAGCTTCAATCAGAAACTTTAACTAAAGTTTCAAATATTTAAGAGTTTTTAGTTTTTTAAGCTTTTTATAAAATTAAGTTTTATCCACTAGATAGTGCGTATTCAAATTATTTAGAATTAACTCATAAAAAAATAGAGGGGAATTGTAAATAAATCCTTTTCAAAATAAGTTATCATACAAACATTAAGAAACCTTTCTTTTAACTATGCTAATGTATCAGTATATTTAGATTACTAAAATCTATTTTATGCTTTAAGATTACTTTCTATATAATCTTAGAAGAGAAAGAAAACTAAAATTTTTAAATTAGTTAATTAAATAAGCTTAGCTATTAAGTGTACTTAGTAATTAACGTCTGCTATCTAGAACATCTATAATCTTGGAAATAAGCTTTAACTTTATTAACCTAAGACTAAGTTATTATTAATAATAAATTAAAGCAATAAAGGTTAAATGGCTATCATTTAATATTTATCATCATAAAATCCAAATCCATCATAAATTATTATATTATACAAATACTGAGTTCATAAACAAGTAAGGAGACTTAACTTTATTATACTTTTGCTATATTTCTAAATATTTAGTTTACTAAAAATTAGAAGTGCTTTAGCTTTTACATCTATTAAAGAGAAATTATAACTATTAAATGTACTACATAGTATATTAAAGGGATATTATATAATATACTTCTCTCCTATGAAGTCTTTAAAATTTAGAAGCTTATTTTAAACTGACTACTAATGTTCTTATTTAATAATTGCTCACATTTCAAAATTTGATCAAACTTACTTCTTCAATTTATTAAACAATAAAGATTAAATCCTTAGAAATAAAAGGAAACCATAATAAAATTATTTTACTATAAATTAAATTTTAACTATCTTTCAGTTTAATTCTTTGAGAATAAATTAAAGAGTTTAATTAATACTTTTCAAGACAAGAGATATAAGTAACTAACTACAAAATAACTCTTCCATCTAAGAAATATAGCAAAGTCAGGATTTAATTTAACTAGGAGAATCTAAAAATATAAAGATAAAATTGATATGATAAAAGTATAATAATAGTCATATAGATAATAATTAACATAGAGATAAATAAATGTTTAAACTTTTTCCCTTAATTTATTGTTCTACTTATCTCATATCTATCCTTTTAGGTACTAGATATAACTTTTCATCAGAAAGTACCATTTGCTATACTTAATTATCGCAATTAATTCTTTATATTCCTAAAAAGCATAAGCATATATTCCTGCTATATTGCTTATGACAATTAATTTATAGCTATTTGAAGATTTAGGGGAAATTTAGACAACGTTTAATTTATTTTCTTTTTGTGAAAATATCCCTAATATAAGCTTTATCTCACATACACCTTTTAAAAATAATTTTATTATTAATTGAGTAATTAAAATGATAAGTATATTCTAAAGCCTAATTTCTTTACTGCTACTATAGATATAAGCTTAGAATATTATGACCAATCAAATCAAGATTTCAGTATTCCTGTTGATGACTTTATAAGCAAAATGAATAGCTATATTGAAGATAATTTCCATAGTGAACACTATCATTTCCACATGCAATTTTAGAAATTTAAACTTAGTTCTTAGACAATTTCATTTCTAGAAAAGCATGCTCTAGAGTGAAAAAAAGATATCCTCATTGACATAACTAGCAACTATTAACTTACTTAGATCATTTCAATTTTTTCTAACCAACACTAAATAATTCATTTAGCTATTAAAGAGCAAAACAATTAAATATTCACAAAAAGCAAGTTCACTCATTTTATCCTTCCTGACACTCAAACTCTAGCAGAAATTATGAATCATTTTTTCAGGTCCTTCAATTGAACTTCAATGGGCTGCTTTACCGACTAATACACTTTCAAAGAATCTTTAATACTACAACAAGAACTAGGAAATTTAGACTATTTATGAACAATCCCTGATTTTAGCAATTAGAATTTATAATTTGCAATAATTAATGAAGAAATTTAACTTAAAGGTATCTCTAAGTTTTACAGTACTATCTAGTATAATTTCCAAACTTTCATTCACCAATTTATTAGTAAGAACTATAAAGTTAAATCATTCATATTAAACTTTAAAAGCACTTGATAAATCTGAAAATTAACTACCAAGTACAATTTAAATGGCTTTATAGGATTTAACTTTGGTACTAAAATGCTATAAAGTTCCTAAGACTATAGACTGTATTGTGTTGAGCTAGTCCTTTATTAAATCTTTACCACTCTTGAGAAGTTTAACTCTATAAGTAACGACTAGATCAGTCAAATTGTAAATGATTTATTTTCTAAAGAGAATATTCAATTTATGATCCTAAATGTATAAAATGACTAAGTAAAAATAGTTGGAACTCTTAAATACACTAAAATTGAATATTGAGACTAAATAATATGGCCAGAAGGAACTACAACTCCTCCAGATAATAGCTTAATCTCTATTCCAATCAGCATGGTTTCTGATACTAAGAATCCAGATGGAAAAGAAGTTTAGTGAATTTAATTCTGCTATTAAGGAAGAGAATTTGGAGTTATATACATAAACACTATAAATGACATTTTACCTTATTATTAGTTGTAATTAACTAAAATATATACAGGAGCAGAGTATTTCGATTATGATTATGTCTATAGAGAATGAAGCTTAAAGAAGAATTAATATGGAGTAATTCATTTCATGCCTGAAACTAGTCAAAATTCTATAGATCTTTACCATTTTTTCGAATCATAGAATTTTAAAATACCTTGCATTTCTGGCTATAATTTATCTCCACAGCTGTCAAATAAATAAAAATTTCCAAGGTATATAAGAACTCTCCAATCTGATGCATATCGAGCAGTTTTAGCAGCATGAACATGCTAATTTCAAAAGTAAAAAAATGTGGGTGTGATTTATCAAAACACATCTTGATCTAAAGGTGTTTACGAGTATTTTTTGGAAGAATCTGAACAGTTTAAAATAAGCATTGCTAATAATAAAAGATTAGTAGGAGATGTTGATAACTAAATAAACGATACTTCTTGATAAGAAGTTATATAAGAAATCTATTCAAAGACAAGGATAGTTCTGGTAATAACATATGAAGATGATGCTAAATTCTTACTCAAATAATTCTATTATCTAGGAGCTAAAGAAGGAGATCTAGAGTTTATAGCTTTTTCGTGATTAACTGAGAATTTATTAAAATAAGATGATGAAGATTATATAGTATAAGCAGTTGCAAAGGGAGCAATTTAGCATATATCTATGGGTTAAATTGGAGAATTTGGATAAAACATATTGGAGTAAAGCAAAAACTACTTTGATGAGGAAATAGCAAGTTATTCGCTTCTAGAATTTGACGCTCTTCTTATAGGTGCTTACGCTTTATAAAACTTAATAAATTCAGGTAAAAACTATACTAATTAAGAAAATATAATGAAAGAATTAAGAAATGTTAAATTTATGGGAACTACTGGAAAAGTAAGTATAGACTCTTCCTCAAATGATAGAGAAACTATTCCTTATTCTATTATGAATTATCGTAAAAATGAATAAGGATAGTGAAGTATCCAAATAATTGGCTATTATTGCATAACTTGCAACGTAATTTTTGATATTAAATCTCCTTTTATGTGAGGAGATGGAAGTATAGGAATTTATAAAGACAGTTGAGACTTACGATGTCCTTTCAAGGAAAAAGATAGAAAAGAGTTTAAGAATGGAAGAATAGTTAAATATGCAATTTCTTCTACATTTCTTGCTTTAGTGATTTTTATGGCATTTTGTAAATAAAAAAAAGAAAATAACTATGACTTCTTTATATTAGATAGAGTCTTAATATTGTCTACTTGAGATTTTATTTACATTATGCATTTATTACTTTATTTTATACAGATAGTCTCACTAGGTCCAGATATATCAAACTGAGGATATTTAACGAAATTTATAGTAAGCTGCGCTAAATTAGATTTCGTGAATATTTTTGAATCATCAAATAACAGACAATATTCAAATTAATTAGTAGCTTGCATTCTAGCCTCTATTTGACTTATCAGTTTTCTATCCATTATCTTGAAATTAGAATTCTCTAAAAATTTATTCTTCTGATTATTAGGAAGTTTATCATATTATTTTGGCCCTTTTTTAACTTATAGTTTTTTCCTTCCTATAAATTGAAATTTGCTAGACTTGTTTATCTGTATTGAAGGAGTAGATAAAAATAATAATGGATCAATAGAATTTTTAGAATATTTTCATTATAAAGACTGCAACTGAGATTGCTGATAAGGAGTTCATCTTCTATTTGTTATTTTATGCTCTGTTTGCTTTGCTATTTATACAGTTTTAGAGATCTAGTTTATTCTAATGTGATAAGAGATGTATGGATATGTTATGAAAATAAAGTACAAACCTAATTATCTAGTGAATTATAGAGTTTTTCAAATGATTTTAATAACTGAAAACTTAGTTTTAGAGTAACAAAATAAAATTATCCATGCTGCTTTTTACTTAGCCACTATACTCTGTCTATTGTTTTACACTTATAAGGCCTAGCCGTGTAGCTACCCTAAAATGAACGTATGAATGTTAATAACTCTAGGCTGCAATATAAATCATGCTATAATCCAACTTTTTAGTTTAGCATTATCTTCACTTAATATTGCCTAAGAAATTTATATTTTAGCGCTAGCAGCAGGATGTATAATATGCGTTTTAATAGGAATTAAATTTCAATGAAAATAGAAGACTTTGATAACTATTTTTGACTTAGATGAAACATATCTATATAGATGAAGCTTTTAGTGTAAAAGAAACAACATCTTACTATAATACTACATCTAAAACCAATTACTTTACCTAAAATTTAGAAAAAGAATGGCTCAAAAGTAACTTGAAAAAGAAGACTTTCTATTTAATCCAAAATACTTCTCATTGAGTTACTATTTGCAACATAATGTCTTTGGAAATAAGTAAAACTAGTTTTTATTTTATGTAAAAGTAGATTTAAGCGAAATTCAAAGCGAATCTTCATAAAATAATCTAAAAGTAAAAGCAAAAGCTTAAGAATTTTCTGAAGAATTTAGATTAAAGAGAAAGAAGGAAAATTCTTTATCCTTAATTCAAAAAAATACCAATAAATGAAGACAACACTTTGTTTTAAAGAACATTTTATAAAAGTAACATATCTAAAACCTTAAAATTTTAAAAATCCATATTTTAAGATTAGCTTCAAGAGCAAAATATTGAAAAAGAAGATTTAGAAATAAGTGGAATAGACGGTAAGCTTAGCTGATGAGAGCAAGAATTGTTTAAATTTAAAGTTTAAGATATTAATTTCTATTTCTAAAAATGATAAAAAATTAATAAATCTTTATAAGTAAATCTATAATAATTATTCAGCTGAATATTGGATCTATTTTACATCTAAGTATGAAGAAGATACTTTTTCTCTTCTATTTTAATCTATAAGTTTTATTATATTTTATATATGTTCCTAAATATAAATTTGAGATATAAAGATTATATATCTCATTATATTTTTATTTATAAGCAAAATAATAAAAAAGCTTTAAAGCTATATATCTAAAGAACTATGTAGATAAATTCATTAATCAGCTATATATTTCTTTATATTCATTCTAAGTTCAAAATTATGAAATGTTGTCTTTATGCTTTCTATAAGGTATTTCACCTTATATAATTTTAATTTTTTTAGGAAATATAAAAATAAAGGGGAATGATAAGATGATATAAGCAACTGCCTTTGAAAATAGCTAATTTTAATATAGAAAATTGGAAAGAAAGAGTTAATATTGTACTAAAACTTCTATAATGTTCATAATTAATTTACTACATCCTATCTAATTCTCACTTGCATCAAGTTCTAAGAACCTTATTTGTAAAATTCTAAGCGAAATTGATGTAGAAACTAATTAATTCTTGTAGCTTAAATTTTTTAAATTATTTTAGCATAATTAATATTTTAAAAAGTAGAATGATATAAAAAGAGTTTTTAGTATTTAAGTTGTAGTATGATATTTGCTATGCTTTTATTTGATAATTCTTTTTAATTAAAAATAGTAGTAACCATACTCTCTAATCCCTTCTATTAATTAATTTAACTTATATTCCTAATTTAATAAGTTAAGAGAAAATGCTTTAAGCTTCTTTAATTAATTTAAGAGTTATGAAGAATTTAAATTAAGCTTATTAATAATAAGCACAAAACACCAAATACATCAATAAGCAAATTTCAAGTGTTTTGACTTATTAAAAAGATGAAAAATAAAATATATTTGTGTAATTCTAAATTGAAGTATTTAAGTCAATTTACATTCCGAAACATCTATATTTAAGGTTTAAAATTATTAAAATAATTGAACTAAAAAATATAAAAAAAGCAACATTTTACGAAGAAACCCTATATAAAAGTGCTGAAGAGGGAGTTTTATAAAAATATTAGTAAATTAAGCTTTACAATACACTATCTTACTATGCTAAAATTATAAAATAAGATATGCTAGTAATATACATTTAAAACATTAAAGCTAATATAATAATTTTAGTAGTAATATAATGGTAAGATTTAATAATTCAGAAATAAAAAGCTTCATTTAGTAAAATTTGATAATTGTTATTTAATCTTTATTTAAAGGAAATAAAAGCTTTATCTTTTAATTTCGGACTAAATGATTGAAGAATTATTTTAAAAGTTTAGTGATTTAGTTATTAATTAAAATAATTAGCCACTATTCTTAGATTATGTATTAAGCAACCTATTACAGCTATAAATAAATAAATTTGATTATAGAGCGCGTAGCACTCTCGTTGGTGCACAGCTCTTTTAAAAAAAAATGTTTCATACTGACAAGAATGTTTGTTACTGATAAAATTATCAGATACTGATAAACCTTGTTCAATACTGGTATAATTATTCAGTACTGATAAAAATGTTCAATACTGATATAATTTTAGAATACTCGTAATCTTTAATACTTGCTGGAGGTCCAAGGACATGGCAGGATTGTGTCTCATTGCATCACCAAAGCAGAGGACGACATGTGTCAATTATGGGTACTTAAATTCCCCACCTCTGATGAAGCTCGCAATATTATTTCTTTTTCGTTCCAGAATTAAAAATAAACGAAGCCAAGCCAGTGTCGAAGGTCTAAGAATCTTATGTCTCGAGGTCAAACCAAAGCAGAGGAAGACATAAAGTTGATTATGGGTACTTAACTTCCTCAACCTCTGATGAAGATGACCTTGTTGTTCACCTTCGAGCAACTATGGTGGTTTTAAAAAATATAATATAATAATAAAGGATTATCTATTTAACTTAAAATTATATACATATATATTATTAGAATAAATAATTTCTAGCTTTTATTATATAAATATATATAGGACAAAATAAGATAATATAATCAGCTAATAAAACTATTTAAATGTATCTTCTTAATTTAAGTTTTAATTAGAGAAGTGAATCATTTAAACATTTGCTTTAATAAGAATAGAAAATTATTAAAATTCATCATATTTGTAGATATGCCTTATTATATAATACTAGCTTAATTTAATAATCTGAAAATGTTTTACTAATATTCTAGATAAGATTGTGATTCAAGAAACGTTACTATTTGAATTAGCGCCTCAAATGATCTAATTTAATCCTTTTGGGATCTTTGAAATTTAATAATTAATTACTAAATATTTTAGTTTATTTCCTAGATATAATTAAATGAAAGTATAATCAATTTACACTATAAACAATATTTTACTTAGACTTTTAATTCTGCAGGTAAAAGTAAAAGATTTTAGATTAAGCAAAGCAAAGTTTTTAAATTATTAGATTTAGTCTTTTAGTTAAACAATATCAGTTTGAGCTTATCATGCAAATAATTTGCTGAATCTTTCAATATAAAAATTTAAGCTCAACCTTTGATGATAAAAAGTCTAGTAATTTAATTAATTTTACTAAGAGTATATTTATTAAATAGCTTCTGCTAAAATAAAAAATATCCTCTATCCATTCTAATTATAAAATGGGTGATTGGACTCTTGTAGTAAATAATATACATTGATAACTAGGGATAATTGAAGAAGTATGAAGAAGAATAAAATATAGAAAATTATGAGAAAACAAAACTAATTTAGACAAATTTAAAATAAACAAAATAAAGAATAAAATGAAAATCTATCCTAAATTAAAAGCATCATTCTCTAGCTATTTCTTTTTAAATTATTTGCAGCATAAATAATAACACTATATATATTTTCATAGAAAATTTTTAGTTTTAGAAGGAAATAAAAAATAATCTTCCTTCTTATTTTTAACAAAGTTAAACAATTTATATCTTGGGGAGCAGGCATAACGCTAATATACTAAGTATTAAAGCTATAGTAAATGATACTAAGGACAAAACAAAAATTTTAGTTATTTACTTGAATAAATAAAAACAATTACTACTCTTTATACTACAATTTCTATGCAAATATATTAATTATAAATTATGTTCAATCTTTTTTATATTTATTAGTCAATGCATATACACTTAAAACAGAACAAAACATAATTTAATATATTAAATTTAAAAATGTTAACAATTTTCCTTTTCAATTATATATTTTTGATAAAATAAAAAATAAAATGTTTAATAAATATAAATTGTATATTGCTATCTGTATTAAAGATATTTAATATATTAAATATTTTAAATTATCTTAGTAATTCAAATATACACTAATATTATTTTTAGCTAACACTATTACAATCAAAATTTTAGGAAACTTTAACTGAAATCGATTGAGTATATAAATGCTAAACTTATAAGAAAACATTAGCTCTTAATTTCTTTAAGCTAACTATTGCTTATTGCACAATGAACCTAAAATTAAAATTATTTATTATAATTTATCTAAAACTCTTCTCTAGAAAAATAACTTTATTAAGCTATTATCATTTAAATTTTTTAAATTTGTTTGAAGATTATATAGCCTTCAAAGAATTAACTTTCATTTATTAGTAAACTAATTAAAATAAATAAACCTTATTTTTCTTACTTAGATTATGTATAATTATATAGTTATATTTATATAACTAGAAGGAAGTTAAAGAACTATAATACTTCTAGGTAATTTTATTATAATTTTATTTCTATGGATCATCTAAAAATATACAGACAGCGGGGATCGAACCCGCGACCTACTGCGTGTAAAGCAGTCGTCATAGCCACTAGACCATGTCTGCGTTAAATATAATGAACTTCATTCCTTATAATGGTATTAAGATAACTTAATTTTACATAAGAGTCCTTTATTATTAAAATTCATCCTTTTTATTTTATAGATTTTGGAACTAAAAATATTTCTTAAACAATTTAGTGAAAATTAGATAATATTTTGCTTTTAATTTTATAAAAAAATGTCTACTAACAAAGGAATAAAAAAGAAAGAAATCATTCAGATTAAACTACAATCAGATATATTTAACTAAAGCCGAGATGATTTTATTAAAGAAGAAACCAAGTTAAACTATTACTATTATATAACCTAGTCTTAGTGCAACTAATATTATAATTATAGATCTTTCAGAGATTATAAGATCAACTACTATATTTAATTAATTAAATCCATTGTCTTTTATTAATCAATTTTATTTTTCCTTGAGCGTTTATTTTAGATATGCAAGTTTAGTTTGCTTTTTATTTTAGGATTTATTCTTCCATTTTACTTAGCAGTCAAATATTTTTCTGAGTTTTTATAAAACATGAACTAAATTAACTCCAAGCTTTCCAAATGTAGAATAAACTCCTATATGTTGCAATTATTAATAAAGCTAATTAAAATATATCCCTTTAAAGCAAAATGTATGAGAAAGTGACAGTTAAAATTAGTTAAAATAAGAATATTGAAAAGAAGAATAATAATTTTAGAATCTATACATTCATAGATCTTAAACTTTATAACTTTATGGTAAGAAGTTTTCTAATTCGATACTTTTCTATTAATAACGTTTTGTGATTTATTACTATATTATTAGCTTTTATTAATTAATACCCTTTGCTTATTTCTATAAGGAAAGTATAAGATTATATCTCTACTAAGAAGATAGCTAAGTAAGATGCTAGGGAGTAGTTTTAATATCTAGCAGCCTAAATAAAATTTATAGTTAAATTTTTTAAGATAGATATAACAAGTTTAAAAGCTCACTATAACTTTGCTTATATTCAGGTATTTACTCAATAGATTTATATCTAACTAAGAATCTAAATTTCCTTCCTTTTTAATTATAATATTTGCCATAAACCAATTTTATGAAATAATTATCTAGTTGCTTTATACTAAGTATCCCTCTTTATCTCTATAAACATTTAAATTCTAATTGTCTCCTTATTCTTTCTTATCAGTAGTAAAGCATATCTTTAAGAAATGTTATATACCTTTAATATACTCTTTGTTTGAAGGAAATAAATAATATTTGTTTGGCTTATCTAACTTTAAGTTAAACTAAATCCAATAAATAATCACTCAGCAATTTGAGAGATAAAAAATAGGCTGATTTTAGATGGTAAATAAGTATAAAATGATATAGATATTATTATGAATTGCTTAGATTAAACAAATAATTACAAGCTTATATAAAAAGAGGATTATAAGCAAGTGTTTAGTAAATAATAGCAATAAAAATGCTTATAGAGAGATAAGATCAATACTATCTACTCTCAAGTTTGTATTAATTAAGATTAGGACAGCTCAGGAAATTTAATTCTTAGCTTTTAAATAAGGATTTTTCAAATATTTAAAAATTCATTATTTTCATGTTAATATCCCTTATTTTAAGGATATTAATTAAAAAATAGTGGCATTATGGAAATAAAAATAAGATAAATAACAAATTAAAATCTAGATTTTTTAAAATTATCAGCATGCAGCTTTAAATGATTCAAATAATTTTTCATATTAGGTAATAGATAGTCTACTCAATACTTCTATCTCTACCTTTATAGTCATTAATAAATAAAATCTACTCCAACACAATAAATAATAGAATTCTAAATACTTGCTTTTTATCTTTCTTTTATTCTATTTAAAACTGTATAGGTACTTTAGAAAACATTTCAGACAAAGTGTAGTTAAATAATAAATTTGATAGTTATAAGAGAGTTTTTTCTTCTATGACTGAAGGCTAGTGACAAACTGATTTGCATAATAAGGATAGATAACTTCAATTAAGAAAATAAATTAAAAGCATGAATTAAAAAGCTTAAAGAGAAACACTAATTTTGAAAATCAAGAAAAGTAATTTCAGATTTCTGATTTATAAGAAAACCTAAAAAGTCTAGATATAGTAAATTTAACCATGCTTAAAGAAAAAGAATTAGAGATGATTAAAAGAGCCTTTTAATAGATCAATAAACGAAGAACCTTTAGCTTAATATATTAATTTTTTTCAGTGCTTGAACTAACAAGCAAATAAGCTTTAAGTCTAATAAGCTTTCATATCACAGTAGTTCGATTTATTTTTCAAAAGGGAAAACAAATTTTTATTTAAATTTCTCTTTAAAATTACACTTTAACTTTCTTAAGCTAGCATATGAAAAAATTAATGAAAGTTAGTTTAATGTAATAAGGATTTCAAAAGGAGATAATAGAAAAAAAGGTCTTAATCTTAAAATAAACTATAAAAATGTAGAAAATTAAGGATATAAGAGATTCCAGTAGCCAATTAATTTCCTTATTATATATAGATGAAAATAAAAAAATATAATAAGTATCTTCTACTACAGCTTTAATTTTTTAAAGCTCCCTTTTCTTAGATTCATTTTTTAATAAGCTAGTATGCTTTATCCAAGAACTAGCTACTTTGTAAAAGCATTTGTAATTTTAAAAGGATTTGCTATTTATTAGCAGAGTAGAAAAATGGCTAAAGTGTTTTGTTAATTTATTGAACTAAAATTTTATTTAAATAAATAATATAAAAATAATGCTTAATGCTAGATACTAGATAGCTTATAAAGTAACCAAAGAACTACTAGTTAATTACCTATATTACATTTAGCTACTCCTCTAGAAAAGTTAGAAATTAGTGTACTTTATATTCTACTATTTAAACTATTTCTTTAGACAGCTTTGCTTTAAGAATAAATCTTATTATACTAATTAAATGCTTATAGCTTCAATTATGCAAGAGCAAAGCTAATTCCTAACTTAATAATCGTTAGACTATCTACATTGCATTCAACTGTTATAACTTACAACTAGATTTAGATTTTAAGTCAGAGTACTCTGCTTGGTGTTAAAAAATATTAGCACTTAAATAGGTAAAAGGCAATTTAATATATTAAATACATTAAAGATCTTTTAAGAAGATTAGATTACTATATAACTTTAAATTATCCTTCAATTATTAAGCATAGTGGTATTTATTACTAATCAATTTAAGTGTAAATACATAAAAATGCTAGAAAATTTCTATTTCTTGCAAGGTTGATAAGCATATCTAACCCATTTGAAAGATAGCTATCCTTTTCTTTCTGTGTACCACATTTTCTTATTAGAATAGCTGAAGAAGAAATTTCTTTTTGGTTTATTCCTTTAATAAGATGAACTTAGCTTAGCAAATTTTAAGTTATTATATAACAAATGACTAGCCATCATTTATTTAAGCAGTCACATTCTACATATACTCTCACTTTCTATTTGATACTTCTAG
This sequence comes from Loxodes magnus, assembly GCA_946699065.1. Taxonomy (NCBI): domain Eukaryota; phylum Ciliophora; class Karyorelictea; order Loxodida; family Loxodidae; genus Loxodes; species Loxodes magnus. The sequence continues at coordinate 449,129 of CAMPDV010000160.1, read as the reverse complement.
TTAAATTTTAAATTTGATTTCTTAAAAATGAAGTCTTAATTTGATTTATTTAAGAGGAAGTATTTTCACCCTCATAATATAAAGCTTTTTAGTAAAGCAAGCTTTATAATAACTTTAGTAGACAGATACCAGTATTTAAGGTAACTTGAGATATAGCTATATAATAAAGGTTTAAAGACTTAATGACTTTTATATTCTTAACTGTTTCTATTTTTCATATTATTTGCCTAGCTTTCATTATAGTTGAAATTTAAATATTTTAGCATCTGACTGAAATGCTATTTATCAAGATACAAGAATAAAGTAACTTATGGAAATTATTTATTTAGGTAGTTGGCTTACTATCCAGCTCTCGGCTTTAGCAAGATCTTCATAGCTCAATTTAAAAATATAGGTAAGCTTTGGATTATATTTATTAATGAAAGCAAAGGAATGAAGATGGAATTAATAGCTATATTAATATAAAAACTGCTTAGTATAAAAGAAATAACGGAAGGATTTAGAACAGATACCAAGATAAAAACATCGATCATAAGGTTATAAAATAGTCTGATAAATAAAAAACAGAAGATTAAAGCCTTTCTATTTATAACCCAGAGAAAAACCAAAGAATAGAGTAAGATGGTATGTATTACAGTCAATCTTGAAAATGAAATATCTAATCTTTGGAGAGTAAAGAAAAAATGAAGAAGTAACATGATATGGTAGTAAAAGAAGTGAGCGATTACCAATAAAGTAAGGAAAAAAGAGAGAAGGTATGGCTTTAAAAGTATGAATAATTTTGATTGGCAAAGCAAAACTAATGAAGTTCGATAAGATACTTATATTATCAAAATTGAGAAATTAAGATCAAAGAAATCTTGGCTTATTGATTTAGAGATAGTTTTAATAAAAAATTAGATGTGCTATAGCGTGAAAAAAATTAAGAAAACTTAAGCTATTAAGATTTCAAGATTTAAAAGAGGAATTTGAAGAGAAATTATAAATTTTGAGCAAAGAGGGAGTGCAATAGATAAGTATTTATATTTTAATTTTACAACAAACTCAGAAAGATAAATTAACTAAATCAATAAAATGGTCATTATTTTAAAAAATCATGGTTATGAAATATAAGTTAAATAAATTAAAGAAAAAAATAAAATTATAATTATATGAATAAGATAGCTGATAATACTCAAACCGCTAAATTATTTTAACTATATCTTGTTAAAAAATTATATGATTTAAAATGCAGAACATATAGTATCTTTTTGGTATATGTTTTCTTTTTAAAATGTCTTAAGACAAGAACTATAACAAATTATTGAACTATTTAAGAACGATAATCTCAATAAAATGATGTTGCTATATAAAAGATTTTTTAAATAAATGCTCTAAGGATCTTAAGGCTTAATTATAATTCATTCTTTACCAATACCATCAATATTTATGTTTTCTTTTATGCTTATACTTTAATTAAGCCTTAAATGAGAAAAAATTGATAATCTGAAGCAAAATAGAATATCAGGCCGAGCAACAGCATACTCTTCTTAATTATTTAATTACCACAATTGCAAGCAACAAAAATCTCTAATAGTACTTCCCAACTATACTTTTAGCTTTCCAATAAGTCAAATACATTCCTCTTTTAATACAATAATTCAACCTCTAACTTTATCTCTTATATTATAACCAAAAAGTAAGCGAAATGAGTAGAAGATAGCAATATAGTTAGAATGATACATTAACTTTAGAAGTATATGATATATTATAGCTTACATTTATCTTTATTTTTACACTAGAAGAAATATTTTTTTCATTATTGATATTGTTAGAAAGGATTTAAAGTAAAAATTTAGCTTAATCACTTATTCTTTCCTATGTTTTTAGGTTTTAGATGCTATATTGTTCATTAAAGGATAAAATAGATGCATAGCTTTTAGGAATAGATATTTTATGATTAAGGATGGAGGAGCTTTGGAGGATAATGCTTAGAAAAAATTTGATGATTCTTTCATTTTTTAATTTATAAAAAATGGGATTGGAAGTCTCGTGCTGTGGTGAAAATCATGAGAGCAAGAAGTAGAATCTGGAAAAAAGCGAGAATAGCGGAGATGAAAATTTGAATCTAGAACCCCCAATTTTAGCTGTGGAAATGACAGAAGAAAAAAAAGACTGGAATAAGATCTTTTTGGACTTAAGATCAGTTGCTTTTAAAAACATACAGGCATAACTTTCATATTACGAGGATTTGGAAAATGATTTTGCCTTTAATAACTTGCAGATAAATCACGAAGGGTATAATTTATGCTACAAAAATGTGCTAAATACTGCTCTCTAGTAAAAGTTTACTCAGATTACTTTTTAGATGAAAAGCTAAGATAGTAAATCAATTGATAAGTAAATTGATTGTCTGCAAATGCTTGATCATCCTTTTCTTGCTTCTTCTGTATAATATTTCTGAGATTAAAACAAGTTTACTATAGTAACGGATCAGCTACCAAACTATTGTCTGAAAGACATTATCGATTATTAAAAAAAATTTTAAGAAATCTAAATTGGTAGGTTAGGATATTCCCTATTACTCCTAGCTCGCTACCTTCGTTAGAATAAAACCATTCTTTTTAGCTTTACTCCTGAAAATATTTTCATTTAGAATCCAAAAAACTTTAAGATCATCAAGCTTGCAAGATTTACAGAGTCAGTTAAATTCGAGTACCAACGTTCAAGCAAATCTATCGAGAAACAGTTTGACGAAGATTATTACTTTTCAAACGAGCTTTACGATTAGTCTCAAACAGTAAACTGCTCAGCTGATATATTTGCAATAGGAGTAATTCTCTTATAGATGGCATTAGGAGATCATCCTAAAAACTTGATTAAAGGATGAGAGTAAAATACGCAGGATAAAAAGAAAAGTAAGCATGAGCTACTTTCTAAGTTACTATTGGAAAACAAAAAGTATATGTCTTAAGCATTATATGACGTACTTTAAATATGCTTTCAATAGGATACCTAAAAGCGTAACTAACCTTCATAAATTTTAAAATTAGGGTTCTTCTAGGCTAAATTTTCACTTAAAAGACAGAACAGAGAGTTCTTTTACAAGCTTACTGCATATTCTAAGCTCAATATCTGGCAAAGAATTATCTTCTAGTTTATAGTGTTGAAATTATTCAAGTCTCAGTCAAAAATTAAATACGAGCAAAAATTTTTAAGGCTGGACAAGCAAGGAAAAGGTTTCATAACTGAATTAGATTTATAATAAATCCTACTTAATATAAAATAGGATAACTAAGTTTATTACGATACCTACTCAACTGGAAAAGAACCTAAAGTCTTATCTTAGCAATTGTTCTCAGTAATAGATACAACAGGGGATGGAGAATTTAACTTCAGTGGTATTCTTTTTATTTTTAGAATATCTAGTTACGAATATGTTTTGGAAGATCAGTCCTCAAGAAATAGATCTGACTTTAGATTTCCTTTTTTCATGGATGGATATAGTAATATTTTATGCAGAATCAACAAGATTTAATATAATTCTAAAGCCTTTACAGAATTCCCCATTTTCGTAAAAGCTAGTAAAAAGCTCTATTAAATCTCCTTAAAGAACTTGATTTGAATTAAAAAAAACAATTAACTAGATAGTAGTTCGTGGATGGAATCAAGAGTAAACTAGAAATGAATTTTAAAGTCCTTAGTGAATCTATTCAAAATTAGAACTTCGACTACCAGATATTTGACAAGCTTTATTACTCTTGACCTTTAAACTTTTATTAAATAGATCTGTTTTTGCTTCTTCTTTTTTAATTATTTATATACTTAATACCTCTTCACCCAAAATACATCCTTTTGGACTAATATTTTTAATTTAATTATTTAAATTAATATAGATTTTGGTCAGTCTAAGCTAATGACTCTTTGCTTTTAGATATTGAATATAAAGTAAATAAATTATTCTCATTATAATCACTTTTAATTTTATTAGTATCCTCTTTTTACATCTTAGTCAATACCATACTAAAATGGCACTAAGCATGTTATTTTCCCTTTATTTTGCAAATAGATTTAGTGAATATGCTTCTTTCATAATACTTTAGTTATTATAGCAATAAGAACTAGTATGCTAAATTTGTCTTTAATTACACATAATATAGCTTAAAAGCTAAGCTAAATAAAAATTAAGGATAATAATATTCCTGCTGGTGATTAACTATCTTCTTATTTAACGAACATTAAGAGATTCTTGTATAGTAATATAGGATAAGTATACATTATTAAGCTTAAAGTATCTCAGAAAGTAATTATGATTAGATGAGTAATGAATATCGCTTTCCTTTAAAGCTCCTAATTTATATTTAATATAGCATTTCTAAGATACCTTTTGAGACATCACTCTCAGTTTATATTATTGATAGATAGCGTATTAATTATATCTATAAGAGTCTTTCTAACTTAAGTATTGATAAATTTAACTATATATGCATGCTGTTTTATCATGGATTAAATTATCACTTCCAATTTTATCTAAAGATACTTTCACTTTAATCCTTCTTACCATCTCATGCTATAAAGCATATGTAAAATAGATGTATTTATTAAGCCTTTTATTTTCTTTATTTTGTTTGAAAAACCTACAAGTCAAACTTAATCAAACTTGACAGTTATGCAAGTATTTTAAATAGCTCATAATGAACTAATATTATATAACTAAATAGTAACGGAATAAGTAGTCTCATGATCAAAGAGGTTATAGATCCTGTTATATAATTAATTTATTATATCTTAATGATAATCATTAGCTGAGCTTAGTAGGTATGTGAATATTAGAGAGTCTAATGAGACTAGCTTAGCTTCATGTTATATAGAAAAAGTAGGAATTTATATTCTAAAATAGCAGTGAACGGAATAAAAATATATGAAAGACTATACATTTAGTTATCCCAATGGTAGTCGTCAGTTTATTAACCATTATCTAATACTTTAGTATCGAAATCATATTTTTCATTTCTAAATAAGTCTGTATTATCTCTAAGAGGTTTTATGAATAAATAATGATTGATGGCTTTTAAGAAAGCCTAATCCTTGAAAAAATTGACTGCTGGTATTTATATCTTACAAACTTTCAAATACTCTAGTTAAATCTAAAATTATAGGCTTTAAAATTGGATGATATAAATTTTGTCTAAAGATACTAAAAGTAAAAAAGAACATAGTAAATAACTATTTTTATGTTTTATTGGCTTAAGCTTACTTAAGGACTTTTTATATATCTTTAAGCTAAACCTAAAGATCTTAAAATGATTTGAAATTCAGGTTCAAATAAATTTTAAAAGGAACTAAATTTTGTGTATTATTATTGAGTTTATATATAAATTAAATAATTTTAAAACAAACATCCTGCAGCTTTTCCTTTCTCCAATTAGTTAATGTTTTCTCAAATTTCATGTTCGTTTATCACTATTTGTCTCTTGTTTAAGAAATAAGTTGGTAGCATATTATCGCCATCTTCATATAACTGCTATCATTCGTCTCTGAAAGTCTTAACATCTTCTTCTGATAAGGTTACTCGCTAATCATTTTTTCTATAAACAGGTTTTTAAGTTTCTTCCACATTTTTATCAGGTTTCCTCTATTTATATTGCCGATTAAAAAGTTAAGTTAGTTTTTTAACCTTTTTTTCTTGATTAAACGTATTCTTGTCTTACTTTTGGTATTCTCTATACTTCTCGTTTTATTGACTTCCGTTTATCCCTTAGATGTTCTTTATCCTTTATTTTAATTTTTTGCTGCATTTTCTTAAAAAATTTTATTATATTATTTTTTATTTCTGAGTATTTATGAATCTTAAAGTTTTATGTTTTAACTATTTACATACCATTTAAACTCCTTCTTATATCTTTTTCTTTCATCATTTATAAGTATACCGTTTAGGTTATCAATTTCTTCTTTTTATATATTCTTATATAAATCTTTTTTATCAGACTTCTTTTTTTCTTTAATAATAGGTAATTTATTTTTGCTATCTTTTATGGTTTTCTAACTTCCTTATCAATCTTTACCTATATAATACCATATATATGGTTCTCTGATACATATGAGTAATAAAAATCACTTTTTATCACCTTTTCTCTTATTATCTATTCAATTAAAAAGTAATCTATTTATATTCATTTATTTAGTAAACGAAAGTACCTATTTCAATTAGATCTAGGCATATTAAATTATTCTATTCCTTGAACTGTAGCATTCTCTTTCCAGTTGAGTTTGTTTTCTTTGGTAACCATTTCTCTATGTGTGCAATTTCAATCTCCTATGATCATTATATTAAATCATTTTTCTATTTCTTATATTTAAATTCATTCACTAAATTATAGAATAGCTCATATTATTAGTTGTCATTTGTCACAGGTTCATATATATTTATTAACGCCAGTTTTATCATTATTTCAATGACCATCACTCTCGTTCCTCCAAAAAGCATCATTTGGCTGATTTCATTCTATATTTCTCTAATCTCCTTAAAAATGGCGTTTTTAATATAGAATGCTACTTCTTTCCCTTTTTTGACCCCACATTTATTAAGTTTTTATATCATGCTATATTACACATATCTTTTTAGTCTTTAATCTAAATCTCTAATATTGCCATTATGTAGATACTTTTTTGATCCATTAATTTGGCTAGTGCCTCTTTTGTCCTTCTAACTCTCCTAAAATTTGCTGTCCCTATTTATGACTTATTCCTATTCTTACTTTTCACACATTCCCTCTGCTTCTCTTCAGCATTTTCTTCTTTTTATTCATCTTCCTTCTCCACCTTTCCTTCATTTTATCTTTCGATCTCTGCTTCCATATTCTTTTCATTATAGTTCCTTCCATTTTTTATCTTTTTCCACTTATTATCTATCTTTTCCTTCTTCTTACCTATCCTGTTCTTCTTCTTTGCCTTTTCCTATTAATTGAATTTAGGTAATTGATCTTTTTTATTTTTAGGTTTCTTAGCGTAGTAATTCTAATTAAAGTTTACTTCAGTTTACTTCTTACTTTTCACTTTTATCTTGCATTTTATTATTTTTCTTCTCGCGCTTGCTCTATTTCTTTTTGATATTTTTCTTAATTTATGCTTATCCTTACATACTACATTATGATATTTTGCTTGCTTCTTATTTCTTCAGTTTTGGGTTTAGCGTTTTTACTAAACTTAGAATTGTAATATTTCTCTTACTCTTTAATTTAGTTATTTTTTGAGAATTTACAGATTCTCTCACGTTATTTTGCTGTTAATTATACTTACATAATATCAGTGAAGAATTTTAAGATATATCTTAAATAATTTCGACGATCTTCGTTTCCAAGATAAAAATACAATTATCAATAATATTTTTCATGATACCAGAACTTTTAGCAAAGGAATAGCTTTAAATTGATTTATAACTAAATTAATATTGCTAATAAATCTTCTACCAAATATAATTAAATCTCCTTTGAAGTAGAAGTCAATATCCGAAAGGCTAAATTTATTTTTTTCTATAATCCTCAAATTTATGCATTTTGTTTTAGTCATGCTTTTTGAGGCTATTCTTTCTACTCAACACTATAAATTAATAGTACAAAAAGAAAAGGTATTAATCTTTCTTTCTAGCTAAAGGATCTTTGATTTAAAATCTAAAATTTGAATGTAATTATGATTTCATTTTTCTTAAAATAAAGTAATTTAAATAAAATTATTTTGATTTACCAGTAGAAGATAAAAGCTTAGCTTGCTTTCAATTCAAAATACTTCAAACATTTTTTCGTAGATAAAGAAAATGATAATTATAAATATATGATGCTAGCACATTTTTTAAAGTTAATTGAAATAATTTAATTCCAGATTTTTTATTTTTCCTAGATTATTTAATTTTTATTCTATATATTGTCATAATAAAATTTCAAAGATTTAGTCTAACTAAAATTAAGTATATAACCAAATTTCTTTTTAATATAAAAAAATTTATTTAAGTTTATTATTTTATCATTTTTAAGGTCAAAAAATTAATAATTAAATTTATGGTAGAAACTGAGATTGACCATTCTGGACTAAACTTTCTAGTTTTATGAGTAGGAACAAGTTCCTTTACTGTCTCTTAGAAAATCCTTGATCAGAATTATTTTCTGAAGGGAACACTGTCTTCGAGATTATCCGCTCTTGGTAGGGGCTTGAAGTCTGGTTGATCATAGCGATGGAGATAAAATGCCTGTAGAGTCGCTTTTTGAAACTTAATAACTTTAATTAAATTTGGATAAATAAAAGCATTGATAATAAAATAAGCTTTGATACTATTTCCTAAATTGATTAAAGTAATTTAATTAAATATCTAATTATCTATTTATTATAATTTAATAAAATAATGTAAATGGTATAATTTTAATGGCTTATATAAGAGAGAATAAATCTAAACTTAAAGTGGGAAATCGCTAATAAATGTGAAATAATAATAAGAAAGGCAATTATGTTCTTATAACTACAAAAAGTATTATTAGATAGATTTTAATTTATTTCATAAAGCTTTATATAGTTTTGAGCTAATTTATTTATCAAATAAGCAATGCTTATGTTTTCGCAAAGAATTTAAAAAATTTACAGCTTCAGTCTATCTGTAAGCTAATTTAAAGGATAATAGCATGTTTAAATATATCAATAACACTAAATTTAAAGTTAAGTATGAAAGACTTCAAACTAGTTTTCTACGACGCCTCCAGGAAGGAGAGAAAACCAGAAGCCACTCTTAGCCAGTTTTCTTTTACTTAATCCAAACCTTATTCTTAATAATCCGGAATCCAAGTCAAAGAAGAATAGAAGCAATCTAAGAAAGTCACCATGAATTCACCCCATCGTATCAGGAGAAGTCTAGAAAGTAGATGAAGTCTATCTTACGCCAGGAGGTCTCATAGTTCAATCCTTCTGACCGGATGAGCATGGAACAGCTCATCAAAGTGATATTAAACTTCCAGGAAGAGATAAGAGACTAAAGAAGAACAATGAGAAGACAATACAAAAACTTAACCTAGCAGAATGAATAGAATCAAAATTCATCTTCTAGGAAAGAGAGTAAAGTGCCTTTTGGAACATATCAAAAAATCAGAAAAGCTAATCTTAAAATTAGCATCAGAAACGGGCTGGATTGGACAGCAGACTTGAAAAAATAGAAGAGAAACTGCAACAACAATTATAGTAAAATGAACAAAAAATTTTTTCATGGTGATTGAAAAGGAAGATACAAGAAACTTAAAATAATTCAAAAATGATGCTATCATGTCAATTCGTAAAAACATTTATGAAGGAGATGCAAGAAATTCCTAAGTTTCAAGAATCAATATTGGATAAAGCAAAGAAAATAGCAAGGGCAAAAAAGAAAAAGAATCAACTGCATCATAAAAAAATAAGAGAAAGACACTATATAAATGGCCCTGGGAACATCTACAAGAAGAAATCAAAATAGAAAGGAAGATAAAACTGAAAATGATAATACCAAGTGAGAGAGAGTAAAGCGAAAATTTAAAATTTTTTATTACTCCTGGAGTAATCCAGTGATTGGTAAGGAAGAGGTGAAATTCCTCTAAGATTGCCAAACTTAATTTTAATTATTAATTTTTTTTTATTTCATAAATATTATAAAATATGTCTGAAATGTAATTAGATATTTCTAAAATATACAAATATTATAAAATTTCAAAATTTATAGAAATTCCAGAAATTCTTTTATGCTTAAAACTATTTTTTATTTTTGACTTAAATTACTGAAGGATAAAATATAACTAAATCAAGCAATGAGGGAGTTGCTATACAAAATTTTCTATCTTTTAAGAATCTGAAAAATTAATTATTAAACTTAAACCTTTATTTATAAACCTTCGATAAATTAATTTAGAATCTTCGAAGTCATCATATCATTCAACCATTAATTGAAAAAATAAAAGAAATATTAAAATTGTATTTATACACCTTTTTTAGTAGCAACTTGCTTTTTATTATAAATAAAGAAAACTAATATCTGTTAAAATTCAATCATTCAGATATATCATGTTTTTCATTATTTTTAAGAATATAAAATGAAAGTTTGAAAACACAGCAAGCTAGCAAATTATCTTAATTTTAATAATAAGATAAAATTTATTTATTTAAAAATATTCATTTAAATCATTTTTTCCTTACCTATTTTTCACATTTATATTTACTTAGAAAAAAGAAAGCTAAATCTTCTATTTAAATTTAGAATATACTTATTAATTAGCTAGGATAAAAAACTAAAATGATAGCATTGCTAACCATTAAACCTTAATCATATATAATATTGAAAAGTTGAAGGAATAAGGATTTGCTTATTAGAGATAATTTAGCTAATGCTTATTTATTCATTTAGTTATAAGCTCTAAATAAATAAAAAGCATTCATAATATTCAATTTATAAACAAAATAGATCAATTTTTACTTATTGTTTGTGTATTTTATCACTACTTTCTTACTTGAAACACTCAAGATAATAATAATAATAATAGTAAACTAAAAGTAATTAAAGTTTAGCATTCCCTGGATTTTCAACCAGGTTTTTGCTACCATTTTTTTAGCGTGGATGGATACCACGCCATTTTTTTATGTGGATGGAACCACAGAGGATCTTCTGTCTTTTATGTGAATAGTTTTCTCTTGTAAATCCCTGTTTAGGTTATTCAGAGTCTGCTGAGTATGCTTAACGTTCTTTATTGTTCTTTTATCTAAATTTATCTTCACTAATCGCAATTTTGTAATAAGTGTCACTTTGATTTGCAATAATAGCATTGTTTGCCTTGTTTTTTCTTGAATCTCTTCAGAAATACTTTTTTTTCAAGTTAATCGATTCTTTTGATTAAATCTATATTAATCTTTTAGTCATTCTATTTTTCTTAAACGTTTGCTTATGTAGAAACATTTTCGATAATCATATTTTGTTCTTGCTTAAAATTCGATTGAGATTATTCATATAGTTACTATTCCGTGACTAGATTATTCTAAATCAATTATCGTCTAATTATTAGAAGCTCGTTATTTTAATCTTCGATAGTATTCATTAGTTCTCTTATTTTTTCCCCTTGGTTGTAAATTGTTTCCTAATAATTTTGTATTATTGTTTTCATTTGGTCAAGCTATATTTATATTTCGGATTATTTTTATACCTTTACTGGATTCGATTCTATTGTTCCGATTATGATTTTTCCTTCAGAGGAGGAACTTGATTTATCTTCTTCTTGTTGTTGTCTCTGCATTTGTTTCGCAGCTTTCCTTTTTGCGTTCTTAATTTGGTTTTTGGAAAGGCGAATAGATTATTCCATTTTTTTTTAACACTCAAGATAATTTGAAAAAATAATAATAATACTTATTTATTTAAATTATGTGTAACTGGTAGATAAGCCTTAACAATGATTAGTAATTTTAAGATTTAGGTTGGTGTAATTTATCCTCGCTTTGCTTTATATGGATATATAATAATAATGATTTACATTAATTAATATATGCTTAGTATCATATCAATGTAATTAAATGTATTATAAGTATACCTCTCAGAGAAGATGTTTATTTTATATGTACTACTTAAAATAATTATTAGACTAAGTTTACTAATTATTATATTAATTATACTACTTACCTCTTTAAGTTGTCTGTCTAGTTATTCACTTACAATATAATATTTTAGTTTAGAATCCTTAGTAAAAATTAAAAGTGATTACTACACCTAAGAACATACTTGATGCATTTGAGAATATCTAAATGGAAATGAATTTATGCTTGATTAGAGATTTAAGTAGTAATAAATGCTAATTAGTGGAGATTAAAATATTGACTAAGATCTAACTAGAATATTAAAAGCAAGGTATTAAATAAAATAAGCTTATGCTTTTAAAATAGTTAAAGATATATAAAAACTGTTGATATATGAAATTAAAGGTATTAATTATTTATGTTTCAATTAACTTTTATATTTTCTATGTATCTCTACTAAAGTTAAGTCTGCTTTAATAAAATGGAAGCTAAATTATCAATCTTGCTAATTATTTTAGCTATAGTCAAGATAAATGCTTTAAAAATTGTTTTTCTAAATGAATATCGAATAAGTCAATCTTATGATGTCAACTCTTCTAAAGAAGAAAAGGAAGAAACTTTAAGCAACCACTTTTAAAATATGCAAAGGTTTAGAAATTAAGATATTTGATTAGAATTTGAGTAAATAAAGATAAATAGAAATATAACTAAAAACTTTAACAATTTTACATTAAAGTGAGAGAAATTATAACTAGACGTGATCATTGATATGACAAAAAGCTATCAACTTACCTATTTAATTTCTATTTGAGCTCATTAAAATAAGATAATTCACATAGTTTCAAAGGAGTAAAATAACAAAATTATTTAAAATAGTAAGTTCAGTCATTTTATCCTTCCTTCAACTGAATCTCTTACTGAAGTAATAATAAAATTCTTAGAATAGTTTAAATGAAAATCCTTGGGATATTTCACTGATTAATTTACAGGTAACGAAATTTCAAAAATCCAATAAACTCTAAGAAATTTAGAATATTAATGAATAATTCCTGCTTTTGGCGTTGAAAAGATAAATATTGGAATTATTTCTTAAGATATTTAAATAAAAGGAATAAGGAAATTTTATAGTACTATTAGTTATAATTTCGAATCCTTTTTAAATTTAATTTCGCAATAAAACTATGAAATCAAAGCTTTTATAATGAATATTTAAAACTCCTGGTAAATATGAAATTTACCTAATATCTAGACTATAAACGGATTTATAGGTTTTAGCTTTGGAACGGAAATTACTAGAAATGAGATAGAATACTAACTTCATTGTATAGACCTATTTTTAGAGTAAATTGCAAAGGCATTAAAAGAGTAGAAATATATCAACAATGAATTAGTGAAAGATTTAATATAGAAGCTATTTTCTAGTCAAAACATTTAGCTTTAAATTTTGAATGTATAATTTAATAAAATTAAAGTAGTGGGAATTGTTAATTTAACATCCATAGTGTATTAGGAATAAATAATTTGGCCTGATGGAACTACTAACATACCAGACAATAGTTTAATTGAAATTCCAATTAGCATGGTGGCGGACAGAAAAAATTCTGATGGAGTTGACGTGTCATGAGTAACTTATTACTATTGAGGAAGAGAGTATGGCGTTTATTATGTTAATAATGTAAATAAAATAATGCCCTATTATAGCTTAAAATAAGCCGATATTTTTACAGGAGCTGAGTATTTTGATTATGATTATGTCTACAAAGAATGAAGCTAAAAAAAGTAAAAATATGGTCTACTTCATTACATGCCAGAAACAAGTTCTAATTCTATAGATCTTTATCACTTTTTCGAATAGCAAAACTTTACTATAACATGTATCTCTGGTGATAATGCAGCTCCTGATTTATCAAATAAATAAAAATATCCATACTTTGTACGATCAATTCCTTCAGATGCATATTCAGCAGTTTTAGTTGCAAGAACTTGTTATATGTAAGGATGAACAAAAGTAGGAGTAATTTATTAGGATACAGCATGATAAAAGGGAATATATGATTACTTTGTTAAAGAATCAAGTCACTTCAGTATAAGCATAGCTAATAAAAATAGAATAGTAGGTGACATTAAGTCCTAGACTAGCAATGAATCATGGAAAAATATAGTAAAGGAAATATACTAGAAAACTAGAGTTGTTTTGATTATTGTTTATGAAGATGATGCCAAAATAATAATAAAGCAGTTTTATGAATAGGGGGCGAGAGAGGGAGACTTTTTATTCATTTCTTTTTCCTGACTAACCGAAAATTTTGTTTCATAAGATAAAGAAGTAAGTAAGATTCAAGCAGTAGTAAAAGGAGCAATATAATTTACTCCTGCTTATTTATAGGGAGATTTTGGGTAAAGTATAAAAAAGTAAATTTAGGAATATTTTAAAACCGAGCAGTTAACTAATTATGCCTTCACAGAATTCGATGCTCTTCTTTTGGGAGTTCATGCTTTGCAAAGTTTGATAAATAAAGGATAAAATTACAAGAAATAGGAAAATATCATAGAAGCAGTTAGAAACGCTAAATTCATAGGAGCAACAGGAAAAGTAAGTATCGAATCAACTTCGAATGATAGATCCGCACTGCCATGAAGTATAGAAAACTATCAAAAAAATGAAAAAGGGACTTGAAACATTTAAACTATTGGAATTTATTGTTTAACATGCGATGTCATTTTTAATTTCGAAAAGCATTTTATGTGAGGAGATGGAAGTACAGGAAGTTTTGAAGATAGTTGAAATTTATAATGCCCCTTTAAAGAAAGAGAAAGATAAACATTTACGTAAGGTGAAATAGTGCAATTCGTGACTTTAATTAGCATGTTAATATTAGTTATTTCAATTTCTTTTTGAGAGATAAGAAAAAGAAGTGACTATTAATTTGTTAAACTGAAGAGAGTATATGTAATGTCCAGCTGGGATTTTATTTATATTTTACATATTATTTTATATAATTTGTAAATCGCTTCAGTTGGTCCAGACTTCTCTGATTATAGTTATTTAGTAGAATTTATTGTTAGCTGTGCAAAACTTGATTTCGTAAATATTTTTGGAGCATCTGAAAACAAGCAATATTCCAATCAATTAGTTGCATGTGTCATAGCTTCTTTGTGATTAATTAGCCTTTTGAGTATTATGCGAAAGTTAGAATTTTCCAATAATTTATTTCTTTATTTAATTGGAAGTATTTCTTATTATTTAGGCCCATTTTTAACTTACAGCTTTTTTCTACCTTTGAACTGAAATTTTATGGATTTATTTATCTGCGTTGAAGGCTTTGACTAAAATCATAATGGATCTCTCGAATTTTCTGAATCATTTCACTATAAAGATTGTAACTGAAAATGTTGATAAGGCAATCACCTCTTTTTCGTGATAGTATGCTCTATTTCCTTCATTATCTATACAATCTTAGGAACTAAAACCCTTCTAATGTGGTAAGAACTATATGGATACTTAAACAAGATAAAGTACAAAAAGTAATGACTAATAAGCTTTAGAGTGTTCTAGTTTATTCTAGTTACTTTGAATTTACTAGTTGAAAGGTAGAACAAATTAGTTCATGTTGTGCTTTATTTAATGACTTTAACATTTCTAATTATCTACATTTACAAAGCATAGCCTTGCTGCTACCCTAAACTAAATTCTTGAATGCTAATATTTCTTGGTTGTAACTTTTGAATTTCAATAGTATAAATAATTAGAATGGAACTTTCTTCCTATAATATCGTTAAAAAGTTCTACATTTTAGCGAATGGACTAGGATGCATCTTAATAATTATAATAGGGTTTAAATTACAGATTAAATAAAAAACCTTAATTACTATCTTTGAGTTAGACGAAACTTATTTATTTAGATGAACCTTTTAATGCAAGAAAAATAAAAATTTGCTACCTAAATATATCATGAATCAGTCTATTTTCCTTAATTTCAGGTAATTCTTAGCTTTTAAGATACTAAATGACGAAAATTTTTTGTTTGAGTAAGAAAATTTTTCTCTTAGGCTTTATTTATATCACAACGTCATAAATAATGAATAGAACTAGTTCTTATTTTTAGAATAATAAAGCATTAATCTTTCAGAGCAAACTAGCAATTTGAAAAAAATTAAAGAAAATCAAAATAAAACTTTGGAAGAAACAAGAGAATAACTTTAAAAAAGTTAAGAAGCTAAAGCATATCCAACTCCTAAATCTTCATATAAAAATTAATCTTCATAAATTATTATTCAACAAAGTGGCTCAAATAAAGGAATAAAACTTTCGAAGGTATAAAAGGTAAAATAAGTTGAGGATCTATATGAGAGCGAAGACCATTAAAATGATAAAGCATATGACTAAGAGTAACTCTTTACACTACCTTAATAATTTTTAATAATTTAAGCAATATTTAAAGCTTCAAACATATAAAATCATTAATTCTCTATTAAAAATCCAAAACCTAAACAATTTCAATTTGACAGTCCGCTCTTGATATAATACCTTTTTGTTAATTCTGCTATAAGATAAAATTGATTCTTATTAAAGGCATAAAGTTTAATAAATATGATAAAACAAAAGTTTAAGAAATGAAGGAAAGTTAAATTTAAAATAAGAAAGTCTCAATTATAAAAATAAAGGAATAAATTAAGTAATTAACTTATTAATTTCATCCTTTATAGCACTTAATAAACATCTAAGCTTTATTATAAGCATAGTCATAATTTAATAGCCTAAATATTAAATTAAAGCTATTATTATAAATAATCACTAAATCAAATATAGAAAATTTAGGATTCTAAGATAATTTTAGGGTAAAGCAGATTAAGCTTTAATTAAGATATAAATATAAGAAGCATTAAATATAATTGATTATTGCTAAACTTAACTAGCTGTTTTTAGAGATTTTAAATATGAAATATGTTTAAACTTTAAAATAATTTTCAATAATAATTACCTTACATATTTCATAATCAAGCTTCGGATGGGGAGGGTATAGAAAGATAGCTTACTAAATTAGGAGTTTTAGATGATTAGGGTTTAGATCTCTTTAATTAGAGATGATATTGATGTGAAAATATAATATATGTGATTGACTAAAGCATACCTTATAATATATATAAATTATAATAAATTTAATTATAAATCTAAAGTCTACATTTGTAGGATAGAAAAGCTATTATTTAATTATAAGGAGAAAATACTAATGTATAAAACATTAAAATAAAAGCATACTATAATCAAATAATAATGTACTTAATTCAATTAAGCAAGAAAGAAACTAAATAATAGTAAATCCATACATTTAGTATATCATTCTTAATATATAAAATACTTATTTTTTTAATTTATATATAGCCTAACCTTCTCATAATAATTCAATGCAATTTTCAACTTTTCTAAAAATTAAATTTTTGTACTTTTTATCTCTTAATTAAGCAAAAATATTAAGTTTTAGGATTATTAATGAAGATTTCTTAGGTTATATATAATTAATTATCCTGTTTTGATGCTTAATCTTTTAATTATAGTAATAAGCTTTTTATTATTCATAACTGCTACTATTTTTATCTTTTTATTATAATTACATTTTAAAGGTATAATTAAATTTAAGAATCTATGCATCGTTTTTAGTAGCTAAAATAATAAGCTGACAGTATAATAGATAAAATTAAAGAGTACAATTGAATAAAAGTATAATAATAGAGTATATGATTTAAGAAATAAAGCTAGTTCTTAATAAATAATCTATCAATAACTTAAAAGTATATAAGCTAAATTTATTTATAAGAAATATCTAAATTTGATGAGTAAATATATAATACTTCTTTATCATCAAACTGTATAGGATTTTAAAATCTACATTTTGTAAAATCTAAGCAAAGAACAATAAACTTTAAAAAATTGTAAGTTAAAATCACGAAGAAGGATTATGCTTCATATACACCTTAAATGAAATTAAACTTTGTTGTAAATATTAATCTAAAGAGCCTTTTAAACATTCCAATAATTAGAAATGCTAGGAATAGACAAATGAGCATATCAACCTTTTTGAATATTTGTATTTATTCTTTAATAAATACAGTTAATGATACATATTGGATCCTAATGGATAACTATTAATTTTCTTTATTTGATATTAGTCCTATTAATTTCTAGATTTTCTTTAGTTAGAGAATTTGTATAATTAATTGAGCAATTTAGTTTGAAGATGTATTAAATAGTAATAAATTTACTATTTGAAGGAAATTATTGTTTTAGAACTGGCTTTATTTCACTATAATTAGCAAATTACTAAGAAACATAAATAGAAGATAGCTAAGCTCGCTAAGATTGCTATAAAGACTAATGAAAGATAAAAATAAATGCCAAATGCTTAATAATTTTAAATACTTGGATCGACTTAATATTTATAAACAAAAAGCTATATTAAAATTCTTAAATAAATAAAGGAAATTTCTAGAATAAATTATTTAAAGCATGCTAATACTTTCTTAAGTTAAAAGCTATAATTCTATAGCAATAAGGGTATACCTTAGTGTCTTTATAATTTAAGATATTAGATGCTATTTATTTAAATTTTAGCTTCAGATAAGTTAAAAAATACATTTATAAATACACTTGAGAGAATCCTGCTTTTTAACTTAAAGCTTTTCTTTTTAATTATAAAGTTGAATGAGTCAATAAAATTATAATATGCTTTAAGTTTAATCAAAAAAATAAAATTTATTATTCTTTACACAGTGAAGGGTCAATATCTACTAGAAAATTCTATAAACTTAAATCCATTTAAACTGAATAAATGCATTAAGTATGCTTAATAACAATAATCATACTCTATAAACAAAAGAACAATATTAATTTAACTCTTGAAATAAACTCATAATACTTATATGGTAATTTTGTTTAGATTAATATAATAATAAGATCTATTTAAAAAATTTGATTAAATACTTAAATATTAGAACAAAGGATATTAAACAAACTTAATTCCTACTTTCTAATTTGTTTGATGCTTTTAACTTTTGAAATTTTTAAATAAAAGGAAGATTTAAAATATTTCTTTGAAAATGGCTTTTGATTTAAGTTAAATTCAAGATAAACTAGTTAAGATTATAATAAAAAGTAAGGAGGAATAGTAATTTTGAAATTTTTTGCAATTATAATGTAATGAATGTAGTTAAATTAATAGGATAAGCCAACTAAGATATTTATTTAAAGTAATTAATACTTTTTGCAAACTTTTATTTTACGTAAAATACTTGCAAATCCTATATTAGGAACTAAATGATATAGCTTTTACTTGTAATTCTAAAATAAAATTAAAATTAAGCTTTTATAATTTTACGCTCCTAGGGATATAAGTTATTTATGTTTTGCATAGCTTTAAAGTCAATTAATAAGACTTTATTTAAAAATAAAAAAATTTGGTATTTACTAAATGAAATGTTTTTAATCTAACCCTTTTAACTAAAGAATTTAGATATCCATCAAATTAAATATTTAGCTTATTAAGATAAGGATAATTATTGCAATAAAAGTAACTAGAAAGTGTATGAAAGATTGAACACTAAGATGTTTCGTAATATTTAATCAAGTTATTAAAATAATATCTATCATTATTTTAAATAAAAAGGATTAAGATAATTAAATTGTCTGAGTAATTAGACATTAACAAAATAAAAGACTCTCTGTTGAAATTTGTCTATTAATAAACTAGTAGTCTAATTTATAAAACTTACATATAAAATTTGCTATGGGATGAAGATGGAAAAATTTGTTAAAAATGCTAATAAGGTTTTGAGATAGATTCTAATAAAAAATGTAGAAATTGCAATTAAGTGCCAAAAATTGCATATAATGCGGCTAAGGAAAATGTACTAAATGCAATAATTATCTTCTTTCATATGAAGAATAATGCTGAAAAAATTGCCCTTTATCTACATTTCTATAGCAAGATAGTTGCATAAAAAGTACCTAGAACTTTCCTTATTTTAAATTGTGTGATCAAGATAGATGTTTAAAATGTGATAAAAGACACTTTCTGAAGTATAACGAATGTCTTAACTGTACTAATCTTGATGATAATTAAGAAACTTGCTAAGACCAAGCTTGTGTTTCATGCAAAAACATTATAAATTATCATTCTAGACCAATAAGTGTGATTTGATATGTTCTGAAGATGAATAAGATTATGATAAAGATAGAAAATGCTCATTTTGCAACTTAAGTATTTCAAATTGCTCAAAATGTTCCATTAGCACTATAAAATGCTAAAAATGCTCAAGTTCTTATCAACTATTTTATGAAACTTCTAAGTGCATTTTACCAAAATAAATGAAGAAGTTTAGCAGAACAATTAATCAGCATCAAATTCAGTTTCAGATTTAAAATTAAAAGATAAATAAAGAAAATTGAAAATTCCCGAGCCTATATAATTCATTTAGTTGTAGCAACCGGAATGATTACTTTAGTTATGCTTTCAGGTTCCACTAAGACTTGTTACTAACTATGAATTCCATATTGTTTGGATGAAATGATTTTATATACAGGAATGGTTTCAGTTATGATGCCTAAGTTTTGCAAGATCTATACTTAGTAAGTACAAAATTTTAAACTCTCATTCTGAAATAGCTTGGATTTTACTTAAATTCTAAGTAGAAATTACAAACAGAAATTTGTTATAATTTATAAATACAAGGAACAAAATCTGCGACTTTCCTTTCAAATGGTTTAGGGTAAATAATTTATTTTGTCTTTTACTGCTTTATATTTATATTTCCTTTGAAAAGCCTAGCACATATAAAATAAGTTTGGTTGTTACTTACAGGAAACTTACTAAAATTATAAATTTTCTGTGTTCATAAGGCTTCTTTTAAATCTTTCTTTTGGTCTGATGACTTCGGTTTTACTTTAAATTAGATTTACAAGTTTTGCTGATGCTTATGTGGGTTTAATTGCATTCTTTCTTAAAAAATCCTAGTAAGCTATAATTTAGATTCTTTTTTTATTTTTATGTTTCCTATAATTTTAAAACTTAGAAATTTCTAGAAGGCCTTGGTAAAAGTTTAGCCTAATTAAGTGCAGAACACGAAAACAACTTTCTTTAAGATTTAGATAATATAGAATTACAGAAGCTTGCTAGCGGAACTAAAAAAATGAGACAGTATTTACTGCTTATAATTCTACAGCTTATTTCTAATAAGGAGAATATTTCAAGCCTTCATTATAATAATGGGATAAGAATAGCCAGAGTTCTAAATTTCAGCTAGTCCAATTCTTACTTTTGTTTACATGGCTTACATTTGTATATTTAGGCCTTTAAAAAGCAAAATAGAGTTAATCTTATAGTAATAAATGAAATCCTGATCTTAAGTCTGTTTTTGTAAAATTCTCTTTACATTAATTAAAAACCAGAAAAATAGGATAGATTTGCATTCGCAATTATCTTATTCACTTTCTTGATTGAGATTGGAGATTGAATATATGCATTCTTAGTCCTTCTTTGCAACTTTTATTAATATATTAAGCAAAAATTTACTAGTAGAGAGTTTGAAAATAGGGGAGAAAACATTCCTAATTGTAATAAAATTAACTAAAGTAAACTTATAAAACACTTAAATAGATATTTTATTTAACTATAACGAAGAAATCAAGTAAACTAATTTTGATTTTCCAAGTGAAGAAAATACAAGGAAAGATTGATAAATAAACAATTAATTATAAAAACTAGTAAGGATTTTATTAGATTAGAAAGAATTGACATAACATTAATAAATCTAAAACCCAAGAGCAAACTTCAAGATACTGATAAGATAAAACCAAAAGAGATATTTAGCATTTATAAATTAAGGCTTTTAAATTCTTTACTATATTAATAGTTCTATGATTGACGCTTCAATTTTAAACTTATCTCTCATCCTTTTTCTTTTTTCTGAGGCGCTATGGTGGGGGATAATGGAAGTTTTAAATTAATCCTAGACTAAAATATTTTATTGTCTTTATTTTAATTAACATGCTATTTATAAAAGGTTCTTAATAGACTAGTCTAAATAGTAGCTTTGTCATATCTCGACAAAAGTTTTCAATTCTAAGTAACTTTTAATTTAAATTAATTAGATTTAAGAAAGATCCTACTTTATATTAGACTTGCAATTTATTAAATTTTTATTATATTATCAAACATATTATTATATTATTAAATCGCCATAGTTATTCGAAGGTGAACAACAAGGGACGGCTTCATCAGAGGTTGGGGAAACTAAGTACCCATAATCGACTTTATATCTTCCTCTGCTTTGGCTTGGCCTCAAGATATCTGCTAGTTTGACCTTCGGCATCGGCTTATTTTAGTTTTTAATTCTGGAAATAAAAGGAAATTATTTTTGCGAGCTTCATCAGAGGTGGGGAATTTAAGTACCCATAATTGACACATGTCGTCTTCTGCTTTGGTGATGCAATGAGACGCAACCCTGCCATGTTCTTGAACCTCCAACAAGTATTAAAGATTACGAGTATTCTGAAATTATATCAGTATTGAACATTTTTATCAGTACTGAATAATTATACCAGTATTGAACAAGGTTTATCAGTATCTGATAATTTTATCAGTAACAAACATTTTTGTCAGTATGAAACATTTTTTAAAGAGCTGCGCACCAACGAGAGTGCTACGCGCTCTATAATCAAATTTATTTATTTATTTAAAATTCTTTCAGCGAACTTTTTAATTTATAATATAGACGTAGAAATATAAATAAAGATAAAGCTTTTTCTCTTTAGCTTTTTAATTAATTTTATCTAAAAAAATTTATTATTTTAAGCGCTTTTCTTCATTTAATCCTTTTCTTCTAAATATATAATACTTTTTGTTAATGATTTGGCTATTTTTATTCTATTTAAATAAATTGTACAAAATACTAAATTAATTTAAAATTTTATCGTTTTCACGATTCATCTGGATATTATAACTTACTAATGTAAATGAATAAGATTTAAATTTACTTTCTTGTATATCATTCTGATTATAAGTGTTTTAGAAAATTAGAAATCAGAGATTTTTTCATTCACCTTTCTCAGTTTTTTTTTTTAAGTAAGCCTATTTCGATAAAGTGCTTGCATTTAATCATTATTTTTTACAATTTATCCTTTGAACATATTTGAAACGAAATCTTTTAGTTATAATTGTCTTCTAATGGGAGAACTATGTAGATAGCTTTAGTTATTTATAAAATGATTTTTCGAATATAATCCCATAATTTCTTTTTCTATGAATGACATTCTACAATTATTTATTTTTTTAAATATGCTAATAATCTCTATACTCCACAATACGAATCACAGAATACTTTATTAAAAATATCATATTAAGGTTTGATATAGCTTGTTACTAAGCTACTTAAAATACAAATATAAATTATTTCTAAAATAATAGTCTCATTTAATATTTTAAATGTAAGTCTTTAATATGTTTTGGTATTTATATCTAACTCTATAATTAAAAAGTTTGCTGTAGTAAATGCAGAAATTCCACTTAATTGTCTTTAAGCAATTTCTATTAATTTTATTTTAACATTTGCTAAATAATTCCTAGCTATTGCTATCACCTTAAAGATATATACAACATGCTAATACATTTTCTTACTGTTTTAAAATAACTTAGTTAGCTCTCCTTACTCACTAAAAGAAAAGTTAAGTCTGAATTGGAATTCTATTATAGATTTAATGGATAGCTTTATGCGTGAAATAGTAAACCTTGTTTGAACATATCTCTCAAAAAGCATTAGTTTGCAATCTTTCAAACTAAAGCCATTGAAATTAGAATTAAGACTTTGTGATGTTTAATTTACATTTCATGGTTTATTGAGCATTAAGTAAAGAATTACCTATATAATACCTTCTGGTACATACTCTTGGAAGTAAAAGGTATATAAAAATATTTTTAAGCTATTGGTTAGAAAATTTAAAGTTAGCTAATAATAACTTAGATTAAACCCTGGAGACTCGATTCATTAACCACTTTAGTTTTAAAATTTTATTCCAGTTTCTTTATTAAATCGCTTTATATTTTAACTCTAGTTGAATTAAAATCCTTATATATTATTAAAAATACCGGTATTAAAAATTGTTAGACAGTATAATAGAGAAATGGGTATAAAAGAGGCTAAAGATATTTGATAATAGATTATAAGTTAGATTTAGATATTAAAATATGATTAAGGGGTATTTATTAAAGTATAAATGCTTAGAGAAGAAGTTTATAGTATAAAATTAATGCTTTAGAATCTATTTCATCAAAACTCTTATTTCGTTAGTAGTATAATATCTGTATATACGAAAAAGAATCCTTTAAGATAGATAAGTTAATGGTGTATTATAGAAATTATACTTCAATCTATATAGTAATTTTTACTCTGAGTCTCTTAAGACATAATACGATAGTAGTTATAAAACTACAAAGCAGCTTTATTTGTTCTCTAGATAGTTATTATAAAGGTTTAATGTTGTAAGATCATACATTTGAGTTTATCGATTTAGTTTGAATTAGGAATATAATTGGTTTAACTATCCTATATCTATGATAAGCCTCCTTTTATATGCTCTTAACTCTTAAATATTATTTAAATTTCTCTTTATTGTTAGAATTTCTGTTCTTTATGGATTATTAATAGTTATTTCTTACAAAATACTTGCAAGAATAGCTATTTAAATCTCTTCCTAAATTTATTTAAATAAATAAGAATTTGCACTAAGATTGAAGATTAAGAGAGAAAGATGGATTCTTATTGAAGTAGTTATTTTAAGCAAGTTTTATGAACTTAAAGACTTAATAGTTACAAGAGAGTAGAAAGTTGATTGTATAAAAATATCTTAAGTATAGATGAATAAAGAAAGTAAAGAAATAGAAATTTGCTCTTTTGCAAGTTGCTTAATTGATTAGATTAAAAAATTAAATGATTCAACTTGATAGAATAACTTATATATATCAATATTTCATAATCAATAAAATAGTTATTTTATTCTAGGTTCAAATTAAATCTAATTATCCATAAATCGCACTAAATAGATTCAGATGCAAACAAAATTTTTGTCTATTAATTCCAATTTAGTTATATCTTAGATCCTTTATTAGCTTACTATTTATAAAAACCCTAAATACATTTTTTAAAGTTTTTCTTATCTAATTCTATTTCTTTTTATTTCTAAGTACATAGACATTTTATCTTAAATCATATAACAAATAAATTTAAATTTCCTGTTTTCAGCATATAAGCTTTAAATCTTTCGATCTTATCTTATATAAGATAATCAAGCTTATTACTTAATGTATATAAGAATAGTTATTATTTATATAAAGAACTGCTTAAAACTTTTCAAGTGTTTTCTTTATTACTCTCACTAACCTTCAAATCTTAGAAAGATTATTCTTCCCTCTATATAAATACTTACTTCTATTACTCCGCATTTCTAATCTATCTCTGAGCTAAGCTTTTCTATGCTTTCCTTATTTTTTTCCTAAATAATTAGTTTTTCACAAGTTAATACTTAATTAAGGTTGCTAAAAGTGATGTTATTTCTTTCAATATTTTAATCATTGACAATAGTTTCTTCATTAAAAAAACTTAAATAATCTTAGCTTCGTTCTTTTCCATATTTTTACTAATTAAGCAAATTTTTAGAAACTAAATCTTGCTTAATTTTCTTAATAGCTATCTAGTACTTAGGGTTATTCTCTAATTCATAATTTTGAATAGCTTTGTTAATTTATTGCTATATAAATATCTTACTCTCGATGTTTAGCTTAGTTAGATGCTATAATTCCTTTTGTATGATGAATCTAAAAATCTTAGTATTAAAGTTAATGCTGCGAAGCATAATAAACAGATTAGAAGAAATACTCCATAAGCTATACCTTGCATTGATTAAACTCTTTTGCTTATATAATTTTCTTTATCACATCTATATTTATAGTCTATGTCTAGTTTCGTATTCTGAATACAGTTTTCAAAACTTTCAGGAAATAAATCTTCACAGCCAAGCATATAAATGCTTATTAGTCCATGCAAAAATAAACAGCTGGGGAGCATATTTAAGGCCTTTTAGTGAACTTTTATTTAAGCGAATTTTTCCCATTTAAAATATCGCTTTAATAAGAATTTGTCTGATAAGAGTCTTACTAGAGTAGCGCCAAAAACACAAAAGTTAAGGATAGGAATTCCTGTTGAATAAAGCTAAGCAGCAAATATAATGCTCAGAATCTTAGCATAATTAAACGAAATTATAATCTTGGGATTTATTTTTATTCAGCTGAGTCATTTACTTAATCTATTTTACCTTCTTTGCATACTTTAAGTTAACTTACTTAGAGGTCATTACACTAATAAGTTTGATAGAGCTGGAAAAAATATCAAAATAAATAGTGTTAAAGTTATCTAGCTTCCAATATCTAAATATCACATGCGCTTAAAGTCGTCATAGCTGTTATTGAAAAATTAATTTTTCTTGTCTTTGGAAATCCAATAAGGCAATTAAGCATTTACAATGGTTTTCATCAATCCAATATTAAAAAATTCAATAAAAAACATAATAGATAAGAAATCATGTGCTTCCTAAATACTCTCCTATATTTGAAAATACTTGGAAATAAATTTTATAATTTTAAGTGAAATTAAATTGGCCATTATTATCACCATGGAAGAAAAATACATCAAATTCTATTTTATGTCATAATGATCTACATAATGCTAGCATCATCTTCCTACTTTGTTATTTTCAAAGGCATCTTCTTAGAAAGAGCATCAGCAAAAATAAGCATTCGATCCTTCTTCATAATTTTTTTAAGCTTCCTCAAAGGTATAGAAGTAACTAAACTCTCTACTTATCCATAGATGCTAGCAATCTGATTGATTTGGAAGTTCGTAATATTTTTAATAACTTAACACTTAAAATATGCACAAGGAAACCATAACTGTAATAGATACTGAAAACATAAATAAAGATACCAGCATCTTTTTTCTTTTTTGGATTTCAAGATTTTCAAATTTGATATCTTAAGGTTCTACTCAGTCATTATTTAAAATATGAAATTAATCTATAAAACTTTGGAACTTTTAATCCTTTATTTAGCATTTTCTGCATTTCTAATATTATTTAAAAAGATTTTTACTATGCTCATGTTCAAAAACTACGAACACTACATTATCATTCAAATCATTATAAGATTTTGTGTTTATAATGATAGAAAGTATTTTTCTTCCTATTAAATCATTTTAGAAACTTAAAAACTGAATCTTGCTTTAAATTTCTTAATTTGCTTCAAGAGTCTGAATTCTTTCATTTATATTATGTTGCTTTTAATAAAGCCATATTAAGTTATTTGTTTTCTTTAAGACAATTACTTGCTTTACTTTTCCAAATCTATTTTAAATTATTTGTTTGAGATTTTCAATGTCAATTTTTTATTCTTTCTTGAGCTTCAATTGCACAGTAAAGTTAGAAGCTAACTTTCTCCTTTAGTTTCAGTTTTAAATGAGTAACTTTAATCTGATATTATAAAAGATAATTGAAAGTAGAAAAACTATCTGACTGGTGATATCTACTATAATAATGTCTTTTTTGAATTTATTATTATAGTCGATATATCCTTCTTCTAATTTCTCTTGCTAATGGCTTGCTTTATACTAATAATATTCTGCATCGTTAGGCTTATTTTGATAGAAATAAAAAGTATCTTCAGTAAATCATAATATTGATGATCCTGTTGTGTATAAGTTAGCTATTGTGATCTTATCAACAAAACTCGATTAATAGTCGTTTAATCAACCGCTTCATTCTCCCCCTCTGTAATTATTTACAATAGAAACTATGCTAATAGCACTAATAACTAAAAAAGTTATGCAGATAAACTTCAAGAAGTCAAAATAAAGATCTATCTAAAAATAATTCTCGTCTTCATTTACAAATCCTAAAACAAATATTCTCCTTCAAGACCATTTAGGTGTTTAGGCATAATTTTAAAATATTTTATTAGAATTTTCCCTTTGAGAGGATTTATTTAATCTTTACTGTTTCATTCATTTTTTTCAAATACTTTTTTTACCAGATTTTCTCCAAACTAATTAGACAATTATTGCTGAAAATATGGTAATTGAAGATAATGCTAGACATAAAATACGATTTAAAGGCATTTTTTTTCGTGTATTATATACATCATTATTATACCCTTATTTTAAATTTTAAATTTAAACGAATTTTTCCTATAAATAAGCATCGGATGAGCCGCAAGCTCCATTATCTCAATTACATGCAGGAGTGTAGCAACCTCAATGGCAAAAGGAATCATTTATAAATGGAGTGGGACAAATACAAGTGTCTAAGCAATCCCCTCCATCTCAGCCACATTGAGCAGTATTACACTCGATATTACAATATCCATCTTACAAAAAATAGGCTACTTTATAAATTTCACAATCACATTCAACACCTCAGCATTCATCACTATCCATACCACAAGATGGATTATTACAGTATGTTTCGCAATGTCCATTATTAGTAAAAAGAGAGCAAAGGGTCATATCCCAACAATTTGATTATTCAGTTCCTGTACAATCTCCTTAGTCATAATTACATTCGGCATAATTACACTAAGGCTAGCAAGCACCGTTTCCTAAAAAATAGTTTTCGCATTGAGGCATACATTTTTGACAGTCTAAACCATCATAGTTGCATGCTTCAACCTAGCAAGAGATCTAGCAAAAACCGTCATTTATTTAAGTTGAAGAGCACCCTTCACTACATAAGTCTTAACAATCTCCACCATCAAATTAGCACTCAGTAGAATTACATTCAATATTGCAATATCCATTACCAATATTTATAAAATCACATAAATCATTACAAGGTCTACAATCCCCTCCATCCATCAAACATTCAAAATTAGCACATTGCAACTAACAAATTTTATCTTAAAGTAAAGAATTATTGCAACCTTTTCTACATTATGACATAACTCTCTAGCATAGCACAAAAAGTAATATCGGAACTAAAATATTCATTTGATTAAGAATTTTCATAGTTGTAAAGAAAATAAAAATAGATTTAAAAGTTATGATCATAATAAAATTTACCTCTTAGCAAATAATAATATTTCATATCTCTTTCAGCTATATAACTTATATACAATAGATAGCTATTCAACCATCCTATTTTTCCTTTTATTTCAAGTTTTTTAGCTTTAATTATTTCATTTATAAGTTTAGTTTATAGAACTTATAGCTGCATATAAATTAATTAAATTTCAAAAAATTAGCATAGCATTAATAACTAGCAAGTCACCTCTAATGAAACCAAATAGGATGTAATAGACATGATTTTTGAGTTAATTGTATAAAATGTATACAAAGAGTAGAAAAAGAAAATATGATTAATAAATTAAAAATTAAAAGCTGATTATAATCTTTCTATTAATGGGTGATTAAAAACACTAAGTACTTATAACTTTAATTGTAAGAAGGATACTTTTTCTTGTAAGTGAAAAAGAAAAGCTACTAAAATAGACATAAAGGTAGTTATAAAATCTATTAAGCACAAATAAATGTAAAATTTAAATTAAGATTTGTTAAATTGAAAATAGGCTTATAAGAGTTAATTTTGTAAGATCTTTAAATTTAAGAATATTTAATAAATTCATATTTCATAGTTATTTTTATTATAAAGGTAGTCATAAAATAACTAATTTTAATTAAAACTTAAGTTTATTTTTATTTCCAGTCTGTTATTTTTTTTAATTTACCATCTTTTATGAAAGTATAGATCTGATTTATATCTATGCTCAATACTTAAGCTTTTGATATTTAATTTTCGAAAAATAATTGTTTTGTTTAAAATTACATATCTATTGCTTAATTATAATGCTTATTTTATTTTCTAAATATTTGTATGTTCAATTTCTAATTTTTTAAATTTTTTAAATTTTTCATTAATGCTACTCTTAAAAACTCTATTGTTTAAATCTTCTTTAATATACAATAAAATAATCCTCTAACTTTGCATTAGGATAGCAATAATTAATTTAAAGTGTTTATTTAATATGATGAGATATATATCTATTTTATTTTCGAATAATATTCATCATATTCCTTAGAAACTGATTGCTTTGGATTTAGAAATTGACTTAGATTTTAAAATTGATTAAAGTATTTGAATTCTTAAAGAAAGGACTAATTTATAGCAACTTATTTGAGATTTAATTTTTAGTTTATTTAAGTTTTAATAAAAGGTTTTTATTTGACTATATCTATCTCATCAATTACTTTCTTAGCTTTTAAATCTTTTTGTTTCATTATTTTGAGCTATCACCATATAAATTCTCATGTGATTATTTCCATTTCTCTTACTATAAATTCGTCAATAAAAGGATAAAGTCTTTACTTAAGAATAATTAAAGGTAAATAGTAAAGCAAAGAATTGATTACATCAAACTTATAATTATAGATAGGTGAGTATCTACTTTCTTTATCTTCACTTAGAAAATTAAAAAATTAATATAAAAATAACTAGAGCTTAATAACTCTTATAATATTAAAATATAAATGACTTAAGTTTACTTTATCTTATTATAATTAGATTGGTAAAACCCACTTTACTCTACCAAATATAAGTTTAAAAATTAATTATTTTATATGGATGTGTAATCCAGTCTTATATGAGCTTAGTTTACTCTGCTTGGAGAATTGATATATCTTAAATAATTGTAATGATATATATAATATTTTAATTTTCTACCTATTTGGAAGTTTATAAATTCACTATAAGTTTATGTTTTAAATAAACGCATGTCTGCTAGGAAATTCGTTACTAGATTCATTAGGTTTTAAAAAACTATCTTCAAGTATATTAGCTATATAGTAGGATTTTAATAATTGTTAATATAATATAATTAATGAAATATAATAGCTACCTTAAAAATAACTATTAAGTGTATTTATTTAGTATTAGTGCTATTAATTTTTAAACTTACTTCAATATAAGAAAGTTTATATATCTAAATTAAGCAATGTTTATTTGAAGCTGTATTATATAGAAATATTTTACTAGTTGTAATGAAATATCTATCAAATAATTTCATTTTCCTAGCATTTACAAAAACTAAGAATATAAAAAGAAGATAGCTAGGCTTATTTTAAGCTTATATTAAATTAAAGAAAGATAAAAATTAATTTCTAAATGCTTAATAGAGAAAACATTTAAAACAATTTAGTTCTTTATAAGTTAAATTTTATGGAAAAATTAGAAAAATAAAAGGAATTTATAGAGTATATTTAATAAAATATATTGAAGACTTCCTCAAATTATAATATATAACTCTAAAAATGATTTAGATAAACTATTAAATTTTTAATTTGAGAATTATTAGAAACTATTATATATTACATAAAATGGATGTCGGCTGCGTCAGTCAAACTAGTAGGTAATCTGGTGCAGTGTATACTGCATTGCGAGTAATCTCGCTCTAGATGTCACCACGGGGAAGGGTGGATAAGCTTGGTTGAGAAATACCTAACTTACCCCGAGGGTTCTCTCTAGCAGTATGAAAGTTTAACTTACGGGCCTTCTAATTACCGACTTAATAACTATCTCTTATTTGGACCTTATTCAAGAAGACTGAAGCATTTGACTCAAGATTTTAGAATAATTTTTAATAAGAAGTTCCCCATTTGGAGAAGCTGACATAACTCATCGGACCTCTAGAATTTAACAAGAATCATGAGAACATTTTTAAATATTAAATATTAATATAGAAAGAGCTGCGCGCCATCGAGGTGCTACGCGCTCTATAATCATTTTTATTTATTTATTTATTATTTAAATTATTTCTATACAATTTAGTTAAAAAATAAATTAATAGATACACTTAATCAAGACCGCTTTATAAAAATCTTTCTAATTAATTATAATTTTTTATTAACCTTATAAGAGTATTATGTAGCTAATATATGATGAAGAAATCCGAAAAGTAGATTTGCTAAACTTCTTTATTAAGATAACTCTATAGACTTAAATCCATCTAGATGAAGAAACTACACAAATAATAAAATAATAATAATTAACTTTAATTAGAATAAAAATAATAGCTTAACTCTGAAGTGAGATTGCAATAATTATTGCATTTTTTCTTAATTAATATTTCATAAGATCTAATTAAAAAAGTTGCTTACATGTCAAAAAGTTAAGAGCTAACGATATAAAATAAATTTTGAATTACTATTTTCTATATTAGTTGATACTTATAACTATGAAATTTTATAATAAATGTGAAAATAATTAATTTTAAATGAAATAGATTAACATTTTAGTTAAATCCAATAAAGCAATCTAAGAATTTAATAGATAAATATAGGAAGAAATGCTATAATTTAATCAGCTGTGCTAAATTCAGAGGATAAACCAACTAAGGTATCTGTTTGGAGAAATTAATAGCTTCCTCAATATACATTTATTTTTATCCAATATATTATAAAATTTTATACCAAAAGCTAATTTATATCACTTTAGCTTGGAATTATACAATTAATTTTATTTTTGAAAGTTCAGTTAAAGTTTGTTTTAAATCTTGAAATTCAATTTATTCCTGTTAATAACTCTATTTTAATAATATAATACCTAAATTTTAATAGACAAGTAACAAACTTAAAGTTTATAGAATATATTAACGAAACTAAAGGAAAAATTTAAAGAAAATAAATTTAAACATCAGATCAAGAAACATGTTAAAAGGTACTCTTAAGAAAAATAATGGACTCTATATAGAAATCTAAGTAGATAACTTGCTCTTTTTAAGTAAATTATAATTAATTAAAATTGTATTTTTTATTTCCTTACTAGCTCAAGTATTCCAAGGAAAATCTAAATTTTATATTTTAATGTTGACTAAAATGATAGCACATTTGTATATTATGAAGTTAAGATTATGAAGTGATAAATAAGAATTTAGTCATAAAGATAAGCATAAATCAAATATCTTTATCTAGATATCAAATTACTATTACTTAAGCTGATTTATATACTTTCGAAGTTATAATCATAACTTTTTCCAGCCATTTGGTTAAAGTCAATATACTTTATATTTAAGTTTATTAATCCAAATAAAAATTAATTATATTTGGTTGTTTAAGAAAAAGGAATAAATAAATGAAACATAAATAAACTAGAATTTTCATAATTTCATGGAATTAAATTCTAAAAATGAATCTTTTATCTGATGAATCATAATAGCCTTTTATAAATCTATAAAGTTATATTATCTAAGATGATGCTCCAAAATTTCTTCTCTTTAAGAGTACTTTATTAAACATTTTGCTGCTCTCTTCTTTAAAATTTAGTATATTTAGCTTGAAGGTTAAATATTAGGTAGTTTAATTAGATAATATAGGAAGAAAAGAAAGATAATTACTCCTGTTTGACTTAATTTAGATGTGTTTTAAATGTTAAAGGCTAAGTTTATAAATTTAAAAGAAAATAAAGAAAGTTTAATAAAATACTAAATCATAGATGTTCAGTGTCTCCCAATTATTTATTTATAAATAATTTAATTTAAATAGAGAGTAGTCATCCTCACACTGAAATCGAAAAGAACATTGGTATCAGGAAGTACCTTGAGGAGTAAAGAACTGTAAGCATACTAGACTAAATTGCTAATTTATTAGGTAGATATAAATTTTTTTATGTCTAAGCACTTAAAACTTCCAAAGAAATGTGAACTCATCTTAGTAGTATAGTAAATTAAATCAAATATCAATTACAAATCTATATAATTTTTTCTAAAGCTTAACTATGAATTTGAAAGGCAGAGAGAGACGCTATTTAATCACATGATTAGAAACTAGTTATTATAATCAGACTCTCTAGTTTATATATTAGTTCAAACGTAAAAATGTAATTTTATTGTAAAAATAGATTCTGAATCTAAATATATGAAATACAGCTTGAGTAAAAGTATCTTTACAGCATTAAATTAAATTCTAAGATTTTTCAAAGCAGAAATAAAAAATTCTAGATAAATTATCTATCTTGGTAGCATAGTTTGAACATGATAGAAATAAATGTTTAGATTTCAGTGAATTAAGAAAATAGGAAAAATAATTAATTTTAAGTACTTAATTGATTTAAACATATTGCTTTAAAATTTAAATTATTAAATTTCTAATTAATAAGGAATTCTCAATTAATAAGTATACAAAGCAAAATTATCTAAAGATGATTTTGCTATATTTATTTAATCATTAGTACAAAAATATATTCAAAAGATTGATAAAAGCAGTAGTTAAAACTTAATATTTATGCGATTCTAATGGAGAAATAATTACATAAGGTATAAATTTTATATTATTCAAATTTGCAAGAATTAAGCTTATTTTAAAGAGCCAATTTATTAATCTTTATCAAAGAGTAATTAAACAGATAAATTAAATAAGTTAAAGGTTATTTTTTTAAGATAAAAGAGAAAATAATTCCTAATCACTTAGTTAAATCTAGATTTTCTTATCTTAATGAAATGCTAAATGTAAAATATTAAGACTTTTAAAACTAGGTAAATAAACAATTTTAAATAATATAAACAATTTAATTAGATCTTTATCTCTTATCTTTGTTTATTTATAAGATTAAGAAAAATAAATAGACTTTTTATATATTTTAAAGTTAAAAGAATTAAAGCTGATATTAGAATTAGAGCTTAGTTTCTATTACGATTACTAGAATTTAAAAAATAAAGAGCTTGCATAATTTCTAAATTAAGGATTTATTTACTATTTAACTAATAATTTTTCCTTCTTACTACCAACTTAAAAAAATTGGTGTAGCATAGATATTAAAATAATAATAAATAAATTCGCTTTATACATTTGTACCAACTATATATGTACTAAAAATAATAATTATAAGGTTATTTATTTTAAAAAATAATCCATATATCATAATAATTTCAAATAAGCAGTCTAAGCAAAGTTTTAAGGTATGTCATATATATTATAAAATTTTAATACTTCCTTGAATTAAATCACTCTTTTTGCATTTCATACAAATTTATTGAAAAATATAAGCATTCATCCAATACATTTTGGTTCTAATAATTATAAAATAGTTTTTATAAATTTATTTGTCTATACATTAATGAGCAGCTACTATTATAAGCTTGAAATAAAAGAAGAAATTTATTTAATTTTTTCATAATGATTATATAAAAATAATTAATATCTACTCTTTAGAAAAAAAATTAAAGTAGTAACTTACGAAGTTTCTGGAAAAATGATTTGAAACAATTAATTTCGATTTATATTATAATTAATTTCCTCTTTCAGATATATAAGAAAATAATGCCTTAATAAATAAGTTTGCTTTCTATTTTAAAATTGATGATTAATAGCACTCATTGCTTTAATACAACTATATAAATAGCATTTCATTTATGAGGAAAAGACTTCTATTAATTATATTTTGGGAAAAGGTAAAATGTTTATTTAGAATTTTATAAACAATTGTACATTATTATTTATAGATTCATTTCTAACCTTCTTATTTGATAAATGCTTCAAATCCTGTTTTTATTTATTACTATCTAATTTTATGAAGGTACTGCTTATATAGTCATATGACTATTAAGAACTTTGAACTTCATCTAATTTTATAATATCTAAATGAAACTAAGCAAAAGCTTTCGTTTTGCTCTTTTTAATAATATCTCTAAAAAAATGGCAAGCGTTGCTATTGCGTTTGCAATTATAATAGTCTTTGTTCAACTTCAGGCAGCAAAAATAGTTCTATTGTTTGATTAACAATCCAACTAAAATCTAAACTAGCTCTTTAGTTAATTAATCAATAGTTATAATAAAGAATTCCATGAAGTGTAGAATGTTAAATATAGGCATCACCATTTTCACCTTTAGGAAGTAAAAATAAGGTATCAAACAATTAATGAACTATAAAACTATACTTATGAGTGAAAGTAATAGTCACTAACTATTATTGTTGATATGACTAGCAATTATTAACTTACTCAAGCTATTTCTATTTTTTCCAATCAAAACTAAATTATTCATTTAGCTGTCAAGGAATAAAATTGTTAACTAATCAAATAAAGCAAATTTACTCATTTTGTTCTACCTTAAGCTGAAGAAATTTCAGAAGTAATGATTAAATTTTTGGAGAAATTCAATTGAACTTAAATAGGTTGCTTCACTGACTAATTCACTGATAGTGAACCTCTTATCATGCAACAAAAACTAAGAAATATAGATTATCAATGGATAGTACCGGACTTTAGTAATCAAAACTTGCAATTTACCATTATCACAGAAGAAATTCAAGTGAAAGGAATTTCTAAATTCTATAGTACAATTTAGTAAAACTTCGAAACATTTCTCAAGTAGTTTTTTAAGCAGAACTTTAAAGTTAATTCCTTCTTTATGAATTTTAAAAATACATGGCAAGTTTGAAGCTTAGTATAGAAATATAATTTGAATGGATTCGTAGGCTTTAACTTTGGAAAAAAGCTAATTAAAAGTTTCTAAGAGTATCAGCTTTATTGTATTGATTAGATATTTTAGCAAATTTTTATAGTCTTTAGAGAGTTTTAATATGATAGGAATGCAGTTATAGGATAAATAGTAAGGCAGTTAATTTCTAAATAAAACTTATAATTTTTAATCCTTAATGTTTAGGGTAACCAAATAAAAGTAGTCGGCTCTTTAAATTTTACTTCAGTTGAGTACTATGAGTAAATATTATGGCCTGATGGAACTACAAAAATTCCAGATAACAGCTTAATTACCATTCCTATTAGTATGGTTGCTGATTATAAGAATCCTGATGGAAAATAAATTTAGTGAGTCTAGTCTTACTATCAAGCGAAAGAATTTGGAGTTATTTACGTTAATAAAATAAGAGATATTTTGCCTTTTTATAAATTAGAGTTAGCTAAAATTAATACTGGAGCAGAGTATTTTGACTACAACTATGTTTATCAAGAATGAAGCTTGAAAAAGAATTAATATGGACTAGTTCATTTTATGCCTGAAACTAGTGCAAATTCTGGAGCTCTCTACCAATTTTTTTAGTAGCAGAACTTTACAATTGCATGTGTCTCTGGATACAATACAGCAATTTATCTTTCGGACAAGAGAAAGTATCCTTATTATATAAGAACACTACTGTCTGATGCTCATCGAGCTTCTCTAGCTGCGTGGACGTGCCATTTACAAAAATGGAAAAACGTTGGTGTAATATATTAAAATAACTCTTGATCTATTGGTGTATATGAATTCTTTTTAAAGGAATCAAAGCACTATCAAATAAATGTTGTAAACAACAAAAAATTAGTAGGAGACGTAAAGTCAAGAGAAAAAGATTAATCATGAAAAGATGTTATTCAGGAAATATATTCCAAAACAAGAATCGTGCTAGTAATCACTTACGAAGACGACGCTAAATTTCTGCTTAAGTAATTCTATGATTTAGGAGCAAGGGAAGGGGATTTATAATTTTATGCCGCAACATGATTAACAAAAAAATTTTTAGAGCAAGGCGATGAAGTGTATAAAGTGCAAAAAGTTGCAAAAGGAACAATTTAATATATGTCTATTGGCAAAATAGGGGAATTTGGATAAAAAATATAGCAAGAGAGTTTAAATTACTTTAATGAATAATTAACAGACTATTCCCTCCTCGAATTTGACGCCATTTTGCTTGTAGCTCACGCTCTATAAAATATACTAAATTCTGGTTAAAATTATACTAATTAAGAAAACATTATAAAAGGAATAAGAAACACTAAGTTTATGGGTACTACTGGAAAAATTAGCATTGATTCTTCCTCAAATGATAGAGAAAATATTCCATATTCTATTATGAACTATCGTAAAGATGATTAGGGATCATGAAGTATCTAAATTATCGGATATTTCTGTATTACTTGTAATATCATTTTCGATTTTCAAAAACCCTTCATGTGAGGAGATGGAAGTACGGGAGTTTTTAACGATACTTGACGCTTATCTTGTCCCTTCAAGGAAAGAGAAAGAAAGGAGTTTAAGAATGGAAAAATAATTAAGCATGTGGTATCTTTTGCAATGCTTATACTATTAATTGTTATTTCAGTGTGCGAGATAAAACTAGAAAGAAATTATAATTTCATTAAGCTAGATTAAGTCTTAATAATGTCTAGCTGGGATTTTATTTGAATTTTACATTTAATTCTTTATTTCCTACAAATCTTATCTGTAGGTCCAGATTTATCTTGCTATGGTTATTTAGTGGAATATATAGCAAATTTAGCTAAATTAGATTTCGTAAATGTTTTTGGGACTTCTTATAATAAGCAGTATGCAAATCAATTAGTTGCTTGCATACTAGCAATTATTTGATTTGTCTGCTTTTTTTCCATTTTATTCAGACTCGAATTTAAAAGCAACCTTATAGTCTAAATGGTAGGAAGTTTATCTTACTACTTTGGACCATTTTTGGCTTATAGTTTTTTTCTTCCTTTAAATTGGAACTTTATGGACTTGTTTAGTTGCGTTGAAGGAGTAGATAAAAATAATAGTGGAACAATAGAATATTTAGAATCTTTTCACTACAAGGACTGCAACTGGAAATGTTGGCAAGGAAATCATCTATCTCTTGCTGTTTTAAGTTCCATTTGTTACTTTATCTATACAATCTTTGGAACATAAACTGTACTAATGTGATAGGAGTTATATGGGTACGTTATGAAAATAAAGTATAAAAAAGCTTATTTGATTAACTATAGAATTGTTCTGATGATTTTAATAGCAGAGAATTTAGTAATAGAGCCATTTAACAGAATTTTCCATGCTGTTTTTTATTTACTCACTTTGATTTGCTTATTTGTATACACTTATAAATCCTAACCTTGTAGTTATCCCAAGATGAATATTTGAATGCTGACCTTTCTCAGTTTCAATTTAGTTAGCGCATTCGTTCAAATTTTAAGATTATCTCTTTCGAGTCTCTAAATAGACGAGAGACTATGATTTTTTCTGTTTATAATAGGAATTGTATTATGCTCACTTTTTGGGTATAGACTCCAGTATAAATATAGGACTTTGATAACAATTTTTGAACTAGATGAGACTTATTTATACAGATGAACGTTTTAATTAAAAAGAAAGGATTTCTTAATATAGCAATATACTCATAATCAGCTTGTCTATCTTAGTTTTCGAAAGCACTTAGCTTAGTAGCAACTTAGTGAAGAGAACTTCCTATTTAATTCTAGATATTTCTCATTAAATAATTACTTGCAGCATAATGTTTTTGACAACCATTATAACTAGTTCCTATATTATGTTAAAGAAAATCAAATTAGTCCTATATAACTCTCTATTGATTAAGATGATAGCAAAATTTAAATTATTACTTAGGAAAAAACAGAAACTTAGAATTTATAGAAAAAATAGGATTCTTCTTAATCTTTGGCTAATAAAATTAACTAAAATGAAGAGAGTAATATTACCTTCTAAAAAATTAATTCTTTCTAAAATGAAAGCACTTTAAACAAGTTTTAGGAAGACTAAAGAGGAGAAGAGCAAAAATGTTAGTAACTGCAAGAGTTTGAGAAATATGATTAAGTTTGTATAGAAACTCTAAATTGAAGTTTAGACTCTTTTAGTATTTATTTAATTTAAATACTTTAATCACTCTTAGTATATTTTATTATAAATCATATATCAAATCTTAGCTATATATTAGTCACAATTCTTTAGCTCATAACCAATAAACTAAATAGTAGAAATTAAGCTTAATATTGTACTATTTACATCAAGTACCTGAGTAGAGAACTATGGATTTTATAATTACTTATATCACTTAATTAGGAATAACTTTATTACCTAGTGCTTTACCTATTTAGAACAAATTAGCTAAACCTCTTTTAAATAAAATAATTCCTTAATTAAAAGAATATCAAACCATACTAAAATTAGGTATAGTAATTCTCTAATAGCTACCCTATTTTATAATAAGCAAATCAGATAGAAATAAAATTCATTAATTTAGATATTTTAGAAATAAAGTGAGGTATTTTACCATAAATTTAGAAATATGAGAAGTAGTTCAAAATGACCTAGTTTATATAAGGAACTAGTAAAATAATGACACTAAAATATAATAGAAGGTATACAATTTAAATTATTAATAGCTAGAGATTGCTTAAATAAACTTAAATCAACATTTTGGTGTTGAATTCTTGAATAACTTTGCTAGCCTAATATTATTTATAAATATTAGAGAAAAAACTAAAAGCTACCATGATTTAAAGATTTTTATTAAAATATTTTATCTAAGAATAATTAAAGGAATAAGAGGAAAATAAACTCAAGCTTTATAGTTTAAAATTGCTTCTTAAGATAATAAAATTAAAAATTCTTTAATTAGGAAACTTATTTTGAAGATACTTTACTAAAAAATGTATAACTATTAATTTATTACTACTAAGTTTGGTTGATTGCTTAATAATAAGAAAGAGACTTCTTTAAATAAAATTTTAATTTTAAATATATCTCATAGAAGGAATAATTATACGCTAAGATGCAGAATTCCTAGGTAAATTTAATAATTTTACCCCTATTAAGCTTCATTAAATAAAATTTTTTATAAGCAATTATAAACTGACAGTATATTAGATTCTCTTTAAAATTATTTTTAAAAAAAGCTTTTTCTTTAGTAATTTAGGAGATGGATAAATGAAAAATTAGCATACAGTGACCTTTAAATGTTTGTGTTAATGTCTAAGCTATCAAATTACCAATTTAAATTCAAAAAATAAAATAAATTAAAATTTAATTATAAAGCTTAATTATTTAGCTTTCCTTCTCTATAAATTAAATTATTAAATCCTTTATACTTTCATATAGTATATTGCTATCTATTTTTAATTAATATATTTATTATATTTACAATTTCTAGATAAGCTAGCAGCTTAATTAATATCTAAGAAATATTTTAATAGTTAGAATTTTCTGGCTGACGCTTAAATTCTTAGAAAGTTTTAAATAAAAAGATTTTTGAAAGACTTAAACAGTTTGACTTTATTATTTAATTTGAGATTTTTTTTTCTTAAATGGTTGAAAGAATGATAAATAATCATTAGATTCTCTTAAATATATATTAATACATTCCTTAAAGAAACTAAGATCTATAAAATAATTTATCTTTATTAATTTTCTTTAAAATCAATCTTCGATACATTATTATGATTTAAATTTCTTAAGAATATAGCACACATTCCCTCTATTATTCTATTAAAATTGCTTAACTATCTTGATTTTTTAAAGCTATAAATCTTAATTAAAAGTATTATATTAATATATTAAGCTCTAATTCTAATAATAGCTTTAATTCTTTTAACTTTAAAATATATAAAAAGTCTATTTATTTTTCTTAACCTTATAAATAAACAAAGATAAGAGATAAAGATCTAATTAAATTGTTTATATTATTTAAAATTGTTTATTTACCTAGTTTTAAAGTCTTATTATTTTACATTTACCATTTCATTAAGATAAGGAAATCTAGATTTAACTAAGTGATTAGGAATTATTTTCTCTTTTATCTTAAAAAAATAACCTAAAATTTTTTAATTTATCTGTTTAATTACTCTTTGATAAAGATTATTAGATTGGTTCTTTCAAATAAGCTTAATTCTTGCAAATTTGAATAATATAAAATTTATACCTTATGTAATTATTTCTCCATTAGAATCGCATAAATATTAAGTTTTAACTACTGCTTTTATCAATCTTTTGAATATATTTTTGTACTAATGATTAAATAAATATAGCAAAATCATCTTTAGATAATTTTGCTTTGTATACTTATTAATTGAGAATTCCTTATTAATTAGAAATTTAATAATTTAAATTTTAAAGCAATATGTTTAAATCAATTAAGTACTTAAAATTAATTATTTTTCCTATTTTCTTAATTCACTGAAATCTAAACATTTATTTCTATCATGTTCAAACTATGCTACTAAGATAGATAATTTATCTAGAATTTTTTATTTTTGCTTTGAAAAATCTTAGAATTTAATTTAATGCTGCAAAGATACTTTTACTCAAGCTGTATTTCATATATTTAGATTCAGAATCTATTTTTACAATAAAATTACATTTTTACGTTTGAACTAATATATAAACTAGAGAGTCTGATTATAATAACTAGTTTCTAATCATGTGATTAAATAGCGTCTCTCTCTGCCTTTCAAATTCATAGTTAAGCTTTAGAAAAAATTATATAGATTTGTAATTGATATTTGATTTAATTTACTATACTACTAAGATGAGTTCACATTTCTTTGGAAGTTTTAAGTGCTTAGACATAAAAAAATTTATATCTACCTAATAAATTAGCAATTTAGTCTAGTATGCTTACAGTTCTTTACTCCTCAAGGTACTTCCTGATACCAATGTTCTTTTCGATTTCAGTGTGAGGATGACTACTCTCTATTTAAATTAAATTATTTATAAATAAATAATTGGGAGACACTGAACATCTATGATTTAGTATTTTATTAAACTTTCTTTATTTTCTTTTAAATTTATAAACTTAGCCTTTAACATTTAAAACACATCTAAATTAAGTCAAACAGGAGTAATTATCTTTCTTTTCTTCCTATATTATCTAATTAAACTACCTAATATTTAACCTTCAAGCTAAATATACTAAATTTTAAAGAAGAGAGCAGCAAAATGTTTAATAAAGTACTCTTAAAGAGAAGAAATTTTGGAGCATCATCTTAGATAATATAACTTTATAGATTTATAAAAGGCTATTATGATTCATCAGATAAAAGATTCATTTTTAGAATTTAATTCCATGAAATTATGAAAATTCTAGTTTATTTATGTTTCATTTATTTATTCCTTTTTCTTAAACAACCAAATATAATTAATTTGGATTAGCAAACTTAAATATAAAGTATATTGATTTAACCAAATAGCTGGAAAAAGTTATGATTATAACTTCGAAAGGATATAAATCAGCTTAAGTAATAGTAATTTGATATCTAGATAAAGATATTTGATTTATGCTTATCTTTATGACTAAATTCTTATTTATCACTTCATAATCTTAACTTCATAATATACAAATGTGCTATCATTTTAGTCAACATTAAAATATAAAATTTAGATTTTCCTTGGAATACTTGAGCTAGTAAGGAAATAAAAAATACAATTTTAATTAATTATAATTTACTTAAAAAGAGCAAGTTATCTACTTAGATTTCTATATAGAGTCCATTATTTTTCTTAAGAGTACCTTTTAACATGTTTCTTGATCTGATGTTTAAATTTATTTTCTTTAAATTTTTCCTTTAGTTTCGTTAATATATTCTATAAACTTTAAGTTTGTTACTTGTCTATTAAAATTTAGGTATTATATTATTAAAATAGAGTTATTAACAGGAATAAATTGAATTTCAAGATTTAAAACAAACTTTAACTGAACTTTCAAAAATAAAATTAATTGTATAATTCCAAGCTAAAGTGATATAAATTAGCTTTTGGTATAAAATTTTATAATATATTGGATAAAAATAAATGTATATTGAGGAAGCTATTAATTTCTCCAAACAGATACCTTAGTTGGTTTATCCTCTGAATTTAACATAGCTGATTAAATTATAGCAATCTCACTTCAGAGTTAAGCTATTATTTTTATTCTAATTAAAGTTAATTATTATTATATTACATTATTTGTGTAGTTTCTTCATCTAGATTGATTTAAGTCTATAGAGTTATCTTAATAAAGAAGTTTAGCAAATCTACTTTTCGGATTTCTTCATCATATATTAGCTACATAATACTCTTATAAGGTTGATTAAAAATTATAATTAATTAGAAAGATTTTTATAAAGCGGTCTTGATTAAGTGTATTTATTAATTTATTTTTTAACTAA
Source organism: Loxodes magnus (assembly GCA_946699065.1). Lineage (NCBI taxonomy): Eukaryota > Ciliophora > Karyorelictea > Loxodida > Loxodidae > Loxodes > Loxodes magnus. The sequence continues at coordinate 405,588 of CAMPDV010000160.1, read as the reverse complement.
ATTTTATAGAAATAATTTAAATAATAGTTTCTAATAATTCTAAAATAAAATTTTAATAGTTTATCTAAATCATTTTTAGAGTTATATATTATAATTTGAGGAAGTATTCAATATATTTTATTAAATATACTCTATAAATTCCTTTTATTTTTCCATAAAATTTAACTTATAAAGAACTAAATTGTTTTAAATATTTTCTCTATTAAGCATTTAGAAATTAATTTTTATCTTTCTTTAATTTAATATAAGCTTAAAATAAGCCTAGCTATCTTCTTTTTATATTCTTAGTTTTTGTAAATGCTAGGAAAATGAAATTATTTGATAGATATTTCATTACAACTAGTAAAATATTTCTATATAATACAGCTTCAAATAAACATTGCTTAATTTAGATATATAAACTTTCTTATATTGAAGTAAGTTTAAAAATATAGCACTAATACTAAATAAATACACTTAATAGTTATTTTTAAGGTAGCTATTATATTTCATTAATTATATTATATTAACAATTATTAAAATCCTTCTATATAGCTAATATACTCATTTAACTAATCCAGAAGCTTAAGTTTTGTAATAACTTAGATCTCTTTTACTAAACTTTTTCTAGAATTTATTTCTTAATTGCACAAAAGTAGAATTATAGCTTTAGTATGCTTTTTAAGAAATAGCTTAATATGGATTATTTTATATTAAACTTAATGAAACTAAAGTATTTAATATAATATAGAGAAAAGTAAATTAGAATTATTTCCTTATATACATTCTTTTTTCTTAGTTGATAAACATACAAATTTCATATCACTTTAATCACATACTCTATTAGTAGTTTTATATTAAATCATACTCTTAATTTATATCTATTTATACCGTCAATTTATTATTCTGACAACTATAAATGTTATATAATTTCTTAGATTTTTAGTAGAACTTTTAAAGCTAAATTTACAATAAAAAGATAAAAATAGGAAAAAGACATTAATAAAAAACAGAATTAGAAAAAGCAACTAAAAGATGAATTATAAAAAGCATAATAATTAGCTATATATAACCTAAATAAATTTCATATAAGAAACAAAATATTTGTAGTTTTATAGATTTAAGAAAGTAATAAAGAATAATAAAATGTTTAAGAAGCAAAGATAAAAGTTACTAATTTATTAAAATAGAATTAAGATATGCAGCTAATTTAAACTTTTCTTTATTAAAACATTTCTTCACTAATTTAGTTTTTATATCCAACTTTTATTTTTATAATACTTTTAGTTAAATTCTTTTATGATATGCTTTTCCTTATAATTAAATTATAGCTTTTATATCCCAATAAACCAAAAATTAAGAATAAATTTATAAAAGTTTAAATAGAATATACAGTTGTTTAAGTCAGTTATATATTTAGCTATTATACCACTAAATATTTATATTTAATTAATTATAGTTAGTTATTACCTCAATAAAGCTTCATTTAGGAGTTATATAATTTGAAAGTTCTAATATAGTTACCTAAGAATTTCTTTAAGATTTGTAATCTTTTAGAATCATTTATCACTTGAAGTTTATTAATTAAATATAAAAATTTAACTAAATAAATGATTTTAGAATTTAGAGTATATTTCATATTTATAATTTTTATAAATAGCTAGTTAAATTTAGCATTAAGTTAGAATATTTATCATTTTAGTTTTCATATAACTTAAATTTCTATATTTGGTTTAGATTTATAATCTAGCTTTTTCTTTATGCTTAGTTGCTTCAATAACTATTAAATAGCTTATTTCTGAATTTTCATCTTAAATGAAAATAAAATTTGTTAGTGCATTTTTATTTACTTTGATCTTAAGATGATTTTATACTCTTGATTATTTTAATTTGATTTAGTGATTGATTATATAATAACTTAAATCTTATATCTAGATCAATAAATTTTACTTATATAACTACGCGCTTAGTAGAACTTAATAGTATATTTAGTATTATACAGAGGATATTTATAAGCTTAGACACTTAATTTTAGATTGCTTTTATTATTAACTTAAGCCTTTTATTTAATTTAGCTTTTATTAATTCTTAAACTTTTATTTTATAATATTTTATACATTGCATAAGAATAACCATATTAGTTATAATATATTATTCTATAAGGAAGATATAGTACAAATGACTATGATAGATTGATGTTATTAGAATTTTAAAGGATTTATAGAGTTAATTGTTTTATATATCTTATATCACAAATATATTATAAGCTAAGATGATAAAGAATTATTAAGGTAGTCAAAATGATTTCTTCTATTCATATACTTTTTCTTTTCATTGGTCTTCGCTCTCATTTAGATCCTCGATTTATTTTACTTTTTGTATCTTTAAAAGTTGAAGCTTTTTACTTGAGTTATTGTATTAATCATCAACTTACTAAGATTCGTTTTTTAATGAAGATGAAAGCTCAGGAGGTGGATACATTTTGGAATCTAAGTTTTTTCGAAATTATTCTCTTTTTTATTCCAGATTTTTAGTTCTTTTTCTTTGCTCATTTTTTAAATTTCCAGTTAGCTCTGAAGGACTGATACTTTATTATTCTTAAAATAAAAACTAGTTCTATTCATTATTTATAACATTGTGATATAAATAAAGCTTAAGAGAAAAATTTTCTTACTCAAACAAAAAATTTTCATCATTTAGTATCTTAAAAGCTAAGAATTACCTGAAATTAAGGAAAATGGACTGATTCATGATATATTTAGGTAGCAAATTTTAATCTCTCTTGCATTAAAAGGTTCATCTAAATAAATAAGTTTCGTCTAACTCAAAGATAGTAATTAAGGTTTTTTATTTCAGTTGTAATCTAAATCCTATCAAAACTATTAAGCTACATCCTAGTCCATTCGCTAAAATGTAGAACTTTTTAACTATTTTATAGGAAGAAAGTTCCATTCTAATTATTTATACTATTGAAATTCAAAAAATGCAACCAAGTAAAATTAACATTCAAGAATTTAGTTTAGGGTAGCAGCAAGGCTATATCTTGTAAATATAGAGGAAAAGAAAAGCTAATATAATTAAATAAAGCAAAGCATGAATTATTTTGTTCTACCTTTCTACTAGTAAATTCAAAGTAACTAGAATAAACTAGAACACTCTAAAGCTTATTAGTCATTACTTTTTGTACTTTATCTTGTTTAAGTATCCATATAGTTCTTACCACATTATAAGGGTTTTAGTTCCTAAGATTGTATAGATAATGAAGGAAATAGAGCATACTATTACGAAAAAGAGGTGATTGCCTTATCAGCATTTTCAGTTACAATCTTTATAGTGAAATGATTCAGAAAATTCGAGAGATCCATTATGATTTTAGTCAAAACCTTCAATGCAGATAAATAAATCCATAAAATTTCAGTTCAAAGGTAGAAAAAAGCTGTAAGTTAAAAATGGGCCTAAATAATAAGAAATACTTCCAATTAAATAAAGAAATAATTTATTGGAAAACTCTAACTTTCGCATAATACTCAAAAGGCTAATTAATCACAAAGAAGCTATGACACATGCAACTAATTGATTGGAATATTGCTTGTTTTCAGATGCTCCAAAAATATTTACGAAATCAAGTTTTGCACAACTCATAATAAATTCTACTAAATAACTATAATCAGAGAAGTCTGGACCAACTGAAGCGACTTACAAATTATATAAAATAATATGTAAAATATAAATAAAATCCCAGCTGGACATTACAAATACTTTCTTTAGTCTTACAAATTAATAGTCACTTCTTTTTCTTATTTCTCAAAAAGAAATTGAAATAACTAATATTAGCATGCTAAGTGAAGCTACGTATTAAATTATTTCACCTTACGTAAATGTTTATCTTTCTCTTTCTTTAAAGGGGCATTCTAAATTTCAACTATCTTCAAAACTTCCTGTACTTCCATCTCCTCACATAAAAGGCTTTTTGAAATCAAAAATGACATCACATGTTAAACAATAAATTCCAATAGTTTAAATGTTTCAAGTCCCTTTTTCATTTTTCCGATAGTTTTCTATACTTCATGGTAGTGCAGATCTATCATTCGAAGTTGATTCGATACTTACTTTTCCTGTTGCCCCTATGAATTTAGCGTTTCTAACTGCCTCTATGATATTTTCCTATTTCTTGTAATTTTATCCTTTATTTATCAAACTTTGCAAAGCATGAACTCCCAAAAGAAGAGCATCGAATTCTGTGAAGGCATAATTAGTTAACTGCTCGGTGTTAAAATATTCCTAAATTTATTTTTTTATATTTTATCCAAAATCTCCCTATAAATAAACAGGAGTAAATTATATTGCTCCTTTTACTACTGCTTAAACCTTGGCTATTTCTTTATCTTGAGAAACAAAATTTTCGGTTAGTCAAGAAAAAGAAATGAATAAGAAATCTCCTTCTCTTGCTCCCTATTCATAAAACTGCTTTATTATGATTTTAGCATCATCTTCATAAACAATAACCAAAACAACTCTAGTTTTCTAGTATATTTCCTTTACTATATTTTTCCATGATTCATTGCTAGTCTAGGACTTAATGTCACCTACTATTCTATTTTAATTAGCTATGCTTATACTGAAGTGACTTGATTCTTTAACAAAGTAATCATATATTCCCTTTTATCATGCTGTATCCTAATAAATTACTCCTACTTTTGTTCATCCTTACATATAACATGTTCTTGCAACTAAAACTGCTGAATATGCATCTGAAGGAATTGATCGTACAAAGTATGGATATTTTTATTTATTTGATAAATCAGGAGCTGCATTATCACCAGAGATACATGTTATAGTAAAGTTTTGCTATTCGAAAAAGTGATAAAGATCTATAGAATTAGAACTTGTTTCTGGCATGTAATGAAGCAGACCATATTCTTACTTTTTTTAGCTTCATTCTTTGTAGACATAATCATAATCAAAATACTCAGCTCCTGTAAAAATATCGGCTTATTTTAAGCTATAATAGGGCATTATTTTATTTACATTATTAACATAATAAACGCCATACTCTCTTCCTCAATAGTAATAAGTTACTCATGACACGTCAACTCCATCAGGATTTTTTCTGTCCGCCACCATGCTAATTGGAATTTCAATTAAACTATTATCTGGTATGTTAGTAGTTCCATCAGGCCAAATTATTTATTCCTAATACACTATGGATGTTAAATTAACAATTCCCACTACTTTAATTTTATTAAATTATACATTCAAAATTTAAAGCTAAATGTTTTGACTAGAAAATAGCTTTTATGCCAAATCTTTCACTAATTCACTGTTGATATATTTCTACTCTTTTAATGCCTTTGCAATTTACTCTAAAAATAGGTCTATACAATGAAGTTAGTATTCTATCTCATTCCTAGTAATTTCCGTTCCAAAGCTAAAACCAATGAATCCATTTATAGTCTAAATATTAGGTAAATTCCATATTGATCAGGAGTTTTAAATATTCATTATAAAAGCTTTGATTTCATAGTTTTATTGCAAAATTAAATTTAAAAAGGATTCAAAGTTATAGCTGATAGTACTATAAAATTTCCTTATTCCTTTTATTTAAATATCTTAAGAAATATCTTCTAAATTTATCTTTTCAATGCCAAACACAGGAATTATTCATTAATATTCTAAATTTCTTAGAGCTGATTATATTATTGAAGGTTCACTACTTGTAAATTAATCTGTAAAGTACCCCAAGGATTTTCATTTAAACTATTCTAAGAACTTTATTATTACTTTAGTAAGAGATTCAGATGAAGGAAGGATAAAATGACTGAACTTACTATTTTAAATAATTTTGTTATTTTACTCCTTTGAAACTACATGAATTATCTTGTTTTAATGAGCTCAAATGGAAATTAAATAGGTAAGTTGGTAGCTTTTTGACATATCAATGATCATGTCTAATTTTAATTTCTCTCATTTTAATGTAAAATTGTTAAAGTTTTTAGTTATATTTCTATTTACCTTAATTTACTCAAATTCTAGTTATATATCCTAAATTCTAAATCACTACTTATTTTAAAAGTGCTTATTTAAAGTTTCTTGCCATCCTTCTTTCGCAGCATTGACATCATAAGATTGACTTATTCTATATTCATGTAGAAAAGCAATTTTTAAAGCGTTCAGCTTTACTATAATTAGGATAATTAACAGGATTGGTAATTTACTTTCCATATTATTAAAGAAGAAATAATTTAGAAGAGATTACAACTAAATTTAGAATTAATTGTAAAAAGAGTGATTTATACCTTTAATTTCATATATCCATTACTATAGTTGCTTAATATACCATTAACTATTTCCAAATCTCCACTAGCTATTTATCTTCTCCTAATTAGCTCCTACTCTGCTTAAACCTTATTAAAGAATAAATTTATTCAGATATCTACATAGCATCAAAATAGTTTTTCAGATGAATATGATAGCTTTTTTTCCTTTAGGCTTCTTGTTTAAAAAAGTATTAATCTAATAAAGAAAATAACTAGATAGTAAACTAAAAGGGTAATTAGTGCATTTATAATATAAATATTTTAACTAGTACATATTAAATAAGCATCTCTACTTAGAAGAGTAATTATAGTCTTTATATACATTCACTCTAATTTATATTCTAAGCACTTATTAATAAATTAATATAAACCATTATTATACTAATTCAATCTAAAGTTAAATGAGCATATAACAATAGCTTAACTAAATATATAATATTAATAGCTATATGGTATATTAAGTGATAAGTATGTTTTGATTAGAGAAATAAAGAAAATAAAATTGAAAATTATAAAAGGCTAACTTAATTAATAACTGCTTATTAATAAAGAAATAGAACTTATTATATTTTTTAAAACCGCCATAGTTGTTCGAAGGTGAACAGCAAGGTCATCTTCATCAGAGGTTGAGGAAGTTAAGTCCCCATAATCGACTTTATGTCTTCCTCTGCTTTGGTTTGGCCTCGAGACATAAGATTCTTAGACCTTCATCACTGGCTTGGCTTGGCTTCGTTTATTTTTAATTCTGGAACAAAAAAGAAATAATATTGCGAACTTCATCAGAGGTGGGGAATTTAAGTACCCATAATTGACACATGTCGTCCTCTGCTTTGGTGATGCAATGAGACACAATCCTGCCATGTCTTTGGACCTCCAGCAAGTATTAAAGATTACGAGTATTCTAAAATTATATCAGTATTGAACAATTTTATCAGTACTGAATAATTATACCAGTATTGAGCAAGGTTTATCAGTATCTGATAATTTTATCAGTAACAAACATTCTTGCCAGTATGAAACATTTTTTTAAAAGAGCTGCGCACCAACGAGAGTGCTACGCGCTCTATAATCAAATTTATTGATTTAAAAACTAAGTTTAGATAATCAAGTAAGATAGTGGTAACTAAATAATCAAAATATAATAATAATGAGATTTTTAGATTTAAAGTGAATCTTATGCTTTTTATTATTTATCTAGAACTTATAACTAATTAATAAGATTCAGCTTAGCTAATTAGTAATAGTTAAATTCTTTCCAGTCTATCCCTCAATTTAATGTTTTAGAAATGCTAAAATTTATTTATTAAACAGAGTTTATTAACAAATATCTTCTAAAGTATAAAGGAAGTTTTTATTTATTTTATAAGAGGTAAATGCTAAAGAATTTTGAAAATTTAAATTTAAAGAAATGTATAAAAAAAGTTTGAGATAAAAAGTCTATTTATTAGCTTGCTATTCTCTAAATTCTTTAAATTTAATTCAAAAGCCCTAGCAAAATATGACTTTTTAGATTATCTGATTATTTATTTATCTGATAATTGAATATTTTTAGATATCCATTTCTTTATTAATAAATTATAAGCATGACTATACAAGCCAAGATTATTAAATTTAACTTTAAAATCTACTTTTAATTTAAGCAATATTAGGAAAACATAATATCTTTGAAGATAGTGTATTAAAATGTTTGAGTTTATAAATAAAAATATAAATTAAATTATTTATTTCAATTATTTCAATGGTAGAAAAATTTATCAACTTATTTCTCTAGTTGTTTGCTTTAAGTGAATTATTTTTATAATTAATTTTAAAGTCTAGATATATTTCCTTCATTTTAGGAGAAAAAGTATTCTAATTTTTAATTGGTTTAAATAATTAAATTTTTAGAATTAAGTTTTAGTTTCAATCATCTTTTATACCATTTTTACCTAATAGTTATACCTTTATTTATATATAAATATAAAATTAGAGTTTAACTTTAGCCTTTTTTATATTTAGATATCTCTTTAAGCCTTATTATTTTTAATTTTTTACTTGGCAAAATTAAATAATCACTATTTTTATTTTTATTAGAAATACGTCTTGGTATTTATTTTGCTTTAATAAGTTTATGATTTAACTGAGATGTTTAGTTTAAAGATGTATTTATAAGAATATTAAAATATGAGTATTTGTGCTTGTATAGCTACTGTTGCTATGATAATGATAAATTAAAATTTAGCACTTTGGAATCATTATATCCTCTTTCTATTTAATCCAGATATTTCTTAAAATTAAATTTATTTATTTTTAATTGTTTTTTCATTATTAATAATCATTTTCTTTTTATTCTTAGTCCTTAAGTTTTTGTTCTATCGACTTAGATTAATTTATTAAAACTTATCTTCTCTTTACTTTCCTTATATTCTTTCATTGTCTATATTTTAAGGATTTTTTTATTACTATTATTTTTTAATATTTAGATTAAAAAATAAAAAATTTTATATCTTTGTTTAGACACCTTATTATTAGCGGTAGCTCTTCATCTTTTTCAACTTATTTTTAAATGTTTATTCTCTATTTTTGTGATTTCACTTTTTTAATTTGGAGACCTAATTTTATTTTATAATTATTAATATTTCTGAACTATTTATTCTAATTTTATAAAAATTTTTAGTTCTAAGTACAAAAATAAATTAAATATCTTAACTTTATTGCCAAGTTTTATGTCATTTAGATATGATTCTTGTGAAGAGAATCTGAAATAAATTTCTTCGTTCTTACTTTTTAAATATTTTCTCATCATCTTTCTTAGGTCCCTTGGTCTATTCTTTTAATTTCATCTCTCTTTATTTTTTAATCTAAATTTTAATGTTAAGTTATGAAATTTAGAAGCTCGATAATCTAAAACGGATTTGGCAAATTTTCTTTTCTTTCTAAAGAGGTTGGAATATAAATTAGCATATAGATTTGCTGTATATCTTTTTCATTTCCTATATTTATTAAAATTTAATGCCCTCCTTTTCTTTAAATCTTAGAGCAATTCTTTAAATATGCTTTCTAAATATTTTCTATTTTTGTATTATGCCAAATAACTTAATTTAATAGTTACGAATAGGTTCACTAAATAGAAAGTTATTATAAAGTTTCTATTAATACTGCTATATACAATTATCATAAATATAGATAATCTTAATACTAGAATAATAATAAACTAACAATTTACTTATAATTTATTTCTAGTTAAAAAGTAAAGCTTTTCTGTATTAGTTTTAATAATCCTTTATTTCTTTATATTTTTCTTAATGAAAGCATGTAAATATTAATATCATGCTTCATATATTTTATACTAATAACTATATAATAAAAGACTAAATTGTTTATAAGCACTAATATAAAATTTAATAATAAAAGGTGCTAGAATAATGATAAGTTAAGGATTATAAAGGAATTAATTAAATTTAAATATCATAGATAAGCATTACTTAGATAGCCAAATAAGACTTGTATATAATATAACAAATATTCAATTAAACTTCTACTAAATTTTTAAATTAGTTGAGAATATCATTTAGAATTTAAAAAATTTAGCTTTCTAAATTAATTTTATAGCTAAGTCTTATATTTAATACCAGTTATATAAATTATTATCTGTATTTTATCTTAAATCTTTATTATTATTTGATTGCCTAGTTATTTAGAAGATAAGATTATTATGTTATTTCTTTATAATTTCTTAGGTTCTATAATACAGACTCCTTCTAGTTTTCCACATTAAATTTATGATTAATGATAAAAATATTCTCTTTATCTTATATAATTAAGCATTCATATTCATTTTAATAACTAAGGATGTTTTAAAGAAAATAGCTTCTAAATTTCTAAATTAGAACTAAATGAAAGTTATCCTAACTAACTGTTTTAAGGATGATAATTGTTTCTTTCATAAACTAAAACCTTTATTCGACTTTCCTACTTATTCTATAGAAATAATATGAAATTAAATATTTTACATAGCATATCTATATCATAAGTCTTTTTTACATCTATGCTTAATTTTATTTGTTTCATTATTTTGGATATTCTTATAACCATACAACTTTAGTAAATCAAACTTTATATCAATTTTAAAATAAACTTATTAACTATGATTATAACATCGTTGACTGAATATTCTATTCATTATTAAACTATTTTGATATTATAATAGCTTTCCTTGTAAATAAAGCTTCATAATGCTATTAAATGTATTTTAAGAACTTTAATTAACTCAAGCTTTTGAAGTGTAATTTTGCATTGACTTGAGATTCTCATATTAAAGATAAAAATAAGATAATTTGCTTAATGACACATAGCAAACAAAATTATAAGCTTAGTAAAATTAAATCTTAGCTATCTAATATATCTCTATTAAGAAATATCTTGTAGAACTAAGACTTAATATTCTTATTAGCTACTATCATATCATTATCTCAGTTTTGTTATTTAGCAAGTGAATCAAATCTATTATTCTTTAACTTTATCATCTTTTGCTAATAAATAAAAATAGAAAAATGCTAAAATCAGCCAATTATCTACTTTTAGCTTTGTAAATTACTTATAATCATATTACTATAAGCATATGAATAACCATATATCATAAATTAACTTAGCTTTATCATTTTTGTATTTAAGTAATGCAAGTTAATTTCTCTTCCAAATCTACAATAAGGAAATATGTAGATATAAGTAAGTTTAGAATAGATAAAAGACTTGAAATAGCTGGTTTATACACCCCTAATATTAGAGTTCTAAGTCATTTTGCCTATTTTATAGATATTAAATTAGTTATTAAACTAAAGAAGTTATTATTATTATACATTTAGATAGTAAAATATTATTTAAAGTTTGCTAATGCATAATTGCATATCCTAAAAAGATCCTTTTCTTTTCTTTTCTCTTCTATTTTATTTGCTTGCTGTTGTAACTAGATAAAACTTGATTAATACTTTCTTTCTGAATGCTTATTTTTATAGAGTTTATATTCTAAATATATTCAAAACTAAATTAAAAAATGTTTTTTTATATGCAAGTAAGTGTTTCAGAGATTAAATAAAGGTAGTTTGAAGACATCAAAAGCTTAATAAATTAAAAGACATGCTATTACGTAAAGAAAATAATTAAGATGAAGCTAAAATTTTCGATTAATAATAATAAACTTGGAATGATTATATAAATTAAGCTGATACTGTAAAGATATAACTAAATTAAAATTATCTTATTTAAAAAGAATATCAAAGCTCATTAAAAATCAAAAATACACAATTTATTAAATTAAAATTGACTAAGTTATATTTAGGATATAGTGCTTAATAAGAAAAAATTATTAAAGATATAAAGCTATAATTAATTTTATAATAGTCTCTTTAATTGTTTATAGTTAATAAGTTTCATTCGAATGAAAATACAATCTTAGGTGGTTTTCTTTTCTATACTCTCTTCTTTTCGCCTTTGCTGGTTTATCGTTTCTAATTCTATTTTAAATTTCTTTACTTATCTCTCTCAGCTTTGATTTCCTCTTTTGTGGTTTCTAATTATATTCTATCAGTTCTTTTTGTTTCATTGGTTGCTATTTAATAATTACTTTAGTTTTAACTTTGAGATATATTTACTAAAGAAGATCCGCTTTGATTATCTTACTCAGGAAGCACTTTTCTAGTCTTTGCTTTATTAAGTCTATAAATTTTCCAAGACTTATAAAAATCTACCAGCATTAGAATAAAAGAAATGATTATTGTAATTAAGGAATAGCAGCAGCAAAAAGCTACTATAAACTCTCCTAAGTTATAAGCTTATTCCCTTTACTTCTCTGTCGTTTCTATTTTTTCTAGATCTAAATAGTAAAAGTTGAAGAAGTAGATAAAAAGAAGTAAAAACTCACCTAAAATTTCTGAATAAAATAATAGAGAACTTGCAAAAGGCTTATAAATTATTATATAGAAAAACCAAACCAGACAGTGAATTGTATACATTATTATTTAAACTACTTGGCATTCTACTAGCACTATTGCAATAAGACCTATAAAAAATCTTCTTAGCAAGAAGAAAGTTTGAAACAAAGTCTAAGGTAAACTATTTTGTACCTTTTGCTCGAAATAAAAGATATATTTTGCTTTTATCTGATCTATTTACTTCTTGAGTGCTTCTTCCTTGCTTACCTCAAATTTCTACTGCAAATTGAAAAATTTTTTGAGAATCATAAAGCTTTATAAAATGGTAATTAGTTGAATTATCTAAATAAAGAGCTTACCAAAACTATAAATGAGAGAAAGGAGTTGAAAGCGGTATAAGAATCAGTGATATCAAAATGAGTTAGTTGCATCATAACAGCTATGTTAATCTAAAGAGTTTTTAGATTATACATTATTGAAATATAATTTCTATTAGTAAACTTAGTTCTTACCTTCTCTATTTTTTATTTCCAACCAATATATCCAATACACTTCAGTAATAAATCTATAAAGAGTAATATAAATATAATGATTAAAGGGCTCATTAAGTTTACTATTAAGGTAAAACTTTCGTAATTTAGAAGTGAGTAAATCGATTTATCAATTGGTAGTTTTTTAGAATCTAAGTCAAATTATAAGAAGTCGTTGTTATTTATTCCACCTACAGGCTGATTATTATTGAAGTTCATGAAGTAATATGCGTTTATATTTTCCGTTCTCTTAACATCTATGTAAGCATTAACCAAGATTAACTAAGTGATCAATAGAGCTTATAAAAGAAAATATTGCCCTAAAAATCTTTAAGTTAAGGTAAATAATGAGAGTATTAGCAAACTTACTGTCCCAACGAAGACTACTTATGTTAAGGAAGATTTTAAATAAAAACTTGATTTTATAAGTTCTTTCTCTTAAGTTGTAACGTCGAAATCATCTAATGATTCTGGTATTTCCTCTTTATTCTAATCTTAGTTAATTTCTTATTCTTCTTAAGTCTAATTTTATTAGCAAATTTTAAAATAGTTAGTAAAATTTTTATTGCATTGAATACATTCTTATAACTAAGTTAAGCTAGTTTGATTATTTAAGCATTTCTAGCAGTCTAAAATTAAATCGCATTCTTCACAAACTCCATCAATCTTTACTTGGCTTTATGAACAGAATTCTTAACTAGCACACATAATTGTATTGTCTAATTCTTGAGATATGTAATTTTCTTAGCACTTGATACAACTTTTTCCGTCGTCGCTACATAAATCGCAATTTTGAAATTTTTGACCGCATTTAAGACACTGAAAGTTCTAGGTCTAAAAAGTATTATTAGGGCATTTTTCAATGCAAATATCATTAAAGATATTGAAATTTTCAAAGCATTCTATGCAAATATTTCCTTGTAAGTTACATCTTTTACAGTTTCTTATTTGATTACTGCAAAGTGAACATTATTATTCATTTTATGAAAAATAATATTCATCTGAAATACACTCCGCACATGCTTTTTAATCTTGCTTACATTTAAAGCATTAAGGAATTTTTTATATGCATGATTAGCAAATTCCATCTTCATCATAATTTTGTTCTTATTCTGGACAGTAATCCTGACATTAATTATGTGTTAGTTTAAGATAATAGCTTTAATTACACTATAAGCATTAACTTCCATCTTGCGAGCATTCAGAGCAATTTTGTATTAATTCTGAGCAAGCTGCACATTTTTAATCTGCAAGATAATAGCCTGATTAGCACTCTAAGCACTACGAATCATTACATCTTTAGCAAAAGCCTCATTCTAAATTGCAAGGTAAACAAACTCCGTTTTGGTCTATGTCTTGTTCATTATCCTTACAACTGGTTAAACAAACTCCGCTTGTTAATTTTAATAGAGAATTTTGATCACATTTTAAGCATTAACTTCCATCTTGCGAGCACTAAGAGCAATTTTGAATTAATTCTGAGCAGGAATAGCAAACTTTATTCTTTAGTATGTAACTTGGTTGGCATACTAAGCACTGTTAATTGTCACATTAAGTGCATAAATTTCATTTTTAGCTACAGGATTAGCAAGCTCCATTCTAATAATATTATCCTTATAAACATTAATATTAGCATACATTATTTATAAATTCTTTACCGTTCTAACATTATAGGCACGTAATAGCATCACAACTTATACAAAATTCATCGTAAATCTAACAGGAAATACATTCTTCTTGAACTAAATAGGAATTATTCATACACTTATAGCATTTTGTTCCTTATGAATTGCACTCTTCACAGAAAGGTAAAGTATCATTACATAATCCACATTTATTATCATTGTTAGCATCTTGTTGATTGTCTGGACAGGCTTATGAACATTGGCTTTCAAGCGATAATTTTTATTGACAAACACACTATCCATTTTAAAGTGATCAAGAATTATCAAAGCACTGTAAACATTTTTATGCTGATGAATCAAAGCATTTAGAGCATGAAATATCACATGATAACTGACTTGGTAGTGATGTGAATCCTTAATTGGGTTAGTTGTATACTAAATAAAAGTCACTTTAATCAAAACAAGTATTTTTTCAGTATCTTAGGGCATAAACAGATCCTTTGAAATTATAATTTTTAGCAAAACTTCCTTAATAAATGTTGTCACTATTATTAAAACTTACAAAAGGAGTAAGTTTTTATAATTTATTTTAAAGTTGATTTTACAATTAGGAATGAGTAAGGAAAAGTTAATTCCAACCACTATTATTTCAGGAAAAGGCAATAAAAACTCAAATATCACTTACAAGCGAAATATTTAGCCTAAAATTTTATTAATTACTACTCACTCTTCAGTGAACTTAAAAATTAGTTTATTATGTTATCTAACTTTAATTTACTCCAAGTTCTATGTAATTTTAAGTGTCTCTTTATATATTTAAATAGAAGCCAAATTCCTTTTTATCTGATGTTTGCTCACCAAATTTCAATCAAGCTGTTATAGAATATCTTTATTGGTTCAAAGGATCATAATTATAATAAGAAAAATTATGAAAAGCTGAACTGATTGAAGGAGAAAAGTTCTAGGGTGTATTAGGAGTTTAAATGTCGAAGAAATCTAATTAAAGCTGAAGACAAAGAAGTACAATCTAACTAAAGATAAGTCACTTCGTCATCTTTTAAAATTGAATTAAAAGAAGGTAAAAAATTAAAGGTAGCTTAAATAAATAAAGATGATAATTAGCTAAAATAGAGAAATATGAAAACTAAACTTAGTCAAGTATAAGCTGAACAATGAGCTCTCTTTAATCTTAATAGGCTATATTAATTTATATCATATTTAATACCTTACCTACCGTATAATATAACTGATGTCAACTAAAGGCATAAATTAAGTATCTCATTGTCTAATTTGATATTATGCTGTTCCTTTAATTATAAATATCTCTATCTATTTATTCAAAATTTTAATTTCCTTTGCTACTTGTTTTATACCTCTAATATTTTACTTGGAATCCAAGAAACTTAACTATTTTTTTAAATCTTAAATTAATTTTTGCTTCTTTGATATAAGCCTATTTAGTTAAGCCTAAGACATAAATCCTTGTATTTGATGCTTAATAAAAAGGATAATGTAAGGTATTTTAATTAAATAAGATAAGCTTCATAATTAATAATTATAAGGCACTAAGTAATTTATAAGTGATTGCTTACTCTTTTTATAGCTTAGTTTTATATTATTTTATCTAGTATCCTTATATATAATATACCTTTAGTTTTAATTACTTCCTAGCTTTAGTTCGTAATATCTCTTTTTTAATGAGGTAATAAAGCAAGCTTGATAGTAAAATGGATAGATTTATCCTTAGCTTTAGAGCTTAAATTGAGGAATTTAATAGTCTAATAACTAAATAGAGATTAATTTATATGATCAAAGGTGTATAGCGCTTTACTCTTTCCATTTATATAAGTAAGTTTGAGATGAATTTTAGGATATTATTGAAAAGGAAAACTGAGAATCTAAAGTTTATAAACCTTTTAGTAGTGAAATGATAGAAAGATAATAAATAGATGAGTACTGTAATTTAATAAAGGATGGAAACATAACTTAATAGAATAATTAAAGTAAATGTCTTCTTTAAAATAAATTAGTAGCTTTCTTTGCTTAAATCTTAATAAATTATTCTAAAACTTATAATCAGAAGGACTTACTAAGAAAATAGAGAATTAGTATCACCTTGATTTAGGGGGAGTTATTAAATAAAGTTATATAAGAAGGAAGTTTTAAGTCAATCTGTGAAAAAAGCATTTTAAAGTTAATAATAATAACTTCATCATGCTTAATTAAGGAATCGAAGATATTAAAGTCTCTAATTTAAGATTTACTAAGTATATATCTATAAAAGTTCTTCAATGTGTAAGATTTTTCAAAATTAAAGAAATAAAAAATAATAATAAAAGCAAGCATTACTAGAAAAACTACATTAAATTTGAAAAGATAACTAAAAAGAAAAGCTTAGTAGGTATTAATTGTAAAAGCTGAAATAAGAACATTTTATCGAAAACTAAATTAATAATATAATTAATTTGAATAAACCACTTAATTAAGTTTTTAAATTCAAAGTGGAAGTATATTGCAAGTATTCTTTTAAGCAACTCATTTATATTTGAATGTTGATAGATATTAATTTAAGAAATAATAATTTAAGAACTGAGGAGAGTTAAATAATAATAGCCTGGTACTATTTAAAAGGAAAATTCAAACCAAAACAATATCTAAAAATTAAGTACTTTTATAGATCTAACTTTTTATCTCTAAAATTGGTCTATCTTCTTTATATGGAGTAATAATAAAATTTATAATTAGGGATTTTTTTAAATATAGCATACCTTAAATTAACTAACTTTTGAATATATTTGAATGAAAATTACTAATTTAAAGTTTCGTTAAGCTTTAAAGCCTCTTATAGATATAAAAGAATAAATTTCTTGTATTCGATCCAAGTATTCTGAATTAAATTGAGACAAACTTTAAATTATAAATCTGTGTTAAACCAATTAAGTTTGAATCAAGTATTAGATTAATTTTTTTAAATTCTATTACTATATAACAAAAGCCTAAAGCTTCAATAGTTCATTTATGAAGTTGGAAATTATTAATTTTTCTAATTTTTAAGTTAGGATCACTTGCCTCATTAAAACCATGATATTTTAAAATCTAAATAAAGTTATTCAAAATTATTATTTTTCTTTCTTTTATAATTTAAATATGTTTCATATGTCTAATCTAGAAAAGAAAAGATTAGATTTTGATGATATATAAATATTTTGCTTGCAAGGAACACCTATGATTGTTTTATTACATAATAATTAAAGACCATAAATAAATCTTATGATTATGATTCTTCTGTTTAGTAAAAAAGCATTAAATTAGTTTGATTGTCGAGTGATTTTTTTTGCATACTAAATCTAATAAAAAAATTTTAAAAGCGACTCTACAGGGATTTGAATCCCAATTTTGGGCTCCGTAGGCCCACGTGCTACCCTTACACCATAGAGCCTCTTATCATTCTTATACTATCATACTCTTAAATTATTTAGTAACTACATCAAATATAAAATGGCAGCTGTGGGATTCGAACCCACGCGCACTAGTGTGCAACAGATCTTAAGTCTGTCTCCTTAACCGACTCGGACAAACTGCCTTAAAATAATTTGAATAACTAGTTTATTAACTCTATTATCTATTTTAATAAATCAATATGTAGGAAAATTATTAAATTGAGGCTACTAAATTTCTAAAAGCTTATTCAATCATAACTTTAGTGTATTGACTTTAAATAATATACTAATAAGCGGAGGAAACTACTAAGTAAAGACTAAATAATGAGTCTATTCCAGATATAATAAAATATAAATCTAATAAAAATGAGATACTAATTATACATCTATTACCTTTCCCCATCACCTCTTTAATTTTCACTCTTCTTACATATCCCTTTAATTAATTTCAATTATCTAACTTTATTTAACGAAAAAAGATTATAAAACTGGTTAACTGGGAAATGGTTAAAATAAAATGCACAAAATGTATAATGATACTACTAGCAAAATTACACTTTCTATTTAAAATTAAGGGATTATAATATATCACTTATTACTCATCCTAAACTTACAAAGGCTAAGATAATCTTTAAGAATCACTAAGAATTTTATTATTTATTTCAATTTTAACCTACAACTCCCTATAATTTTTTAATAGAAGCTATTTAAAGTATAATATGAGGCAATTTGGATTGACTGAAGGTAATATATTAATTCATTTAAAAATTATATAAAATGGAAGGATTCGAAAGAGGTTTCTACACCATCTCCAAAAAGTTAGAGAGGAAACCTGAATCAAATCTTGGATAATCTTCTTTCCCTCAACCTCAACCTCAACCTCTTTCTTAATTCTAATAACCTGGAGGAACAGGAATAGCTTAGATGATAGCAAATGCACCAACTCCAACCTCATAAGAGAAACCAAGAAAGCAGATGAAGTTTGCTCTTCACTAGGAGGTCAGGAAGCTGAAAAAGGACTATGACAAACTAATGGAGAATATGAACAAGCAATAGGAAATCGAATCAAGACTTATGTCCTAAGAAAGAGAACTAAGCGCTTTCTGGAATATATCTCAGAGTCAGAACAGCTAATCTCAGAATCAAGATTAAAAATTCAGAGAAGTTGACGGTAAATTGCAACAGCTAGTATAAAATCAGCAAACATTGCAAAAGTAAATTGAATCTAGGGACTAGAAATAAGACAAAATGGAGATCGAAGAATTAAAATTAACAAGCCTTTATGCAAGCAAGAAGTGAAATCCTGCTACTAATTTGGCTCAAAAGAATACTTGAGAAGGAAGTATGGAAAATTCCTAAATTTAAAACATAGTTACTGACAAAAGCAAAGATAGCAGTAGGCAAAAAGGAAGAGGTAGTAGCAGCTCAAACTTAGAAGGAATAAAGAAAAGTTATGGATGATCGCTCTTGGGAATATATAAAAGAAAAAAGGCAACTAGTAATGGAAGAGATACTAGAGGTTTTAAGAACAAGCATTACAAGATTGTGTATGGAGTACGAACATTTAATTTTAGCCTCTGGAGCAATCTGGAGGCTGGCTAGAAATAGGTTGAAATACCTACAAGAGGGCCAAACACTTTTTTTAATAATAATAGCAATTAATTTTAATATTTTGCTATTATAAGAAGATTCTAATTTAAATCAGATGCTTAATTTTATCTCAGTTTATAAACATCATAACTCTTTTTTCACTTCGCTTATTTCCTTTTTCTATCTATTATCGATTCTCAAAATGTATTTGTTATCCTATGTCTATAAATATCTTTATTTACTTTTTTCCAACTAAAAATTGTCTTCTTCTTTGTAAATTTCAGTGAAATTTTTGATTTCAGGTCTATTTCTGATTAATGCTTTTAGGTAAATAGCTAACTAAAGTATATTTAGTTATAAATTATCAGTCTTTCTATTTTTTTCTTGTAATTTATCAGAAACATTTCTAACTCTTTACTAAAAGTTGACACATTTGGAGATATATCTACATATATTTTTAAAGAATTCTTTAAAAATAAAAATTGACTTTGGATGCTTTTTGGGCTATTAAAAGAAGTTATGAGGAATAGGAGCTAAACATTTACTGATATCTTTGATAGTAAATTAAGAAAATAAAGTTAAGAGCAGTTATCTTAATGAGCAAACTTATTGGAACCATAGAGTCTTTTAGTCTAACAGAAAGATAATTAATTCATCAACAAGTCTATAAATTTAATCATAACTATTAGGCAGAAATCGTACTCACCTGTATTTCTTTATCAAGATTGAGAATTTATAAAGATGGAATATCACAAATTGAAAAGAAGAATATTTGAAGAGATGGTTTATAAATAAATTAGATAATAGATAGCTCAAAGTGATAACGTGTTTGATAAAGGAATCTATTATAATAACTTTTGAACTACAAAAACTTAATCATAAATAGATTTGAAAATTTATAAATAAATATATCCTAAGTTATAAACATTCTCAAGAAAATAATTTCTAAATATTAAAAAATTGTAAAGAAAGAAAAGTTATATTAATCTTATAGTTAAGTACAAGATTATAGTAATCAATAGTAGATGATGGTCAAGTAGATAACTGAACTGTATAATAAGAAATAAAAAGACTTTTGCAATTCAGTAGTAATAAAATTCGAAAAACTATAAAGAGACAAAAAGAACGCTAATAAAAATATAGATTAAATAAAAAGGAAGTCTAAGAATTAAAGAAAAAAGGAAAAGGAAAGTAATAATTAATAGTTGCAAGAGTAAATTGAGAAATATTTTCAAGAAGAAAAAAAATCAGAATCATAAAATGTAGAATTAAAAAAAATTATATTTTTAACTATAATCATCTACATGGAATATAATCATTAATTAGAAACGATATATATAGCAATTTAGCTTTAAGTTAAATTCTAAAAATTTTAATTTTTTAGAATTTTTTGAAGAAATTAAAAATTTAAGTTATTAAATATTTTATCTAGCTCAATGTATGAGATAAAATTTTAATCTATTGAAAAATCAATTAAAACTAGAAGAAAAATATTAAATAAAAAACATTTTGAAATTAAATTATTTCTTTATAAATAATCTAAAGAATAGATAATTATTATTTAGGAATTATATTAATAATAATAATATTAATTTTGGGTTTTCCGTTTTAGAGATTTCCAACCCCGTCAGGAGGACAGCAGTTCGGGCTCCCTGTTGTTAAATATAAATGTTTGGGACGTCCAATTTTAGCGAGATTGGGAACTCGGTTTTCTCCGGTTTTCCTTCCTTTTACTTGATATGGTTCCATCTTGATCTTGTAAATTGAACCATCCGGGTTGCAATACATTTTTTTCATTCTTATTTCTTCTTTTTTCTTCTTTTGTTGTTCTTTTATCCAACAGTTTCTTTATTTCTATTAGAATTTCTAACACTTCCGATAAAAATGTCATACACTTCCACAGCAGAAACATTTTTTTTAATTTTCCTTTACTTGTTTGCTCTTTCTAGGCTTCGATTTCCATTTGTATAGCTCCAGTTTCGCTTTAATCTTTCTTAAAAGTTTACAATTTCTCTTCTATTTTTCCGAGTCTGTTATCCGGTTCAGTCTTTTTCTAAAGCTAATTTTAGGATTCGTTAGTCTGACTTTGTGAGATATTCCAAAAGGCGTTAAGATCTCTTTCCTAGGACATAAATCTTGACTCAATTCCTTCTGCTAGGTCTAGCTTTGCCATCAGCATATCATTGTCCTTCTTCAATCTCTTGACCTCTTCCTGGAGGTTCAGTACTACTACTTTGATGAGCTACTCCATGCTCATCTGGCCAGAAGGGTTGAACTCTGATACCTCCTAGTGGAGAATAAATTTCATCTGTTTCCTCGGTTTCTCACTTGAGGTTGGAATTTCTGTGTGTATATTCTTCAAGGTTGGCTTTCGTTCGTTCTGTTAGATTTCAAGTTGTTAGTTCAGTGTTGGTTAAGGTTGTGATAGAGAAGATTGTTAAGATTATTAAGACTTGGTTTCTTACTTCCTCCCTTCCTTTTTGGCTTAAGAAAAAGTGGTATAGAAGCCTGACTTGAAACTTTCACTCATTTTTTTTTAAACTCTAATATTATTATTAATTAGGAATTAAACTTAAATTTATTATATAATTAGTTTATATAACTAAACGTTAATAAAAAAGTTAATATCATAGTAAAACTTACACGTGGGCCTACGGAGCCCAAAATTGGGGTTCAAATCCCTGTAGAGTCGCTTTTTTAATTATAATGATTATAATTAAATTTACCTATATAAAATTATAATTAAAAAGATGGTGGGAGCTGAGATTGACCTTCTGAATCATACTTTCTGGTTTTATGGCTAGGAACAAGTTCCTTTCCTGTCGCTGAGAAAGTCCCTGGTCAAAGTCAACCTTTCCAAGGAAACGCCTTCCTCTTGATTATCCACTCCTGGTAGGGGCTTGAAGCCTGGCTGCCCATAGCGATGGAGCTCCCTGGCAGCTGCTTTTCGAAAGCAACAGGATATCCCCGTTATCCCATGAAGGGAGCGTTGGGGTCGTTAAACTGCAAGAAGTTGCTGTCCAAAAACTTTTTTAGTTTAAAATTAAATTAAATTAGCTATATAAAATAATTTATTATAAAGCTAACCATATACATTATTAACTACATTTAAAATAATTTAATTAAAAGTATTATTATAAATTTGTTATAAAGAAATAAAGCGAAAATCATAGTAAATACCCCTTATTTTAAATCTATGACAAGCAAGAATCACTTGAATTTATGCCGCCGATATGATATTTAAAACGTCGAGATAAGTAATTTTCAAATTAGATGTGAAGGAAAATTATCTTAAAAGAGGTAAAAGTTAAATGTTCAAGGAAATATATTTCTATAATTTAAGCGGAAAAATTTATTGAATAAAGACATTGGTTAGTTAATAAACCATTGCAATTTTTATATAAATTAGTTAAGATTTCTTCATATAAATAATATTTAATATAGAGGGTTTGGTTGCTTATCCTTAAAACTTTTATAGTAATTGAAATGTAATTGATTTATTTATTAAATAATAAAAAATTAATAACTTTATTATTAATTATAGTAAAATAAAGAAGGAAAATGAAGATTAGATAAAAGCATTTAATAAACTATAAAACTTAATAAAGGAAAATAATCACTAAATTAATGTAAGACTCATATAACACTTTATATATGTAAAATTATGATAAAATTAGTTCAGGCTTTAAACTATTATTATAACTCTATTTTATTTACTTAATCTCAAAACTCTCTCTTATGATTTATATTTTAAAAGTAAATTTAACTTATTAATTAAATTTCTTAAGCTTAAATTATTTTTTAAATAATTAATAGATTTAAAAATGAAGTTATATTGACTATTTATCATATTAAATTAATAATTTATTAAAAGCTTTTAAGTTCTATTCATTTATACATTAAGCATTATTTTATTCATATGCAATCATTAAATTTTCTTAATAAGATAAACTATTATTACTGCTTATAAATCAATTATAAAGAATTTATCTTAATATTTTTAATTATATTAAAAATTAAATGGAGTCTTAAAATCTTGTTCCCGGCTTTTTCTTGAGTAAATAGGAGAAAAAAGCTCTAGAAAAAAAGCAGGCATAAAAAAGTATAAAGAGTCTTCTTCTCCCCACTTACAAAACTAATAAAAAGCCTAATAACTATAATAAACACCTCCTAAAGTAATAAAAAGAAAGGAATCTAATATAATAACAGGAAAAGAACTTCCATCAAAGATAATTAAAAAGGAAATCAATATTTAGCAGTTAGTATTTGAAATATCCAATCTCTAGGAAGAGATTAAAGTGCTTAAGTAGGAAAATTAAGAACTAAGAAACTTATTATCGCTTGGATAAGATAACTTAGAGATTAGAATTATTAATTAAGAAAGGAAACTCCAAGCATATTGGAACATTTAAACTGAACATAAATAAGAAACAACAAAGCTTGGAAATATCGTATAAAAACAAGAGTTGGAGTTTATTAAGCAAAAGAATATTAGCATAAACATAACTAATTAGACAAATTAGATGGAGATAGAATAAAAAGAGGTTATAAATCGAAAACCAATCAGATAAGTAAGGAAGAAATGCTACTACTGTAAGAGTAGTTGACATTTGTACAAGAATTGCTAAAAATTTTAGAATTTCAAGAAAAAATTTTGGCGTAAAGAATAAGACAAATACTCGGGGCTCTATTGCAACTAGCATGGAGATATTTACAGAAGAAAATGATGTAAAGAACCTTTTTAAATAATAAGAACAAGAAATCAAAGAAACTGAGAAGATCTTAGTGAAGATAATTTCATTAGAAAGTCAAGAATGATGAGAAGTGTTGCTGATCAAACAACTTATTTTAAACGTTGTCCAGATTGGCACTGTTGAACATTTTAATTTCATTATTATTATTATATTTTTAATTATAGTTCCAATTAGATATTTATATAAATCCATAAAATAATTTTTAATCTTTATAATGTAAAAAAACTAAATTTTAGTATTTCAATTTAAGATAGTTAGAATTTAATTTGATGGATGGATAAAGTCAAATAGTTATTAGTATATCATTCTATCATCTTGAATTTTTATGCTTAAAATAGATATATTTTTTATTTATAGAAAGAAAATAAAAGTTTAATTTTTATATAGTATTTTCGTATATAAAATATTAATATTCATAATTTAATAGAATTATTTAAAATGTAAGAAAGATAGTGAAGAAATAATGAAAGGATTTTCAAACATGAAGAAATTTAAACAAGACTCTTGTCAATAGAATAGATCTAAATACTTTTTAAATTATGTAATAATCAAAAATTTCTAAAATATAAACTATAGTTAGAAAAAAACGAAGAAAAATAGAATAAATAGAAGATAAATAAAAAAAATTTAAGACTAAATCGGTTTGCAAGCTTAATTAGTAAAATATAGTAATTAAACTTAGTATATATTCCATCATTTCTTCCTTTACTCTTTAAATTATTATATGATTTGGATTTTTACTTTTCATATCATAGCAAAAGCAAGTTATTTGAAGTATTTTATTTTGGATATTAGTTAAATTTATCTTCTATTTTTTGATATTCACTCTCATTATTCCATTATAAATTGGTTCATCTTTTAATTTCTCTAATTAATTTTTTATAAAATTATTCTTTTATTAAGATGCGCTGCTTATTCTTTTCATTGATTTTGAATATTTCAGAAAACGATCATATACCGTTCTTAGTATATTCCTGCTCCTTTTTCCTCTCAGTTTTTTTTGATTTATAAATTTAATTTTTTCAATTTTTATAAATCCTCTAGGAGATTTACAACTATTAGGGCTAATTATAAATTTTTATTTATTCTGTTCAAATTGCATTACCCATTTTGCTAATGTTTACAATTTATATTAACTCCTAAGTTTTTCAACATTTTTGGAGTCTCAGATGTTTATTTTTGTTTATTTTCATTTTTCATTATATTTATTGTTTTAAGGCTTATTAAGAAGAGAGTTAATTAGAAGAGGATATATGGTAAAGATTTTACTTTTCTTTCTCTCTATTTTTTAGTAGATAATATAAAAGCTTTACTTTAAGTAATTTGCCATCTATTTTCTAAATATAAGAAATTAAAATCCTTAATAAAAATCAAGATAGAAAAGATGGAATTATATTAATTTCCATGGAAAAATCTAAAAAAGAAATAATTGATTTTAATTAAAAAATACAGAAAAAGGATTAAAAATAAAATTAAAATATAAAGAATAAAAAATGAAAGAATGTAAGAAGGAATTAGAGAAAATATACTGTCTTGAATTAGAATAAGTTTATGAACAAAAACGTTGTAAAAAAGATAAATAGGATATAATCATAAAGATAATTCAATAAGAATTGAAAATAATAATAAAGACATTGAATGTTAAAATTGAAACTCAGAAACCTTTTAAGGCTTATGAAAAAGATAAAGTGCTTATAAGAGCATTAAATAATAGAATGTCTTAATTTATATCAGCAATAAACATATAAAACAAATATAATAATTTTTATTTATATTCATCTTGATTTTTACACGGAATATCTCAAATAAATTATTAATAAACTTATAAAACCAAATATTGTCAAGCATTATTATATTTAAATTATAAATCATAATTATTTAAATTTAAAAGGTAACAAATTAAATTATTAAAGCCTTAAGAAATAAATAAAAGCGTAAAAGGTAAAATGAAAACTTGACTTATGTATTTAAAAATTATGAAAGATATTACTTTAATTAAAAATAAATATAAAAGATGATTGAAATTAAGCAAAAAGTTCTAAAATATTCTATTTTATAAAATTTATAAAGATTAAATGTTCTTTCACCTAAAGGTAAGTTTATGTTTTCAACTTAAAATATATTAATATAAAAATAAATTTAAGCTTAAAAAGGAAAAATAATAAAATCTTTAATCTTTTGAGAATCTGGAAAATTAATAAATAAGTTATTACCTTTATCTATAAGTCTTCGATAGTTGGGTATAATTTTCTACGAAGTCATCATATCATTCTAGTAAAAATAATAAAAATAAAAGTAGCATTAAAATCTGATTAATTACCTTTAGTTTATATGAATTTATCTTTATATTTTATAAATAAATAAAATGAATATCTAATAATATTCAATTTATCAGATAATCTAAATATTCATGCTATTTGAGTATAATTTTTATAATTGGTTATGAAAGATTGAAAATATAAAATGTTAGCAAATTATCTAGATTTTAATAATAATCCCAAATCTCTTTATTCAAAAATATTCTTTCTAATCATTTTTTCCTTCGCTTTCCTTTCACACTTTATTTACTTAGCAGGAAGAAAGTTAAATTTCCTTTTTATAATTTAGAAGATACTTATTAAATATACTTTTAAGGAAAAATAAACTTTAGTATTGTTAAAGAATTTTGCCTAAGGGGTATAATATAAAAATATAGAAAGATTGAATGGATATAAATTTGTTCTATAGAGTCTAAATAGCTAATACTCCAATTAGTTTATTTTATAATTTTTACTTATTGGTTGCTTAATTTATCACCACTTTCTTGCTTGATATTCTGAATTTAATTTTTTAAATAATAAAGTTTGATTGCTTATATTTAGTTATTGATATAAAATAGTCTATTATAATTTTTAGTTTCCTCCTTATTTAACTAATTAAGTGATGTCTGATTGCTAGCTATGCTTTAGTAAATTTTATTATTTGAATTATTTTATGTTTCTTAATTAATCCCTGTATGTATAATTAATTAAATAATAGCTTATATTAGTTTATTACATTTGCTTAGGGTTGCTTAAATGAGATTGAATGTATCATAACAACTATAAACACTCTTCTTAGCTAAAATGTTTATTTGGTATGTATAACTTAAAATACTTATTAGGCTAAGTATACTTCTTATATTTTTCAGCTATCTAGTTTACTCACTTTATTATATAAGGTTTCTGAGCAAGAATCCTTAGAAAGAATGAAAAGTGATTATTTCATCTTAAAATAAATAGGTGATATATAAGAGCTTCTAAATAAAATAAAAGCTATGCTTTATTAAAGTTTATTAAGTATATAATGGTAATTAAAGGAAGCTAAAATAGATGCTTAGATCTAACTAAAATAATTAGAAGCTATGCTATTTAATTAAAAGTAAACAGTAACTTTGAAAATAGCTAATAGACATATAAAACAACTATAATAGTTGATAGATTAAATATTAAATTAAAGGTATTAGTTATTTATTTTCATTACACTAATAATTTATTAGAAATATTTATAGTTTAAGCTTCCTTTAATAAATGAAAGCTAAATTATCTATATTGCTTATTATTTTAGTTATAGTCAAGGTAAAAGCTTTAAAAATCGTTTTTATTTACGAACAATCTTAGGATGTCAACGCTTCTAAAGAAGAAAAGGAAGAAACTTTAAGCAACCACTTTTAAAATATGCAAAGGTTTAGAAATTAAGATATTTGATTAGAATTTGAGTAAATAAAGATAAATAGAAATATAACTAAAAACTTTAACAATTTTACATTAAACTGAGAGAAATTATAATTAGACATGATCATTGATATGACAAAAAGCTATCAACTTACCTATTTAATTTCTATTTGAGCTCATTAAAACAAGATAATTCATGTAGTTTCAAAGGAGTAAAATAACAAAATTATTTAAAATAGTAAGTTCAGTCATTTTATCCTTCCTTCAACTGAATCTCTTACTGAAGTAATAATAAAATTCTTAGAATAATTTAAATGAAATTCTTTGGGATATTTCACTGATTAATTTACAGGTAACGAAATTTCAATAATCCAATAAACTCTAAGAAATTTAGAATATTAATGAATAATTCCTGCTTTTGGCATTGAAAAGATAAATTTTGGAATTATTTCTTAAGATATTTAAATAAAAGGAATAAGGAAATTTTATAGTACTATTAGTTATAATTTTGAATCCTTTTTAAATTTGTTTTTGCAATAAAACTATGAAATCAAAGCTTTTATAATGAATGTTTAAAACTCCTGGTAAATATGAAATTTACCTAATATCTAGACTATAAACGGATTTATAGGTTTTAGTTTTGGAACGGAAATTACTAGGAATGAGATAGAATACTAACTTCATTGTATAGACCTATTTTTAGAGTAAATTGCAAAGGAATTAAAAGAGTAGAAATATATCAACAGTGAATTAGTGAAAGATTTGGCATAAAAGCTATTTTCTAGTCAAAACATTTAGCTTTAAATTTTGAATGTATAATTTAATAAAATTAAAGTAGTGGGAATTGTTAATTTAACATCCATAGTGTATTAGGAATAAATAATTTGGCCTGATGGAACTACTAGCATACCAGACAATAGTTTAATTGAAATTCCAATTAGCATGGTGGCGGACAGAAAAAATCCTGATGGAGTTGACGTGTCATGAGTAACTTATTACTATTGAGGAAGAGAGTATGGCGTTTATTATGTTAATAATATAAATAAAATAATGCCCTATTATCACTTAAAATCAACCGATATTTTTACAGGAGCTGAGTATTTTGATTATGATTATGTCTATAGAGAATGAAGCTAAAAAAAGTAAGAATATGGTCTACTTCATTACATGCCAGAAACAAGTTCTAATTCTATAGATCTTTATCACTTTTTCGAATAGCAAAACTTTACTATAACATGTATCTCTGGTGATAATGCAGCTCCTGATTTATCAAATAAATAAAAATATCCATACTTTGTACGATCAATTCCTTCAGATGCATATTCAGCAGTTTTAGTTGCAAGAACTTGTTATATGTAAGGATGAACAAAAGTAGGAGTAATTTATTAGGATACAGCATGATAAAAGGGAATATATGATTACTTTGTTAAAGAATCAAGTCACTTCAGTATAAGCATAGCTAATTAAAATAGAATAGTAGGTGACATTAAGTCCTAGACTAGCAATGAATCATGGAAAAATATAGTAAAGGAAATATACTAGAAAACTAGAGTTGTTTTGGTTATTGTTTATGAAGATGATGCTAAAATAATAATAAAGGAGTTTTATGAATAGGGAGCAAGAGAAGGAGACTTTTTATTCATTTCTTTTTCCTGACTAACCGAAAATTTTGTTTCATAAGATAAAGAAGTAAGTAAGATTCAAGCAGTAGTAAAAGGAGCAATATAATTTACTCCTGCTTTTTTATAGGGAGATTTTGGATAAATTATAAAAAAGTAAATTTAGGAATATTTTAACACCGAGCAGTTAACTAATTATGCCTTCACAGAATTCGATGCTCTTCTTTTGGGAGTTCATGCTTTGTAAAGTTTGATAAATAAAGGATAAAATTACAAGAAATAGGAAAATATCATATAAGCAGTTAGAAACGTTAAATTCATAGGAGCAACAGGAAAAGTAAGTATCGAATCAACTTCGAATGATAGATCTGCACTTCCATGAAGTATAGAAAACTATCGGAAAAATGAAAAAGGGACTTGAAACATTTAAACTATTGGAATTTATTGTTTAACATGTGATGTCATTTTTAATTTCGAAAAGCATTTTATGTGAGGAGATGGAAGTACAGGAAGTTTTGAAGATAATTGAAATTTATAATGCCCCTTTAAAGAAAGAGAAAGATAAACATTTATGTAAGGCGAAATAGTGTAATATGTAACTTTACTTAGCATGCTAATATTAGTTATTTCAATTTCTTTTTGAGAGATAAGAAAAAGAAGTGACTATTAATTTGTTAAACTGAAGAAAGTATTTGTAATGTCCAGTTGGGATTTTATTTACATTTTTCATATTCTTTTATATACTTTGCAAGTCGCTTCAGTTGGTCCAAACTTCTCTGATTATAGTTATTTAGTAGAATTTATTATGAGTTGTGCAAAACTTGATTTCGTAAATATTTTTGGAGCATCTGAAAACAAGCAATACTCCAATCAATTAGTTGCATGCATCATAGCTTCTTTGTGATTAATTAGCTTTTTAAGTATTATAAGAAAGTTAGAGTTTTCCAATAAATTATTTCTTTATTTAATTGGAAGTATTTCTTATTATTTAGGCCCGTTTCTAACTTACAGCTTTTTTCTACCTTTGAACTGAAATTTTATGGATTTATTTATCTGCATTGAAGGCTTTGACTAAAATCATAATGGAGCACTCGAATTTTCCGAGTCATTTCACTATAAAGATTGTAACTGAAAATGTTGATAAGGTAGTCATCTCTTTTTCGTAATAATGTGCTCTATTTCTTTCATTATCTATACAATCTTAGGAACTAAAACTCTTCTAATGTGATAAGAACTATATGGATACTCAAACAAGATAAAGTACAAAAAACAATGACTAATAAGCTTTAGAGTGTTCTAGTTTATTTTAGTTACTTTGAATTTGCTAGCAGAAAGGTAGAATAAAATAGTCCATGCTGTGCTTTATTTAGTTATATTAGCTTTTCTTTTCCTCTACATTTACAAGACATAGCCTTGCTGCTACCCTAAACTAAATTCTTGAATGTTAATTTTTCTTGGTTGTAGCTTTTGAATTTCAATAGTATAAATAATTAGAATGGAGGCTTCTTCCAATAAAGTTCTTAAAAATATCTATATTTTAGTAAATGGGATAGGATGTATCTTAATAATTTTAATAGGGTTTAAATTACAATTGAAATAAAAAACCTTAATTACTATCTTTGAGTTAGACGAAACTTATTTATTCAGATGAACCTTTTAATGCAAGAGAGATTAAAATTTGCTACCTAAATATATCATGAATCAGTCCATTTTCCTTAATTTCAGGTAATTCTTAGCTTTTAAGATACTAAATGACGAAAATTTTTTGTTTGAGTAAGAAAATTTTTCTCTTAGGTTTTATTTATATCACAATGTTATAAATAATGAATAGAACTAGTTCTTATTTTAAGAATAATAAAGTATCAGTCCTTCAGAGCAAACTAGCAATTTGAAAAATATTAAAGGAAACCAAAATATAAATCTGGAAGAAACAGAAGAACAATTAAAAAAAAGGTGCGATTCTAAAGCATATCCTCCTGTTGCATCTTCATTAAAAAGCGAATCATTAAAAGTTAATATTGAGCATAGTAGCTCAATTAAAAGGTTTTAACTTTTAAATGTATAAAATGAAAAATAAATAAAAAACTTAAGCGAGAGCGAAGACCAATAGACAGATAAAGCACTGGAGTAAGAATAAGCTTTGATATTAACTTAATAATTGTTTAATAACTTAAATTAAGTTGCATTTTTATAAGATATATAAAACAATTATCTCTCTAACTAAACTTCTTAACCTTAATAGCATCTATCTGATAATTGTCTCTTGGTATTATATCTTTAATAATATTGCCATATAAATAAGATTATTCTTATGCAATGTATAAAATGAAATAAAAGTTTAATAAATAAAGGGAAGATAAATTGAAAATAAGGAAATGCTTAACTTTATAAAAATAATAAAGGAATAATATATAAAAAGCTTATAATCATTTAATATACTTTTCAAACATTTAAGTTTTACTATAAAACATAACTATATAGGTAAAATTTAATTACTAAATTATAAGATTAAGTCTTTATTATAAACAACCACTTAATAAACTTAAACCATTAAAGATTCTGGATTCATCTTAAGCTAAAAGTAAATAATAAGCAATGAAAAACTAGATTTTAATGTAAGATGCTAATTATAAGAATAAACCAAATGTTTTTATAAGCTATTTTAATTGCTAGCAAAGTAACTAATATAAAAGAAAATACTTAGGATATATATCTAAATAAATATAGATATTTCTAATTTGCTGGAAGCTAATATTAAATATTCTAGATTATTGTTAAATTTATCTAGCTATTTTAAAGAAATCTTAACTATGAAATATGATAAAACTTTAAAATCATTTATTTAGGAAATATTTTACACATTTCTTATATGAATTTCAAATGAACAAATTATAAATCCTTAGGATCATATTAGCTTACTAATTAAGTATTTTCAGATTATTCTTAGATACTCTTTAATTAGGAGATTATATATATTTTTTTTTAAACCGCCATAGTTGTTCGAAGGTGAACAACAAGGTCATCTTCATCAGAGGTTGGGGAATTTAAGTACCCATAATTGACACATGTCGTCCTCTGCTTTGGTGATGCAATGAGACACAATCCTGCCATGTCCTTGGACCTCCAATAAGTAGAAAAGATTACGAGTATTCTAAAATTATATCAGTATTGAACATTTTTATCAGTACTGAATAATTATACCAGTATTGAACAAGGTTTATCAGTATCTGATAATTTTATCAGTAACAAACATTCTTGTCAGTATGAAACATTTTTTTTAAAGAGCTGCGCACCAACGAGAGTGCTACGCGCTCTATAATCAAATTTATTTATTTATTATTATTATATGAAAATATTGATATGTTTACCTGAATAAATTATACCATATAATCTATATAAATCTAAGGAATTTTATTTTAAGTCTAATTATGTAGGAAAATAAAAATTATAATTAAATTATGGAGAAAGTGCTAGTAAGGAAATCTCAAATTAATAGTAAATGTATACAATTTATTTATCATATATCTAGAAGAAATATTAAAGGATTAATATTAAAACTAACCTATAACCTAATATCCTTTCAATAGTTGTAGAATATTTTTAATCTACATTTAAACCATAATTTGGTTATACTGTATAATTTTGTTAAGAAACATACAATTAAACTTTATGATTCTTAAATGAAGATTTCTTTGGCTATATATTATTAATATTATGTTTTAGATACTAAATCTTTTAATTATAACGATAAGCTTTTTATTTATTTTAACTTATTTCTATTTTGTCTATTTATTATAATTTATTCTTTATAAAACCTGCTTAAAATCTAAGAAATGGTATTACATTTATAGTGATCATATAAGTGAGTTAAATAATAAAATAGATATAAATTAAGAGTGTAATATATTAAAATTTAATAATAAAGCTGTGATTTTAGAAAAAGATAGTATGAATTAATTATTTATCTATTAAGTTAAAATAACACTAACAAAATAATTTTAGTCATATTTATAAGAAAGTCTAAGATATGTGAAATTAAATAAAGCTAATTCTGAATTAACTATTTTTATAAAAATGTATAGGATTTATTAAATCTACAATTTGTAAATTAGAAGCAAGGAACAATTAATTAAAATAAATAAAATAAAATAAAGCTATGATATAAGTTAAAGCTATGCAAACCTAAAAAAGAAAATAAACTTCACTGTAAGTATTGATTAATAGAAACTTTTAATTATTCCAGAATATAAAAGTTATTTGAATTGGGCGAATAAGTATGCTAACTTTATTAAGAAATATAAATGTATTATTTAAATAATTTATTTAATGATATATAGTGAATGCAATAAAATCTACAAGCTTCTTTAGTAATTTTAATATAATAAATTTAGGTATAATTCAAGGTTCTTTATACTTTTATGAGTATTCTATTATATTAGGAGATTCATTACACTTTACATTATCTTAAATTATGGCTTTTAAAAAATAGAATAAATTTGAAATTTGATTACCTAAAATTTCAGACAGCTATATATGCTTTATTATTGAATTAAAGGATTTTAAATATATCAGATTATGTAAAGCTAACCTCATTTTAATTCCTTAATTTATTTCATAATCTGAAAATTTATATTTAATCTTTAATCAAAAATACAAATGAAAATAGTATGAAATGTTTCTTCTTATCCTTAAATTAAGATTTGCTAGAATTTAATAATAATAATGCTAATGGAGTGATATTAATTACTCTCATTACTATGAAGCATAACATTTCTTATTAGATAGATGGATCATGGCTTTTAAATTTTAAAATATAAGTCTTAATTACAAAAATAAATGTAAATAACCAAATAAATTTACAATATAGATGAGCTTTTCAAAACAATGCGAATGAAAATTTTATTAAAAGTTTTAATTTAAAAAGTTCCTTTAAAAAAATTAGACAAAAGGAAAAACAAAAATTTTTTAAAAGCAACTAGTTTCATATAAATAAATATAATTTGAATATACTTATAAATATCTAATATAATGCATTCTTAAAGTTATCTTTAAGATATTCTCATAAATATAATATATAGGAGAGTATATGTAAAAATAGACTCTTGTCTTAACTATTTTAAGTTTTGAATAAAGAATAAAAAAGAGAAATATAGATAAATAGATATAAGCTATTCAGTGAGATGATAAATCAAAGACTTGATTAATTATTCTAGAAAATGAATTTAAAAATATTTTTTATAGCTTCAGCACTGAATTTATTAACCTATATAACTAAAAATTGATTTATTTTTGTTTCTGTTTTCAATTCACTATTTTATTTGAAAATTCTGATTTAATAGTTAAATTTTAGATGAAAAAAATTATGTAGTTTGGAATAAGGACAAACTTTACTTTTACTGTAAAGCATTCTTTTTATAATTTATCTAAAATTATTTAGGTAATTCTAATATGGAAAAGAAAGGCCATTACTCTTTCTTTCTTTCTTTCTAACTAAAAGTATCTTTGATTAAAAATCTGAAAATTGAATGTAATTAAGATTTAATTTATCCTAAAATTATGTAATTTAAATAAAATTTATTTTGATTTACCAGTTGAAGATAAGTACTTAAGAAATAGAAACTATATAAGCAAGTTATTTCTGAGATAGAAGAAATTAGATTTGAATGATTATTAATTAAGAAGAAGTTACAATAAAAATAAAAATTGGTTTAAGCTTTTTATTTTAGTATCTTATTTTAAATTTAATCTAGATTATGAAAACTAAGAATCGCTAAAGTTTGATAAGAGAAGAATAAATAGGCAATTTGATGATTATTAAATTCTTTAATAAAATAGAAAATTTTAATTTAGTAAAGCAGATTCTACTAAATATACGATATATTAATTAATCAACATAATAGCATTCTACTTTTTTTAGAATAGTTGAACTTATAAGCTTTTAGATCTTAATTTGCTTTTAATTTAGCAGATTAATATAATTTTAAGGCGGTTTTAGCGCAGTCGGTAGCGCGTCAGTCTCATAATCTGAAGGTCGTGAGTTCGATCCTCACAAACCGCATTTTTAAGATAAAAATTTAAAATTATGTTTTAGTGAAATTAAATTTAAATATAACCAAAATAATAAACTAATAATTATCTAATAACACATTTAAAATATATATACAACACTCACATAACTATTCTATTGTCATAGACTAAAAAGCTTTAATAAATATTTTTATATTTCATTAAAATAATTAATCTTTACCGTATAATAAAGTTAAACATTTAATTCCTAATCTCTATATCTAAGCAATATTTGAAAGTTATATTTGCAATAAAATTTATTAAGCTACTGAAAATTTTTTATAAAGAATAAAAATTCCAAAATTACTTAAAAAACGAAAGTTTACTAACTAGAAAAATAACTTTATTATATAATATTTAAGATTATTTATTTATTATTATTTAACAATAATTTCACTATAAATTGATAGATAATTAATACTTTATCCTAATAAAATTAATTAATTAAGGTTATTACTAAAGTCAATATTTTAAATAAAAATTTATAAAGAAAGAATAATAGATGCTGTAAGGCAGTTTGTCCGAGTCGGTTAAGGAGACAGACTTAAGATCTGTTGCACACTAGTGCGCGTGGGTTCGAATCCCACAGCTGCCATTTTTCTCTTTCGTAATTTAATTTTCATATTAAATTTAATTTAATAGATACAAAAAGATTTAACCTAATAGGTATACAACTTAAATATGATTTTGTATATAACAAAAAGACTTAAAAATAAATAAAAACATTGTTCTATTTGATGAGTAATAATTTATTTCTAGCTACTTATTTAATATTTGGCAGTCTGTTGCAAATAAAATGCTAGATCTTATAAAAAAATATGAGAGTAAAATAAAAAAAAAAATTTAAAAATAAAACTTTATTCATGACTCTAATAAAGAGATAATCAAAATGTAAAAATAGTTTTTTATCTTTAAAGATGCATTTAAATAAGATGATGATGAAAATTCAGTCATACGTATTTTTATTTTAATTTAAGTTTATAGCAATAAAAGCATCAAAGAAATAAAAAAACTTATATAAGGTTTAAAATTAAATAGTTAGGAAACTATATAAATTAATCAAGAATAAACTTTTAAATTATTTATTTTTAAAAAGCTTCATAGAGCTTATTGCTGAGTATTCACAATAATTAGTTTATTAGTAATTAAATTATTACAAAGCATTAAAATAATTATTGTTCAGGAAACTCAATAATATTCATTCTGAATTATTCTTTTTATAATGCATAATTAGATAATTAAGCCTGATGCTAAATTATTATTTATGCATTCAAATATCTTTATGTTCAAATAAAGAAGAAGCTGATGCTGGTTGCACTTCTTTTATTATAAATTGCAAAAGATATCTTATTTTATTATGTCTCCTAATAGATATATTCACATAATATTTCTTTCTTTTCTTATACCTCGCTATCACAAAAATTAAAATAGATTATAGTGAAGAGTATGAAATAGATAAATATCCAATTATCTATTTTGTTTTATCTATGATAAGCAGATAATAGTCTCTTAGAATAAATTATTCTTCTACTAAATTTTAGAATAACTAAGCATTTATAATTTATTATATTATTATTATATAAACAGAGCAAATACAATTTCTTACTAATACCATTAACTTATAGAAACAATAAATGAAGTATCAGATGTGAAAATATTAAGACAAGCAAAAGAAAAAAAGTTTTCTTTTAGTACCTTAATATCAAAGAAGATGAGTCACCTTACTTAAATAAATCAAATCTAAAATTTCTTACTTTTATTAATTTTAATTTGCTTTAGGATTAAGTTTATAAGTATTTAGTCAATTCTTTAGCTTTTAAACTTCATAAATTTCATAATTATTAAAGAAGATATTTAACTTCAATAATCAAAACATTGGCTTAAATTTTTTAGCAACTCTAAGAAATTTGGAATTTAAGGAATTAAATGATTATTATATCATAAGAACTTTTATATAATAATTGCATATTTATTTATCTCTTTTAGGATTT
This sequence comes from Loxodes magnus, assembly GCA_946699065.1. NCBI lineage: Eukaryota > Ciliophora > Karyorelictea > Loxodida > Loxodidae > Loxodes > Loxodes magnus. Next base: position 368,076 of record CAMPDV010000160.1, on the reverse strand, counting down.
ATAGTTACTAAGAAATTATTTATTAACTTATTAATTTCTTGCTAAATAAACCATGCTAAAGAGGGGAAAATATCTATTATTTTGGAAATTTATTTGGTTAGATTAAGATTATTTTTATAAAAGATAGGATTTCAATTTTTGAGGTCTAGCATAAACACATTTAATATTAATGATATAACTTCATATCCATAATACCAAAACCATATTAATATAGGTATCAATGCACTCTATCATATGGCTAAACTAATAAAATAAATAATTCAACAAATATCTTCTTAATATCATTTGAACATAAATAAATAGCATAATCTTATTTAATTAATAATGATAGAGCTTCTAGAAAATTTCTAGGAATTTAAATATGAAAAATAGATTAAAAGAAGTGTGATGATTCTTTAGATTCATTGAAACAAAATAATATAATTACTAATAAAATTCATCCACACAATCTAAATAACTCTATAATTTAAAACATTTAACTTTTCTTTAATTTCTCAATCCAATTATGGGATAGCTAGAAATAATTATCATTTCAGCCTTTTATTATATTAAAGAACGCATATTTGGTATTGCAAGCTAATTTTAAAAGCATAATTATTAATCTTAGAACTTATTTTTTAATTTGTCTCTTTATTCTTATTTAAAGAAATTAATAGTAATCAAAGTAGTTAAATAACTTTATTAACTTAGGTTAAGCCAAATGTATTTATCAAGTGATATTGTTTAAAGAATCTTTAAGAAATAATAAATACAACAAAATAATTTTAAGTTCATACTTATTAATAATAATTATTATTAGAAATTTTAAGGGATATACCTTCAGATTAAATCAATATTTCTACTATAAATTAATTTTACTCAATTATGAAAAAATTGAGTATCAAAGTTTGAGATTGCAGATTTAGATTGAAATTCTATTTATTTAACAATCTAAATCTATTATTAAGAAAAATTTCTTCATTTTGTTTCTTATAAATATTATTTTATCATAAAAATAACTTGATGTATCTTTAAAATATTAAAATAAGCTGTATGATTATTTTTCGTATATCTAAATAATTATTACTTTAAGATATTCATATAAGAGAGAATTAATTGTTTTTTCATTTAATAAATATTCATATTTTGTGTTTAAAAATGTTTTAAAGATACTTGTAGTTATAATATACCCTCAATTTTCTCCTTGCTAATTTGATGCTTTTGTAATTGTAAATGGGTTAAAGTTTGAAGTTATAAATAATTTTTTTTCATCTTTCCTCATTATCAATTATCTTCAGGCTATATTTTAATGACTTTTATTGATTATATATGCTTCTATTACATAATATATTAAGAACTATCTTAATTTAAATAAATTATTATAATTATCCCTATTTAACATTTTTATGATTCTTTTTTATATTATTTATCATTTTATTTATAGAAATATTCCTTTGTGTATTTTTATTATTTTGGTTATATCTTTATACTTGCTTTATGGTTGTAAGTATTCAATAACTTTTAAAATAAAATTCCTCAGTTTAAATTCACGCTTATACGCATTAAATTATTGTGTAATACTTCATAGCTTTATTTTATTTTTCTGTTTATAGAGATTTTAGAAGTTTTATCTCAGTATCCTATTTAATACAATAATAGCTTTAATTTTTTTATTGTTTATTGATTTTAGATATACAATTGAAAAATAAAAGCTAAATTATCATATCAAAATTAACTAAAATTGCTTTAATTTCTTCAAAATTAAAGACTCTATTCTTAGCTTAAACTTTTGAAATATAATTAGTTTAATTGCATTAAAGTTAGATTATAGCTATAATACATAATTGTATTATTGAAGAAGGATGTCATTCTTTAATATAAGTATTCAATTACTAAAATTTTAATTATCTCTTGTATTTTTAATTTAGATAGCAAAATTAATATACTTTCACTTATTCAATTAGGAGGTATTGACTAAGAGTTATTTATTATATATTTATAAATAAATTGATCTATAACAATAAAATAGGGAATAGAGAAATAATCTACCTTAGCAGTTCAAAATTGAGATAATAGGACAAGTTATAAAGCTATTTATTTATAAAATACTAATAATTTAGCTCTATTTCTTCATTATTAAAGGGAATAATCTTTATATATAATATCTAAGTGAGCTAAATTAAAAACTTATATCACACTTAAAAAGTTTAATTAACTAAAGGATAAACTAAAAAATAGCTTTTTTAATAGAAAACTTTCTATTAGTTGATAAATTCCTCTTTCTTCAAATAGCATTTAGTTAATTAATTTAAAAGCAGTCTAATAAATTAAAGAGTTTAGTAAAGCTAAATTTGAAGAAATTTAAGAAGATTAATATTTTTTCTGATTTAGTGTATGTTAAATCTATTTATTTGAAAGATAAACTAGTATTTAGAAGATGCATCAAGTATAATTTAATTATAATGCTTAGCTTTAGAAACAAATATTATTTGATATGCTTACTAATGAAAATTAAGTATTAGACTTATTAATTAATTAATTAGCATACTTTAGTTAAATCTTTATTTAAAATACTTTCATTATAATAAAAGCTTAAGATAGTTTCTCTTTATTTAGTTTCAACTTATTTCATTTATGAACAAAGAAGCTATTATTTTTAAGAATACCTATTAAAATAATTTTCGTAAGCAAACTGTATAAAAATAATATAGCTGATAATAGTTCTCTAGTGTTTTGAAGAATAAAATAAAATGTATTTTAGACAATAAACTGAAAGAAATACTTGATTTAAAAAAGCATCATAACTTAAAATAAAAATTGTTTAGATTTAAAAGTAAAGTTCTACAATTAAACCTTTAATTTTTCTTCTTTATTAATTAACTTAGATGATATCTTTACATTTTTTAGTATGAGGATTAATAAAAATAAGAGAGAAATATAAAAGCAAAAGTAAATTTTAGATAAAGACGATAAATTACATTTCTTTTAATCTTAAACTTTTTATTTGGTATATTAAATAATTGTATATTAATATACTTTTTTCTTATTAAAGGGTATAAGTTATTTTATTAAGCCTATATAATTAAAATTTTAAATTTATAATTTAAGCTTATTAAATAATTGGAAAGCCTTTACCTAGAAAAACACTTAAAAGTACTATTTATTCTTAATTATATAACCAGTAGGAAAACAACAATTTGCTAAATTATTTTATACTTATGCAATTTTTTAGAAATAAGAGTAAATAGAGTTAAAGAACTAATATAAAACAGATTAAAATAGGAAAATATATTAATTTATCAAAGGTAGAAATAAACTAATAGAGTAAGTCTAATAATCCTTTTAGCAATTATTATATTACATGGAGGTAAATTAATGTTTATATACAATGTAAAATTATAAAGCTATTTACTAAGATAATTTTTATAAAATAACTTCCTCAAATATCGTTTAACTTCTAATATTTAAAGAAGAACTTATGCATAACTAAGAATTAAAATTTACTAAAGTGATTGTGCTAAGTAAAGTGAAGTTTTAATACTTATAGAGAAATAAAATAGAATTGTATAATTTAAGTGTAATGGAATGTAAAAATAATTATTTTGTTCATAACTATTTAAATTTCTAAAATGGCAAGCATGAATTAAATTGTTTATATCTTATTTCTCATTGTAAAAGTCTGGACTTTCAAGATTCTTTTCTTATATGACTCAGAGATTGATAGCAAACTTAAAGTCCAAGATAGTTAATTTGTTAGAAACATAAACGATTACTACAATAATTATTTCTAAAAATTTGAATATCACCTTTATTTTTAGCTCATTGAAGCTAACAAAAACTAGATGCTGCTTTCTTAATTTCTTAATTACACTCTACAATGAAAAAGACGAAATTATGATATTATTATAGACATAACTTCTGGTCAATAGATCACCTATCTAATTTCAATCTTCTCAAACTAAGAGAAAATAATTAATTTGGTTGCAAAAGAACAAAAATTGTAGATAAAAGATAATAAATTCACTCACTTCATACTACCATCTACATAAACCCTTACCGATATAATAGTGACCTTTTTAAACTAATTTAAATGAGCATCAATGGGATATTTTGCTGACGAATTCTCAAGCGAAGAACCTCTTTTAATATAGAGAAAAGTTTAGAACATGGAATATTTATGATTAATTCCAGACTTTTCAAATCAAAACCTTTAATTCTCTTTTATTAAGCGAGAAATTCAGATGAAGGGAATCTCTAAATTTTACAGCACAATCAACTATAACTTTATACTTTCCTTTAGAACTTCTTATAAATGAATCTTAATGTTAAAGCTTTTGTAATGAACTATCAAAACTCCTGGCTTATTTGAGACTTAGTAAGCAAATACAATTTAAACGGATTTATTGGGTTTAACTTCGGAAAAAGACTTATAAAAAACAGAGTAGAATACTAGCTTTACTGTGCTGAATTAGTAGTTATTCAAATATTTGAATAGATGAAAGAGATTCATTCAATTAATAATAAATAGATAAGTGAAATACTAGAAACATTATTTTCCAGCTAAGCTATTTAATTTCAGATCTTAAATGTTTAGGAAAATCAAGTCAAAATAGTAGGAACTTTCAACCAATCGGCAATAATATACTATGAATAATTAATATGACCTGAAGGTACTCCTACCGTTCCTGATAATAGCTTAACCTAAATTCCTATTAGTGCAGTTGAAGATAATCATAATCCAGATGGTACCGAAATTAATTGAATACTAGGTTTGTATTCAGGAAGGAAATTTGGCGTCTACTATATCAATAATATAAGTAATATAATGCCTTATTACAAATTAAAATTAACTAGTATGTATACAGGTGCGGAATACTTCGAATATAACTACGTATATAAAGAATGAAATTCCAAAAAAGAATAGTATGGAGTAATTCACTATATGCCAGGAACTAGTTCTAATTCAATTGCTCTTTACCAATTCTTCTAATAATAAAATTTTACAATCACTTGCATTTCTGGAAGCAACTCAGCTCCTAGTTTATCAAATAAAAATAAATTTCCTTACTATGTTCGAACAGTTTCAAGTGATGCTTACTCTGCTGTTTTAGCTACTTGAACATGTCGAATTTAGAAATGGAATAAAGTTGGTGTAGTTTATTAAGATAACGCATGATCAAAAGGTGTCTACGATTATTTTTTGAATTAATCAAATCACTATAAGATAACTATAGTAAATGAAAACAGAATGGTTAATGGTATAAATACTGATGAATCTTGAAAGTAAGTAGTAAAAACTATATATGAATAAGCAAGAATAGTGATGCTAGTAGGTTATGAAGATATTATTAATACTATACTAAAATATTTTTATTAGTTAGGAGCAAGAGAAGGTGACTACGAATTTATAGCCTTTTCCTGATTAAACTAAGATTTTTTATAATCAGGTGAAGAAGTTTATAAAATATAAACAGTTTTGAAAGGTGCAATTCAGTTTGACTCTTCAGGAGAAATAGGAGAATTTGGATAAACTATAAAAAAATAGTTTTAGGAATTTCTTGGAACTGATGCAATATCAAATTATTTGTACACTGAATTCGATGGAGTTCTATTAGGCGTTTATGGTTTGTAAAGTTTAATTGATACTGGACAGAATTACACGAAGTAAGAGAATATAATAAGAGCTATAAGAAATATAAAATTTATAGGGTCTACTGGAAAAGTGAGTATTGACTCTACTTCAAATGATAGAGATTCAATTCCGTGAATAATTATGAATTATCGATAAGATGATAAAAATGAATGAAGTCTTTAGTAAATTGGAATCTACTGTCTTACTTGCGATGTAATTTTTGATTTTGATTAGCCTTTTATGTGAGGAAATGGAAAAACTGGAGTTTTCGAGGACAGTTGGCATTTGTCTTGCCCATTTAAAGAACGAGAAAGAAAAGAATTTGAAAAAGGAAGAATAGTAAAATATACAGTTCTATTTAGTATGCTGTGTATATTAACTCTATTTTCTATCAGAGAAATCTTTATTAATCACAACTACAAATTAAAAGAACTTGATAAAGCATTAATAATGTCTACCTGAGATTTTATTTACATGCTGCATTTAGTTTTATATTTTTTATAAACAATTTCTGTTGGTCCAGATATTTCTGAGTATGGATATATAATAGAATTTATTGAAAGTTGTTTCAGATTCGACTTTGTTAATATTTTCGCAGCCTCTAATAACAAATAATATTCAAATTATTTAGTAGCTTGTTTAATTTCCTTAGCCTGGCTAATAGCTTTCGTATCGATCATATTAAAGCTTGAATTTTCTAAATTTACATTTTTATATCTCATTGGTAGTATTTCTTATTTTTTAGGTCCTTTCTTAACTTACAGCTTTTTCCTTCCTTTGAATTGAAACTTTATGGATCTATTTATTTGTGTTGAAGGAGTAGATACAAATCATAATGGAAGTTTAGAGTTTTTAGAATCTTTCCACTATAAAGACTGTAACTGAAAATGTTGGTAGGACTTACATCTTTTGCTTGTAATTCTATGTTGTATAAGTTATATCTGCTATACAATTTTTGGTACAAGAACCATTCTAATGTGATAAGAAATGATGGATATGTAATGAAAATTAAGTACTAAAAGCATTACCTAATTATGCATAGGCTATTTTAGATGGTTTTAGTAGTAATGAACTTGCTGGTTGAATAATAGAGCAAAATTATCCACGCAATAATTTATTTGCTTGCTTTACTTATTTTCTTTTACTATACTTACAAAACTCAACCTTGCTGCTATAAGAAATTAAATTGCTGGATGTTAATTACTCTCTCTTTTAATATTATCCATGCAATAGTCCAAGTCTTTAGAATTTCTTTTAAATCATATGATGTTGATATAAAAGTTTACTTAGTTTCTTTTATAATTGGGTGTGTATTTTGTAGCTTGATAGGATGAAAATATTTAAGAAAATAAAGAAATTTAATAATTTTTTTTGATCTTGACGAAACTTATCTGTTTCGATGAACTTTCCAATGCAAGAAAAACGAGTAATTGCTACATTATTACGTTTTGAATTAATTAACCTTTTACAATTTTAGAAAGTTACTAGCTTAAAAATAGCTAACTTGTGATAACTTTTTGTTTGATCCTTAAAACTTTTCTCTAGGTCTTTATTACCAGCATAATGTAGTAGGCAATGAATAAAGTTAATTTCTATACTAAGAGACTCCAATAATTACTCCAATGGAATAAAACTACTACAAAAGTACTTTTTAAACCTAGTCAAAATTAGAAGATGATTCCCAGTTCTAAAGTAACTGCAATAAATGGGATAACTCTTTTTCAATTATCTAGAAAGATCATCAATAAGAAAAAACTCAAGTTTAGAATACTTTTATTGGATAAAATGCTAAAATCACAAGTGAATTTGTGAAAGTAATTACATGCGAGGATCAGTAAAATAAATAAATATAAGAAGATGAACAATTATTCAGCAAGAAATATTGAAACAGAAACTCTATCGAGTGAGAAGTAAAATTTAAATTACACTAAGCTTATTCTTTTTTTATATTAATAGCATCAATCTATAATAAATTCTACATTTCTATATTTATTTAGATATAACCTTTCTTATACTTTAATACAAAGGTATAATAATATATGCTTATAGTGCTTTATTAATGAGAAATAAATTAAGGCTATTTTTCATTTAATTTATAATTTAATATCTAATATAATTATCTATAGAGAACTATTTTCATGCTCTAATTAAAATGGCTTAAGTCTCTATTTATTTGGTTAACTGCTAATTTAAAAGTGAAAAAGTAAATAAGCAAAATTAAATAGAGTCTATTAATAAGAAATAAGCCAATATTATATTGGAGAGAATTTAATAAAATACAATTTTAGCTTGAAAGTTAAGATTAGGTAAAAGAAGAATATAATTTGATTAAAGAAAATAGAAAGAAACTATGTAAGATTAATAACATTTTAATAGCTTAGGAAGCTAGTAGAAGTAAAAGAGTATTTTAAAGGAATTTAACTTAAAAATTTAATTTAATATAAAATATACATGTAGGGCTATTCTTAAGTTGAAAAAGTTATTATATTATGATAATAGTTAAGTATATGATTATGCTAATTAAATAATAAATTAAGATTGTTGTTTAACATTTACTTACACAAAAAGTCAGAAAATAATAAATAAAAAATTAATGAAAAGCAAGGTAGCTTGTAGTTAATACTTTAATAAGTTGAATATCTTATAGGACTCTCATCAATTTTTAGAAAATAACACTATTAAAATAATTAAAGAAGCAAATATTATTGAATCTAGGACAAGAAGTCAGCTCTTCTAAATTGTGACTAGTTATGATGATCCTAATAAAAACAGTAAGCAATCTGAATATTTTTTATAAAAACTAAAAACGAAAAGATGTTTAATTTCTAAATATTATTTTTATCCTGGATAAATAATTCAAAGATACAATAAATCTTTAGAAATTATAAATTTATTTATTTATTATTTCATTATAACACCTTTGTAGCATATTAACTATTTTCTTAGAAACACTTATCTTAATTTTATATCATTTAATAAATTTAAATAAACCTTTTCTTCAAACTTTCTTTTAAAAGTTTCTATAAAAAAGTAACTTTAGTTGAGACTAAATTTGTAATGTATGAATAATTAGTTTTAAATAGAAATAATTTAGTTGTAATAATAATTATTTTAGTGATTTCTATGAGACTCTTAATGATTAAAAGAATATAGAATTAAAGTTTTAGCTTACTTAGTATATTTATATAGTATCTTATTATTTTATTAATATGAGATGCTTATAATTTAAGCTTAAATTAATTCTACTTCTATTCTTTGCTGCTTTGCTATTTTACCTACTTTTTTTATTTTGCAATGCATTCGTAGAATTAGAATCAATTTTTTTAAGAATCTTACCTTTATTTTAGCTATTAATGTATATTTAATAATATCATTTAAAGTTTTGCAACCAACAAGTTCTATAGACATATGACTTTCAAAGGCTTTTATAGTTAAATAAAAATTATTGTATATAAAGAGAAAAAGATGCGGCATTAATATAGTAGCATGATATACCTTTACTATTAATTTAATAATATATGAGCAATAATGAAATATTACATACTATTTCCTAAATTAGATACTATAGCAACTTAAATAAAAGATATAAGATAAACTATAACTAAAGCAATAATTTTATTCTTTACAATAGCTTTTATTCAATAGTTACACTAAATAAACTTTCATAAAACTTTATAAAAGACAATAATTCCTTTCTATATGAAATTGGAATTTATTTATTCTCTTAGTTTTATTCTAATTAATTATAAATAATGTCAAGCAAAACTAAGGATATTTTAAACTAATGATTGCAACCATATTAAGATAGAGAATTAAAAATTATTAAGATAGTTTCTTTATAATTGATTTGAAAGCAGTAATAATAGTTTATCTAATTAAGAAAAATTAATTATTGCATATGAATATAATAATGCTTAAAGTATAAATGAATAGAACTTAAAAATATATGGATTTAATATGATAAATAGTCAATTTAATTTAATTTTTCGATCTATTAATTATTTATAAAACCAACTAAGCTAAAGAAATTTAATGTAATAAGATAATTTTAATATTAACAAATAAATCGTAAGAGAGAGTTTTGAGATTTAAGTAAATAAAATCTAATTGCATAGTAGTTTTAAGCCTGAACCAATTATCAAATTTTACATATATAAAGTGCAAAATGAGCCATACATTAATTTAGTCGTTTTCTTTTCTTTATTAAGTTTATTAGATTATTAAATGTTTTTATCTAATTCTATTTTCTTTCTTTATTTTTCTAAAATTAATAAAAAAGTTATTAATTTCATTTCAATAACTATAAAAGTTTTAAGGATAAGCAAGCAAACCCTCTATATTAAATATTATTTATATGAAGAAATCTTAACTAATTTATATAAAAATTGCAATGGTTTATTAACTAACCAATGTCTTTATTCAATAAATTTTTCCGCTTAAATTATAGAAATATATTTCCTTGAACATTTAACTTTTACCTCTTTTAAGATAATTTTCCTTCGCATCTAATTTGAAAATTACTTATCTCGACGTTTTAAATATCATATCAGCTACGTAAATTTAAGTGATTCTTGCTTGTCATAGATTTAAAATAAGGGGTATTTACTATGATTTTCGCTTTATTTTTTTATAACAAAATGATGATGATACTTTTAACTAAATTATTTTAAATGTAGTTAAAAATAATGTATATAGTTAGCTTTATAATAAATTATTTTATAAAAAAAATGGAGCAGTCTGTTCGCCTTTCAAGGAGTTAGTTAAAAAATACTAAGAAGAAAGCGATGAAGGAACTCATGAAAAAGCAGCAATAAGATTAAAAATCAAGTTCTTCATCTGAAGGAAAAATAATGGTTGGATTAGTAAAGATGAACGAATCCAAAACTGAAAGCAATCCAAATATTCAAATTTAACTTGAATCTATGAAAGCTCTCATTTCAAGGTATGAAGAAACAATCTTTAATCAAGGGGGAAAAATTAGAGAACTCATGAATAACATAGATGATCAAAACAATAAATTAACGATACTTAGACGTCAACTAATCAAGAATAACCTAGTCACTGAATAATAACTCTATGAATAATCTCAATCGAACTTCAAGCAAGAATAAAATATGATTATAGAAAACGTATCTCCTTAAAAGTAAGATCAAGAAAAACAATATGAAATTATCGACTTAACTTTGTTGAAAAGAATTGATAAACTAGGAAAAAAAGTTTTTCTTAAATAATCTTAGAAATAGTATAAACCTTGCTGGTACTGCAACTCTAAGTTTCACTTACTACGACAATGCCTAGAATGAAAATAACTTAAACTAAAAGAAGAATAGAGAACATGAAGGGCCCTTAATCAACTATTTATAACATAGACTGGAGTATATAGGTAAAAATTGTTCGTTAGAAAAGATGGAAATTCTCTGTGGTACCCATCCACATACATAAAAGGTCGTGGTATAAATCCACGTATAAAAAAATGTCAGCATGTGCCTGGTTGAAAGCCCAGGGAAAGCAAAAAATTTAAATTCTTAGTTTACATTATTATTATTATTATTAAATTATTTTATATAGGTAAATTTAATTATAATCAATATAATTTTAAAAAAGCGACTCTACAGGGATTTGAACCCCAATTTTGGGCTCCGTAGGCCCACGTGCTACCCTTACACCATAGAGCCTCTTATCATTCTTATACTATTTTATTCTTTAAATTGTTTTTATAACTTAGTAAAATATAAAATGGCAGCTGTGGGATTCGAACCCACACGCACTAATGTGCAACAGATCTTAAAACTGTCTCCTTAACCGACTCGGACAAACAGCCTTTTATATTAGTAAAGCAATTCTATTAATATTAATTTATACATTTTCTAACTATTTTTTATTCATATTATAAACTACTTTTTTACTCTTTTCTTATAAAATAATTGCCTCACCGAGAATCGAACTCGGATTGCTGGATTTAAAGTCCAAAGTGCTAACCGTTACACCATGAGGCATTTCTTGTTACATTTATTATTTTCTAATCTATATATATAGAGAAAATATTTTATCTTACAAAATGGCAGCTGTGGGATTCGAACCCACGCGCACTAATGTGCAAAAGATCTTAAGTCTGTCTACTACTAGGACAAACAGCCTTAAAATAATGCTAATAAGTAGTTTATTAACTGTCTAAAAATATTAGCATACTACATATTAGTTAACTATTATTTTCTATCTTTAGTTCCAACCTTATTTAATTAAATCTATATGCTATTTAATTTACCATACTAAAGTAAAATAAATTGATATCCTTGCTTAGGTAATAAATAAGTATTTAAAAGAGATTTTATATATTTATTTTTGATTAAAGACTTAGCAAATAAATACTTTATAATCATTAGTAAGTTTTAAATTTTTAGGAAAGAACTACAAGTAAAATATATAAATTTTATCTAAGTTAATTAGAAAAAAATAATAATATAACTAAGAAAATTATTCCTTATTTATTAATAATATTTAGATAAATTAGATGCAGTTATACTTTATAAAACACTTTATTAGGATTAATATTAAGCTTCAAACTTAAAATTATAATTTGTATTTACATTTTTAATTATTATATTTCTCAATTTAGATACTTATATTCATAGAAATTTATTATTGATTGCTTTCACTTTTTTAAGTTTATTATTTGATTATTTATATATTTCTTTAATTGATTATCTCATCTTTATTAATAGAGTATAGTTATTTATCTATTTTAAAATTATTAAAAATGCGGTTTGTGAGGATCGAACTCACGACCTTCAGATTATGAGACTGACGCGCTACCGACTGCGCTAAAACCGCTTTATATAATAATTGGCAAATCTTATTTATATAGAAAGAGCATAATCAGAAAATAAATAAATTACTAAAAATAGAAGTTTATTTCATAAATAGTTTTAATAAAATTCTACTTTCTTAATTTTCTTAATTTTCTTAATTTTCTTAATTTTCTTAATTTTCTTAATTTTCTTAATTTTCTTAATTTTCTTAATTTTCTTAATTTTCTTAATTTTCTTAATTTTCTTAATTTTCTTAATTTTCTTAATTTTCTTAATTTTCTTAATTTTCTTAATTTTCTTAATTTTCTTAATTTTCTTAATTTTCTTAATTTTCTTAATTTTCTTAATTTTCTTAATTTTCTTAATTTTCTTAATTTTCTTAATTTTCTTAATTTTCTTAATTTTCTTAATTTTCTTAATTTTCTTAATTTTCTTAATTTTCTTAATTTTCTTAATTTTCTTAATTTTCTTAATTTTCTTAATTTTCTTAATTTTCTTAATTTTCTTAATTTTCTTAATTTTCTTAATTTTCTTAATTTTCTTAATTTTCTTAATTTTCTTAATTTTCTTAATTTTATTTTAAAGTTTATCTTTTATTCTTTAATAACTAAATAATTCATCTTTTAAACTACAATATTCAGATGCATTAATTTAAACATTTTGGCTTTCAGATGCAAACTCTTTTATTTATTTAAATTTAATAGTATAAATTACTTATAAAAGAATGACTTGATAAGATTTTAATTTTAAGCTATTACATCTGCTTTAAATTATAAATTTAGGGAATTTAATTTTAGTAATAGCTATTATTTCCTCTTTTTCCCAACTAAAATTATAAATTGTTATATTTATTCTTTTATTAATTTAGCTTCAATTTAATAAATTATTTATAATAATTTACCCAATATTATATCATACTAAATAGAAAGATAAAGTTATACTTCATTATTTCTTGAACTATGAAAAAATTGTTAAAGCCTAATCTAATAACTAGTAAATTTAATTTTATATTAATTTATGTTTTAAAGTATTATAAGTTTATTCAATTTAGACTAATATTTAATTTTAAAGTAGTTATTTAGACATTTAATTTATCTAACTTTTATCAGACTTTTCCTTTATTCTTTTTTTAAATTAGGTAGATAAAATTTACTAAGGAGATAATTGACAAAAGCATTATAAGTACTTCATTATCAAACTATTCTGAAATATTTTTGATAGCTTTAATAACTTAAAATTATGATTTTTGATACAAGATAAAATGCTAAATTTAATTAGGGAATTTCATAATTAGATATATGAATTTAGAATCAAAATAAATAAAAAAATCAAATAAAAAGAAGAAAAATACTTATAATCTCAAAGAATTTCAAAAATCCATAAAATTAATTATACTATAGCATTTCATTTAGTTTTGACTTTCTAGATAATACTTTTAATGAGAAGGATGAAGTTTATGTTAGAGACTTAATTTTAGCTAATTATTTTATAATTAACTTATTTAATAGGAATTTTTTCAGATATCTATTTATATTTTAATTAGCTTTTTAGTTTTAAATTTATTATATGAGTATTTAATTCAAATTTAGGAATTAAAATAGGAATTAAAAGTGAGAAATAAAGGAAATAATCATATCTGATTAGATGCTTTAAACTTAAATGTATAAATACCAAAGATGCTGTAGTATTTTAAATTATGCTATTAAATCCCTTTTTATCTACTTTTCCACTTAGATTTTATTTCCTTTTTATACCAATTAAGGTTTTAAGATTGTAATTTTCCTATTAAATGCCTATTTTTTCTGATTTTATAAATGAATTAAAGGACTTTATCAATTGCCTTCTATAGATGAATATTTGTATAATGCTAAAACTCTAAATATGTAAAATTAGGTAACTTATATAGTCAATAATTAATGTTTGGTCCGAATAACCTAGAATTAAATTTATCTCATAAATATAACCCTGATAAAGTTTATTCATTAAGAGAGCATAAATCCTCAACATCAAAATAGAACTAAAAGAAAAATATACTTCTTTACAAAATGCTAGTAGAATAAGTATAACTAAAAGCAAAAATAAGTAAATTAGTTTAAATTAAGAAATAAAAGCTAATAAATTAAAAATTAAACAGTCATTCATACTAACTCCTATATAGTTATTTCAATTTATACCTTTCTTCTTATGTTTCATAGTTTTAGCTTCAAATATTATTAAATTAGCTTGTTTCATAGACAATATTCGAACCTTATTAACTATCTAACTATCTACTGTAAACTATGCTATAACTTTAGTAATTACTAAAGGCATTTGAGGCTTAGAAGAAAGAATATAAAAATAATTAAATGATTCTAGTTAATAATTGATATAAGTATTATATTAATACTGACTAATTAGCTTATAAGCTTCAACCAGAAACTTTAACTAAAGTTTCAAATATTCAAGAGTTTTTAGTTTTTTAAGCTTTATATAAAATTAAGTTTTATCCACTAGATAGTGTGTATTCAAATTATTTAGAATCAACTAAGAAAAAAATAGAGGGGAATTGTAAATAAATCCTTTTCAAATAAGTTATCATATAAACATTAAGAAACCTTTCTTTTAACTATGCTAATGTATCAGTATATTTAGATTACTAAAATCTCTTTTATGCTTTAAGATTTGTTTTTATTTTAGAAGAGAAAGAAAACTAAAATTTTTAAATTAGTTAATTAAATAAGCTTAGCTATTAAGTGTACTTAGTAATTAACGTCTGCTATCTAGAACATCTATAATCTTGGAAATAAGCTTTAACTTTATTAACCTAAGAATAAGTTATTATTAATAATAAATTAAAGCAATAAAGGCTAAATGACTATCATTTAATATTTATCATCATAAAATCCAAACCCATTATAAATTATTATATTATGCAAATACTGAGTTCATAAACAAGTAAGGAGACTTAACTTTATTATACTTTTGCTATATTTCTAAATATTTAGTTTCCTAAAAATTAGAAGTAATTTAGCTTTTACATCTATTAAAGAGAAATTATAACTATTAAATGTACTACATAGTATATTAAAGGGATATTATATAATATATTTCTCTTCTATGATTTCTTTTAAAATTTAGAAGCTTATTTTTAACTGACTACTAATGTTCTTATTTAATAATTGCTCACATTTCAAAATTTGATCAAACTTACTTCTTCAATTTTATTAAACAATAAAGATTAAATCCTTACAAATTAAAAGAAACCATAATAAAATTATTTTACTATAAATTAAATTTTAACTATCTTTCAGTTTAATTCTTTGAGAATAAATTAAAGAGTTTAATTAATACTTTTCAAGACAAGAGCTTTAAGTAACTAACTACAAAATAACTTTTCCTTCTAAGAAATATAGCAAAGCCAGGATTTAATTTAATTAGGAGAATCTAAAAATATAAAGATAAAATTGATATGATAAAAGTATAATAATAGTCATATAGATAATAATTAACATAGAGATGAATAAATGTTTAAACTTTTTCCCTTAATTTATTGTTCTACTTATCTCATATCTATCCTTTTAGGTACTAGATATAACTTTTCATCAGAAAGTACCATTTGCTATACTTAATTATCGCAATTAATTCTTTATATTCCTAAAAAGCATAAGCATATATTCCTGCTCTATTGCTTATGACAATTAATTTATAGCTTTCTGAATTTTTTAGGGAAAATTAAGAAAAGCTTATTTATTTTTAATTTGGTGATAAATATCCCTAATATAAGCTTTATCTCACATACACCTTTTAAAAATAATTTTATTATTAATTGAGTAATTAAAATGATAAGCATATTCTAAAGCCTAATTTCTTTACTGCTACTATAGATATAAGCTTAGAATATTATTTTTTTGTATGACCAATCAAATCAAGATTTCAGTATTCCTGTTGATGACTTTATAAGCAAAATGAATAGCTATATTGAAGATAATTTCCATAGTGAACACTATCATTTCACCATGCAATTTTAGAAGTTTAAACTTAGTTCTTAGACAATTTCATTTCTAGAAAAGTATGCTCTAGAGTGAAAAAAAAATATCCTCATTGACATAACTAGCAACTATTAACTTACTTAGATCATTTAGATTTTTTCTAGCCAGCACTAAATAATTCATTTAGCTATTAAAGAACAAAGCAATTAAATATTCACAAAAAGCAAGTTCACTCATTTTATCCTTCCTGACACTCAAACTCTAGCAGAAATTATGAATCATTTTTTTAGGTCCTTCAATTGAACTTCAATGGGCTGCTTTACCGACTAATACACTTACAAAGAATCTTTAATACTGCAACAAGAACTAGGAAATTTAGACTATTTATGAACAATCCCTGATTTTAGCAATTAGAATTTATAATTTGCTATAATTAATGAAGAAATTTAACTTAAAGGTATCTCTAAGTTTTACAGTACTATTTAGTATAATTTCCAAACTTTCATTCACCAATTTATCAGTAAGAACTATAAAGTTAAATCATTCATATTAAACTTTAAAAGCACTTGATAAATCTGAAATTTAACTACCAAGTACAATTTAAATGGCTTTATAGGATTTAACTTTGGTACTAAAATTCAATAAAGTTCCTAAGACTATAGACTGTATTGTGTTGAGCTAGTCCTTTATTAAATCTTTACCACTCTTGAGAAGTTTAACTCTATAAGTAACGACTAGATCAGTCAAATTGTAAATGATTTATTTTCTAAAGAGAATATTCAATTTATGATCCTAAATGTATAAAATGACTAAGTAAAAATAGTTGGATCTCTTAAATACACTAAAATTGAATATTGAGACTAAATAATATGGCCAGAAGGAACTACAACTCCTCCAGATAATAGCTTAATCTCTATTCCAATCAGCATGGTTTCTGATACTAAGAATCCAGATGGAAAAGAAGTTTAGTGAATTTAATTCTGCTATTAAGGAAGAGAATTTGGAGTTATATACATAAACAGTATAAATGACATTTTACCTTATTATTAGTTGTAATTAACTAAAATATATACAGGAGCAGAGTATTTCGATTATGATTATGTCTATAGAGAATGAAGCTTAAAGAAGAATTAATATGGAGTAATTCATTTCATGCCTGAAACTAGTCAAAATTCTATAGATCTTTACCATTTTTTCGAATCATAGAATTTTAAAATACCTTGCATTTCTGGCTATAATTTATCTCCACAGCTGACAAACAAATAAAAATTTCCTTGGTACATAAGAACTCTCCAATCTGATGCATATCGAGCAGTTTTAGCAGCATGAACATGCTAATTTCAAAAGTGAAAAAATGTGGGTGTGATTTATCAAAACACATCTTGATCTAAAGGTGTTTACGAGTATTTTTTGGAAGAATCTGAACAGTTTAAAATAAGCATTGCTAATAATAAAAGATTAGTAGGAGATGTTGATAACTAAATAAACAATGCTTCTTGATAAGAAGTTATATAAGAAATCTATTCAAAGACAAGGATAGTTCTGATAATAACATATGAGGATGATGCTAAATTCTTACTCAAATAATTCTATTATCTAGGAGCTAGAGAAGGAGATCTAGAGTTTATAGCTTTTTCGTGATTAACTGAGAATTTATTAAAATAAGATGATGAAGATTATATAGTATAAGCTGTTGCAAAGGGAGCAATTTAGCATATATCTATGGGTTAAATTGGAGAATTTGGATAAAACATATTGGAGTAAAGCAAAAACTACTTTGATGAGGAAATAGCAAGTTATTCGCTTCTAGAATTTGACGCTCTTCTTATAGGTGCTTACGCTTTATAAAACTTAATAAATTCAGGTAAAAACTATACTAATTAAGAAAATATAATGAAAGAATTAAGAAATGTTAAATTTATGGGAACTACTGGAAAAGTAAGTATAGACTCTTCCTCAAATGATAGAGAAACTATTCCTTATTCTATTATGAATTATCGTAAAAATGAATAAGGATAGTGAAGTATCCAAATAATTGGCTATTATTGCATAACTTGCAACGTTATTTTTGATATTAAATCTCCTTTTATGTGAGGAGATGGAAGTATAGGAATTTATAAAGACAGTTGAGACTTACGATGTCCTTTCAAGGAAAAAGATAGAAAAGAGTTTAATAATGGAAGAATAGTTAAATATGCAATTTCTTCTACATTTCTTGCTTTAGTGATTTTTATGGCATTTTGTAAATAAAAAAAAGAAAATAACTATGACTTCTTTATACTAGATAGAGTCTTAATATTGTCTACTTGAGATTTTATTTACATTATGCATTTATTTCTTTATTTTATACAGATAGTCTCACTAGGTCCAGATATATCAAACTGAGGATATTTAACGAAATTTATAGTAAGCTGCGCTAAATTAGATTTCGTGAATATTTTTGAATCATCAAATAACAGACAATATTCAAATTAATTAGTAGCTTGCATTCTAGCCTCTATTTGACTTATCAGTTTTCTATCCATTATCTTGAAATTAGAATTCTCTAAAAATTTATTCTTCTGATTATTAGGAAGTTTATCATATTATTTTGGCCCTTTTTTAACTTATAGTTTTTTCCTTCCTATAAATTGAAATTTGCTAGACTTGTTTATCTGTATTGAAGGAGTAGATAAAAATAATAATGGATCAATAGAATTTTTAGAATCTTTTCATTATAAAGACTGCAACTGAGATTGCTGATAAGGAGTTCACCTTCTATTTGTTATTTTATGCTCTGTTTGCTTTGCTATTTATACAGTTTTAGGGATCTAGTTTATTCTAATGTGATAAGAGATGTATGGATATGTTATGAAAATAAAGTACAAACCTAATTATCTAGTGAATTATAGAGTTTTTCAAATGATTTTAATAACTGAAAACTTAGTTTTAGAGTAACAAAATAAAATTATCCATGCTGCTTTTTACTTAGCAACTATACTCTGTCTATTGTTTTACACTTATAAGACCTAGCCATGTAGCTACCCTAAAATGAACGTATGAATGTTAATAACTCTAGGCTGCAATATAAATCATGCTATAATCCAACTTTTTAGTTTAGCATTATCTTCACTTAATATTGCCTAAGAAATTTACATTTTAGTACTAGCAGCAGGATGTATAATATGCGTTTTAATAGGAATTAAATTTCAATGAAAATAAAAGACTTTGATAACTATTTTTGACTTAGATGAAACATATCTATATAGATGAAGCTTTTAGTGTAAAAGAAACAACATCTTACTATAATACTACATCTAAAACCAATTACTTTACCTAAAATTTAGAAAAAGAATGGCTCAAAAGTAACTTGAAAAAGAAGATTTTCTATTTAATCCAAAATACTTCTCATTGAGTTACTATTTGCAACATAATGTCTTTGGAAATAAGTAAAACTAGTTTTTATTTTATGTAAAAGTAGATTTAAGCGAAATTCAAAGCGAATCTTCATAAAATGATCTAAAAGTATAAGAAAAAATTTAGGAATTTTCTGAAGAATTTAAAGTAAAGAGAAAGAAGGAAAATTCTCTATCCTTAATTCAAAAAATACCAATAAATGAAGACAACACTTTGTTTTAAAGAACATTTTATAAAAAAAGCAAATCTAAAACCTTAAAATTTTAAGAATTAAGATTTTAAGAATAGTTTAAAGACAAAAAGAGTTTTAAAGAAGATTTAGAAATAAGCGGAATAGATGGTAAGCTTAGTTAATGAGCAAAATAATTATTTAAATTTAATGTTTAAGATATTAATTTTTATTTCTAAAAATAATAAACACATTAATATATCTTTATAAGTCAATCTATAATAATTATTCAGCTGAATGTTGGGTCTATTTTACATCTAAGTATAGGGAAGATACTTTTTCTCTTCTATTTGCTTCTATAAGTTTTATTATATTTTATATATGTTCCTAAATATAAATTTGATATATAAAGATTATATATCTCATTATATTTTTTATTTATAAGCAAAATAATAAAAAAGCTTTAAAGCTATATATCTAAAGAACTATGTAGATAATAAATTCATTAATCAGCTATATATTTCTTTATATTCATTCTAAGGTCAAAATTATGAAATTTTGTCTTCATGCTTTCTATAAGGTATTTCACCTTAAATAATTTTATTTTTTTTAGGAAATATAGAAATAAAGGGGAATGATAAGATGGTATAACCAACCGGTTTTGAAAATAGCTAATTTTAATATAGAAAATTGGAAAGAAAGAGTTAATATTGTACTAAAACTTCTATAATGTTCATAATTAATTTACTACATCCTATCTAATTCTCATTTGCATCAAGTTCTAAGAACCTTATTTGTAAAATTCTAAGCGAAATTGATGTAGAAACTAATTAATTCTTGTAGCTTAAATTTTTTAAATTCTTTTAGTATAATTAATATTTTAAAAAGTAGAATAATATAAAAAGAGTTTTTAGTATTTAAGTTGTAGTATGATATTTGCTATGCTTTTATTTGATAATTCTTTTTAATTAAAAATAGTAGTAACCATACTCTCTAATCCCTTCTATTAATTAATTTAACTATTATTCTTAATTTAATAAGTTAAGAGAAAATGCTTTAAGTTTCTTAATAAATTTAAGAAATATGAAGAATTTAAATTAAGCTTATTAAAAAAAGCACAAAACACCAAATACTTCAATAAGCAAATTTCAAGTGTTTTGATTCATTAAAAAGATGAAAAATAAAATATATTTGTGTCATTCTAAATTGAAGTATTTAAGTCAATTTACATTCCAAAACATCTATATTTAAGGTTTAAAAGCATTAAAATAATTGAACTAAAAAATATAAAAAAGCAAAATTTTATGAAGAAACTCTATATAAAAGTGCTGAAGAGGGAGTTTTATAAAAATATAAATAATTTAAGCTTTAAAATAATAACACTATATATATCTTTAAAGAAAATTTTTAGTTTTAGAAGGAAATTAAAAATGATCAAGCTTTTTATTTTTAATAAGGTTAAACAATTTATATCTTGAGGAACAGACAAAAAACTAATATAATAATATTAAAGCTTTAGTAAGTGATACTAAGGAAAAATCACAAATTTTGGTTATTTACTTGAACAAATAAAAGCAATGATTACTCTTTATACTAAAATTTCTATAAAAATAGATTAATTATAAATTATGTCCGATCTTTTGTATATTTATTAGTCAATGCATATAAGCTTAAGAAAGAACAAAGCATAATTTAATATATTAAATTTAAGAGCTTTTTAACGATTTTCCTTTTCAATTTTAGATTTTTTATAAAATAATTTTTTTTTAATAAATATAAAGTTGGTTTATTGTTCTCTGTATTAAAGATATTTAAAACTAGATAAAATATTTTAAATTATCTTAGTAATTCAATTATACACTTATTTTTTGTGAATATAATAACAATTAAAATTTTAGGAAATTTGAACTGAAATTGATAGAATATATAAGTGTTAAATTTATAAGCAATTATTAACTCTTAATTTCTTTAAGCTAACTATTGCTTATTACACAATGAATCTAAAAATAAAATTATTTATTAAAATTTATCTAAAATTCAACTCTTGAAAAATAACTTTATTAAGCTATTATCATTTAAGTTTTTTAAGTGTGTTTGAAGATTTTATAGCCTTCAAAGAATCGAAATAAAAAATACATAACTTTTTTATTTATTAATAAACTAATTAAATAAATAAACCTGATTTTCTTACTTAGATTTCGTATAATTTTATAGTTATATTTATATAACTAGAAGGAAGCTAAAGAACTATAATACTTCTAGGTAATTTTATTATATTTCTATGGAATATCTAAAAAAATACAGACAGCGGGGATCGAACCCGCGACCTACTGCGTGTGAAGCAGTCGTCATAGCCACTAGACCATGTCTGCGTTAAATATAATGAACTTCATTCCTTATAATGGTATTAAGATAACTTAATTTTACATAAGAGTCCTTTATTATTAAAATTCATCCTTCTAATTCTCTAGATTTTGGAACTAAAAATATTTCTTAAATAATTTAGTGAAAATTAAATAATTCTTTGCTTTTAATTATATTAAAGAAGGAATCTTGCTAATCTATTACTATTATATAACCAAGAGTGAAGATTTAAATAAGCTTAAGAAATTTTTGTTATACACCAAAAAATTGCAAAGATTTTATGAATAAGGTAAGATTATCAATTAATTTTTGGTTTTGAAGGCTTTAGAACCAATATTAATTTAATAAAATCATCTCAAAAAATTTAAATAGAAGAATTTAAAATAGATGGGTTTAAAAAAAGTTTGATGCTATATGAGTAACTTTAAATATATATATAAAAAATCAAAAATAATTAATTACTATACCAATTAAAACCTTTTTGCTCATCTTTATTTTGTTTATTTACATTTGAAAAATTTTGATTATTTAAAAGAAATAGAAAGATTGCTCCAATTTAGATAAAACAATTCTTTAAATTCTTAAAATTTATTTATGCATTTTAAGCAATTTTTTATATTCACTTTGATTTTAAATTTTTTCTGAAATTAGGACATATTAAATTATCTATATTATAATATTTTTTCTTTTTATATTAAATTATTTGAATTTTTCTTCGATTAATAAATTTTTTATTATAAATAAATTTTTTTAATTTTAGCTAAAATTAAAATTTTAATTTCCAGAAGCTTTTAAAATAGTCGAATAACTACATTTTCGTCAATTAAAGCAAATTTATAAATCCATTTTTTAATTTTTTGTGTAGAATTATGAAAAAAAAATGTTTAATTAAATGTTTCTCTAATTAAATCAGAATAGAATTTATTTTAAATTTATAATAATTTTTATTTATATCTGAAATGTTTATATTCATAAACAATTTATTTTCAAGTTTTAAAAATAAAAAAATAAAAGTACATGATATAAGCAGATATAAACAAATATCTCTGAACAAATTAAATTAGATTTTTATTATAACTTAAATAGAGTACTTTTAAATCGTATTTTTTATTTAAAAGATAAATCAATGTTTTAGAACAATTTATATATTTTATTATATTAAATAAAATAAATAGGGAGGAGCGATCCTCCAACGGAAACTGACTTAAACTCTGGTACCAGGAAGTTCCTCATAGGTGAAGAACCAACCAAGAGAAGAGAAGACAATATCAAAGAGACATCAAGTAGCATTAATGACGAAAGATGCCAGATACTAAGGTCTCTTAGGGCAGCATTCCGATCGCGGCTCTATAGAAGGAAAAATTCACAAGGAAATGCTAGCACTGTGGAAGACTTCAAAAAGGAATTTTTTAACTTTAAAAATCTTTATTAAAGAGCTGCGCACCATTGAGGTGCTACGCGCTCTATAATCTCATTTATTTATTTATAGATTTTTTCTTTATATTTTATATAATAATTATTTTAAAAAAAAGTTAGTATTTTTATTAAGCTTATTAATTATATTTTTCAATCCAACACAAAATTTTTCCAAAATAAAACATTCTAAAATAAATAATTTATTTATTTAATCATTTCTAGATTTAAAGTTTATTAATCTCAATTCTACTCATATAAATAAGCCAAAAATTAATCACTTTTCGAATTTTTACTTATGGAGTCTATTTCATCCACATAGTTAAACATAAACGAATTAAAGATTATGAAGAAAGAAATTTATAAAGTTCAATTTTTATTAATAGTTATCATTCTAAAATTAATCCTTCATATTATAATATATTTAAGAATCATCTAAAAAAGCAATGCATACTTATATTAAAAAATTATTTCCACCATGTTATAATTTTTAGAAAAAAATCCTAGAAATAATTTGCTTATATTATGAAAATCATTTTATCTATAAATCAGCCTATAATTTTCAAAGAAAAAGCAACTTTTGAAAAAATTTAATTAATTGAATAAAAATGATAAAGTGATTATCATAGGGAATATTTAATAGTCATATTAAATTAGAAATTATCTTTATATTATTTAGTTTATCAACCATAGATTCATCACTTTCTTAAAAGAGTAAAGCTTTTAAAATAAAGTATATGAATTTAATCTCTTAACAACACTACATCTCAATTTTAAAATCAATATTTTATAAAGATATCATATTTTCTAATTATTTGAATACGATCCCTTTAATTTTATATTTTAAAATAATATTAAACATTTACATTCTTAAGAAGGGAAAAAAATTATAAAATAAATGATTAAGATTAAAGTTATAAGTAATTAAATAAAAAATCTAAATTAAGTTAAAATATGATTAAGAAATTATTAT
The DNA here is from genome assembly GCA_946699065.1 of Loxodes magnus. Taxonomy (NCBI): domain Eukaryota; phylum Ciliophora; class Karyorelictea; order Loxodida; family Loxodidae; genus Loxodes; species Loxodes magnus. The sequence goes on along the minus strand of CAMPDV010000160.1, from coordinate 343,373 downwards.
GCATTAAAATTAAATAAACAGTAGAATATAGAAAATTATTTTACTAGGATTAAATTAAGCTTATTTTATATATAGAAGAATTATAAATTTCTATTTTTTAGTTAGTAGAAAAGTTATATTACCTCTAAAGAAAAAAGCGGCTAAACAAATTCAAGTCCTAATTACTTGAAGACGTCTCTAAGTTAAAAATGTAAGGTTTTGGAATAATTAATTTATTTTTATTTCTTAATTTAAAATTTTGCTTGGAATTTGCTATAAAGAGATTATTTAATTCGCCTTTATGATATCAAGCTAGTTAAAAGCATTAGAGTTGATTTAATTTAATGTTTTTATCAACCTTTACCTTTGTATTAATGAATTTACACTTAAATTTTATAAAAAGCTATAAATTTATAAAATTTTAAGAATTTAAATAATTATAATAATTGATGATATAATACAACTATAGTTACTAGGCTATTTAGAATGTTTAATTAACTATTTACTTTGAAATTTAGTGGGTATAGATGTTTTAGGTAGATATGGGAGATTAATAATAAGATGTTGCTATTAGATGATTTATTTTATCTATATAATATGATCAAAATATATTTAGTGAATAAGATTATCTTTCATTGCTATTTGTTTACATTTATTTAGCTTATTTAATTGTTTGATCATTGTAATAGTTGCTTTATTAAATAAACAGTCAGAAATTTTTGCTGATGTGTATTAGATCAAATTACTTAATTGCAAAAGAGCTTTAGCCAAATAAATAAAATTTAGAAAATTGAGAATTAGTTATTGACTAAAGAATCTGAGTGCTTTAAGGAATAAATGTGTAATTAAAGTTAGTTTAAAAATAAAAATCATAAATGAATTTCTATTTGAGACTTCTAAGAACTATCCTTTCTTCTAAATATAACTATTATAATCAAAATATAAGAAACTAATTTATTTTAAAATAAACTAATTAATATTATTAAAGTATTAAAGTATTAGATCAGCATCATAGTAAAATAATTATAGACTTTACTTATACTTTATAAAATCAACTGCAAATATAAGTAGACAAAGTGCTTAAAAAATGCTAGGAATTTATAAAGCAAAATGAAAATAATTTTGTTTTGAAAAGTAAGGAAATTTTATAATAAGCACAATAATTTGATTTAATAAAATAATTAGTAAATAAGTACTCTCAGAAAATTGGTTGGCAATGCTCACAGAGAAGAAGTTAAAAAAGAAGCTAAAATTTGCTAATAAACGTTAACTAAGTTATTCAGCTTTAAAATATTTCATTCAATTGGATAACTATTAATTTTGTGCTTCTAAATGTATAATCTTATTATTTTATCTTAACTTAGAGATAAATTTAAGAAAATACTAGGAATTTCTTTTCATTTGAATATATTAATATAATACTTTTAATTAAGATTTATAGCTTTAAAAAATCAAGATAGTAAAGCAATTTTAATAGAATAATAGAGGGAATGTGTGCTATATTCTTAAGAAATTTAAATCATAATAATGTATCGAAGCTTGACTTTAAAGAAAATTAATAAAGATAAATTTTTTTATAGATCTTAGTTTCTTTAAGGAATGTATTAATATATATTTAAGAGAATCTAATGATTATTTCTCATTCTTTCAACCATTTAAGAAAAAAAAATCTAAAATAAAATAATAAAGTCAAACTGTTTAAGTCTTTCAAAAATCTTTTTATTTAAAACTTTCTAAGAATTTAAGCGTCAGCCAGAAAATTCTAACTATTAAAATATTTCTTAGATATCAATTAAGCTGCTAGCTTATCTAGAAATTTCAAATATAATAAATATATTAATTAAAAATAGATAGCAATATACTATATGAAAGTATAAAGGATTTAATAATTTAACTTATAGAGAAGGAAAGCTAAATAATTAAGCTTTATAACTAAAATTTAATTTAATTTATTTTATTTTTTGAATTTAAATTGGTAATTTGATAGCTTAGACATTAACACAAAAATTTAAAAATCACTTTATGCTAATTTTTCATTTATCCATCTCCTAAATTACTAAAGAAAAAGCTTTTTTTTAAAAATAGTTTTAAAGAGAATCTAATATACTGTCAGTTTATAATTGCTTATAAAAAACTTTATTTAATGAAGCTTAATAGAGGTAAAATTATTAAATTTACCTAGGAATTCTGCATCTTAGGGTATAATTATTCCTTCTATGAGATATATTTAAAATTAAAATTTTATTTAAAGAAGTCTCTTTCTTATTATTAAGCAATCAACCAAACTTAGTAGTAATAAATTAATAGTTATACATTTTTAGTAAAGTATCTTCAAAATAAGTTTCCTAATTAAAGAATTTTTAATTTTAATTATCTTAAGAAGCAATTTTAAACTATTAAGCTTGAGTTTATTTTCCTCTTATTCCTTTAATTATTCTTAGATAAAATATTTTAATAAAACTCTTTAAATCATGGTAGCTTTTAGTTTTTTCTCTAATATTTATAAATAATATTAGGCTAGCAAAGTTATTCAAGAATTCAACACCCAAATGTTGATTTAAGTTTATTTAAGCAATCTCTAGCTATTAATAATTTAAATTGTATACCTTCTATTACATTTTAGTGTCATTTTTTAACTAGTTCCTTATATAAACTAGGACATTTTGAACTACTTCTCCTATTTCTAAATTTATGGTAAAATACCTCTCTTTATTTCTAAAATATCTAAATTAATGAATTTTATTTCTATCTGATTTGCTTATTATAAAATAGGGTAGCTATTAGAGAATTACTATACCTAATTTTAGTATGGTTTGATATTCTTTTAATTAAGGAATTATTTTATTTAAAAGAGGTTTAGCTAATTTGTTCTAAATAGGTAAAGCACTAGGTAATAAAGTTATTCCTAATTAAGTGATATAAGTAATTATAAAATCCATAGTTCTCTACTCAGGTACTTGATGTAAATAGTACAATATTAAGCTTAATTTCTACTATTTAGTTTATTGGTTATGAGCTAAAGAATTGTGACTAATATATAGCTAAGATTTGATATATGATTTATAATAAAATATACTAAGAGTGATTAAAGTATTTAAATTAAATAAATACTAAAAGAGTCTAAACTTCAATTTAGAGTTTCTATACAAACTTAATCATATTTCTCAAACTCTTGCAGTTACTAACATTTTTGCTCTTCTCCTCTTTAGTCTTCCTAAAACTTGTTTAAAGTGCTTTCATTTTAGAAAGAATTAATTTTTTAGAAGGTAATATTACTCTCTTCATTTTAGTTAATTTTATTAGCCAAAGATTAAGAAGAATCCTATTTTTTCTATAAATTCTAAGTTTCTGTTTTTTCCTAAGTAATAATTTAAATTTTGCTATCATCTTAATCAATAGAGAGTTATATAGGACTAATTTGATTTTCTTTAACATAATATAGGAACTAGTTATAATGGTTGTCAAAAACATTATGCTGCAAGTAATTATTTAATGAGAAATATCTAGAATTAAATAGGAAGTTCTCTTCACTAAGTTGCTACTAAGCTAAGTGCTTTCGAAAACTAAGATAGACAAGCTGATTATGAGTATATTGCTATATTAAGAAATCCTTTCTTTTTAATTAAAACGTTCATCTGTATAAATAAGTCTCATCTAGTTCAAAAATTGTTATCAAAGTCCTATATTTATACTGGAGTCTATACCCAAAAAGTGAGCATAATACAATTCCTATTATAAACAGAAAAAATCATAGTCTCTCGTCTATTTAGAGACTCGAAAGAGATAATCTTAAAATTTGAACGAATGCGCTAACTAAATTGAAACTGAGAAAGGTCAGCATTCAAATATTCATCTTGGGATAACTACAAGGTTAGGATTTATAAGTGTATACAAATAAGCAAATCAAAGTGAGTAAATAAAAAACAGCATGGAAAATTCTGTTAAATGGCTCTATTACTAAATTCTCTGCTATTAAAATCATCAGAACAATTCTATAGTTAATCAAATAAGCTTTTTTATACTTTATTTTCATAACGTACCCATATAACTCCTATCACATTAGTACAGTTTATGTTCCAAAGATTGTATAGATAAAGTAACAAATGGAACTTAAAACAGCAAGAGATAGATGATTTCCTTGCCAACATTTCCAATTGCAGTCCTTGTAGTGAAAAGATTCTAAATATTCTATTGTTCCACTATTATTTTTATCTACTCCTTCAACGCAACTAAACAAGTCCATAAAGTTCCAATTTAAAGGAAGAAAAAAACTATAAGCCAAAAATGGTCCAAAGTAGTAAGATAAACTTCCTACCATTTAGACTATAAGGTTGCTTTTAAATTCGAGTCTGAATAAAATGGAAAAAAAGCAGACAAATCAAATAATTGCTAGTATACAAGCAACTAATTGATTTGCATACTGCTTATTATAAGAAGTCCCAAAAACATTTACGAAATCTAATTTAGCTAAATTTGCTATATATTCCACTAAATAACCATAGCAAGATAAATCTGGACCTACAGATAAGATCTGTAGGAAGTAAAGAATTAAATGTAAAATTCAAATAAAATCCCAGCTAGACATTATTAAGACTTAATCTAGCTTAATGAAATTATAATTTCTTTCTAGTTTTATCTCGCACACTGAAATAACAATTAATAGTATAAGCATTGCAAAAGATACCACATGCTTAATTATTTTTCCATTCTTAAACTCCTTTCTTTCTCTTTCCTTGAAGGGACAAGATAAGCGTCAAGTATCGTTAAAAACTCCCGTACTTCCATCTCCTCACATGAAGGGTTTTTGAAAATCGAAAATGATATTACAAGTAATACAGAAATATCCGATAATTTAGATACTTCATGATCCCTAATCATCTTTACGATAGTTCATAATAGAATATGGAATATTTTCTCTATCATTTGAGGAAGAATCAATGCTAATTTTCCCAGTAGTACCCATAAACTTAGTGTTTCTTATTCCTTTTATAATGTTTTCTTAATTAGTATAATTTTAACCAGAATTTAGTATATTTTATAGAGCGTGAGCTACAAGCAAAATGGCGTCAAATTCGAGGAGGGAATAGTCTGTTAATTATTCATTAAAGTAATTTAAACTCTCTTGCTATATTTTTTATCCAAATTCCCCTATTTTGCCAATAGACATATATTAAATTGTTCCTTTCGCAACTTTTTGCACTTTATACACTTCATCTCCTTGCTCTAAAAATTTTTTTGTTAATCAGGTTGCGGCATAAAATTATAAATCCCCTTCCCTTGCTCCTAAATCATAGAATTACTTAAGCAGAAATTTAGCGTCGTCTTCATAAGTGATTACTAGAACGATTCTTGTTTTGGAATATATTTCCTAAATAACATCTTTTCATGATTAATCTTTTTCTCTTGACTTTACGTCTCCTACTAATTTTTTGTTGTTTACAACATTTATTTGATAGTGCTTTGATTCCTTTAAAAAGAATTCATATACACCAATAGATCAAGAGTTATTTTAATATATTACACCAACGTTTTTCCATTTTTGTAAATGGCACGTCCACGCAGCTAGAGAAGCTCGATGAGCATCAGACAATAGTGTTCTTATATAATAAGGATACTTTCTCTTGTCCGAAAGATAAATTGCTGTATTGTATCCAGAGACACATGAAATTGTAAAGTTCTGCTACTAAAAAAATTGGTAGAGAGCTCCAGAATTTGCACTAGTTTCAGGCATAAAATGAACTAGTCCATATTAATTCTTTTTCAAGCTTCATTCTTGATAAACATAGTTGTAGTCAAAATACTCTGCTCCAGTATTAATTTTAGCTAACTCTAATTTATAAAAAGGCAAAATATCTCTTATTTTATTAACGTAAATAACTCCAAATTCTTTCGCTTGATAGTAAGACTAGACTCACTAAATTTATTTTCCATCAGGATTCTTATAATCAGCAACCATACTAATAGGAATGGTAATTAAGCTGTTATCTGGAATTTTTGTAGTTCCATCAGGCCATAATATTTACTCATAGTACTCAACTGAAGTAAAATTTAAAGAGCCGACTACTTTTATTTGGTTACCCTAGACATTAAGGATTAAAAATTATAAGTTTTATTTAGAAATTAACTGCCTTACTATTTATCCTATAACTGCATTCCTATCATATTAAAACTCTCTAAAGATTATAAAAATTTGCTAAAATATCTAATCAATACAATAAAGCTGATAATCTTAGAAGCTTTTAATTAGCTTTTTTCCGTAGTTAAAGCCTACGAATCCATTCAAATTATATTTCTATACTAAGCTTCAAACTTGCCATGTATTTTTAAAATTCATAAAGAAGGAATTAACTTTGAAGTTCTGCTTAAAGAACTACTTGAGAAATGTTTCAAAGTTTTACTAAATTGTACTATAGAATTTAGAAATTCCTTTCTCTTGAATTTCTTCTGTGATAATGGTAAACTGCAATTTTTGATTACTAAAGTCTGGTACTATCCATTGATAATCTATACTTCTTAGTTTCTGTTGCATGATAAGAGATTCAATATCAGTGAATTAGTCAGTGAAGCAGCCTATTGAAGTTCAGTTGAACTTCTCCAAAAATTTAATCATTACTTCTGAAATTTCTTCAGTTTAAGGTAGAACAAAATGAGTAAATTTGCTTTATTTGATTAGTTAACAATTTTATTCCTTGACAGCTAAATGAATAATTTAGTTTTGATTGGAAAAAATAGAAATAGCTTGAGTAAGTTAATAATTGCTAGTCATATCAACAATAATAGCTAGTGACTATTACTTTCACTCATAAGTATAGTTTCATAGTTAACTGATTGTTTGATAGCTAATTTAAACTTCCTCATATTTTAGATGGTAATGATTCCATTTTATATTCTATTCTTCATGAAATTAGATATTATAGCTATTGATCAACTCTTTAAACAGATTGCTCAGATCTTAGTTAGACTTTTAATCAAACAATAGGATTATTTTAGCTGCCTGAAGTTTAACTATTATTATTATCATCAAAAATGCATTAATAATGCTTGCCATTTTATTAATGATGCTATTAAAGAAGCAAGGAAAAAATAGCTGCTTATTATAATTTAAAGAATATTAAATTAAAAGATCTTAATACGTAGTCAAATTACTATATATACAAAAGAATCATTAAATAGGCAATACACAATAAAAAAAGATATTATACATTTATTGACAAGACAAGGTTATAAATGTCTTCTTAAGTAGCAATTGTAAAATTGCTTTAAGAAAAGAAAGCTAGATCTAAATAAAAATTAACTATTTTCTAAAATAAATCATAGAAGTCTTTTTGATGTAAATGAGATATTATATTTAAAGCTGTTGTAAAGACTGGGAAGTAATTAGCATAAATTTAGAATCCTAAGCAAGAAGCTACTTATTTAAATAAAGGATTTATCTTTAGTTAATGTTTCTGAAAGAAGAAATTAATTATAAATAATTTAAATTCATTTCCCAGAAACTTCGCAAATACAACTGAAATTAGTCTTTTTCTAAAGGATTATTAAATAGGTTTCTAAAAGTTATTATGAAAACTAACTCAATTTCTTCTTTCATTTTAAGCTTGCTATAGTAATTATTTATAATCATTAGTCTAATAAGTTTATAAGATAAATTCAAAGGTTATTAGTGTTAAATGTATAAATGGATTCTCATATCTTTCCTAAATTAATAAGAAAATTTAATAAAAGGAAATGAAAACATTTCTGAATATATATGATATACTATAAAACATTGCTAAAACTGAATACTTAAATTTATTATGATAGATGAGTAATATTTTTATATTATATCTCTTATAATTACTATTTTTAATATATCTAGAGCTAGTTTAAATGTATAGAGAGGTATAAAATTTCATACTTATTGTTATTTAATACTTATGTTATAACAATTTATTGAGTAGGTGATGAGAGGGAAAATAGTTATTTAAAAGTTGATAAAGCTAAATTTTAAATCAAGATCTTGACGTCTTTAATTGTCTTCAATTTCTAGTAATCATAATTGAAACTAGTCCTTATTCAAATAATTGCATTAATTTGTTGAACTTGAAGATATATAAAAGGTCTATTTAATATAATGCCCATAAAGAAATCAGTGATAAAAGATAAAGCTTCACTTAGATCATTTATATAATTAAAATTGTTAATTTATATAGTTTTGAAAATCTTAATATTCTACTTTATTATCATTTTATAAAGATTAAGGAAATCTAAAACTTAGCTTAGTATGAGGAATTATTTTCTTCCTTTATCTCAAATAAATATCGCTTAAACCTTTTTATTTATCTATTCAATTACTTTTTGATTAAGATTATTAGACTGAACCTTTCAAATAAGCTTCATTCTTGTAATTTTAAAATATTAAAATTATATCTAAACCTATTATTTCTTTCTAAGAATCGCATAATAGATTAAGTTTATACACTACTGCTTGCAATAACCATAGAGTTTATATTTTTGTACTAATGACTAAATAAATTAATATAGCGAATTCATCTTTTTCTTTAATTATCAAGCTATATACACATATCAATTGGGAATTCCTTTTATATACATTTTAACTGTTCAAAGTTATTGAAAGGCCATGCTCTTAATCATTTGTTTACTTAAATTAATTAATTTTTCCTTCTTCTCTTAATTCTCTAATATATAGTGTTTATACTTCTATTATGAATAAACCATGCTACTAAGATAGACATTTACCTAAGCCTCTTTTCTTTAGCTTTGAAAAATCTTAAAAATAAATATAGTTTTTCTTAATAAACTTTTACTCATTTGGTATTTTCGTGTTTTTAATACATAAAATCAACTTTGTACTAGAGTTCGTTTTTACTTGAAATCTACATTTCAACTAGAGAATTTTATTACCATGATTAATTTCTAATCTTGTGATTTTAATGCGTCTCGCCTTTAGTCTCTCAAGTAAATATCTTATCTTAAAAAGAAAAAATACCTAATATATAATGGTTATTTGATTTAAATCACTACTCTGCTCTTCAAACTACAAATAAGAAAGGTGAACTCTCATTTCTTATTAGCAAGTTTTGATAGCTCTAAATATAAAAAAATATAAATCCTGTTTAAGATAACTAGCTAGCTTAGAATATTAGATATAGCTAATTTAACCAGCTGATTATATAAGACTTTATACCAAATAAGTTTTCTATTTATCTAACTTTTAATTAATTAAACTTCCAAGATAATCAACAAGTCATAGATCTAAGTAATTAAAACCTCATATATATAATAAGAAAAATTAAGTTCTCAATTAAAAAGAAAGAGGATGTTTTTACACAGTTTATGTATTTTATTATATTTGAAAGGTTAAAATCTTTATAAATAGAACGCTATTAATCCTAAAAGCTTATGGATATCATTTTATATCAAAAAGTCATTTAAATTAATATAAAAAAGATCTGAATATATCATTTTTAAAGTTTGAAAATTGTAATAGATTTAAGTATGTTTAGTTAGATAAAAAACCATAAATGCATAAAAGATAAAAGAAAAGTTTCTTTGACTGATTATTATGTATTAAAAAAATGATATACCAAGTATTTTGGTATCAATGAATTTTACGCCTGAAAAATGATATTGATCAAGTTTTTGAACAAAAATTAAATCTTTTTTTATTTTGTTACCTTTTATTTAATCATTCTGAGAAATCATATTTTAAATATAAGCAGGTTTAAGAACTCTTAGCTTTTCAGAGATATAATAGCTAAGTTTAGAATTGTAATATTTCTCTTATTCTATAATTTAATTATTTTTATGAATTAGCAGTTTCATTTACGTCATTTTGCTTTTACTTATACTTACATGGTACCAGAAAAGAATTTTTAGATAAATTTTTAAAAATTTTCGACGAGCTTTGTTACCAAGATGAAAGGATAATTATTAATAATTTTTTTTATGATATAAGAACTTTTAACAAGGGAAGGTTTAAATGGATTATAACTAAATTTATATTGCTAATAACTTATCTACCAGATATAGTAAATTCTCCTTTGGAAGATATAAATCAATATTCGAAAGGCTAAATTTATTTCTTTCTGTAATTTTGAAATTTATGCATCGTGTTTTATTCATGCTTTTCCAGATTATTCTTTCTATTCAACACTCTAAATTAGTGTCTCATGTACTTAGCTAATTTTCTATTTTCTTAATATGAAAAAATAAAAGAAATGAATGAGTTTATACCTCATATAATATCAGATTCTTGCTATATTTAATAAACATTTAGTCAATAATTATTAGGAAGTCTTATCTACTTTTTCAAGAATATTAAAATCTCAAAAATTTTGCCTCTTTTATACTTTATTTCTAATTAATACATTTCTTCAATAATCATTTAAGATTTAGTGAGTATATCTCCTAAACCTTGCAAACAAACGGATCGTTATTTTATAAAGTAAATTTTCCTTTAAAATTTCTATATTTTCTTTTAATCCCTATCATATAAAGATTTTTCTTCCATTTACAATTTAACTTTTCAAATAATGATTAACTTTAGCTTTAATATCATCCAAAAATGCACTATATTTTCTATCGTAGTTTTGCATTTAATATCAAGCTATAAATAAAAGTATTAAATCCTATTGATACACTTAGCATTTTTTAAGTAATTTTAGACTAGTCAGCCAAATTAAATTCTTTTAATTTTTAGTTGTTTTATTCTTAATTTAACTTTAGAATTTATTTTTAGACTTGAGTATTATTTAGATTGCTAAGATTCTTTATTTTTTATTATTTTTCTTTTTAGTTAAAACAGTCAGGAAATTAAGCTTCTTTTAGAACTATATAGCTTTTTACTTTTATCCTTATTTTTATAATTCATACATCTTAAACAAACTTAGACTTACAAATTTGTCAAACTTTTCTAAGATTTTAGACTTTTAAATCATTTAATTAAAAGTTACTTGCTTAAGAAATCAAAATTTCAATGTCTTAATGGTTATATATAAAAAAAATGGAATAATCTATTCGCCTTTCCAAAAACCAAATTAAGAACGCAAAAAGGAAAGCTGCGAAACTAATGCAGAAACAATAAAAGAAGAAGATAAATCAAGTTCCTCATCTGAAGGAAAAGTTATAATTGGAACAATAGAGACGAATCCAGTAAAAGTACAAAAATAATCAGAAATCTAAATATAAATTTCTAAATGAAAGCAATAATACAAAATTATTAGGAAACAATTTACAATCAAGGGGAAAAAATAAGAGAACTAATGATTACTATCGAAGATTAAAACAACGAGCTAGTAATAAGACGACAATTGATTTAAAATAATTTAGTCACGGAATAGTAACTATATGAATAATCTCAATCGAATTTTAAGCAAGAACAAAATATGATTATTGAAAAAGTTTCTACATAAACAAACATCCAAGAAAAATAGAATGACGAAAAGATTAATATAGAAATTACTCCAAAGAATCGATTAACTTGAAAAAAAAGTATTTCTGAAGAGATTCAAGAAAAGACCAATCAAAAATTGCTATTATTGCAAATCAAAGTGACACCTATTACAAAATTGCGATCAGTGAAGATAAATTTAGATGAAAGAACAACAAAGAACGTTAAGAATGCTTAGAAGACTCTGAATCACCGAAACGGGAATTTGCAAGAAGAAGATATTCGTATAAAAGACAGAAGATTCTCAGTGGTTCCATCCACAAAAAAATGGTAGCAAAAACCTGGTTGAAAATCCAGGGAATGCTAAACTTTAATTACTTTTAGTTTACTATTATTATTATTAATGGTTATATATTAGGATTTTTATTAGACATACTACATCTTAAACTATAAAGAGTTACAGAAGGTTTAATTAATTTTAGATGAACAAGTAATATATTACAAGCAGGTTAAAATTATTTCCTTTTTAGAAAAGTTAAAGATAAGATCAGTTTTTATAGTTTAAACTATCAAATTAGAAGCTTAAGATATATAAATTAAAATTTCTATTCAGATACTTATGCCAAAGCTTCTAAATTATCTGAGTTGTTTTTCGATAATTAAATTATTAAAAAAAATTAGTTAGAAACTTTTAAATCAAATACTAAATTTTATTCGCTTCATACTTTCCTTATTTTTATTCCTCTAATTTCTCTATTTAAATCCTTTTTTCTTTCTAGAAATTATTAATATATTTATATTTGTAAGCCATTAAATAACTTAATTGCAAAGCTTTAAATATTAAAAATTAGTAAAGCATTAAATTAAAATTTTAAGTTCTCTTAAGTTTCTAATTCAATATCCCTTAATACGTATTTTCATTTTATTATAAAGCTTCTTCTAACTTAAATGAGTTTATTGACTATTTTTGCTTATAAATTTTTTTAAAATATCATTATAGAGTAAAAATAAAGCATACCACTAATTTTTTTATTTGTATTATCTTTAAATTTATAAATATCTATATAATTTACAATATACATATAAATGATTATATAGATTTATCTCATTATTCCTTTGTTTAAAATTTAATTTTAGATTTTTTTAATTTAAAATCTTAAGCTATTTTAAATCTAAAACCTATAATAATTAATATTTGAACTTTTAAAAATCTTCTTCGTTTTGTCCTTCAAATAAATTTAAAGCTAAATTTCATGACCCTCAACCTAAAAGTTATATTATAACCCACAATTTTATGAAATATTATGTAATACTGAAAAAGCTTCTTATGTTGCATTCTTTAGGACAGAATTCTAATAAATGTATTAAAGTCTTTTAGCATATTTAAGTAATTAGTAATGAATATACTTCTACCTTTATAATTAATATGATATTTTAATAAGTTCTATTCATATGTATGAATGTTCCTTTCTTAAAGTTTAATGTACTAATATATATTAATTTTATCATAACTAAGCTAAAAAATGCATATTTACTCTCATAATTCAGATATTTCTTCTTTCTTACTACTTCCAATTTATCTTTACCCTGCAGTTTATTCACTAGATAAGCAATTTTATTTACACATTAATTCCAAACTAAGAGCATATTAGTAACTATTCTTAAAACTTTCTTTTAATAAATGAACATTTTAATAATATAATATCAGCTAAACTTACCATGATATTGATGTATCTTATAGAATATACCTATAATACTAAAAAGGTTTAATTCAAAACTATCCAATTAAAATAATTTCTAGATGTAAATGAATAAAATCCTTATAATTAAGAAATAACAACTATTTTTCTTTAATTTTGGATAGTAAAAGTTTAAATAGCTGTAAAATTTTTGCTTTTATAGTAAATTGTACTTATTATAAATTAAAAAAAGAATAACTTTAGAAATTAATTTTAAACTGTGAACGAATAATTCCCTAAATCAGTAAGAAATAATTAAATTATGTAAATATAACCTATTAGCTTCTTTGGTAATTTTAATATAATTAATTTATATATAATTCAAGATTTTATACTCTTTTGAGTATTTTGGAGACCCAGTTCTGCATGCTTATGTACATTAGAACTTGAAAAACAGCTTATTCTATTTGTGGTAAAGCTTATTTTAATTTTAAAAGTATATACATTCTAATATTTTTAAGATAAATTTAGTTTTTTAAGTAAAATTATAAAATGTAAAATTTAACTAAGTTAGTGATTTATTTAAATTAAATCTTATTTAAATAAAGCAGATATCTTCATCTAATTAAAAAAGCTTCCTTGCTTTCATATATTTTAGGAATATAATTGTTCAAATAGCTTTTTTAAAAAGTACTTTAAGACTTATTCTATAAACTAGCTTTCTTTTATAGTATATGATGTTCAAATCATATAGTAATCAAATTAATAGATTTATCATCGAAAAGAATCCAAGGGAAGCTAAATTTCCTTAGTTAACTCATTAGTCGTACTAGTAGAAGCCTAGAGTTCAAAAAAGACTAATATTCATGCTAGGACATCCAAGGTTTTCCAAGCAAAATAAAAAAGCTTGAGAAAGTTTATGATCAAGAAATTATATATTAAGCAAATGAAAAAATGAAATGCAGATATTAAAAGAGGAAAGCCAAATCTTAAATTGCATCTAGAAAGCAAAAGAAAGGAAGATACAAAATTTAGCAACCTAATTCTAGAATTAGAAACTTTAATGTCTATGCTAATGGAAAAAAACTTTGCAAAAATTCGAAATAACTGAAGAATAAATTTAATTTAAAGTATCTTTAATATAAAATTAGCAAATTAAAATTAAAAGCTTGGCAACTAAGAAAACTTTCAATAATATTATAAAAGAAAAATAAATACGAAATATGTAATTTGGACATACACATTTGAATTGCTGAAGATATAAACAATTAAATAATAAAAACTAGCATAAAAGTTTAAAATACTTTGGAAAGCTCTATGTAACAATGGATATTGAAATCTATAGAAAAAACTAATTTAAAAGGTGTGGAGAGACAATGGCCAAAAAGAGTGAAGATGAACAATAGCAACATAAAATAGTAAGAAAGGCTTTTATTTTAAAGCATGCAAAACGTAAGCTGACAACGTTGCAAAAGATTGAAAGTTGATATTATTATTGATGATTTAACATTCATTTGATAATTAATTAATTAAACTGATAGCAAAACTTTTAAGAAATAAACAGGTATTTCTTAAAGCAAAAGGAATAAAGTAGACAAGCATTTGATAAAAATGTAATATAAACTATTTAATTTTGTGATTTAAATATATTCAATTATTTTAAAATTTTTTAAACCAAATTACATTATTAAATTTTATTTTCAGCAATAAAGGCATGACACCTGATAAGGACTTAAATACATCTAATTTCACTTCGAAAAAGCAAAAAATTATTTCTTCACTAAATAGTTTAATAAAATAGAACAATAAATTGAATGAGACTCAAAGAAGATAGATTAGGCTTTATCTAAAGCATATTAAGAAATATAAATTTTAAGTGTTTTCTTTGTATTAATTTTCATATGATAAAGAAAAGATAGCTATTCTTAAATTATCTATGTATTAATTAACATCATAAAAGGCATTTATGACTATTAAAAACTCTTAAAAAATGCTTATAAGTATTATTAAGCAATAAGTGCTTAAACTTTTCTCTTTAGTTACCATTTTATTGCTAAAAATCATAGAAAATTAAAGATTTTGCTTAAATATATTATAAACTAAAACTTTATTTTTTGGAAATTATATTCATTAATTTCATTATTGTTATGCTTAAAAACTTTCAACATATTATACGATTATGTCTTTAGTAGATTTATATTTTTAAAGCAGATTACTAGATAAAGATATATTAAAGAAGATGGGATTCATTTAAATTCCTACATACTACAGAAAGCTCAGTTAAATCACTTTTAGTAAATAAAATTTCCAACCTTTAAAACCCAGAATTTACTAAAAATGAAACGATATAAATTTTTGATCCTTTTACTATCTCTTTGCCTAATTATGTTTATGCAACTATTTCTACTATTTAAATTAAAACTGATTGATATAAGCTTTTTATGGATTTCTCTATTAAAATGTCTTATTCCTCATATAAGAAATAAAGCATATTAAAGAATTTATTATTGCAATAGATTCTTATTTATTTCTTATATTTCATTAATATTCTCACATCTATAATTACAGAAGTTAGTCATTTAGCAAAATTAATATTTATAAGCCTTTCACTTAATAAAATATTCATATAAGCATTTCAGAAATTAATGTATACCTATCAAGGATAATTTATTAAATCAAAGATAAAATCTAATTATAGACAGATATCAAAATATATAATAATGGATCTGTCTAATCTTAAATTTAATGCTAGTACCTTTTATTTGCAAAGAAGTAAATCAAAAGTCAATAAATGGATCTTTTTGCAATTTTCCGCTAAAGCATTTGTAATTGTTTAAGTTTTAAGATGCAAGTATATCAAAATCGGTTTCAGTTTATAAAGAGAATTAACTTACATTAAGAGCAAGATAAATAAGAGATTTATAAGATACTAGCTTAGTATTAAAATTCTTCTATAATGGTTTACTTTATAAATAATCATAAAGCTTTAATTTATTAGCTCTTTAGCTTAAGAAAATAATTAATTTTAAGTGTATTTAATAATCAATTTTAAAACAAGTTTGTTACTTGTTGATTAATTAAAAATGATTTATAGTTATTATCATTTTATGCTTTAATATTGCTCTAAGTCTGTAAATAATTAATAAGCAGGCTACATTTTATTCTTTTTTGCTTTAATAAAAAGTAAAGCTTTAAATTGGTTTTTAATAAGCCTTATCAATCTTCAATTGTATATCTTTAAATTAGACTTGCTATAAATTTAAGTCTATTAAATGTAATTCTCAGAGCATTCTTTCTGTTTTAGCAGATTTGATTATAACATGCTGCTTATCTTTATTAATTAAATCCCTCTATTTATCTTAATATGCAAGCTTATCTAATCTTAAATTATCCATTTCCAAAATTATCAACTTAAGCTTCTATTTCCCTTAAATTTATTGAATGGGATAGTGAAAAGCTTTGCTTTGTTATATTTCTCAACTTTACTAAAATGAGCTACTATTTTTAATATTCTAGGATATATTCCAAAATATATAAACCATAATCCATTTTAACTTCATTTTCCTATACATCCCTAATAACTCTCCATACTAATCTTCTTCACTATATTTTAGACTAAAGACACCATTCTCAAAAATTAATTTCCTAGTAAGCCTTATTATTACTTAATTTTCAGTCTTGCTTATGTAAAATTTAGTAAAATAGATGCTTATTTTATAGTAGCTTGAGAATAATTGTAATGAAAGTTCCAATTTAAAAGTAATGTTAATAAAGCAGAAAATTAGATAACAAAATAAATCTTCATTAGCCTTTTTACTAAGAAAAGGCATAATATTCAGTTATGGAAATTAGAAGTTTAGCAAACCTAATTAAACTCTAGCATTTTTAATTCCTCTAAAAGTATCTAAGTTCCTTAAATCTTCACATTATTAATGTTTTAGGATAGATATTAACTAAAATTGCTATTAAAGCTCACCATAAAGCAGCTAAATTAATATAATGCTTGTATTAAAGCTGCTAGCTATTGTTTAATTAACAATTGAGTTTTGATAATTAAAGTACTAACTGACATATTTTTAATATCGATTTCAACTATTTAAGCTTTGCTATTAAATCACCGTAAAAAGAAATGGAAAAGCTGTACTCTTTTGAGCAGAAAAACTCATTCAATAGTTTGAGGGAAACCGCATCTACTATATGTTCTTCTGACAATGAAAGTCCGATTATAATTCAGGACAAGCTATGCTAAGGATAAAGCCTTAGTATAGATTTGCAAAGCTTTAAAGTTAAGAAATGCAAATCGTCAGATAAAATCAAATCAAAAGATTAAAGCCAGAAAGAGGTAAAAAAGCCAATTAATTGATAAGTTAAGAAAAAACTCAAAAATATGAAGTTGGAATGCATAGAAAAAGCTATAAACCTAGCTAAGTAAAAAGCAAAAATAAGACTTCAAAACCAGTTAAAATAAATGTAGGAGTAAGCAAAATTTCAAAGAAGATTTAGGTCGAGGGCACCAACTAAACTGAATCTTTAAAGAAAATTGGAGCGAATTCAAGAAGCCGACTAAGAAGAGTCGACTTGTACTTTGCTTAAAAGTAATCGCGCTCTTTTTCATTGCAATCAAATTATTAAATAAAGAGTAAAATCTTAGTGGAATCTCGCTGAGTTTTGATCAAAAAAAAAGCATCAAGAAGAAATCTTGCTAATGATTTTAACCTTTTTGCTGTTTGTTGTCTAGATTTTTTGCTATTTTCAGGCTGAGACAAGTTTAATATGAAAAGGCTTATTTAGAGATTCTTAGTAAATGTTAATAAATTTTGTTAATTTATCTAGGTCTTCAATTTGTCTTATACTATACACTAATTATCTTGCTAATTTAGTCAATTTTTTTTTCTTATTTCTTAAAATATTTTATTAACGTAAGTTAACTCCTAAGCATCAATGCAGAAAAATTATTTAAGCATTTCATCTTTAGGTCATATATATTAATACCTTTATACTTGTAGCTAATACTTTTATACTATGCAACCCGTAACTACTTAGTTAATAAAGCTCTAAGGCTTTTCTAGCTTTTAGATGGTAACTTTGGTTATATTCCTTAATATATAACTAAAATGTATCTATTCATATTTGCTTTATTTATCACCTTAGTATACAGCTAACCTTTAGCTTTGTATAGTTATGATATAACTATATATAAGTGAACTGTTCAGTATATCTAATTGGAATACTTAACTTATTAACTAAGATCTAAGTAGATTAGCCTGCTTCATTAAAGAATATGCTTACATTTTATTTCTAAGATTTAGATAAAGGTAATTATAGTAGCTCTACTTTATATATTCCTGCTTATTAATAGACTCTTATAATACAAATTAATTAAGATACTTTATTCACTTTTACTTTTATGTAATTATAGATAAGGTAAGACAGAAGGTATGAAGCTAGTAGGCAGATACGGTATAAGCTATATTCATTTTATAAGCTTTTAAGTTATTTAGCTTAAGATCTCTTAATAGAGATTCTATTTCCATCCTTCAATAAATAAGCAGCACTAACTCTTCTCTTAGTTGAGTTATTTCATTATTTAAAAGGCAAAACAACTGATTTCAAAGAAGTATAATATCTTCTAAGACAAAGAATAAAACCCTAATTTTTAATTAGTAAAAGATACCAAAAAATTTGATTATCTTAGAAGTTAAAAACCTAAAATTGATATATTTGTAGAAATGTAGAGTGCTATTTATAAATATACAAGCGACTATAAAATGATTCTAGTATTTAAGAAGAGAAAATAATTTTATAATATAATGAAAAATTTAAGAGGCTAAATAGTAAAATTTAATTGCGTTCATGTATAACTATTTAATAAAGAATAGTAAAGAGATAAAGGAATGTAGAGCTAGGAAATAGAGACCATTTAAAATATAGTTATATCAATAATTTGAAAAAGTATCAAAGAAAAAGATTAAAAAATTGTAAAACAAAGCTAATTATCAGTTATGAGGATTTTAAATTTATCTTATGCTGCAAGAATTAAAAATAGATCTTAAAGGCAAGTAATTGTTAAACCTAAACTTTTTCTTTATTTATAATTTATAATTTGATTTAAATGTTTCGCAGCAGTCTACATCACCGCCGCATAAAATAAGTTTGTAAAAAGTTTTCTTGATTTATGTTTTTTTTTCTCTTCCTTGGTCCTATTTACATTTCTTGTTTTCCCTTCTTCCGTATTATTAAAGTTCTTGTTTCACCACTTTTTTGATTCCATCTTTTTTTATATATATTCCCCTCTTCGCTACAATAGAGCATTTCTCTTTCTTTCATTTCTCTTATCCAATATTCTCTTTTATATTCCTGGAATTTCCTACATTTCCTATATAGGTGTCTATAGCTACCACAGAAATAGCATTTCTTCTTAATTCTTTTCTCTCTTGTCATTTTGATTACTTGCTCTTCTTCAATGTCCATTTTCTCTATCTTAGGAATTTCTTGCACTTGGCTCTGGCTCTAGATTATTTGCTTGTTCTGCTCTTGAATCGTCTTTATTGAGTCATTCATATGTTTCATTTCTTCCTGTTGGTGTTTCCAGATGTTGTCGAGCTCCCTTTCCCAGTTTGCCATTCGGAGCTCTCTTGTATCCTGTTGCTCAATCAGGTCCATTAGTTTCGTATTTTCCCTTTTAAGCTTCTCTACCTCTTGCTAGAGGCTTAGTACTACTTTAATGAGCTGCTCCACGCTCATTTGTCCGGAAGGATAGACTTCCGATGTCTCCTAATGTAGAGCAGACTTAGGTTGTTTCCTTGGCTTCTCCTAAGATGCCGGGGTAAGTTCGTGGCTTTTCCTAGTCTATTAGTACTCTTCCCTGGTTTGTGTTCCTGATAGATGAGATTCTTGTTACTTGGCAGGGGTCTGAGTTATTTCGGTTTCTGGTTTCCTCTCCTATTTCTTGGAGGTGGTTTAGAAACCTTTCTTTAAGCCTTCCATTTTCAAAAATTTTTTAACTTTTTCTTTATTTAGTTTCGTTTTTTCTTTAGCACTAAAGTTAAATAAAAAAGTACTTAGTATATTTCTTTAAAGATTTGTTATTAAGTTTTAAATAAACTAATATATTCAAAATGAACTTTTAACTTATTTACTAGAATATAGCTAAATAATAATTCACTTAGTTTTGAAATGACTAAAGTTTAATAAACCAAGCTACATTAAAATATTTAATTACAAGTATCCTTAAATCTCTATTTTGGTCATTTTAGAAGGTTAAAAAATAGCAATAGATTACTATCAATCTTATTTTAATAATTCAGTGATGACTCTTTAATTCTAGAATTTAAGCTACTAATAGATAAAGTTAGTTGAATATTAAAATTAAATACTCTTAGAAAATGAAGAATGGTAAGGTTGAATGTATTAGGTTTTTAAAATAATCTTAATAGATGAATAAATGTTAATGCTTGATTTAGTTATTAAGGGTATTTGTATCTAAACTATAATGATACTATTAGTTATTAAATACTTTATTTCATTATCATAAGTATCTTACGATAATTTTTAAAGAGCTAAGCCTGTTGTAGTAAAATGATAAGCATTGAGAACGAAAAGCAGTTAAGAAAGTATTTGATTCTTGAACTGATTGGACAGGGAACTTATGGAGAGGTTTTTCATGCTAAAAATATAAAAACAGAAGAGTTTGTAGCAATAAAGAAATGCTCCTTAACTCAAAAACAAGGAGTTACGCCTCAAATTATTAGAGAAGCTTGTACTCTTCAATAAATTAAGCATCCTAATATAGTGGAAGTAAAGGAAATAATTACTACTGAGACAGAAGTATATTTAGTCTTAGAAAAGCTGGAGGGTGATCTCACTTTAGATTTTAAGATTTCTAAAAATAAAGCTCCTAATTACCTTAAAGTAAAGAGTTATATGTACTAGCTACTATAAGGCATTTCTTTCTTTCATAACAAGCGAATAATTCATAGAGACTTGAAGCCTAGTAATGTATTATTCACCAAATCAGGAGTATTAAAAATAGCAGATTTTGGACACGCAAGAGCTTATACTATTCCTATAAGACCTCTTACTAACCAAGTTGGAACTATGTGATATAGAGCTCCAGAAATTTTACTATATAGTAACTACTATACAATATCAGCAGATATTTGAAGTGTAGGATGTATTTTTGCTGAATTAGTTACGAAAACTCCATTATTTCAAGGAACATCAGATATTGATACTTTATTTAAAATATTCCAATTATTAGGAACTCCTACAGCTCAATAGTTTCCTGATTTACTTAAGTGCAAATATTGAAACGATTAGTTTCCTAAATTTTAAGGCTAAAATTTTAATGAAACATTTGGAGATTTCGAAGAATAAGGAATCGATTTACTCAAACAGATGCTAAATTTTAATTATGTTGAAAGAATCAGCGCTGATAGAGCTTTGATGCATGTAAGCTTTTTATTTTTAGCCTTACTTTGAAGGATTTTAGTTAAGCATTTAAAAGCATTTAATTCCTAATTTGGACTTTACAAATTAATTAGCATTGCCTATGCAAAATCTGTCTCTATATTTTATTTCTCTTTATTTGATACCAAATAAGCATAAACGCTATTAAATAGGATTACTTTCCAAAATTAACTTCAATAACAACTAATGTAGTTCTTAAAATACCTATCCCTCACTTATAATTACTAGATAATATCCCAAGCAATAATCCTTATATAAGTTCATAAGGAAATGGAATATATTTATTACTTATTCCTATTTTTATAATCATTAGCCTTCTATTGTCTTATTTAAATAATTAGATACTTTTATACTTAAATTATAGTACTTTTATTAAACTAAGCATAGAAATCATATAAAGGTTTCCATTTAAATTTCATATATTAAAGCTTTATAATGCTTATAGTTCTAACTACTTAATAGCTAAACTATTAATGTAACTATATATTTTTTAACTTATTTAGGAAATTTTTACTATAAGGGAATCACTTCTAATTAAAAATTCCTTGTTAAAGCTTAAGATAAACTAAGCTAATAAATTATAATAGTCACTATGGAATAAAATTGAAATAGTAGCTTGTTTATATTAATTTTATCCCTTTGGAATGTAAATATTTGATAGATAAAGAGTTTAATGCTTTAGGAATTAGTTTTGTTCTATTGCTATACCACTAGCAAATTTAATAAAATAAAAGGAAATAACAAGATTAAAGCATTTTAGTATTAAACAAGATAATTTAATTCTTAATTAATTAATTTTAACTATAAGGGTTAGGGTCATCTTTAATTAGAGGAAATGTTTCCTCAAATTAAAGACAATAAAAGTTTTTATATTCAATACTCAACTGTACATGTCTTCATCTGAATCAATTTCAAACTGAGATAATTCTTCTTTCTCTTCAATAAGCTCATAGAATTGTATTTCCATTTTCTTGTAATTTTTCTCCAGCTTCTCTAAACAAATTCTAAGGTCATTGTTGTCCTTTTAAAGCTATTAATTCTGTTACTATTAATTACCAAGATCCTGTTTGATTAGTGTCACACTTGAATCATCTAATATCAGCTTCTTTGTAAATACCTCCAAAGTAGTTACAATATAGCCTCCTTGATGTTCCAAATTATTTACGGTGCTGCTCAAGCACTCTTCTTCACTTTGGACATTCCCTCCAAAAATGTTTTGCCTTTTGACAACAATAGCAACGTTTTATTAAGGGCTTGAATTAAAAATTTATTCTGCTTACATTTTTTCAATTTCCATCTTTTCTGATTGAAGTTAGTTTTTTTTTATTGGTAATCGAATTTCTTCTTTAATTTTCTATTGACTTGCTTCTAGGTTTTTTTCTAATAGTTCAAATTAGGAAGTTAAGGCTTCAATTTAAAACTAAACTTTACTTATTAAGTCTTGATTTTCCTTTTTTCTATCTTAAAAAAGAAGCCGAAGATTCAAGTTTTCCGCCTTCAGTATCTATATTTCGGTATTCACTTTCTCAATTAATTAATAAAGCTAAATAATGTCTTGCTCGTGGGGTTTCTCAAGCTTTTTCAGTTTGCTAGGAAATTCCATATTTCCCAATCCTTAACAGGAGTAGATTTATCTTTTTTGAATTCTTGGTTCTTGTTAGTTAACTGAGACTTAAGATTGATCTTTAAGGTTAGAATTAAAGGTTTAGATTCCCGGGTTTTTTTTCCATTTTTTTTAGATTAATTTAATTCTTAAACTAAGCTAATTTTATAAATAATATAATTGAAAGTTTATTTCACTAGCATATCTAACTTAGTATATTATAAGCTTCTTTAATAAAAGTTTAACTTTTCTAGTATTTTGACTGTATAAATTTAAATAATGCTTGTGATTATTAGTCGTTATAGCAGTCATTTTTGGTTTTAATTCTGATGTAAAATATTCAAAGTTTATTTAAATTTTAAATAAAGAGTTTTTTATATATATAAGCAGGAAATTACTAAGTCTAAAAGAAGTTAGCAAGCACATTCGTATAATTTAAATACTAAAGTATTCTAATCCAGCCATATACTTATAGAGTTTATTTTAAATAATCTATTTAATTTATATCCTGCAATTATAATTTCTCTTTAATATACTTTCATATATCTAATCCTAGTTAAAAGCCTATATTAGTAGCAATTATAATCATCAATCTCTTAAAATTATTGTTGATGCTTTTTTAAGAATAAGAAACATATAAAAAGTGTAGCTTAAAGCTAAGTACGCTGAATCTTATATTAAAGCTATTTTCTAAGTAATTAGATTTTATTATTTTATTTACATTTCTAGTATTTATAGCTTAGTGTGAAGGTAATTCTAAAATGATTAAGCAGAGTTTATTAGTTGTTAGTAAGATAATAATTAGCTTAATTCCTTTCTCTAGATCTTAGTATTTCAATTTTTAAATCATTTTGAAATGTCTTGGATAAATAGTAACTTTTAGTGAGCAAATTTTGCATTAAAAGTTGATTGTCACCATAGATATCTTAGTTTTGATTTATATTATTAATCTCTATCGCTTAAACTTAAAGAAGAAAAATAGATATTACAAATAGTTAGAATGGGATCTAATGAAAAAGCTTAGATAAAGGAATTTATTTAAAAATGCTAGCACTTTATTAAAAATATTTGATTATAGTAATAGAAGTCTATTACATGCAATCTAAACTCGTTTAAGGTTTAATATCTATTTCTTTTAACATCTCATAACTAAATTTCTCAAGCTTAGTACACTTAATAATAGAAAATGAACAAATAAGGATTAAATAAACTAGATAAATATGATAAAGAAGTAATAAAGCATTCAAAGAGGCTTTCAAAATGTTTAATTTAGACAATAAGAATTTTTTATTAGAAAAGCGTTTTAAAGCAATATAACTCGCTAAATAGATAAGAAATAGGGGTATATAATTCAGTTAGTTAGGTATAGATAAGAAGTTTAAAGCTTAATTAAGAGTAGCAGGAATCTAATAAGCAAACTGTTTAACTTAATTATTAAAATTAAATTAAGTTCAAGCAATTCCTCCTTTGATTCCTCCAATGACAGGAGGAGAGTTTACTAATCTATTGCAAAGGATAGGACAAATTATTACTTAATAAAAACTTACCTTAATATTTACATAAATAGTAGAAAAATCGTATAATGGCATAGAATGAATAAAATATTAGACAGATTGGATTTATAACTATAATAACAATGATCATAATACCAATTAATAACGAGGAGGCTACTTTAGATCATTTGTCTACGTTTTCAATAAATTTTTCAAATTTCTTACAGTTCCTCAAATGCATTAATAGTCCACAGAATAGCATGATGATTAAAATGAAAGGAATATAGACTAAAATCACACAAAAATATAGCAGCTATTTGATAGGGAAGTGAGTTTTATCAATTTTATTTATCAATTTCTAAAATCAGCTTCATAAAAAAATTACCAATTTCTTTGAGTCTAGCAGTTTTTGTAATGGGGAAATCCATGCTTAGCTCTATGTAATAAACATACCTACAAATAAAGCAAAATTAATGACCGCACAGGCAAGTCATGTGATTACAGCCTTCCTTTTTTTCTATTCTTCTTCTACATTTTGGACATATTTGTACCAACTTTCCTATAGCTCATTCCTGATATAATTAGTCAGAAATCTATTCACATTTCTTTTCTTGATGTCACTTGCGCATACAATTGAAACAATATTGCTAAGAACACCTTTAACATGTTAATTTTGGGTTTCACTTAGATCCTACTAAATAGCTATCGCATTCAGGTGTTGGACATCATCTAGCATCAGGATTTTAGTTCACTCAGTTATTTCTTTTAAACCTTTAGTATTTTTCAAAATTTTTCTGATCCAGCAAATGTTAAACTTCTTTAATTTCGCAATTACAATTGTAATTGGGACATTTAAACTTATCTACCTTTGATTCTGATATTAGATTTTTTAGATATTTTTCTATGCAGTTTCTGCAAAAGAAATGCTTGCAGTCTAATTTACAAACTTCTTCCTCACTAAATTAATTATAGCAAATCTCGCATGCATAAGGCTTTGATTCCGTTCAAATAATGGAAGATACTTATTCCTACTCAATAGGCACAATTTATTTTTTGGTATTAGACTTAAGATTTGCTTCGAATACTTTTATTGATAACTAGCTATCGCTTATTGAATGCTTCTCCTCAGATTATCCACATAAATGGCAATTTTTTTCTAGCTAATGTGGAGCGTACTAATGCAAGAAAAGGTTTTATTCGTTCTTTGCCAATATCTAAATTGCTTAGTTAATATTCAAAGTATCTATCCTCGATAACACTGAATGAATTTCTAAATCATTGAATCCCATTTAAGCCAATTGGATTGTATGAAATTAGAGTGAGCTTTCTTTGATATGCTCTGATAATATAGGCATCAAAGCAGCTATAGAAGGATTTAACTTAATATCTGCTTCACTTAGCATATGAAAAGGTGATTGCTCTTAAGTTAACTATGGAAATTCTAATTAATCTTGAAGAGAAAGGCTGTATAATATAGAGTCCCACTTATTTTAAGATATTGAGTTGGAAGAACAAAAATCTTGCCTTTCCATTAGTTAATGTTAAAAGTATAAAAATAAATTTCCTTTATAATCCTTTTATTTCTAAAAGCCCTTCAATAATTTCTTCTATTACCTTCATCAACTTCCAATAATAGAAGCTTAGAATCTATTTCCTTCTTGCTAGATAAACTCCTTTAATAATTTGGAAAAATGATATAAGAAAGGAGAACTAAAGTATATGAAATGAAGCATAAGATATATATTTAAAGATCTTTTAGAAGACTAACTTAGAAATTTCTGAGTTTTAAAGAGTATTTAATACTTACTTTTATCTGTATAAATACTCGATAATATTTCATGGTTGAATTTGAAGAAACTAGAAAGAAAATTCTACTTAAAATTCTATTGAGTCAATATTTATAGCAGTATATAAAGTATACAAAAAGCATAAGCGCTAAGATCACGTTCATTATATGCAAAATATTTTTTAGTTTATAACGAAGAAAAGTTATTAAATACTTTATCATCCTTTATTAAAAAGGGGTGAGACTGAACTATAGGAGGATCTAATATGCATGATCATTTGAATTTCTTTTTCAAAATTTCTATACATTATACCATCTAATGCTTAGATAGATGCTTTAGATCAGGCTATAATAAAAAAAATTGATTTACACGATAATTAATATTCATTAGCTGCTATAATACAATTACTTGATTGTCCATTTATACAATATAAAAAGGAAAATATGAAGCGAAGTAATAAGTCTTTATTAATAAGCGAAGTAATCATAAGCTAAGCTACCAAACATACCAAGATATTAATCTAATGTCTATTAAAAAGAGCCTTTTTATTTCAAAAATGCTTGATCATATTACAATAAAGTGCTAGAGGTTAGGGTAAGAGACAAAGCGTTTTTATTGTAGCTTTTAAGCTTATCATTTGTATTTTTTCCTTAGTTAGTTTTAGTCTTTATTATTCTTCTCTTATGGGATAGACTCTCATTGAATGAATTCAATCGAAAAAAATTTGTATTAATAACGAGAAAATTAATTTTTGATAGTTATCTTTATTTAATTATAAAATAAGTCTAGATAAGAGGAGTATGTATTAACCAGGACTCTGTTGATTATGTCAAATTTGTTTTAATTTATTTATCAATACAAAATTACGATCTTAAGCATTACAAATTTAGTAGCTTTATTCCTAACTAAACTTTAGATTAAAAGCATAAATCTCTACTCTCAAAAAAAGGTGTAAAATGGAAACTTTTAAAGCTGGAAGAAAAGTACAAATGTTATAAATTAAGAGGAGGAGCATGAAAAAGAAAATAGGTGATATATAATTATTAGCTATTTAAGTATAAAATATAATAAATAAAATAACTCTAACGATAATTACTAGTAAGCTTTTGCTTTTTAAAGACATAATTAAATATAAATTAAAATCTATTGGAGGTTTAATTTAACGTTTGATTTGGATGAAGGTAGAATGACCCCAGATTTATAATTAAAAGGAAAATATAGAAGTATTTAATAAATATCCTTGGAGTTTGATTAAATTCCAGTTAAAGGAGTTTTAACTCTATTTATTATTTAAAGTTTCTTCAAATTTAGAGCATATATTTGAATATGATAAGTGGATTTAACCTAAAAACTAATTTTGCTTCTTATATTCAATTAATTCCCCCTATTAAGTTTTTTGTATACCCAATTTTTAATACTCTTGCTCATTATTTCCTCATTCGATTCCTTTTCCTTATTAAAGTATATTAACCATAAAAAAGTTAAAGGAAGAATAATAGACGTGAAAATGCAAAGGCCTAGCTGAATAAATATAAGTAGCATAAGACTTTTACAAGCTGAAATATTTAATAACTGAGAACCTTTAAAGGCATAAATATTATAAAATCAGTTTAATGTTCAACCCACTTTATCAATAAATACCAATAACAATTGAAAATGCCTTTATTTAAAGCTTCTATAGCTATTAGATACCAAAGTTTCCCTTTTTATGGTATTTAATTTTTTAAAGTTAGTTAATAGTGAGAAGGATAAATCCAGTTAGTTTAAGACGTTTTTAATAATAAGAGTATGAATTTAAAACTAAAGCCTTGAGTATAAAAAAAGAGATATATTCATCTAGAGATTTGAAAATAATTTCATATTTTCATTAAAATTTAATATGGAGCATAAAAATTTAAGCAGGGCAGGAAAGTAAATAATTTCAGGACAAGGGTAAATTAGGGAAGATCATTGTCCAAAAATAGTTGTTTTTCGCTCTCTTGAGTAATCTCATTTGGATTGCAATATCGATAAATTAAATCAGGAATCTGCTTATAACAGAGATAATTTGTTTATTTCAAGTTATGCCTCTCCTGTTAAATCCCGATTAAGCACATAAAATTTCAAAGATGAAATTTGGAAAGAGAGTGGTAAGCTTAATGGTAGCTGAAATTAGTTGAAAGGGTAAACAAATTTTGCATTAAGTCCTATTACAAAAAGATAATCTTATGGTTATCTTAGTGAAAATAAAAATAATGACCTAGAAGAAAGCTTCGAAAAGGCTGATAAAGCTTTCTACGAGTAGCCTCCTTATAATACTATAGAATCTAGCAAACGATAATCACTAAAAAAGCAAAAATTGAAAAATGAGATTTCACCATATTCGACAAGATCATTTTAGCATGAACTTAGTAACTAACATTTTTCTCAGCTTGCAAACCTTCAGAGGAAAAGATATGAATAATACAAAGAAGACAGTGATTAAATAGTTAATCCCTTTGAATAAAGGGAACCTTAAAATTATAAGAGCTTAGAGTAAAATAAGCATCTTTATAAGTCACATGAAAACTTTCATCACTAAAATTTTTTACCTCAAGATAAGAATATATCACCTAAGCAACTTCTACCTGTTAAATCTCTATACCTTGACAATAGATAAAAAAAGCCTTAAGAAAAGATGAGTAAAGAAGCTCGAAAAATATACTTTAAGTTATAAGAAAAGCTAAACTCTAAAGAATCCAATTAAAAAGAAGAATAAGGAGAATTAAATTAGCCTGTAAAGAGTTCAAAGCCTCATAATAATTAGCATTTGAATGGCTAATAAAATACAAATGATACAGCTAAGAAACATCAAAACTTTGGTAACTTCGAGGTGAAGCCTCTCAATGAGTACTACTTGAAAATACTAAATAAAAACGCTTAAAAAGAAAAATAGGAGTCAATGATTGACAAATTTCTGAAGTCTGAATTATAATTTTCAGCCTAAAAAATGAAATGTAAGGTTTTATATATTTTAGCTTTGAAGCATCCTCATGATAAAAAATCAATTAATTATAAAAATCAAAGCTGACTAGATTTTTATATGTTAATAATTTAATTATTAACTTGTCTATATCATTCTTCAGTTTTATAGTTCTTTTGATTTATTCTTCTTTCATTTTATTAATACTAATTAAAAACCTTAAAACTCTTTAGCTTATCCTTAAATTCCATTACAGCTCTTAAAATATTACTGTTTGTCTATGATTGACTTACTAAGGTTAAATAAATCTTATATAATTCAATGATGCTTTTGCTTATTCATCTATAATCTCTAATGTTTAAAATCTACTAAGAGGACTTCAAACATCATTTATAATGCCAGCAAAATAATATAGCATTTAGTTCTTTAAAACATTTAAGATTAATAGCTTTGATATTTCACTTATTGCTAGAAACCTTTTTATTTATTTAAGATTAGATTGAAGTTTAACTATTTATTAGTTTTGTTCTGGATCGCTCTTAAGTTTCCAGAGTATCTAAAGAGATTAGGCTTTAGAATATTCGCATCGGTTATAAAATTTGCTATATATGATATAAGAAATTTATTTTGCTTATAAACTTAATATCTCATTAGACTGGTAAATATTATATATGACGATCTGTTTCAGTTTGATCAACATGTATTTTTTGGTTCGACTGAATTGGTTTTAATTGCAAATTATTTTTGTTACATAAGATACTTAATCTTAATAGCCTTAAAATTAAGTCTATTTCTTAAGTTAATTAAACTAAAGAAAAAGTTAGAAATATTTAGGTTGTATGAGTTTAAGATTATAAGTATTTTAAATTATGGAACTAAACTCATAAAGTTAACTTCAGACCCATGAAATATTAACATTTGTTTATGCTTTAAATTTAATTATGCGCTCTAAAGACTTTTATCTCTCTTCTATAGCTTAAATGCGCTATTTTATTAAGCCTCATTCATTACTTATATACTTAGGTTAAAAAAATTGCTCTAAGTTTTTAGGGAAATTAATGATTTAAGATTAATGATTGACTAATATAAAAGATGAGAGTAAGATTGTACCAATAAACTAAGGATTTGGAATTATAACATTTCAATTATTCTTCATTTTTCTAGTTAAAAATACTTATGAGCCTACTAGTAGATTTATTAGATAAACCTATTAAAATTCCTTAGTTAACTAGAACTATAAAATAGACAGACTTTAAAATAAGCTTCAGTATAAAATAAGAGTTATTAAATACAAAATCTAGGGTAATTTAGCTTAACTAATGATAATATAGTTAAAAATAGTCTTAAAGAATATCAAGTAAAATAGGCTTAGTAAGTCTTTAAATTATTAGCATTATTTATTATAGCTATGTACCTACTTTAAATTATAGCTCTAGTTATCATTGTATTAAATCAAACTTTTATTAATTAAAAGCTTTATATGATTTAGATATACCTATTATTAAAAAACTGGATCATAAGGTATAAGCATTTTCATGGTTGATGATATAATTAAAATAGATGGTATCAATAAGCGGTGAATTGAATAAAAAGAATTAAATATTTAATAACCTTTACAGCTGTCAAGGCTTTTTCACTTTTACCTAATTTTAGTTCTAATTTTGGATTATAAGCCTAACCAAGGAAATTTTCGAAGAGAAATAGACTTTAATTTTCTTTCTGAAATGCTAAGTTAATCTAATATTATAGAATATAAATAGATAATCCTGTAAAATAATGAAAGGGGCTATTTAAGAATCTTATGGAACCTTCTGACAATGGAGCTCGGTGGGAACGGAGTTGAAAATCCTTTTTTTTAGCTCCAAATTTTGTTTATTCAAATCCAAAGTTCAATCAACAATTGCATACCAAGGATTTGTATTAATTTATTTAAAGGAGAATAATACTCTTTAGCATGTTAAATATTTGATTAAAGGTAGAATATATAAATAAAAGAGCATTTAGGTTCTAATAAATTTTAATGAATACTAGGCTTATTAAGAATAAAAATTAGAGTAAAGGGTAAATTAATTCAAGTTTTCTAAAAGTTGAAAAATCAAGGTAATTTTACTTTAAGCTATGTGTAGTATGTGTCTAAGGCCTTTTCAATATCTTTTTCTGCTGGTACCATCTTTCTTAGAATATTAAATAGATCAGGATGATATTTTTCATAGCAATCATATCCCCAAACAAAGCTTAAATGTCCAAAAGTTTCAACTTCTTTGTAAAATACGAGAGGACTTGGTGCATTTGATAAGAAATCATCTCTAAGATGTCTACAATCTTCGACTGATACGATAATATCCTCCAAACCAGCAAAAAGAGCAACTGGTGTTTTGAAGTTTTTAATATCGTATTTTGGTGGTTCATCAGTACCATATGCAATTCTATTTTTTGCAGCTGAGCCAAAGTCATACTTTCTCAATTATCCCTTTGAAACTACTTGAGACCAATGATTTAAGTTGAAGGCAGAAGTAGCACCAGGTTCATGGGCCAAAAGATCGTCTATTCTTGGCCAATTTTCAGCATGAGGATCTTCATCAGCAATAATTTTATCAAATCCCCAGCAAATAACTTCTATATAATTACAAATAGGAGCAACAATGGGTGCTATGTCTTATAAATTATCAAAAATACCATACACATGAATATCCATAAACAATTTCTAGCAATCCACTGATAAGCAAGCTTTGAAAACTTTTGATTATACGTTCGAAACATAATAAGCAGGAGCTAAGGCTATTAGCAAATTAATTTTATCCTCTACTTTAAGACTTATCTCAGGATCACTTAATGCAGCAAATGATTAAGCACTTCCTTAGGAATGACCAATAATGGTTAAGCTTTTCTACCCAGTGACTTCTAATATTTTGTTTATATTGCTAACTAGATCGTATTTTGCAAAATGATCTATAGTAAAATTCCAATATTTGGCGTTATAAAATTTAGAATCTTCAGAAACATGCTTTTAACTCCAATGTACACCTCTTTGATTGGCGAACCATACGTCATATCCTAGCCAAGGAAGAATTGTTCCTAAACTATTTTAAGGATCATTATAAATCCAAGTGTCAGATTAATCTAAAAGTCCATGAATTAATAAAATAACAGGCTTAGCTTTAGTAGGAACAGGTTCTGATAGCAATCTAGGAGCACGGAATAATGTCAGAAAATAACCATCTTCAGTTAATACTTCGTGCTATTCAAAAACAATACCCCTTGAATTTAAAAGTTATGAGAAGTTTCTATCAAAATCAGGATCATGCTCAGCATAAGAAACTAAGAGAATGATCGAAACTACGAACAATAATTTCATTTTCTAAACTTCTAAGTTAATTTCTCTTTTATACTCTTTTTATGTGTAAACTACGTAATGTGAATTTTAACACGAATTTTCTATCTTAATAAATTTTATGAGTTGTCTTAACTAATGAATTACTCTCTATAGATAATACTCTTTTTAATTTTTATTATAATTAAAATAAAGCTACTAAGGAATATTAGTTACTACCATCATTTCTTTCCAATTTCATTTGGCTACTTATTTATAGTCATTATACTGGCTAATATCCTTACTTTTTAAGTAATTTTTCTCAAGAATCTGCTAATTTTTTGCCTGTCTGAATTTCAATTTTTTTTGCTATTTCTATCTTTCTAATAATTTCACTTTAGATGAGATACAATCAGTAAGATAAGCAAGTTCCATAAAGAAGATAATAAGTATTATCTATTTAAGGAAGTAATTTTTTGAGGTATAATTCAATTATTTAATACAAGCTTTGAACCTTTTATTTACTGTTCTAATTATTTCTTTTAATATATAACTTTTATGTTTTCTATAAGCTTAATAACTTCATAATTTTCTCCATTTTTCAAGCATAAAATTAGATTTCTTAATATGAGCAATAACTAAAATTAGTTATTTCGAATATCATAAAAATGCTTATATTTAATTATTTCCTTACCATTAAAATATCTTTCTTATGTTTAATAAAACTGAAAAATTAAGCTTTGTTTAGTTAAATGAAGATAGATAAATAATTAAGCATATCAAATATATAATAAGGTCAATATGGGATTATTCTCTTTTTATTTTGAAAAATTTGCTTTATCAGACTGCATAGTCTCAAGTTATCTTCTGTAAGTCCCTTTTTAACGTTTGCAAGTGTTTTTCTTTTTAGCTACAAAAATTATTTAGTATGCGTTATTTCCCTGTTAGAATCCTCTTCTGATTCTATAATTGAAGCAAAGGTCGGAGGAGCTCCTTATTCTACGCCGCCTGAATTGTAATACTAAGATTTTTAGTCGGATTTCTTTAGGGCTTTCAAATAGTCTGTTCTTTATCTTATTTATTCTTTATTTTACAAAGAAACTTTGGATTTTTGTTTTATCGGCTTAGAATTCCCAGTTGTTTAGTC
Organism: Loxodes magnus; assembly: GCA_946699065.1. Classification (NCBI taxonomy): domain Eukaryota; phylum Ciliophora; class Karyorelictea; order Loxodida; family Loxodidae; genus Loxodes; species Loxodes magnus. The sequence goes on along the minus strand of CAMPDV010000160.1, from coordinate 309,573 downwards.
TATTGAAGGAAAAATGATTCTAGTTTATTTCAATATCATTTTTTCGATATCTTAAGATGAATTTCGCGAATTAGTATCAGTTCCTTTTGACTCTTTTTAGTCTTCTTTTATTTAGATTTAGAGTTTAGGGGATTAAATTTTTTAAGTTATATTCTTTGAACTTTCAGAAGGAATCTATCCATTAAAATTGAACGAAACTTATGTTTCTTCCTAAGTGTTCAAAGTTTCATCTTACTTAGTAATCAGTAATGCTTTTCATATTTTATCTGATAGAGTTTAGCTGTCTAAATTAAAACCTTACAAGTCTTTGTTGTTTTAGAAACTACTGATTTTGCCTCAGAACCCTCGTAAGTTTCATCTCTATTAGTCTACTTTTAAAATAGTTTTTGAAACCTAAATAAATAATTACTTTTTCCTTCTCTTGACTTCTCTAGTATATTTTTCGCACTTTGAAGAACTTTAATAAGAACTGCTGGAAATAGAACTTGAATTTTCTTTAGATTGTTTTGATGTTTAGTCTGATAAGCTCTCAGTAGAAATCGAAAATTCAGAGTCATCATCTTAAGTTTCATCAGATAATAAGTTTTAAGAGACTGTAGCTTTGTTATATTTTTGTAGCAACATTTGTATTTTTTTGGATGAAGTAGCTGCTTTTTCTAATTATGTCATAATTTCTTATTCTTCACTGTCATATTAAAGTTCTTCTTTCATTATGATTCGAGTATTCTTTGATAGTATTTTAATTGCTTAATGAAACGCTATTCTGAAATCTTCTTCAGAATCAAGTTCAGACAATATTTCGATTTCCTTAGTCAAGCTGTACCCCTTTTCACTAAAATAAGAATTCTTACGCTCTTGCTTTTCTCCACTTGGCTAGAGATAAATGAAAGTTTCACTCTTCATTTTTATACTTTTAAGTTTCCATAAAGTTAATGGGAAATTTTTTTTTCATTCTTTTCTTTACAGTGTAAATAGTGAAGAGCTACTCAAGTAAATTAGTCACTGTCTTTCTAAATTCGTTTTTCTTTTACCCACCATGAACAAAACTCATTACTCGCTTCTCATTTTCTGATAGCTCGAAGAATTCAGTAACATTGGTAATAATTGAAGCCATAAGACATTAACCACCGAGACCACATGTAATAGCGATAGCTCTCCCCATAGTAGTGCCAGGGTAAAGATCTCCATATCCTATAGAGTAAACTGTAATTATCAAGCAATATCAGCAATCGTCAAAATCATACAAGAATCCTTCAGTGTTTTCCCAATATTTAATAACGTTAGTGCTTCTCTCGAATTGCATTAATAAGTATGCAAAAATTGAAATAAAAAACAGGAATCCTATAAAAAGTCCTCTAGCCGAATTTCTATGATATCATGTTTTAAATTGTACATGCAAAGTTAAATCTAGATTTGACAAGGAACACAAAAGCTTCCCTGTATTATTGTTTAATATACTTTTTGCACATACGAAGTTCTGTATTCAAACAAGCCTCATAAACATCAGACAAGTTAATCAAGCTTTAGCCTACGTAGCATCGTAATAAAATGTTTCTGTATTAAATCCTTCAATAAATGGAGGCACATGAATTGCAAAAACAATCAATTAAATAATTACTCGAGTCAGTTCATTTCTGTTGTAAGGAGATTGATTTGCAGGATATTATCCGTCTATTCGTTGCATTAAAGCTAGCAAATTAAATCTCATTCAAATAATATACATAGCGTAAACAATAATTAGTGTATCCAAAAGCCGCAGAATTTCTATAATTGCAATGGAAGCAGCAGACATCTTATCTTTTCTTTCCCAAGCGATTTCTTAGCTCATAGAATTGATAGCAATAGTAATTAATGAAATCATAATTATCTTTTAATTATATTTTTAAATGTCATTTCTAGTTTTGCACATTTAGTCAATCTTTTGGTATACTTCTTTGCTTCTAACTATCTTATTGCAATATAAAAATAATTCTCCTTTTTTAATTAAGCGTAATAGTGAGTATCTATTTTACCCTTAATAAGTCGGACTAAGATCAACTTCTCTAGAAACTTGTATTAAATTTTATTCTAATCTTTCTTTTATGGTTTTAGTAGACCTAATTGATGTTTTTGATTGTCTTGGTTGAATCATAATAAGCTTTCCAAGGATAGGATTAACAGGTTTTTTTGTTTTATAATAGGATCTACAACTTTATTCCTCTTCAGAAGCGCTTTATTCAGCAACAGATTAAGAAAATCTGAATTGTGACATTTTAACTTAACTTATAAAATTTAATTATTTGCTTTAAATTTTTCATTCCTAATTTCATTTATTTCTCTTAATCATCATCTCTATATCTACATCCTTCAAGCATTCTACTCCCATAAAATTAAAGACTCATAATTCTAAGCCCTAAAAGCATGATTTGTGATATTAATAGTTTCTCTTAATAAACTAGACCTGAAATAAAATTGAAGAGTATATAAACCTTTGACTATATGAATTAAACTTAATTAGCAATCTAATCTCCTTTCAATATTAGGTAAATTATTTCCAGATAAATTCTATTTTAAGTATATAAGTTTATTACAATCATAATATATACAGTCTCCTACTTTTTGAAATACTACTCTATTTCTTAATTATATATATATAACTTTATCTCTTTTTTTCACCTTCTTCTCTTCTAGATGTATTTAATATGAATTGTTTTTACTCTTTGATCTAGCTAAGAGATTAATTAATAGTATGATAAAATAATGGTATGATTAATAGATAATAACATTGAAATAAGTTTTTCTTGCTAAGGAAAATTATTAAAAGTTAGATTAATGAAAGCTTCCAAATCATGAATTAAAGCACCTTAAAATCATAGAGTTAGGATTTTATGAATCATCAAACTCAGTTAGCTACTCAAATCATATCTACTTTTGCTTTCTATACACTCCTTTACTATTTTTATTCTGCTTCTATTTGAAGTTTTTCTGAATTTCTATTCATTATATTCAAAGCAGCAAAAAATAACTTTTAGTCGTTTGTTTATTAATTAACATTAAAACAACCCAGTTTCCAGCTTAAATTTAAAAGTATGTATATATATCTTAAGTCATTCAATTTATCCCTCAGACTTTCTAATAGAACTAGCTTGAGCACAAGCTATTTATATATAAGTAATTTATCTTATAAATGATTATTCATTAGAGATAATCTAATTCTTAACTTCTAAGATGCTAGTAAGTTTAGCTATTTCATTCTCCAATTATCTTCATTATCTTAGGCTTCTTTCATAACATCTATTTACATATATAAGCTAATTATTAGTATACTTATCTGACTATTAATAATTATTCTTTAAGTAAATAAACTAAATTTAACCTTTGTTAATTAAAATTTTAGCGACAGAAATAGAAGATATTAACAGCAGAGTTATCGGATAATTTTAGAAGCTAATTTATTAAAATTGTGTATTTAAATAGATGAAAGGCTAAGTAATATGATTTTACATAAATACCTGTAATCATACAGTCTTCTTAACGTTTATATATAATAATAGACTTATTTATAGTAAACTAACCTTCATGTTAATAATATCAATAGATCACTACTTTATTTTAGTTTGGTTATATAGTGCTATATCATGCATGTATGTAAGTATGGCTTATAATTAAGTAATCTTAATTAATTATTAGGTATTAAGATTGCTAGATTAATAGATTTGCTATAAGCTAATTGCTTTGTTTCTTTTAAAGGATTTTTATTAAATAGTTTGTAATTTTGAAGGAATATCTAGCAAGCAAATATATATCTGATTTCAATTACTATACCAAGGTTATTTTTAATATACCATTATTAACTTAAAGCAAGCTACTTGTGTACTATTATGGAAATAACTACTCTTTTCTTTCCAAAAATATATTAAGAAGTTTTAATTAGAGAATACAAGTAAAGTCTTAAGATACACTCATAAATAGTAAAATGGAATATAGTTTGAAGATATATCTTAATGAAACTATATTTCTTTACTATTAGCTCAGTGATATATATTACTTAAATTAACTCTATCGTAACAAGAAGAGAAACTATATAAAACCTTTCTCTTTATTTTTATCTATTTTTTCTAATTTTGAGATATTTATTTACATCTACTTTTCTCTTCCAGTTATTCCTCTTTATAAAGTACCAATAAACAAATATTAAAATGAACTATTTCTAGTTTCCAAGGGATATGATTTTACTTCTATATATGAAATAGATGCTTATTATAAATTAAGGATGTAGTGCTTAACTATTTTATTAAAAGTGGTATAAGAGAAATGCAAACTCATAAATATAGCTAATGCTAAGTATTTGAATATCATAGTCAGATTCAAAGATAGATCTTTATTAATAACTCATAGCATGAAAATCAAGATTTAATGACTTAGTTCAAATATTTCAATCTCCTTGTGTAAGATTCTATCAATAGTCACGCTTTAATTAAGATTTGATACAGTTTTGACTTGTATAATAATGAAAGGTAGATCTTTTCCTTGTATTTTTGAAGATTATAATTAAATATACTAAATAGATGAATTTTAGTTAAAGATAAATTTATAAATCTAAGAGTTATGGCATATTTGAATTTTCTTTAAATGAGTTGGGAAGTTCACTTTTCATTTAGTTGCTTTAACCATTTACTGGGGCTGTATTTTAATAATTTAACTTACTTTAAATCTATTGAGTAGGAGTTTATACATTTTCTAACTGTTCTTATATCTACTAATTAAATTATAAGGCTTCAATTTATTCCAATTCTGCATTAAGTTCGATATCATCAACTTCCAGTTGATTTCCGTTTAGCTAATTAATTGCTTAACCTATTTCCTCATTCATTGCTTTTTAATCTTCAATATTATTGACCATTTAATCTATTTCTTCTATCTAAACGTCTTAGTTTATACTTCTGATAGCTAAGTTTGCAGTTCTTAACGAATTATGAATAGCTACAATTGACTCTTTTTTTTCAAGTTACAGTTACTAAAACTCTACATTTCATTTCATTTCATTAAGTTTTTTCAGCTATTATTCATATATATTTTGCTTCTATAAAAGCTACGCAGCTCTTTACCTATTTCCCTTTGCCTAAGTAGCTTTTAATTCATCTTATGTTTATTATATTTGCAATTAGTGCTATTTAATTCTTTCATCTAGGTTTTTTACCTCACTTTCAAGATCTCTCACGAAGTTAGGTTAAGACTACAACGGCTATGGCTAAGTTAGAGTTTTTTTTTCTTAAGTTGGCTTTCCTTTTGAACATAACTATCCCATTTTCTAACGAAAATAATTATCAAATGTCTTTAATATAATTCTTAATATTTTAACTTATTTTCTCTATTTTATAACGATACCTATTTAAATAATAAAAGGCTAGCTTTATAATGAAATTGATTAAGTTCTAATTCTGATATAGATTTTAACTAGATTGGTAATTTTTTATTTTAAGTTCTTAAAATGATATTCTAGAAGGAATTCGGAGATAAAATATATAAGTGCTTTATTATTAAGGATTACTATCAGAGCTTATAGATTATAGCAATTTAAATTTATCATGTAGCTTTTCAAATTTTATCTCTGCTTTTGGTGGAAATCCAAAGTTTCCAATTTTGTTAATCTAAAAAAGCCTTTTTTTAATTATTTTTCAACCTAAAATTGATGAAAAGTAGTTGACTAATTATAATCTAAGTGTGCTTATCTTCGTAAGCTATTATTATCATATTTGTTTAGATTTATTTAATTGGACTTAACATAATGTTCTCTATCACTCTTGCTAGTGATTTTCTTTTACTATTATTGCCTTTAAAGTATATTAAACAGTTTTCCTTTATTCACTAATTCGTTTAAATTACCTATTGAATAATATTTTTATTCAGTTTTGTAAAATATTTCTATCGAATTTGTTACGAATGATAAATAAAGCCTTCGAGCAAATTAAATAAGCAAATGATATGACTAACTAATATATCTATCTAAATAGATCTCATTTATTCTTTGCATTTAACTAAATTTAATACTATTACATCCATCTTTTTAATTATACGCTTGATATTAATTAAGTGACTTATCATAACTTTAAATGGTTTGAATTATTAATTTATAAGCTTAAAGTCTAATTTCTTCTATTTATTTAAGAAATAAAAGCTTGAAAATTTAATTTTAGATGTTGTTATTTTCTAATTAATAAACGTTTACTATTATACCTTCACTAAGGATTTCTAAGTACTTACTTATATAAATTAGAGTCTATTCTTCATTCTTTTTTATTTATACTTAAAATATTCGGTTTTCTTTAAATATAATCAAAGCTGTGATCAAATTGTTAATACGTACATTAAGCTTAGTAATACTTTTTACGTAGATATAGATCTGTAAAAGGTTATTTATCTTTTAGTAGCTTAGATATGTAGACTTATTAATTTAATGCAATAGAAGCATGTTTCAACTTATATTTACTTTATCTCTTTTAACTTAGAGCCTTAATTATTCTTAAATCTAATTCATATAGATATTTAATGCATCTCATCCTTCCAATTATATCTTTAATATGATTGCAGTTTTAGTTCTTTTATTTAATAATTATCTCGTTTATAAATAGCTATACTCTTTAAAATATTGGATTGAAACTAAGTTAATTATTTTAGATAGGGTAATTTAAATTAAGGATGAAAAGCTCTTAATATTATTAAAGTATAACCCTATTTATTTATTGTTAAGCCTCTTAAATTTTATTTTTGAGTCTTTAGAAGATAGAACAATCATTGGATTATGCATTATATTTAGTTATAAGCTAAAAGCTAACTAAATATATGCCTTTTCTATTATTTTAGCTCATATCAATATTTAACTTACATCTTTCAGACTTTTATAAATCACTATTTTTGTTTTAAATCCTAGATTTGAATATGTACTATAATTAGCTGATTTTGTGAAGCCTTTTCAATTTTGTTTAATCTGTACAGTAAGCATTACTCTGAGTTGATTTATATGAATTGCATTATGTTAAGAATTTATGTGTTCTAATACTTTTCTTTTGAGAGATAACTGGATTCTCCTTAGATATTTCTTTCTAAAAAGAGTGACTATGTTTAATAAATTGAAGAAAGTCTTTGTGAACTATTATACTTATACTATTTATAATATTTTAATCCCTTATTCTATTAATTATTTAAACTATAAGAAATAGATCAACTTAAGGGCTACTATTAGTTTTAGTTTTAGGATTAATATTCCTTTACTTTAGTTTTTCCACTTAATATATTCTGTAAGTTTGTCTAATTTTGTTGCTAATTAATTAGAATATCAGGATTTCAACGAGCGATTTAAATGTTCTGTGTTGATTTTAATATTTTCCAGTTTCTTAAGCTATGAAAATTGTTTATTCGCTTCTCCTGTTAAATTTCAGATTTTTTAATCTAAATGAATACTAGAATCTCATACTTTTGATTATAATCGTTCTATCTTTTAGAAACTAAACTATTTTTAATTTCATGTTGAGCAATTAAAATTTAGATCCTAGCTAATTAAACCTATTCTATTTAAATTCATTCCTTTCTATTAATTTCTTGCATCTAATCTTTCTTCATCTATCTAACTAAAACATTTCCTTGAGTATACTTTTGCTATTCAAAGATCTATTATTATTTTCTTTTTTCAAACCTTAAAATTTACCTTTATAATTTAATTACTTAGTTCTTAAATAAATTTTATATCCTTAATTTAACCTCCATTTATCTAACTTTTCATCTCGATATCTTTATAAACTTTTATCTCTTATTTAAAAAACAATTTTCAAGAGCTGCATTTATGGCATTATTGATCTTAGCAAAACTGGTATAAATATAAAATCTCTTATCTATTTATTAATCCTTTTTAAAATATGATGAAACTTACTTATATAATCACATGCTTATTTTAGCAATCAACTATGTTTAATAAATTTTCTAAACTAAGCTGGAAATTGCTCTTTTTGCTTGTTTCTTACTTTAAATAAACGTCTTTCTTCTAAAATCTTATTCCATTATACTCTTGGTATAGATCCAACTGTATAATCATAGCTATCCATAGTATTATATGAACCTTTTCATTATTATAATAAAGCACTAAGATTTAATTGGTTATTAAGGGTTTTTTTAAAAGACTTGGGTGATTATCACCATGTTAAGATTAATTTCATCTATTTTAGACCAATTTTGCTTCTTTTTAATCTTCCTTATTAAATACTTACTCTAGTTCTCTCATTTATGATACTAAGTCTAATTTAATAAAGCTTTATCCTAATCAATTAAATATCATAAGGCTATATAATTTGATTAAACGAAAGGGAAGAAAATAACCTTATTAAGAGAGGCTTAATAGGTTTATGTAAATGAGTCTATTAATCTAAATCTAAGGAATATTGATTTAGATACTTATTCTTGATCTTATTTAATGTCTTTATGGAAATTAAGAATAATTGAAGAAGTACAGTCTAATCATACTTCATACTTATCTTTGCTTAAGGGTAGAGTTCTTAGCTTCTTCTTATATCCAATTTGGGAAATTAATTTATGATAACGGTAAAAGAAAAAAATGAAGCTTAAAATTGGAATTTAATTGTTTTTTTCGTTTGATTCTATTAAATAAATAATTATATATTTACCTAGGAAAAAAAGAATAAACTAGAACAGAAATTAAAAGTGAAGCTATAGGGATTTTAAGCTGAATTAAGAATTGAAAGCGATAATTAAATTAAATTAAGATGAATTAAATTTCATTTTATTACAATGTTTTGTAGTATTGCCCAAATAAAGCTTGCAACCATAGCTACAAAGGTGCTTAACATTTTATAGTCAATAGAAATTCCTAAGATTTTAAAGGGTCTTACTATCTTGTCACTTTTCAAAATTTTAATCAGGATGGACAGAACATCTTAGGCCTATTTGTGATTCGTTAGATCTTACACACTCATTAGTTCAGCCTTCTTAACTAAAATAGAAGATTGAATAAGAAGATCCCTATGAGTATCGTAAGCTTTATTAAGCTTCAACCCTATTCAAACGCATTTAGCTAATTAGTAGAGGATATTCACTAAAAGAAGGTTAAATATTATAATTCCTTGAGCATAAGGACCTTAAAAATAGTCAAGAGTATATAGCATAAGTAAGAAAATGCATATAAACGAAAATACCATAAAAACTGAAAGATACAAAAAAATTCGTTTGGTATATCTAATGCCTAAATCCAACCCCAGTATTCTTAAATAATATCATGAAAGCGCGGTAATAGGATCGTATAGATTAAGCCTCGGCAGAGAGCCTTAACTATTCTAAGTCGATATCAATTAAGATAAAGTATCCAAAACGAAAAGCTTTCTCTTTAGATCGATAGGACCTACATTGAGCTATAAATTTGTAAAAAAGACTAGTCTAGCTATATTAAAGGTTCCTAAAATATACAGCATAATTTCGAATGGAATTATATATCAATTTTCTTCGAGTTTTTTATTGTCATTAGAAAGAAAAACCAAAGTTGGTATTAATGAGAACAATATAGCGTATGCTAAGTGTAATTTCTTTATAATTTTACCCTAAATTTCAATTTAGTTAGCTCTCATATAAAGAACTTTACAGAGCAAGTACCCTGATATCTCCTTTTAAGTTACTTCCTCGCTAATATTCTTGTTGCTTTGGATCAAATTTCATCAAGGTTCTTAAATCTCGTCAATAAATTTCAGGCTGAAGTTTTGCACGTCGATTTCGTTTCTCATTATAGCTATTTGCAGCTCTCTTTCAATAACATCATTGGGAATGTTTAGCCAGTTAAAAATTATAATTTCATCTTTCCAGTTGCATTTTTATATTTTAGTCTGGTTAAATCTGCTTGTAGTTACATATCCATACTTTGTTGATATATAGAAAATCTGGTAAGCTTCAATTGTTATCAGTAAAATTATCAGAATTCAATGCTTTCATTTGTTCTCACAAACTAAGGTAACTATAACGGATAGAATATTAAATACTCAAAGGGAAAATTAAACTTTGAATATGTAAGTTCAACCAACAAACCCTTGGTTATATGTAAGTCAATAACCGTTTACTTTAATTAGAATGAGCATTCCTAGCGGGCCTAAAATATAGAAAACTATGTGAGAAATCAAGGCTACAAATACTTGCTTCCAAATAAAATAAATTTCTACATTATTATGCTCATCATGTGTTCAGCATGTATCGTTATAAATCTAGTCATTGAACGTCTTCTAAAACACTCAAGCTAAATTAGTAGCAGAAATAGTCTAGGCATGCATATGCATTAGCATCTCATTATTTTATTCGACTTCAGTTTATTGATCTTTGTTATTAGTCTCTTCAGATCTATTAAATCCTGCACTTTATTCCTAAGATACTTGCTAAGCGGTCTATAAGCTGGCATTATTTTTCTTGGCCTTTTATCCGACTCTACTTTACTACTTTTGCAAAATTTTTAATATCTTTGACTATCAATTATTTTCTTATTCAGTGGCTACTTAATTATTTCCATTTTGATTTTCATCCATTTTTATGACTCCTTTTTTCAAAAATTTTCATTCTTCATTCAAATTAAATCCATATAACTTTAAGTTACTTCAACTAAAACTTTGTATTTTGAAGTTTATAAAGAGCTTATTAATAAAGCAGTATAGCAAATAATCACTCTACTTAATAAATAGGAAGTTAAGTGAAAATTATATGTATGCAGGGCTTTACTTAATGTGAATGAAAAAGGCATAAATTTAAACTTTCCTATAACTTTCAAATCAAATAGTACAGAAGTAGCTATAACTAAGAAAGTTACCTTTACAATGCTACGAAATTTTAAATTTTTAAGAAAAATAAAAAGTTGCATTATCCTACGAAAATTAAGGTTCTTTTAATGGGAAAAAAGGATAAATTCCATTTCTCAAATATAATGAAAGTAAATAAAGATAACTATTTAGATACATAGACTACACTGATAACTCTTTAAAATATTTATCTAAATAAGAAGCGCAAACTTAAATTCCAACTTTGAAACTCTAGATATAGAAGATAAAATACATGGAGTCTTAATAATTTTGCCATAAATATATTTTATTTGTAAATGAATCGTTAAAAGGGGAACTGATTTTTATCCCAGTTAGGATAATTTGTTTTAGTAAGAATGATTTGGATAGCTATATTTGCTGCTTATAACTGCAAATTTAAATTTCTAAGATTATAATCTTAAATCTAAATAATTTCCACTTAATGAACGAGAGATTTAAGCAATCTAAGAATTAATAAAGGTAAATTAGAAGCTAAAATAAATTGATAGATGGGTAGAGAAAAACTCTAGTCTAAGAGATATTAACTAGTAAATCCTTTTTTCTAGATAAAATAAATAGAAAATGAAATAATATAAGAACTTTGTAGCTATTAGAATATCAAATATCTAGGTGATTATATCACTTATATCGTTTAATGCTTCTAAACTTAGCTTATTTAAAATCAATCATCATACAATAAAATCAACTTTAAACTATCTAATTTTTACATTAAAAATAAAATCAAAGACACACTTCCCCAAGACCCGATTTTAAGTAAATATATAAAGAATTATTTTCCCTTTCTTGAATATGATGTCAAGTTACTAGCTTTAAAAATTTAAAAGTAAAACAAAGAAAAGGAAATGAAATGAAAAGCACTGAAGCTTTTTATCTATAGAATTAAAACTATAATAATTTAACTTTATAACTATTATTAGATTGCTTATTATAGCCTTACTATTATTATTTAATCAAATGATTGATAACACATAGCCAAATTATGTATTGATATTATAAGTCTTTTAAAGTAATTTAGAAGTTCTAAATTAATAATTTTTAATAACGAGTAGAGCTAAATAAATAGAAGAAGGTTAGGGATTATAGTTATTTAATCGTTATATTTCCAAAATTGAAAAAGAATGTAAAATCTAAATTATAAACACTGTTGATGAAAAATAGCGTCTTTGTTAGTTCTGCTTTCCTTGATAAGATTTAAAAAGATTAAGTGTAGCTGGAATTCGTTTAAATGGTTATTCTTATTCATGTTGCTCGTTTATCCTTAATAATACCAGGCATTAAATACTTCAACTCTCTTACAGAAATTTTAGGAAAAATTATATAATTTAGAAAAGAAAATTCTCTTCACTAATTGTAATCCTTAATGGATTACATAGTTATACTATTTAGTATCTAAAGCTAATAAAGGATTGTCTGTTCTAGATCTTTTTAGGATAAAATAAAGTTTTCACTTAGATCGACTCTCTTTATATTTCCAGGTTTGATTTAAAAATTTAGCTTTAACTATAAAGTGTTATTATCGTATTCGAATATTATTACCTTACTCTTATAAATTAAGAAATAATCAAAAGCTAATATTTCATAATAACGAAGACATCCTTCTGTCTCAATGATGCTATAGAATAAAATAGTGCTTCTAGTTAAAATTATAAGCTTCATGAAAAAACTGATGATTTCTACCTAATTAAAGGCAAGCTATGATTTAAGCATTAACCTATAAACATTAACGATTCATTTATATGCATTCATTTAGATAAAACTGGTATGAGATTTAATTATCAAATGCTATAGCACAAACTAGTTTTTGCTGGCTTATAAAAAGGAGCTTCAGTTTTATAAACGATTATTATTATAAAGGTTAGAGATAGCTTAGGGATATAATACTCATTTTATTTAAAACTTAGAAATTTATAACTAAATATATCAAAAAAAACTTTGAAAATAGTAACTAAAATCTTATAATAGAGCCTATATAATATAAATATAATTAATAGAGGAAACAATTTATATAATCGTTATTTTATTAAACCAACTATTAATTTGAAAGATATTTCCTAAACTTTTTGGTTGTAATATTTATAAGTGGAAATAAAGATATGCTCAATGATATCTATAATTAATAATAAGTAGCTAGGTATTGATTAGAGGATTATATGGATGATGGATTTGATATACTCTTTTTATTATAATTGCTTTTGGTTTATGAAGATTGCCTCCTTAAATTATTTATTATTTCCTTCTGGACTTTTTTTCATTTGAGTGAAATAGATTTTTTTATCTATCTCGATAAATAATAAAATTGCTTAAAGCTTTTACAGTTTCTAAAGCTAGGCTAATAAAAGCGATAATCTAAAAATATTTTATAAATTAGCTTAGTTTTTATTTCCACTTCCTTTTTTTAAATTATTAGACATGATAGAATATTCTCAGGAATGGGCTCAATAAGTTAATAAAAAGTATTAATTTTAACTATAGCTCGAAGTATAGGTTTCGCCAATCGCAGGTTCATCTCTAAAAAATTTGTAGTGCTAATAATATCAGTCCTACAATTATGAATTTATAAGTAGAAACATGAATAAAGAATTATTTTCTTTAAAAATGTGAGCAAAGCGATATATCAGTTTACATTAATTATATTTTTAGAATTAAGAGCAACCAAAATTACATTTGAAGAACAAAAACTATAATAATATCAGTCAATCTTGCGAAATCTACAAAATTATATGAAAGCAAGCTTATACTTCAAAGCTTATGATATTTCTAAGTTTAAAACTTAAGGAACGAAATTTAATTCCTAAAAATAAAGAAGATTTTGTTAAAATGAAATCTGATTCATTAATATGACTCGGAAGAAACTTAAGTCTTTGATAGAAGAAATACAAATTAATTTAGAAGACTTAATGGACGAAACTTATATAATATAAAGAAAAATAAACATATGAAAAATATAAAAAACCACATAGGTTAATAAACAAAAAAATTATTTTACATTTATAAAATAATGCATCTGTATTTCATTTATTCCACATATATCTTTACATAAGAAGTAGTGGTAACTAAGTTCAAAAGAATGTAAGAACATATGAATTATACTGATAAATTAAAATCAAATGAAAACTTTTTGTTTTTATCCTTATTTATGGAATATTTTCAAAAACAATGTGTCTTCACTGTTTTTTCTAAGAAAAGTAAACTTAATTTCCTTAAATAGTTATATTTTTACATTAAGTGATAAGAATTTCTAGAAATTTGCTTATGCTTTATGTTTAAACTTTTTAGGTGATTACTTATAGCAATCAAAGAAATCAAGCCCTTTTAAATTAATCTAAGTTCTAAAACTATTTTTACCGTTTTTAAGAAGATCTTGCTTACTTCTGCTTTTTAATTTAATTATTAGAGTGAACTAATAATTAGGTTATTAGCTCTAGCTCATAGTTTAATTCCAAGATTAGATTGCCTTAAATCTAATTTTTCCTTTTAATTAAAGTTTTAGGATAATTTATTTAGCTTCTTGCGTTTTTTTTCTTTAATATTTTCAGAAGAATTTCTTTCACTCCTGTTTATCTAATCCTTAGCTTTATAAATTTCTTAGATAATTTGACTTTATTTAAGTAACTTTTATAAAGCAGCAAATATAGCTTTAAGAACTTTAGCCTTAAGAATTATTTGGCAAGCCTTTTTATCTAAACTCTCTTTTACTAAATATAATATCAATACAAATTAAAATCCCTTCGAAAAAGCTAAAACCCACTCTTTTATCTCTTCAATGAAGATACTAAATCTACTTAACTGAACTTTCTCCCTTTATAAACTATTTTTTAAAGCTATTTAAATTGATTTTGGTTTAAGGCAAAGGAAAAATAATAAAAGTTTATGACTGATAGAAGCTTTAATAGATTTAAATAAATTAATAAATGAGCCAAGGCATTTAATATACAGGAATATGATAAACTTTCTAACCAGCTACAAACTATAATAACTGTCTCTAAACCCATTCAGCAAGAACTCTGGTCTAACAATATTCAACTCTCTAAATTAAGAAAGTTTTAAATAGTTAAGTGATATTAGTGATATTCGCTTAGATTAATAGTAAAAGATTTAATATTCAGGATAAACTCTAAATTTATTTTTAATTAGTCTAAGTTCCAAATATATTAAACATAATTAAGGTTGCTAATTAATATAATAAAGAGAAATTAGAAGCTTAAATAATTTAGAAATTAAAAAAGCAAAAGTGATCTTATAGTATCTTTGAGCTTAAGAATATAAAGAAGGAATTATTAAACAAGAGAGATTGTATAATAAATCATATCTAGTTAAGTAATTTTCATTCTAAAATATCATTAAATAACGAAGAAATACAAGTGGGAAGGCTTATCAAAGTTTATTCATTTTGTTTCGGTTATTATTACCTGTATTTCAAGTGAGAAAATTACCCTTATTACCATTTTCTTTACCTTTATTATTTTTAAATATATTAATTGATTTGAAATAGGAAAAATTAAGCTAAGCAGCAAAAATAAAAGCTTGTTAGAAGATTCTACCTGATTTTTTTAACTTTTGCTTACTTTTTTCTGAATATAGTTTCTTCTTTCCCCCTTAATATAAAGCTAAATGCTTAAGCTTTATACTTTCATATTGCTTTAATTATCTTGATTCTAGATATATTTTCAACAAAAGATTTAAAAACACCTGAATAATGAAAAGATAGAAAGCATATGAATTTTAAATCTACACTTCTATATAAAATAATACTTTTATATGCTATCTCTTACAACTGTATATAAGCTTATTACTATCTATATTATTCATAGCTAGGTATTGCTCTTTAAATTTAATAAGTACTTATATTTTCATTTCAAGCTCCTCTGTCCAGATAAACACTAAATGATATATAAATTTAATCTTATAGGTTTTAATATATGAGCTTTGCTATATTTTCTATTGAATTTGACTATGGATATATAAGTTTATTTATATCGGTATTGATTTATTTAGTTGGTAACCCTTAAATAAATAACTAAATATACTTCTCATATTTACTAGCCAACTTTAATACTCTTACTTATAATAAGACTAAATGGATATAATCTTATATCTTCTCCTTTATTCTAAATATAAGTTTACTCTAAAGAAGCTTCGAGAAGTTTGCTAACTCGACTCACAGTTTTAGAATTTTTAAAGACTTAAAGTGAGGATCTATAGAATAAACAAAATGAGCATAAGCTAATAAGAGCTATAATGAATAGTGCTATAATTACTATTACTTTATATCTAAACTATAATATACATCTTTAGAGGCTTTGTCTCTCTTTATTAACCTTATTCGTTTTAAATCATATATTCTATTTATAAAATACTCCTTAGAATAAAGAAACCTATTCTCCCTTATTAGTTAAATTAGGGAATAAAGGAAATGTATCTATTATTTAAACTTAAAATATAATAATCTACCTTAAGATTAACTACCTTTAGCTATAAAATCTAGACAAGCAGATTAAATAAAGCAAATGAGGTTGTACAATAGTTTAGTTAAATAGTGAGAAAGCAGGAGAGAAAGTCTTTTATTAATAAGTCTGCAAATAGATAAATTAATTATGCAAGTAATAAGAATAAATAAAATGAATATGCTTTATACAACTAGCTATGATGGTTTTAATACACTATCTTAAATTAAAATTAATATTGATGTAAGAGTTTATAATTGAAGTTATGTTTAACTCAAGAAATATGAAATAGATATACTCATAGCTTGATAATTTATTTAGCAAAGAAATTTGAAAATACTTTGGTTTATATCTTTTGAAATTTATAAAAATGGGAGAAGATATAGATTTTTAACCTTTAGTTTGTGTAAGATTCTAATTTAGAAATCTTAATAATTTATAAGTTTTTACTTGTTGTAAGAATTTTAATTTAGAGTTGCTATGTTTATATCGGGGGTTTCTCTATTTTTTGTTTGAAACAGAGATAAGAAAAAAAAAAGATAACAAAATTTAAAGGAGAGTCTAGTGAAAGCTTATACAGGAACACATCTAATTAAATTGAATTGTGTACTTATTTGTGCTTTTTCGACTTTAAGTAACTTACTTATTCAGCTAATTGTATTGCTAACATTCTATGATCGAAGTGTGTTTCTTTAAGTGCAAGCTTATGTTTGATTTTTTATTCCTTTTTATGATTTTGAACAGCTTGATTACTAAGGTTTGAGTATAATTTTGAGGCAAGAACTAGTTACTGCTTGATTGTATGATTTTCGATGCAACTAGCTTCAGGAATAGGGATGATTCTTGTAATATTTGTATTTCAGGTAATTGTTTTATATCAAGTTAAAAGTATCATGAGATATAGCTAATATCATTGTATGGATTTGCTTTTGAATCACAGCAGTTTGCATACTTATATTGATCATCATTAGTTCTATATACAGATAGGATGTTTCAGTTATAATTTATCAAGATGATAGTGATTGGTAGAAAGGAGATCAAGAAATGAATTTGGAAGATTTGAAAGCTTTATAAAGTAATGACCTAGAAACAAAAAAGCTTATTAAGAGCTTCAACTCAAGCTTAAGTTCAAGTTTACAAAAGAATAACTAAAAAATTTTATTGGATTATTCAGAGGGAAATAATTTCTAAATCTAGCCTAACATAAATTTCTCATCAGTTGAATAATCAGAGTAATTAGTAAATCAATAAAGCAAAGAGATATAATATGAATACTTTAATTGAAATTTTTATTACTAGTCTATTTTCTAAGAGCTACTATTAATATCTATTATCATTCTATTCCTTTAAAAATATATAGCATATTTATAGAGTAATTTACTTTATTAAGAATCGAGATTTTATATTATAGTAAAGGTATTTAGTTTTCTCCTTTATTTCAGATAAGTCTTAAACCAAATTTTTTTAGTATAGGTTTTTATTGATCAACTACAGTTCTATAACGCTAAAGAAAGGAATCTACGTATTATAAAGTTTTAAATATGAAATAGTTCTGAACAAATAAGCTAATAATAATCTCTACTTAGTAATATGAAATATATGATATTAAACTATTAAGAGTAGTGATTACATTTCTTTAATTTTTATTCAAAAATATTAATTAAAAACAGTTCTCATATTCACTCAAATTTACCTTAGTTATAATTAAAAATTAATTAATTAATCTAAATTACAAGCACTAGATATTCATTTTTAAATGATGATATATAGTATTTAAACTTTTTTTGCTTTGATATGTATTATGATGTGATGAAAGCTATATTCATTTTTTGAAAATTAACTTTTAATAGCTTGAAAAATATCATTCTGAAATAAAAGATTTAAGATTTAATTTTTTTAATCTTTGAAAATCTAAATTTATTGTAGTTAAAGGTATTTCATATCCAGATTATCTTAGTTACTTCTAACTAAAATAAATTAAGAAATAAAAATTTTTATATCTCTTTTAATTTTTTAATTCTAACTTTTAAACTTAATTATATGACTTTAAATTGAGAAAGAGTAAACTTGGAAAAATATTTTTCTACCTTATTTACACTTTTATCGATAACTATTTTGGTTATTTTGAGAGATAAATTAATTCCTTCGAATATTTGCATCTGGCTAATTATATTATTGGAGTATTTTAGAAAAATAATTTTTTCTAACCTTATTTTAAAAAGGATAAACCTATTATAAAGATACCAGAGAAATAAAATTCCCTGAGTTTGCAGGCTATAATATACTTAAGGATTACAGTTACTATATGCTTTGCTTAATTAAAAAACAACTAAAGAAAAAATTAATTTTCGAAAACTAGCTTTAGAGTTAAAAAGTTACATTGGCTAATTATATTAATAATAGATTTAATTTCCTAACACCATAAACAATTTTATACCTAAACATTTCTTAACAATAGTTAATAATTATTTTCATCGTTGCTCATTCTATAGCTAATTATTATGAGAAGATAAGCTAAAGATTTAAATTTATAAAGCAAAATATTTGCTTAATATAAGCTTATTTAGATTCATATTGTATTTTTAAGTTTTTAGTATCTGTCTAGAAATGTAATTTTAATAAGTGTCTAGATAAAATGCTTTATAGTAACTAGTCTAATTTCTAATTTATTTTTAAGATATAATTGTATATCTAAAATAGGGAGTAACTATGAAATTTCAGCTTAATAAAGCTTATCTCAATGCTCTTATTTATCAAAGCTATCCCCTTCTAAAAAGTAGAACTATGTAGTTTAAAATTTTCCTTATTACAAGCTTTGATATTTTTTTACCATTTACCTAGATTTATAATTTTTTAAGTAAGATACTTTCGATAAATAAAATCTACTTATATTTTAAGATTAGAGTGGAGATGCCTATAGAGATTAAGTTACTGAGAGATAAAAATTCAACAGATATTACTATATTTATTTTAATTATAAAAGCATTCACTAAAGCCATTTAAGGAAGAGTTAGATACTCTTATCAACTGCTTTATAAATTAATTTATAAAATAAATAAATTTTATAATAGAGCGCGTAGCACTCTCATTGGTGCGCAGCTCTTTAAAAAAAATGTTTCATACTGACAAGAATGTTTGCTACTGATAAAATTATCAGATACTGGTAGACCTTGTTCAATACTGGTAAATTATTCAGTACTGATTAAAATGTTCAATACTGATATAATTTTAGAATACTCGTAATTTTTTCTACTTGTTGGAGGTCCAAGGACGTGGCAGGATTGTGTCTCATTGCATCACCAAAGCAGAGGACGACATATGTCAATTATGGGTACTTAAATTCCCCACCTCTGATGAAGCTCGCAATATTATTTCTTTTTCGTTCCAGAATTAAATTTAAACTAAGCCAGTGCCGAAGGTCTAAGAATCTTATGTCTCGAGGCCAAATCAAAGCAGAGGAAGACATAAAGTCGATTATGGGTACTTAACTTCCCCAACCTCTGATGAAGATAACCTTGTTCACCTGCTAACAACTATGGCGGTTTAAAAAAAAATATATATAACAAAGATTTCATTTTTTAAGCTATAGTAATTATTAAATTTAAATAATAGTTGTAATTATAATAAAATGCTGTGATTCTTTTGAATGATTATGCTTAAAATATTTAATTCTAATTTTAGCACTAATATTTAAAATCTAGTCTGTTTATTTATGGAGTTGTTTATCTTTTTTTCTATCTTTTTAGAAATGTAATTTCTATCTTAACTTTATTTAAAACTTATTAATAATAAACATAAATCTATTATGATAGCTTTTAGTTGATTAGGTATATTAAATTGCTATCACTAGTTTTTCAATTAATTTGAGGAATAAAGTAATATTATGCAAATTCAGCTGCATATTTTAGGTTATATTCCTCTCCTTTTTCAAGCAATGCTATCAAGGTCATTTCGCTATTAACGTTTATTATCTTTTAATACTTAGAGCTAAGTAAGATACTAAGAATGAAGTCAGTAAGATATTCCTATTCTAGAAATAAAGCAAAGCTCGCCATTATTTATAATAGCATCTATAGATTTTACATATTATATTTTTAGTTATGATACTGGTATTTATAATAAACATCTTAACCAAACTCCCAACTATTTTACTTAAGATTAAGACCTCCTAACTATTTCAGCGATATTTCAACATATTATTTTTCTTTTATTTTAACCCTTTATCATATATCTTTAAGAGAATATTCAAAAATATATTATTCTTATTTTTTTGTCTAGCTTATATATAAAACTATTCAAACTTCAAATCATTCCTTTTTATTTAAAGCACTATCATATCTAAGGAGCTATTACAAATAATTGCTTTTAATAGAATATTCATCAGATAAATATAAAATAAACGATTTTCAGAATGAAAACTAATATTCAAACATGAATAAAAAGGTTTACCTTATTCTCTAAGTTGATCTTCTAATTTTGACTTATAATTGTAACTTTACATTTTTATTAGTTTTATATCTTTTTATTCATATCTATCTTTTACTTAATTTCATCAGTTCAGTTAACTTAAAACGTTTTAATAACTAATAAAGAAAGAACAGAGAATTTATTTTATGGATATAAGGATAATGAGATCTGAGACCATATTTTAACATTTTAAATCTGCTCTTTTGTTTAGTATATAAAGCTACATTGAAATATATTTAATCTACATCACAAATATAATTAGTAGTTTATAGCATTCTTAATTCTGCTTAGCGCTATTTGTTTTTAGTTAGGATAAAGCTAAGAAAAATTTAGATTCCTTCATTATACAAAAAAGATTTTTATTCTTTTATAGAGCTTCATTAGATTTAATCTTCTTCATGAAAGCTAGTTCAATTTATTTTTGAATAAAAGCTATTATAATAATTAAATTATTATAATAGCTTTATATCGTCTTTTATTTTGCAAATAGGTTGTAATCACATTTATTTGGGGAAATAGAACGTGATATTCTTTATTGCTCTTCTTATAAATTACTAGCTAATGTGTAAACTGCTAGTATGCTAATGCAGAATATTTTCTTATTTGTATACAATAATTTTAGTGGGTTATCATAACTATGAAAGTCATTATAGTCTTGAAATTCCATAAGTTTTATTGGCTGCAGCACTTTAAAGGATTTTATGAATTCTACCCTTAATATTTAATTCCTTTATCCCTTTTGTGTAGTATAAAGGTAAAATATGAAAAATTGATTCTTATTTGTAAACTTAATTGCAAAAAATAGTAAGATAAAAGCAATAAAGAGCAAAGAATAAAAGCAGAATTAATTTAAGCTTGGATTATAAGCATTTCATATTAATAAAGTAGTCAGGTACTATATAAATATACTAAGTAAGGCAGATCTTAAATTTTATATTTTTTATAATTTAAGAATCTTTAGAAAATAACTAAAATAAAAAAGCGAAACAACTAACTTATTTCTAAATAAAACTAACTATTCATTAAATATAAATTCAGTCTGAGATAGATACCTTTTATAGAGGCTTTTGGATAAGACTTGATGGAAAGCTTTATTTAATTATTAAATTATATAAAATTAAATTAGGTGGATCTAATCAAATAGTTGTATATACTTCAAAGGTGTTCGTTATATTGAATTAGCTTAATAAAATAAAATAAAATTTCTTTATTCTTCAAATTTATGTTATTTTTGACTGTTTGTCCAAGACTAAAGCATATTTAGAAATTAAGCATTTTTCTTTTTTAATTGATAAAAGAGATATTCCACTTGTTAAACGCCTAAAAATTTTGCCATAATCCTTAGCAATCTTAGAAGATTCTAACTTCTTGTTCAGACTCAATAATATTTACATCTTAAATAATTTCGCTCATATTTTTACTAAAATTGGTGAACATTCCAAAAGATACTTAACTTATAAAACTATTAATTCCAAATCTCCTTGTTTTCATCTAATTTTTTAATTATATTTTATGCTTTCTGTTTAAGCTAACTTTAGACTATAATCCTCATTAATAATTTAGTTAGGTAATTTATATAACTTGACTATTTAAATCAAATAATAGCATTCTCAACTTAAAATTACCCCTTAATATATTTATTAAACTAAATAAACTTCGAAAGGTTAAATATCTTAATGACTTTCCATTTTTTCTTCTTTAGTTGTTGAAAATTAAATAAACCCTAATTATTCTATTTTAATCATCTTTTAGATAAATTTATATTCCTCTATTACCAAAGCTTAATTTCCAAGCTTTAACTACTATTGCTTAAATTTTCTTTTTAAATAATCTAGGCTCAATTAATTTCGATTATTCTATTATTCTTTTTTTTAATTAGCATTTAATCAAACTAATAGAGATTTTAAGACTTATTAATTGGAGAAAAAAATAGGCCTTTTGAGATAATTTAGTTAGATAGTAAAATATAGAATAAATACAGAAGTGCTTGAATTTAATTCTCAGAAGCTAAATATTATAAGCGTATATTGGTTTATGCCTTTGTACTAAAGTATAAGAAAGGTTATATCTAAATAAATTTAATAGAGTAGATTTGATTATAGATTGATGTTATTAATATAAAAAAGAATAAGCTTAGTGTAATTTAAATTTTGCTTCTCACTAGATAGAGTTTCTGTTTCAATATTCTTTGCTGAAAAGTTGTTCATCTTCTTATATTTATTTATTTTACTGATCCTCGCATGTAATTACTTTCACAAATTCACTTTTACTTTTATTTTATCCAATAAAAGTATTTTAGACTGAAGTGCTTTCTTTTTGATGATCCTTCTAGATAATTGAAAAAGAGTTATCCCATTTATTGCAATTACTTTAATATCGGGAATCATCTTCTAATTTTGACTAGGTTTAAAGAGTATTTTTGTAGTAGTTTTATTCCATTGGAGTAATTATTGGAGTCTCTTAGTATAGAAATTAACTTTATTCATTGCCTACTACATTATGCTGGTAATAAAGACCTAGAGAAAAGTTTTAAGGATCAAACAAAAAGTTATCACAAGTTAGCTATTTTTAAGCTAGTAACTTTCTAAAATTGTAAAAGGTTAATTAATTCAAAACGTAATAATGTAGCAATTACTCGTTTTTCTTGCATTGGAAAGTTCATCGAAACAGATAAGTTTCGTCAAGATCAAAAAAAATTATTAAATTTCTTTATTTTCTTAAATATTTTCATCCTATCAAGCTACAAAATACACACCCAATTATAAAAGAAACTAAGTAAACTTTTATATCAACATCATATGATTTAAAAGAAATTCTAAAGACTTGGACTATTGCATGGATAATATTAAAAGAGAGAGTAATTAACATCCAGCAATTTAATTTCTTATAGCAGCAAGGTTGAGTTTTGTAAGTATAGTAAAAGAAAATAAGTAAAGCAAGCAAATAAATTATTGCGTGGATAATTTTGCTCTATTATTCAACCAGCAAGTTCATTACTACTAAAACCATCTAAAATAGCCTATGCATAATTAGGTAATGCTTTTAGTACTTAATTTTCATTACATATCCATACATTTCTTATCACATTAGAATGGTTCTTGTACCAAAAATTGTATAGCAGATATAACTTATACAACATAGAATTACAAGCAAAAGATGTACATCCTACCAACATTTTCAGTTGCAATCTTTATAGTGGAAAGATTCTGAAAACTCTAAACTTCCATTATGATTTGTATCTACTCCTTCAACACAAATAAATAGATCCATAAAGTTTCAATTCAAAGGAAGGAAAAAACTGTAAGTTAAGAAAGGGCCTAAAAAGTAAGAAATACTACCAATGAGATATAAAAATGTAAATTTAGAAAATTCAAGCTTTAATATGATTGATATGAAAGTTATTAGCCAGGCTAAGGAAATTAGGCAAGCTATTAAATAATTTGAATATTATTTGTTATTAGAGGCTGCGAAAATATTGACAAAATCGAATCTGACACAACTTTCAACAAATTCTATTATATATCCATACTCGGAAATATCAGGACCAATAGAAATTATTTACAAAAAATATAAAACTAAATGTAGCATGTAAATAAAATCTCAGGTAGACATTATTAATGCTTTATCAAGTTCTTTTAATTTGTAGTTGTGATTAATAAAGATTTCTCTGATAGAAAATAGAGTTAATATACACAGCATACTAAGTATAACTGTATATTTTACTATTCTTCCTTTTTCAAATTCATTTCTTTCTCTTTCTTTAAATGGGCAAGACAAATGCCAATTGTCCTCAAAAACTCCAGTTTTTCCGTTTCCTCACATAAAAGGTTAATCAAAATTAAAAATTACATCGCAAGTAAGACAGTAGATTCCGATTTACTAAAGACTTCATTCATTTTTATCATCTTTTCGATAATTCATAATCCTTCACGGAATTGAAGCTCTGTCATTTGAAGTAGAGTCAATACTCACTTTTCCAGTAGACCCTATAAATTTTATATTTCTTATAGCTCTTATTATATTCTCTTACTTCGTGTAATTCTGTCCAGTATCAATTAAACTTTGCAAACCATAAACGCCTAATAGAACTCCATCGAATTCAGTATACAAATAATTTGATATTGCATCAGTTCCAAGAAATTCCTAAAACTATTTTTTTATAGTTTATCCAAATTCTCCTATTTCTCCTGAAGAGTCAAACTCAATTGCACCTTTCAAAACTGTTTATATTTTATAAACTTCTTCACCTGATTATAAAAAATCTTAGTTTAATCAGGAAAAGGCTATAAATTCGTAGTCACCTTCTCTTGCTCCTAACTAATAAAAATATTTTAGTATAGTATTAATAATATCTTCATAACCTACTAGCATCACTATTCTTGCTTATTCATATATAGTTTTTACTATTTACTTTCAAGATTCATCAGTATTTATACCATTAACCATTCTGTTTTCATTTACTATAGTTATCTTATAGTGATTTGATTCATTCAAAAAATAATCGTAGACACCTTTTGATCATGCGTTATCTTAATAAACTACACCAACTTTATTCCATTTCTAAATTCGACATGTTCAAGTAGCTAAAACAGCTGAGTAGGCGTCACTTGAAACTGTTCGAATATAGTAAGGAAATTTATTTTTATTTGATAAACCAGGAGCTGAGTTGCTTCCAGAAATGCAAGTGATTGTAAAGTTTTATTATTAGAAGAATTGGTAAAGAGCAATTGAATTAGAACTAGTTCCTGGCATATAGTGAATTACTCCATACTATTCTTTTTTGGAATTTCATTCTTTATATACGTAGTTATATTCGAAGTATTCCGCACCTGTATACATACTAGTTAATTTTAATTTGTAATAAGGCATTATATTACTTATATTATTGATATAGTAGACGCCAAATTTCCTTCCTGAATACAAACCTAGTATTCAATTAATTTCGGTACAATCTGGATTATGATTATCTTCAACTGCACTAATAGGAATTTAGGTTAAGCTATTATCAGGAACGGTAGGAGTACCTTCAGGTCATATTAATTATTCATAGTATATTATTGCCGATTGGTTGAAAGTTCCTACTATTTTGACTTGATTTTCCTAAACATTTAAGATCTGAAATTAAATAGCTTAGCTGGAAAATAATATTTCTAGTATTTCACTTATCTATTTATTATTAATTGAATGAATCTCTTTCATCTATTCAAATATTTGAACAACTACTAATTCAGCACAGTAAAGCTAGTATTCTACTCTGTTTTTTATAAGTCTTTTTCCGAAGTTAAACCCAATAAATCCGTTTAAATTGTATTTGCTTACTAAGTCTCAAATAAGCCAGGAGTTTTGATAGTTCATTACAAAAGCTTTAACATTAAGATTCATTTATAAGAAGTTCTAAAGGAAAGTATCAAAGTTATAGTTGATTGTGCTGTAAAATTTAGAGATTCCCTTCATCTGAATTTCTTGCTTAATAAAAGAGAATTAAAGGTTTTGATTTGAAAAATCTGGAATTAATCATAAATATTCCATGTTCTAAACTTTTCTCTATATTAAAAGAGGTTCTTCTCATGAGAATTCGTCAGCAAAATATCCCATTGATGCTCATTTAAATTAGTTTAAAAAGGTCACTATTATGTCGGTAAGGGTTTATGTAGATGGTAGTATGAAGTGAGTGAATTTATTATCTTTTATCTACGATTTTTGTTCTTTTGCAACCAAATGAATTATTTTCTCTTAATTCGAGAAGATTGAAATTAGATAGGTGATCTATTGACCAGATGTTAAGTCGACAATAATATCATAATTTTATCTTTTTCATTGTAGAGTATAATTTAGAAATTATGACAGCAGCATCTAGTTTTTGCTGGCTTCAATGAGCTAAAAATAAAGGTGATATTCAAATTTTTAGAAATAATTATTGTAGTAATCGTTTATGTTTCTAACAAATTAACTATCTTGGATTTTAAGTTTGCTATCAATCTCTTAGTCATATAAGAAAAGAATCTTGTAAGTCCAGACTTTTACAATGAGAAATAAGATATATACAATTAAATTCATTCTTGCCATTTTAGAAATTTAAATAGTTATGAACAAAATAATTATTCTTACATTCCATTACACTTAAATTATACAATTCTATTTTATTTCTCTATAAGTATTAAAACTTCACTTTACTTAGCACAATCATTTAGTAAATTTTAATTCTTAGATATTCATAAGTTTTTCTTTTAAATATTAGAAGTTAAACGATATTTGAGGAAGTTATTTTATTTAAAGTATCTTAGTAAATAGCTTTATAATTTTACATTGTGTATAAACATTAAAATTTGCCTACATGTATTATAATCATTGTTAAAAGGATTATTAGACTTATACTATCAATTGATTTCAGCTTTATGTAATATCATATATTTCTAATATTATCTGCTATCATAGCAGTTATTTTAGCACTATCTGCTATAAACTTTAGTGGATGGGACTAAGAGTTTTCTAAATCAATACTTTTCCTAGTGGTTGTATAATTAAGAATAATTGCAGTTTTATTTATTTCATTGATTAAGGATATACAATTTAATAAGCTTAAATTTTAGTGTATAAGTTTAAATAAATATTAAGTCTTTTATTTAAATTACATGTGCATAAGAGACTTTTTTAATATACCAAATAAAAGTGTAAGAAGAGTCATGTTTTTTATCTTCACTTTCTATAATTTTTTATGCTTCTAGCTTTCTCTCTTATTTTATTTAATCTCCTAATTAAAATTTAAAGATATCATCATCTAACTTTTATTACTAAGGAAGAAAAATTTTGGTTTAACTGTAAAATTAAATTTTGAGGTTTAAAGAATTTCCATTTTTTGCTATGAAGCTTATTTAAGTTATTTCTAGCTTTCTCTCTTCTTTTAAAATTATTTCAGTTAATTTACCTTAAATAAGTTTTCTTTTACTCTCCAAAACATTAGAGAACTATTATCAGTTATATAATTAATTCAAGCATTTGCTTCAAAAATTATTTCTCTAGATAACTGAAATTTTGCAAAGATTAGAGAAAGAAAAGCAACCTGAAAATCGCATTATGATAAAAATAATTATTGACCAAAGATTGAACTAAATTGAGGTAAATTATTAAATAACTAGAAATATAGATAATTACATCAGTAAGCATATCAAATTATTTTGATTATGAAAGCTTATTATTTTAATTAAGAGATAAGGGATATACCTTCTAAATACTAGTTTAACTTTCAAATAAATAGACTTAGAATACATTAAGTTAGAAGTATTAACTATTCTGATATTTACCTATCTAATTCTTTAAATTTGGGAGGTATTAACTCAATTTTAAATTTATTAGCTTAAAATAATTGAAGGAAGGAGAGTTAATATACTAGTAGAAAGTTTCCTCCTGACACAATTAAAAAACTACTTTAATCTTCTAGGTTATAAGAATCCTCTTTATAAGTTCTATATGCTTGCAGCTATTCATACTCATAATTTAGTTATAAAGAGTATTCCTTTTATTGAGATAAAAAGGCAGAGATAAATCATTTGCCTTTTATAAATAAAATAACTTGCGCTATTATCAAAAGTTTGCCCTGCTAAGGTAGATTATTTCTCTATTCCCTATTTTATTGCTACAAGTAAATTTATTTGTAAATAGAAAATAAATAACCCTTAGTCAATACTTCCTAGTTGAATAAATGAGAGTAAATGTATTTTGTTATCTAAATTAAAAATTCAAGGTAGACCTTTTAATTTAGTAATTGAATATTTAGACTAAAGGATGACACCCTTCTATCTAATATAAATATTGCATTAAACCTAATTCTAAATTTTATACATATAAGCTAATTATTTTTCAAAAGCTGGAGCTAAGAAAAGAGTCTTTAAAAGAAATTAAAACAAATTTAGTTAATTTTTGATTAATAATTTAGCTTTTAATTTTCATTCTTAGGTCTGAAATCGCTGAGCTATAGAGCAATTAAAACTATTATTGCCTAAAATAGATCAAATTTCTAAAGCTTCTATAAATAGAAATATAAAATAAAGCTCTGATGTATTACTAGATAATTAAAGCATATAAAGGTGAATTGAAACTCAAAAATTTTATTTTAAAAAGTTATTGAAAACTTACAACCATAAAGCTCACAAAAAGATATAATGAAAACAATATTCAAAAGGCTAAATTGTATATCATTTATCAGCTCTATAAATAAAATGAAAGATATAATTAAATAACGTAAAAAAGGAATATAATTCTTTATAAATAGCTTAATTAATAATTAAATTAAGCTATTTTTCAATATATGATATAATAGAAGTGCAAGCTAATAATAAAAATCATAAAAATATAGCCTTAATATAAATGATAGTCGAGGTAAGATGAAAAAATATTATTTATAGCTATAAACTTTGACTTTCTTATATTTCATGGTTTTTATACGGAAAATATGAATGTTCACTAAGGATTAATATATTAACTTCACTTGTATATGAAGAATCATAAAATTATAAAATAATATAATTTATCTAATTTTAAGTATTTGATACTAAAATAGATTTTTATTAATTTTGCTTATCTAAATTATTGAAAAGAATAAAGATAGAGTTTCGCTAAAAGTTAATGAATAGATCTTTCTTAGTATTAGATATAAATTGCTAGCTATAGAATTTGAATATAAACTTGTAAATCTACAACATTGATATTTAGTTTTCTTTTAAGTTTGCATATTTTTAATAGCACTATTGACTAAAATTGAAGTCACTAATTTAAAATTTCTAGTCT
Organism: Loxodes magnus; assembly: GCA_946699065.1. NCBI lineage: Eukaryota > Ciliophora > Karyorelictea > Loxodida > Loxodidae > Loxodes > Loxodes magnus. Next base: position 280,043 of record CAMPDV010000160.1, on the reverse strand, counting down.
TAATTTTTATTTATAAGAAGGAAGTTAAAAGTCTTTGGTTATATTTATTATTTTCGTAAAACTCTTTATTTGAATATTCTTAAAATAATATAGCTTCATTATACATGTCTGCTTTAACCAAGCTATCTATATTATTGAACTGCTTTGATTAAAATTATCTAATTTAAGTAAGAATAAAGAGCAAAGTTAAAATAGATTCTAAAGATTAATAGTTATGCTTTTAACCAGCGCTTAAGTAACTCAAAGATATATTTCCTAATATAAGAAAAAGGCTTAAATATAATACTTATGTAGCTATAGAATAGTTGAATTGAGAAATTAAAGAAAGGTTAAATATTTAGGGCTATAGGGTTTATTTAAGTGTGAGTAGATTAATTTTATCAATAGCAATATTTCAATAAATCTAAAGAATCACCACACTTCTTTTAATCCAAGTTTCATAAGAAATCTCATAGAGACATTTCTTAAAGCTTCTGTCTTTAATGCTCAATAAGATAAAGCTATTATTTTAGATGATTCCAATTAAGTTATGTTAGAAAACTATTTGTCTAAAGATTTATTGTATCAGTTTAATAATATAATAGATATTATTAATACCTATATTTGCAGTTTTATCATAATGAGTATGTAGCTATATCATGCATTTTGAAATATGCTTATGCTAGATTTCAAAAATGAAATAATAAGCCTTTTATTTAAATAATAGTAGCCTAATCATCTAAATATCTTAAATAAATATTTTCTTCTCTCTTATCTTGCTTATTAACCAGAAATTTAATAAGGTAACAATAATAATTACAAAAGATGCTTATGATATATAGAAAGAATTTAATCCCTTAAATTCCAAATTTCTTAGAGTTATTATAATTTTAAGCAAATTTCTTGATTTCTGAAATTAAATAATATCCTCTAATAACTAAGAAACTTATGAAGCTTAAAAAGTTGACATATTTATTAATAAATTCAATCCTAAAGCGAATTAAACTTAGCACAAGCAAAATATTTTAGATTTGTATTATTTAAATTAGGTGACTCAGATTCTTTGATATTAATTGTTTAAAATAAAGATTTTTTTATTTTGCTTGTCTTAATATTTTCCCAATTAGTGCTTCATTTATTTTTTCTAGAAGACTATGAAATAATAAAAAGGGATTTGCTTTACTTATATGATTTAGCACAATAAAGATATAAAAAATTATAAATGCTTAATTATTCTGAAATTTATTAGAAAAATATTTAAATTAAGTGGTTATTGGATATTTATTCAAATCCATTTAGAAGATATTTTATGAATAAAATGGCTAATACCTCGAATAAAGAAAAGATACAGGTAACCTTTAATCTTAACTACTAAAAGTAATTCCAAAATTATACACAGAAAATAAGGATCGCTAAAATTAAGTTAATGAACTAACGAAAAATTAAAAAAAATTATCAAATGATGTAAATAATTAGCAAAATAATAATTAATTAAAAAGGAAATTAACAATAAATCTGAATCTTCGGATGTGAATATAATTATAGTTAGAAGAGAAGCTTGACAAGATTACAGCGCAAACTTAGGCAATATTTAAAAAACTAATGGAATAAGATAATATGGACATCGAGACGAATAATACAAGTTTATAAACAAAGAATGAAAATTAGATGTTGGCTTTACAAGAAATAAGGATATTTAATTAGATAATGTTGGTAATTAAAAAAATATATAATAAATAAAAATCTAGAATAAACAGAATTAACTGCGTTACAATAAAGGACAGATTCATTATTATTATTATTAATAAAAGTGCTTGGCCTTCTTGTACCATTTTGAATAGGTACAACTTTGGGCTAATAACGTTGAGAAGTTTAAAAAATCCAATTTCTTTTTTAATGAATCCTGCTACATAAAATTTAAGGGGATTTCATTCGAACAAATATTGGTAAACTCTTTTTCCGTTTCTAAATTAGAACATGGAAAATATTTTGAATTATACAGAATCTGTAATCATAAAGTACAATTGCAACTATAAATAATGAAATATTTATCAGTTAAAACAATTTTAGCTTTATGGAATAAATATTGGCACTAATTCATGTTTTTTATCCATCTTCCCATTGAGAATTATATTAAAGAACCTATAGACATTACTGAATATACTTCTACTATTAACAATTGCTTAGAAAAGGTTCCCGATAAATTGAATGGGATAAAGATGAGTTTAGTTATAAACCAATATACTTAAGATAGCAATGTTCTTAAAACTAATAATGAGAAATAGAGCTTAAAATGGAATATATTGTTTAAATTTTATTAAGGAAAGATAGTAAATCTTAGAAAAAAGAAAGGAGAGAAAATAGTTATAGCATTTGTATAATAAAATGAAATATCTTATATAAGTCAGAAATTTAATGCAGCAACATTTTTAGTAAACAGTCATTTTTTAAGTCTTTAACTATTTATCAAAAATCTGATATTATTAAATCATGAAGGTTCTGTCTATTAAATTAGTATCTACTTATTTGTGATCTTAGTAGTTATAATACAAAGATAGCGCTTTAACTATATGCTTTAAGGAAAATTACTATAAATTACGAAATTGATTAACCAAGTTGTTTGCTCAAGACAAATAGATAATTAAAAATATTAAAGATCTTTGTCTTTTATTTTGGTTATAAATAGGAAGTTATGAATCATTATTTGATTAAAAATAAATCTTATAAGCGCTATTTACACAAATTTCGGAAATAGAAAAAATAAATAGCAAAAGAAAAAAATAGACAACTTAGCAAAAATTCTTAAATAATGTTCAAGCAAGCTAAAAAATATTAATCTAATATTCGAAATCAATTAATTTTAACTATAGTTAGGAACCATAATTTATACAAAAATTCGTAGAATCAAGCTTTTGCTATCCAAACTTAATTTAAGAAGAAATTCACACTCAAAATATAAAAATTTATGAAGTCTAAAAATAAATCTCCAATATCAAATAAATTGAGTCACTTTTAAAATTTTAATCTTTTACAGACTTAAAGATTTTAAAATAATCAAAAAATTATATATAAACAGATAAAGGATCTCAGGAAAGGTATCTTTTGCTCCTAAGAAGAAGGAGTCTGGTACCCAAATGAAGAATAAGGAAGCAAATAGACCTTTGAAAACCACTCATACTACAATAACTACCATCTCAAAAGAAAAACTGAGAAAATAGATAAAATCTGCTCTCCACTAGGAGATCTCGGAGATAAACCCTTCTGGCCAGATGCGAATAGAATAGCTCATCAAAGTAGTAACGAACCTCCAGGAAGAGGTTAAAATTCTAAAGAACAATAATAAAATTTTAATAGAAAAACTAGAGATATTAGAATAAATTGAATCTAGATAATATCTTAAGAAAGGGAACTTAGTGTCGTCTGGAATATATCATAAAGCTAAAGCAATTAATCTTAGAAGCAACAATAAGAAAAAATAAGATAACCAGAAAAATAGATTAAATAATAGAAAATTAAAGAAAACAGCAATATTAAGTTGATTATAAAGAAAAAGACTGGATATGATAGTAGAGTAAGAAAAAGTTTAGTTATAAAAATTAATAAGAAAAATTAAGAAAAACAACCATTTTAATTCAAGAGCAAATCTTTGAAGAAAACGTAAGTATTTTATAAATTTTAAGCAACATTGATGAAAACATTAAAGATAAAAACAAGAAAAAATGAAACGGCGAAAGCAAATGAAGCTAGGAAAAGAGAGGGAAATGCTATACTGTGACTCAGCTAGGTTAATTTACAAGAAAAAAGCAGAAAAATAATAGCAGAGGTTTGGAATATTTCAAGACGTGCATTCAAGGCAGGAAATGAGAGATGAACACTTTAACATTTAATTTCCACCTCCGAAGTTAATTGGAGGCTGACGTGAAATAGTTTGAAAATCCTCCTAGAACGCAAAAATTTTAATTATCTACTATTATCATTTATAATCAAAAAATTAGCGAATAATAATCCTCAGAAATTGATAGTTTCAAAGCTGATCTTATCAAATATGCATGTGAAGAATAGCATTAAATACTTTCAAGTTTTATTAATAATATGCTTGGAAAATTTACTATTCCATATGCAATGAAAGAAGTAAATATTCTTAATATTTAAATAGGGAATTAAGAGTTTTGACGAAACTAATCTCTATTCATTTATTAAATTGTTTATTAAAATATATGACAAAGCAACAATTGACCGATTATATAAATACATTTATGATGCCTCTTATTTAATTTGAATTTATTCAAAAACATTCTGCAGTTTAACATATTAGAATTATCTAATAGATCATTAATATACTTCATAGATGATCCCATAAAAAACAACTAATAGCTAACCTAATTAGCGAAGAAAAAATTTTAGATACTTTATCAAGGAAATATCTTTTGCTCATTTGAAAAGACTGAGATTTCCCTTAAACTTAATTCTTGCTTTGGAATCGTTTTACGACAATATTGATTCAAGTTTATTATTGATGGTTATTTTAAATCAATTAAATGTGTAACGGAGTTCTACAAGAAAAAAGAAATGATCTTGTTCTTGCAATTTTATATTATGATATAGTTATAAGATATCTGTAGAACTAATGATTTACTATCTCTCTAAAATTATGTAAAGCATGACTTCGTAGATAATTAATAGAACTTTTGAGTTCATAAACGAATGTTAAAAAGTTGCTATAAGTTACTGTTTAAATTTTCTCTTAAGTAAAGCTTAAGACAAAAGTTTAAAATAGTGAAGTAATTACTTTTCTAATAAATAGAAATTAAATAAATTTAAATATTAATGGATAATCAATTAACTAAAAAGAAAAATTACTTACTTAGGGTATAAGTTGGGTAAAAGGAAAGATATAAAATCAAGAGTATAGTCAAAGTCTCTACTTTTAGAAAAGAAACCCCCAAAGTTATTACAATATTATATAAAAATATGGATGTCGGCCGCAGTCAGGAGAACTAGTAGGTAATCAAGGTGCAATGTATACTGCATCGCGAGTAATCTCGCACTAGATGCCACCACGGGAAGTGTGGATAAGTTTGGAAGAGGCAAGTCTAACTTACCCGAGGGTTCTTGATAGCAATATGAACGTTTGATTGAAGGGTCTGCTAATTAATTAATTACTAGTCTTATTTGGATCTTATTCAAGAAGACTGGAGCATTTGGTTCAAGATTCACAAATAATTAAAAAAATTAAATTCCTCATTTGGAGAAGCTGATGCATCTCATTGGACGAATAGAATGACAACAAGAAATATGAATGCAATCTTTTTAGTAATAATATTGAAAGAGCTGCAAGCTTTCGAATGCTAGCTCAATAATCATATTTATTTATTAAATAAGTATGAAATTATATTTAGGCATAATTTTAAACATTTTGTAGAACTTTTATTTAACTAAAGCAGAGTATAGTGGTGATATTACACATTGGGCTACTTTAACAGGACTTAAAGGAAGAATTAATAAAATAATTAAGTCTTAATGACTAATATAAGAATGGTATTAAATCTTCTTAATCAACATTTAATGAATCAATTTTTATTGATTTAAACTGATTTCTTTTGTCTACTTGGCACATATGAAATGCAAGTATTTTTACCTTAGCTTAAAATAAATAATTAAAAGAATCCAGAAACTGATATTGCGTTTTTATTATAAAAATGTTCTTAATAAATTTTATTATATTAGAGATATTCATGAAAAAGCCTTTAATTATACAGGGAGGAAGTTTAACGAGCGCAATTTTAAAGAATTTAACATTTATATAAGATAAAAAGCAAAGCAGTAGTTCTTATAGGATATTCTCCTAAGAAATTAACTCATGCCTACTTGCGAAAAGATATATCAATTTAATAGAAAATGGTTAAGCAGCTTATACGATATTTAACAAATATCTTATTTAAGAGACATTTCTATTTATAAGCTGAAAAAATTGGCAAAATTATCAAAATCTTTCACATTAAATAACTTTAAAGCACTTAGATAATTTAATAATTTCCTTGGATGAAGAGGAATCAAATGAAGAAATTTGTGATTAGGATAAATAGCAAGATGATTGAGACTAATAGATTTGATAACCATAAATTTTATTTTGATGGTAATTTTCTAGATATTCCAAACAATGATGCAATTACGTCACAATAATACTAAATATTGAAACTCTTATAATCCAATCTGTTTTAAATTAGATTATTTAGATTTATCTTAAAGTAATCCATAGTAAAATTATGCTGCTAATAATATAAAAAGTTTAGAATAAATATATCATAGTAATGTCAAAGAGAACATAAAAAGTATATAAAAAGCCAAAAATATTAATATTCAAAGGAAATCAAAATTCTTTGTTTAATCTCTGGCAAATTTTAAAGAGCGATGTGATAAGAGGCAGAAATAACTCCAAAAGCGCCAATATAATTTGTCTATATAGAAATAACAAAATATTTTTAAATTATGCTTGAAATTAATATTTCCATAAATAATTAGCAAGTTTATAAAAAATACAATTACGAAAGGTAATAAAAATTATAGTAATTTTGCCTTTTATATTAGCAAAATATTTAAAATTAGAAATTTATGAAAATTTGCTAATAAAAATAATATTTGATAATCATGTCTCTACAATTATTAAGTTAACCACGATTTTAACTTTTCAATACTGATAAATAAGATACATCTTGAAAAATGGATTCGTGGTAGATTTCCTCTGTTTGAACTACCAAAGTAGTACTCACATATCACCTCAAATCAATTCCAAGACAAAAAATGCCAGAACAAAATCTTATTTTGTTTCTGGTCCCTAGAATCAGCAAAAACAAAGGAAGAGTAGTCGATTATGGGTACTTAATTTCCCCAACCTATGATAAAGCAATTCTTTTTTCTTTCCTCGATTAATGGCTTTAAAGTTAAATTTAATAGAATTTTAAAATGCTAACACTCTTAACAAACTATAAATTATAAAGACTAAATTTATATTTATTTTAATTATTTTTAGCTAATCTAAGATAGGAAAATTAATCTTAATATGAGTAAATGAAAAAGGAGAGAAAGCTATTATCAAACAGAAAAAGTTAATCTACAATCTTTCAGATAAAAAGATATCTGATAATATATATTGAGCAATTTAACTAGGAAGAGGCTCTTTTAACTAAGTAACTTGCTTAAAATGGAATTTTTAACAAAAGAATAGTTGTGGTGTTAACTCTTATCTACTAAATTATGGAACCTAAAAATGAGGATTCAAACTAAAATTTTTCACAACTTCAAAAAGTAGAAGTTAACGAAATCCTAGAAAAGCTATGACTAAGAAAAGGGTACTAAAAAGATTGACCATCAGGATGAGTCTCCCACATCTAAAAAAGCCTAGGAAATAGGCTAAAAATATAATGCGTTCGGAAGTATCAAATCTCATCACTTAGTAGTAAATAAGCTATGATTAACTAATTAAAGAGGTGCTGGATCTCCAGAAAAAGGTTAAAAGTTGGAGAAAGATAATTGGAAGTTAATGGAAAAACTTTAACTAGCAGAGAAAATAGAATCGAGACTCATGACCTTAGAAAGAGACCTTGACGTATTTTGAAATAATTCACAAGAATAGAACTTTTAATCTGAATGCAAGCAATAGAAACAGAAAAACTGATCAGCAAATTAGAAAAAATAGAAGAAAATCAGTACAAATTTCAGCGTTAAATGGAACTAAAAAGCAAAGAAATAATTCAATGATAATTGAAGGTGAAAAAACCCAAGATTTCAAACTAATAGACAAGTAAAAAGTTACTTCTATTTTAAATCTCAAAAGCATCTGTAAAAAAGATGCTAGAAATTTCTCAACTTCAATAAGAATATTGAAACTAGTAGAAATAGTTAGAGAACAAAAAAAAGGGACAATAATAGCTAAAACTATCAAGAGAAGAAAACATTATATTGTAGCAAATTTGGGGAAATTTACAAGAAAAAATATTTCTAACATCTAGATGAAAGAAGAATTCAAGGATAAAATGCAGGAAAGGGACAAAAGTTGTGAAGATTTTCTAACTTTTATATTTAGCTTCTAGAGAAATCTAGAGGCTGGAAGGAAAGAAGTTGAAATATCACCAAAAAATGCAAATTTTTAATTTTATAAATCGTTGAAAATCTCAATGGTTACTAAAGATACTAAGAATGATAAAATGAATAATCAAGAAAAGAATTAATGGAAATTTAAAGAACTGAATTTACTAAAAAATTGGAAAAACTTTAACATTTTATTCTACTGAAATCCAAAAAGGAAAAAAGTAGCTCTGATATTGCAATTAAGCACAGCATCTAATAAAAGGTTATTTTAGCTTCAACAAGCTAAAAAGATAAGAGGATTATAAATTTTTATAATTAATGAGACTTTGAGTAAGAAAAAATATAATCTACATCTAAAAAATCGGAAAACAAAGATCTTTGTCAGGCGCAGAAGGCGTGCAAAGCATTCACATTAAACTTTAAGATTCTAATAAAATCTATTTTTTATAAATAAATAAATAAATAAATAAATAAATAAATAAATAAATAAATAAAAATGATTATAGAGCGCGTAGCACCTCATTGGCGCGCAGCTCTTTCAATATTAATATTTAATATTAAGAAAATGTTCTCATATTTCTTGTTAAAATTCTAGAGGTCCGATGAGTCGTGTCAACTTCTCCAAATGGGGAATCTTCTTATTAAAAATTATTTTAAAATCTTGAGTATAATGCTTCAGCCTTCTTGAATAAGGTCCAAATAAGAGATAGTTATTAAGTCTGTAATTAGAAGGCCCGTCAGTCAAACTTTCATACTGCTAGAGAGAATCCTCGGGGTAAGTTAGGTATGTATCAATGGAGCTTATCCACCATTCCCCGTGGTGGTATCTATTGCGATATTACTCGCAATGCAGTATACACTGCGCCAGATTGCCTACTAGTTTGACTGACGTAGCCGACATTCATTTTATATATAATAGCAATAAATTATAGTAGCTCTGCCATAATTAGAATAGCCATTTTTAATTTTAATTTTACTTATTCTTGTAGAATTTTTGCTGCTTCCTACGAAATTTTTTATAAATATCTTGCTTTTCTTTTTCTATTGCTAAGTTAGCTTCTTTCGTTTTGTAGTATGATATACCCTTATATTTCTTCAAATGTCTTTTTCATTATAATATTGCTTGCTTCTTTTATTGTTTCATTCAGTTCTATCCTTTAGTATAGTTTTCTTCTATAAATCTGACCTTTAAATAATAAATTAATTTGATTATAGAGCGCGTAGCATTCTCGTTGGTGCGCAGCTCTTTAAATTAATTTTATTTAATGTCGAAAATAATTTTATGGGTCTCTCTATCCTTGTTTCCTCTTTCTGCAGTATGTCCCTATAATTTTTCCTTCCAAATCATAGGATGCAATAAGCGATTACGGGTACATCTTTCTCCGATCTATGATGAAGAAAGTTTCCTCCTGGCATTCAGAGTTCTCCAGCTTTTTGAATCTTCCTTCTCTTGTTATTGGTTCCTCTTCCTCCGATTTATCCCCCGTCCGCGCTTATTTTTTAGTTGCCTTGGTGGGCCATCAAGCAGCATCCGAAGGAAAGGGCTTTCCACCCTATTTAAAAATAAATATAATATAATAACCTAAAGAGATGGAGTTTCAGAATCTTAAATATCTCAAGTGAAAATGAATGAAATAAGCAAGATGAAAGAATGCTTTTAGGTAAGGATTTTAATATATAGAATAAAAATGTATAGCAAGTAAATGGAGGCTTATAATCCACTTTTCCTCTTCGTTATGGTAAACAAGAGGATTTCTTCTCGTTTTTCTTTACTATAATAATAAAGACTTGTAAATCCCAATCCAGGAATTATAGTAAATAATACGGTAACAACTCCTTATTATGACTTCTTCCTTATACCATAATAAGTAACTTAAGGAACAGTGACGCCAACTCATTTTTGGGTACTGAAAGATAATACGAATGGAGAAATAACACCAACAAATCTTGAAGTATTGACATATCGTCTTTGTCTAATGTATTACAATTGGGCAGGCCCAATAAGAGTTCCCGCTCCAGTTATGTATGCACATAAATTAGCTTTCTTTGGAGGCCAGGTTCTGCATAATTATGTACATTATAACTTGAAAAACTGCTTATTCTATTTGTGGTAAAGCTTATTTTAATTTTAAAAGTATATACATTCTAATATTTTTAAGATAAATTTAGTTTTTTAAGTAAAATTATAAAATGTAGAATTTAACTAAGTTAGTGATTTATTTAAATTAAATCTTATTTAAATAAAGTAGATATCTTCATCTAATTAAAATAACTTCCTTGCTTTCATATATTTTAGGAATATAATTGTTCAAATAGCTTTTTTAAAAAGTACTTTAAGACTTATTCTATAAACTAGCTTTCTTTTATACTATATGATGTTCAAATCATATAGTAATCAAATTAATAGATTTATCATCGAAAGAATCCAAGGGAAGCTAAATTTCCTTAGTTAACTCATTAGTCGTACTAGTAGGAGCCTAGAGTTCAAAAAAGACTAATATTCATGCTAGGACATCCAAGGTTTTCCAAGCAAAATAAAAAAGCTTGAGAAAGTTTATGATCAAGAAATTATATATTAAGCAAATGAAAAAATGAAATGCAGATATTAAAAGAGGAAAGCCAAATCTTAAATTGCATCTAGAAAGCAAAAGAAAGGAAGATACAAAATTTAGCAACCTAATTCTAGAATTAGAAACTTTAATGTCTATGTTAATGGAAAAAAGCTTTGCTAAAATTCGAAATAATTGAAGAATAAATTTAATTTAAAGTATCCTTAATATAAAATTAGCAAATTAAAATTAAAAGCTTGGCAACTAAGAAAACTCTCAATAATATTATAAAAGAAAAATAAATAATAAATATGTAATTTGGAAATAAACATTTGAATTGCTGAAGATATAAACAATTAAATAATAAAAGTTAGAATAAAAGTGTAAAATACTTTGGAAAGCTCTATGCAACAATGGATAGTGAAATCTATAGAAAAAACTAATTTAAAAGGTGTGGAGAGACAATGGCCAAAAAGAGTGAAGATGAACAATAGCAACATAAAATTGAAGAAGGGTTTTTATTTTAAAGCATGCAAAACATAAGCTGACAATGTTGCAAAAGATTGAAAGTTGATATTGTTATTGATGATTTAACATTCATTTTATAATTAATTATAATTAAACTGATAGCAAAACTTTTAAGAAATAAACAGGTATTTCTTAAAGCAAAAGGAATAAAGTAGACAAGCATTTGATAAAAATGTAATATAAACTATTTAATTTTGTGATTTAAATATATTCAATTATTTTAAAATTTTTTAAACCAAATTACATTATTAAATTTTATTTTCAGCAATAAAGGCATGACACCTGATAAGGACTTAAATACATCTAATTTCACTTCGAAAAAGCAAAAAATTATTTCTTCACTAAATAGTTTAATAAAATAGAACAATAAATTGAATGAGACTCAAAGAAGATAGATTAGGCTTTATCTAAAGCATATTAAGAAATATAAATTTTAAGTGTTTTCTTTGTATTAATTTTCATATGATAAAGAAAAGATAGCTATTCTTAAATTATCTATGTATTAATTAACATCATAAAAGGCATTTATGACTATTAAAAACTCTTAAAAAATGCTTATAAGTATTATTAAGCAATATGCGCTTAAACTTTTCTCTTTAGTTACCATTTTATTGCTAAAAATCATAGAAAATTAAAGATTTTGCTTAAATATATTATAAACTAAAACTTTATTTTTTGGAAATTATATTTATTAATTTCATTATTGTTATGCTTAAAAACTTTCAACATATTATACGATTATGTCTTTAGTAGATTTATATTTTTAAAGCAGATTACTAGATAAAGATATATTAAAGAAGATGGGATTCATTTAAATTCCTACATACTACAGAAAGCTCAGTTAAATCACTTTTAGTAAATAAAATTTCCAACCTTTAAAACCCAGACTTTACTAAAAATGAAACGATATATGTTTTTGATGCTTTTACTATCTCTTTGCCTAATTATGTTTATGCAACTATAAATGTCTACTATTTAAATTAAAACTGATTGATATAAGCTTTTTATGGATTTCTCTATTAAAATGTCTTATTCCTCATATAAGAAATAAAGGATATTAAAGAATTTATTATTGCAATAGATTCTTATTTATTTCTTATATTTCATTAATATTCTCACATCTATAATTACAGAAGTTAGTCATTTAGCAAAATTAATATTTATAAGCCTTTCACTTAATAAAATATTCATATAAGCATTTCAGAAATTAATGTATACCTATCAAGGATAATTTATTAAATCAAAGATAAAATCTAATTATAGACAGATATCAAAATATATAATAATGGATCTGTCTAATCTTAAATTTAATGCTAGTACCTTTTATTTGCAAAGAAGTAAATCAAAAGTCAATAAATGGATCTTTTTACAATTTCCCGCTAAAGCATTTGTAATTGTTTAAGTTTTAAGATGCAAGTATATCAAAATCGGTTTCAGTTTATAAAGAGAATTAACTTACATTAAGAGCAAGATAAATAAGAGATTTATAAGATACTAGCTTAGTATTAAAATTCTTCTTTAATGGTTTACTTTATAAATAATCATAAAGCTTTAATTTATTAGCTCTTTAGCTTAAGAAAATAATTAATTTTAAGTGTATTAAAAAATCAATTTTATACCAAGTTTGTTACTTGTTGATTAATTAAAAATGATTTATGGTTATTATCATTTTATGCTTTAATATTGCTCTAAGTCTGTAAATAATTAATAAGCAGGCTACATTTTATTCTTTTTTGCTTTAATAAAAAGTAAAGCTTTAAATTGGTTTTTAATAAGCCTTATCAATCTTCAATTGTATATCTTTAAATTAGACTTGCTATAAATTTAAGTCTATTAAATGTAATTCTCAGAGCATTTTTTCTGTTTTAGCAGATTTGATTATAACATTCTGCTTATCTTTATTAATTAAATCCCTCTATTTATCTTAATATGCAAGCTTATCTAATCTTAAATTATCTATTTCCAAAATTATCAACTTAAGCTTCTATTTTCCTTAAATTTACTGAATGGGATAGTGAAAAGCTTTGCTTTGGTATATTTCTCAACTTTACTAAAATGAGCTACTATTTTTAATATTCTAGGATATATTCCAAAATATATAAACCATAATCCATTTTAACTTCATTTTCCTATACATCCCTAATAACTCTCCATACTAATCTTCTTCACTAGATTTTAGACTAAAGACACCATTCTCAAAAATTAATTTCCTAGTAAGCCTTATTATTACTTAATTTTCAGTCTTGCTTATGTAAAATTTAGTAAAATAGATGCTTATTTTATAGTAGCTTGAGAATAATTGTAATGAAAGTTCCAATTTAAAAGTAATGTTAATAAAGCAGAAAATTAGATAGCAAAATAAATCTTCATTAGCCTTTTTACTAAGAAAAGGCATAATATTCAGTTATGGAAATTAGAAGTTTAGCAAACCTAATAAACTCTAGCATTTTTAATTCCTCTAAAAGTATCTAAGTTCCTTAAATCTTCACATTATTAATGTTTTAGGATAGATATTAACTAAAGTTGCTATTAAAGCTCACCATAAAGCAGCTAAATTAATATAGTGCTTGTATTAAAGCTGCTAGCTATTGTTTAATTAACAATTGAGTTTTGATAATTAAAGTACTAACTGACATATTTTTAATATCGATTTCAACTATTTAAGCTTTGCTATTAAATCACCGTAAAAAGAAATGGAAAAGCTGTACTCTTTTGAGCAGAAAAACTCATTCAACAGTTTGAGGGAAACCGCATCTACTATATGTTCTTCTGACAATGAAAGTCCGATTATAATTCAGGACAAGCTAGGCTAAGGATAAAGCCTTAGTATAGATTTGCAAAGCTTTAAAGTTAAGAAATGCAAATCGTCAGATAAAATCAAATCAAAAGATTAAAGCCAGAAAGAGGTAAAAAAGCCAATTAATTGATAAGTTAAGAAAAAACTCAAAAATATGAAGTTGGAATGCATAGAAAAAGCTATAAACCTAGCTAAGTAAAAAGCAAAAATAAGACTTCAAAACCAGTTAAAATAAATGTAGGAGTAAGCAAAATTTCAAAGAAGATTTAGGTCGAGGGCACCAACTAAACTGAATCTTTAAAGAAAATTGGAGCGAATTCAAGAAGCCGACTAAGAAGAGTCGACTTGTACTTTGCTTAAAAGTAATCGCGCTCTTTTTCATTGCAATCAAATTATTAAATAAAGAGTAAAATCTTAGTGGAAGCTCGCTGAGTTTTGATCAAAAAAAAAGCATCAAGAAGAAATCTTGCTAATGATTTTAACCTTTTTGCTGTTTGTTGTCTAGATTTTTTGCTATTTTCAGGCTGAGACAAGTTTAATATGAAAAGGCTTATTTAGAGATTCTTAGTAAATGTTAATAAATTTTGTTAATTTATCTAGATCTTCAATTTGTCTTATACTATACACTAATTATCTTGCTAATTTAGTCAATTTTTTTCTCTTATTTCTTAAAATATTTTATTAACGTAAGTTAACTCCTAAGCATCAATGCAGAAAAATTATTTAAGCATTTCATCTTTAAGTCATATATATTAATACCTTTATACTTGTAGCTAATACTTTTATACTATGCAACCCGTAACTACATAGTTAATAAAGCTCTAAGGCTTTTCTAGCTTTTAGATGGTAACTTTGGTTATATTCCTTAATATATAACTAAAATGTATCTATTCATATTTGCTTTATTTATCACCTTAGTATACAGCTAACCTTTAGCTTTGTATAGTTATGATATAACTATATATAAGTGAACTGTTCAGTATATCTAATTGGAATACTTAACTTATTAACTAAGATCTAAGTAGATTAGCCTGCTTCATTAAAGAATATGCTTACATTTTATTTCTAAGATTTAGATAAAGGTAATTATAGTAGCTCTACTTTATATATTCCTGCTTATTAATAGACTCTTATAATACAAATTAATTAAGATACTTTATTCACTTTTACTTTTATGTAATTATAGATAAGGTAAGACAGAAGGTATGAAGCTAGTAGGCAGATACGGTATAAGCTATATTCATTTTATAAGCTTTTAAGTTATTTAGCTTAAGATCTCTTAATAGAGATTCTATTTCCATCCTTCAATAAATAAGCAGTACTAACTCTTCTCTTAGTTGAGTTATTTCATTATTTAAAAGGCAAAACAACTGATTTCAAAGAAGTATAATATCTTCTAAGACAAAGAATAAAACCCTAATTTTTAATTAGTAAAAGATACCAAAAAATTTGATTATCTTAGAAGTTAAAAACCTAAAATTAATATATTTGTAGAAATGTAGAGTGCTATTTATAAATATACAAGCGACTAGAAAATGATTCTAGTATTTAAGAAGAGAAAATAATTTTATAATATAATGAAAAATTTAAGAGGCTAAATAGTAAAATTTAATTGCGTTCATGTATAACTATTTAATAAAGAATAGTAAAGAGATAAAGGAATGTAGAGCTAGGAAATAGAGACCATTTAAAATATAGTTATATCAATAATTTGAAAAAGTATCAAAGAAAAAGATTAAAAAATTGTAAAACAAAGCTAATTATCAGTTGTGAGGATTATAAATTTATCTTATGCTGCAAGAACTAAAAGTAGATCTTAAAGGCAAGTAATTGTTAAACCTAAACTTTTTCTTTATTTAGTTTCGTTTTTTCTTTAACACTAAAATTAAATAAAAAGTACTTAGTATGTTTCTTTAAAGATTTGTTATTAAGTTTTAAATAAACTAATATATTCAAAATGAACTTTTAACTTATTTACTAGAATATAGCTAAATAATAATTCACTTAGTTTTGAAATGACTAAAGTTTAATAAACCAAGCTACATTAAATTATTTAATTACAAGTATCCTTAAATCTCTATTTTGGTCATTTTAGAAGGTTAAAAAATAGCAATAGATTACTATCAATCTTATTTTAATAATTCAGTGATGACTCTTTAATTCTAGAATTTAAGCTACTAATAGATAAAGTTAGTTGAATATTAAAATTAAATACTCTTAGAAAATGAAGAATGGTAAGGTTGAATGTATTAGGTTTTTAAAATAATCTTAATAGATGAATAAGTGCTAATGCTTGATTTAGTTATTAAGGGTATTTGTATCTAAACTATAATGATACTATTAGTTATTAAATACTTTATTTCATTATCATATGTATCTTACGATAATTTTTAAAGAGCTAAGCCTGTTGTAGTAAAATGATAAGCATTGAGAACGAAAAGCAGTTAAGAAAGTATTTGATTCTTGAACTGATTGGACAGGGAACTTATGGAGAGGTTTTTCATGCTAAAAATATAAAAACAGAAGAGTTTGTAGCAATAAAGAAATGCTCCTTAACTCAAAAACAAGGAGTTACACCCCAAATTATTAGAGAAGCTTGTACTCTTCAATAAATTAAGCATCCTAATATAGTGGAAGTAAAGGAAATAATTACTACTGAGACAGAAGTATATTTAGTCTTAGAAAAGCTGGAGGGTGATCTCACTTTAGATTTTAAGATTTCTAAAAATAAAGCTCCTAATTACCTTAAAGTAAAGAGTTATATGTACTAGCTACTATAAGGCATTTCTTTCTTTCATAACAAGCGAATAATTCATAGAGACTTGAAGCCTAGTAATGTATTATTCACCAAATCAGGAGTATTAAAAATAGCAGATTTTGGACACGCAAGAGCTTATACTATTCCTATAAGACCTCTTACTAACCAAGTTGGAACTATGTGATATAGAGCTCCAGAAATTTTGCTATACAGTAACTACTATACAATATCAGCAGATATTTGAAGTGTAGGATGTATTTTTGCTGAATTAGTTACGAAAACTCCATTATTTCAAGGAACATCAGATATTGATACTTTATTTAAAATATTCCAATTATTAGGAACTCCTACAGCTCAATAGTTTCCTGATTTACTTAAGTGCAAATATTGAAACGAATAGTTTCCTAAATTTTAAGGCTAAAATTTTAATGAAACATTTGGAGATTTCGAAGAATAAGGAATCGATTTACTCAAACAGATGCTAAATTTTAATTATGTTGAAAGAATCAGCGCTGATAGAGCTTTGATGCATGTAAGCTTTTTATTTTTAGCCTTACTTTGAAGGATTTTAGTTAAGCATTTAAAAGCATTTAATTCCTAATTTGGACTTTACAAATTAATTAGCATTGCCTATGCAAAATCTGTCTCTATATTTTATTTCTCTTTATTTGATACCAAATAAGCATAAACGCTATTAAATAGGATTACTTTCCAAAATTAACTTCAATAACAACTAATGTAGTTCTTAAAATACCTATCCCTCACTTATAATTACTAGATAATATCCCAAGCAATAATCCTTATATAAGTTCATAAGGAAATGGAATATATTTATTACTTATTCCTATTTTTATAAACATTAGCCTTCTATTTTCTTATTTAAATAATTAGATACTTTTATACTTAAATTATAGTACTTTTATTAAACTAAGCATAGAAATCATATAAAAGGTTTCCATTTAATAATGTAAGGCTATATAATTGAAAATAGTGTAGAATAGAATCTAATAATATAAAATAGAAAAATTAATGCTAAGCCTTTTTAGTATATTTCATATATTAAAGCTTTATAATACTTATAGTTCTAACTACTTAATAGCTAAACTATTAATGTAACTATATATTTTTTAACTTATTTAGGAAATTTTTACTATAAGGGAATCACTTCTATCTAAAAATTCCTTGTTAAAGCTTAAGATAAACTAAGCTAATAAATTATAATAGTCACTATGGAATAAAATTGAAATAGTAGCTTGTTTATATTAATTTTATCCCTTTGGAATGTAAATATTTAATAGATAAAGAGTTTAATGCCTTAGGAATTAGTTTTGTTCTATTGCTATACCACTAACAAATTTAATAAAATAAAAGGAAATAACAAGATTAAAGCATTTTAGTATTAAACAAGATAATTTATCTCTTAAACTAAGCTAGGCTATATAATAGAAGAGTACAGCAGTTTTGAAAAACATATTGGAGAATAGACTAGAAACAGCATAAAAGATGCTAATATGAATACTGGAAAAAATAAAAATGAATAAAGGGAGTAAAATTATAATGCAGGTATAATGATAAA
The DNA here is from genome assembly GCA_946699065.1 of Loxodes magnus. Lineage (NCBI taxonomy): Eukaryota > Ciliophora > Karyorelictea > Loxodida > Loxodidae > Loxodes > Loxodes magnus. The sequence continues at coordinate 261,768 of CAMPDV010000160.1, read as the reverse complement.
AACTTTCGTAAACTCATTTTTCAGTATGGGTTAAAAGTGATCCCATATTGCGAATAATTTCTCGGAAAATAAATGATGAAGCAATTAGAAATAATATAGAGAATATCTTTACGAAAAATCGTAGATGACCCTTTTTAAGTGCAAAATGAGATGCTAGAACGTGAACTGTAATTTATGAAATTGAAACATTATCTATGACAGAAAATGTTGAGCTTAAGAGGCAGATTAATAGGTAACTAAGGAAAAACAGTAGATGGATTAATGTTCGACCTAAGTCAAGAAGAGAACTTTATATTTGATTGATATTTCATGGGAATAAAATTAGAATTAAAAATTGAAGACAAAGATATATTAATAGATGATGGCAATAATAATTAAAAAGGGAAGAAAAAAATAAAGCTTACAATATGAGAATATAGAGTATATGTAGAAGATAGAGAAAGAATGAAGTAAATGATAACAAAATTACAGTATAGAAAGACATGATTTGATGAATATGAAGTAGGATCACCCAACTACCTGAGATACAATAAAAACAGTAAAGAAAGAAATACTTTACATATTTGGAATAAGAATGAGATGTAATGGGAGCTAGGATTGCTTAAAAGAAAAACATCTAATTATGTTTTAAATTAAAAAGGATAAAAAGTGATAAAAATAATCCTATTTTATAATGCTAAAATTTAAATTCCAGCTATTAGTAACTTTAATCAAAATCAATTAGAAAATACTCCTTATGAATTACTTTTATTTAAAATTTATAATTTCTCAAAAACCTATTAGTAGAATAAAAATGTCCTAGTCTTTAAAAGAATAACTCAGAGATATCTAAAAGGGGCTGAAGCTTTATAAATATTTTATTAATTAATAGTTCATTTTCGATATTCTAGATATAGAAATTATAATTAGAACCAATTATAACAATTTACAGATGTATACCAGGCAAATTTTTAAGTTTAGAACTTTAATTATAGCTGAATAAAGAGTTTGGGGTTAATGATATAAGAGGGAATATATATAATTAATATTTATTATGTCATTTGATAATTTTAAAGCTTGCTTCTACACCTTTAATGATATGTAAACTTATTGTCATATTTTATAGCCAGGAAATCATAAACGGCTTTCTAAATTAGGTAAGCTATTTTAAATATACTTTATTTTTTAAATTAAGTAATTGTATTTATCATATCTTGAAATTATTTGACTATATCAAATGGAAAATCGTAAAAACATAATTAGGATACCAAAAAATTAGGGGAAATTTGAATTTTTTATAATCTAAGATTTTCTTCTGTATTTTGATTTCTCAACAAATAATTTGGCTAAATTTAATAATTTAATTTTAAGAAAATAATCCTTATTGCTCTGAAAAAAATTATACTGAAAGGATTTATTATATAGTTAGCATTCTAATTTTAATTATTATTTATTTTAATTATTTTATTGCTATAACAAAAAATTATTTTGTGATATAGATCCAGATTTATTTTTAAACATTCTCACTAAAATTATTTCATATTTTATGTTTATTTTATCACAGAGAATTTTCCTTTATTGTATTTGAATAATAGATTATTTTTAAGCTACCTTTTTACCTTTATGTACTTTCTCTTAATAATAATAAAAATATTTAGTTTTAAAAAATAGTTTGTCATTCGTTTATCTTCATCAAATTTCAGCTGCTTGTGGTACTATAATAATTCTGTTGATAAGCAACCACCATTGTACAAGTAAGAAGATTATAATAACTCTATTTTCCAAAGATCTCTTGTGTATTAGCACATAATCTTACCATTTTATTTCACACACTTTTTTTTTTATTTTAGGAGATTCTCAAATCTATTTTAATCCTTGTTTTTTCGTATTTCTGTAATAAATAAAGTTTTGGCATTGATTAAATAAATGCTATGTAGCTTTACAAAAGATGCAGTTCTTTTAAATTGAAATTATTATGTTTAGGAATTTTTAATTTTCTAGCTTTCTGATTCTTAAATTTAGAATTTTAATAATTTCGTGGTTCTATTTAGTTGCCTTTCAGGTTGAATTAAAATTTAATTGTTAGATTGAGATTTTTAAACCAAGTTAGCTTTTCTTTAGCTATTATCTTGTTCTTCTTAATTTAGAATTAGTGATATTTAAAGATAAAAAAGTATCTTTATCAATAGTTTCAAGATATGTTATCAGGTCTCTTATCTATCAGAAAGAATAAAAATGACAACTCCTTTCTTAAATTTTATTTTATATTTATCTAACTTAATACCAAGAATCCAAGTTAAGTTTTATTAGTTAAATTCCTATATCTTTTTCCTAAAACAAGTTTTATTTTGTCCAAAAATGATTTTTCGGGTAACTTTATTGCTTTTATCTTTCTTTCTTTCTTCTTTTCTTTTTTTTGCAACTTTTTAAATTGCATTTCATATATTTTCTTTATTTGTATGTACTTTCACATCTATCAAATATTAGGCTTTCTATTATTTTTAACTAAGTTTATTAAGAGTCTTTTACCAACTTCATAAAGCTGTAGTTATACTTCGAATAAAAGAATAATGATAAGATTAATTTATCTCCTGTATCATTGCTCTTAATTTAACTATAGTGCTTAGCTTGTTTCTTATTTTCAAATGCTATTCAATTCACTTGCTTATTTAACGAATTTTATTTCTAATTAAATCTTTATTCCACAAAACTTAGAAGCACTTGTTATGTCTTTTTAATTGTTCACTTAAGAAAAATCTATATGCAAATATGTATTAAACTGACCCAAATTTTAGATCTAATAAATTTTTAAGCGAAACTCGAATTCTCAAACTGCTTGCTTTTTCAATCTGCAAATATTTGAATATTTAACGGGTTCAATTTGAGATCAAGTAGAAAGCTGTTACTTCCTTTCTACCACTTAATTTTTTAGACTTTAAATTTTATAAGAAAAAGTTCGAAGCAAAACTTGAAAGTTTATCGATTTTCTGAAAAAAAGGCAAGAAACAAAAAATAAGGTTTAGCAAGTTATATTTACAAAAGACTCTTATAATTAAATTGAAAGCAAGCATCCAATCTTAGTTATACACTATTATACATCAATAGCTATTTAAACTATTTCAAGCTTTATATCCTTATATAAGCCCTTTGTATTAAAGCCTTATAAAAGAATAATTTTGATTCTACTTTTCTATATAAACACAAAATCTATCGTAAAGTAGGAAGCTAAAATTTTAATAATACGCTTAATTAGCAAAAATAATCTAATTCTAGGCATCAAACACTAGGGCTAGTAATAATAAAAGAGAATAAGTAATCAAATTATTGACTTTTAAGTTATAAATCATTTTATCTTTAAATTATACCCCAATTTCTAAGATTCTATCAATTGCTTTATTAATTCATAGAAGATAGAAAACAAATTATAAATCAATTTTCAGATTAATTTAATAAAGGTTTCATAATACAAATTTTAAGTGTAAAAAATACAAAAAATGATAACTAAAGCAAGAAGAAAAAATAAATCATAAACTAATTAAGTATCTTGATAAGCATCATTTAAATAGTTCTAAGCTAAATCATATGGAAATTCTAAAGGGATTTATTTTAGAATGAATTCCATTGCAAATCCTCCATATTTATTTCAGAAATTAAATATAAATCGCCTATAAATTCTCTTGCACTTATACTTTTTATAATTTATTCTTATGGAAGGAAAAAATATACAAGAATAAATCTCTGAAGTTTCTCAAAAGCTTTAAAATGCCTCCATTGATTCTATTGGTCTTCCTAAAAGACCTATTCCACCCACTTTTGCTCCAGGATCTTAAACATGTTAGGTTTATACTAACAGTTTTCGTTTCTTTACTCCTAAAAATGCTGCTCCTGTTAACGTTTACTCCTTTAATTTCGAACCTCCTATCAATTAAGATTCGCGAAGAGCGATAAGATCGTTAGTGAACTAAAAGAGGCAAGAAATAATAACTGCTATTGGAAGATACATAGTTTCAGGATAGAACTTATTTGCCTACTCAGGAAAATAGCCAGTGACTGAATAACTAAATTATGAAGTGAAATTGGGAGAAAGTACACATACTCTGTTCATAAACTTTGCAAACAAAAGATTAGATATGAACTCGTAAAACTTGGATCCTTCAGTAGAACAATATTTGAATATCTTGTGGAAATAAATACTGAAAGCTCTAAATCTTCAAGAAGCAGGAAGAGTTTCGAAGTATTTCGATAGTAAATAGAGTTAATAAATTCCAGAATATAAAATCAGTATATGGCCCGGATATTAAACAGCCATTCATAAACTTTCAGGAGGAGTATTCCTATAAGTAGATGTAGTTCATAGAATTTTAAGAGACGACACAGCTTTATAATTTATGAATGATATTTACGGCCAAATGAGAGGGAACTAAGAGCAAGCAAGAAAACTTATTCATGATGAACTTGTAGGTAAATCAATAGTAGCAGCTTATGGAAATTTCAAGTTTTACTAAGTAACAGATATCGATTTCAATGTTACTCCTCTAAGCACATTTAAGAAAGGAGAAACTGAAATGACATTCAAAAAGTATTATCAAGACACTTATTAGATTCAAATTACTAACAATAATTAACCACTTCTTGTTTCCAAATAGAGAAGAGGTGGATAGGTAATCTATTTGATTCCTGAACTTTGCAAGATGACTTCGTTAACAGATGAATCAAGAAGAAATTTCTAATTGATGTAATAAATAGCTCAACATACACGTATAGATCCTAACACACGTATGGTTAAAACTTAGAACTTAATTAAGAATGCGTAAAAAAATGCTTAGTAACTTTTGACAGATTTTGGCGTTGACTTTGATCCTAATCCCATATAGTGTAATGCTTACTAAGTACCTCCTACAACTATTTTATTAACCAAACCAAATAAAGTAGATAATGTTGTAGGAAACTTCAATTTACGTGGAACAATTTTACATCCTTAGGATTTGGAAGTTTGGCTATTCATTTACGATAAGCGTGATGCTAATAATGCAGAGAACTTATTACAAGAACTGAGAAGATAAGCTTAGAGCTTTGGAATAGGAATGAGTGAGCCAAAGAAGCTGATGTTGGGTATGCCTCCTAGTAACGATTAAGAGATGATGAAAACAATAGAAAACAATTTATAGAGACCTTAGAATGGCTAGAAAGGTACATAAATTTTGTTCTTCTTCTTACCTGACTCATATAAACGATTTAAGATCTATGAGAAAACGAAGCTTCTTTGTACTAATAAATATCCAATTCCTTCTCAATTCTTATTGACAAATAGTTTAAAGAATCCTAAACGTATAGGATCAATTTGTGGAAAAGTAGTGCTATAAATGAACTGTAAAGTAGGAGGAGCTTTATGGTAAATACCTAAAGAACCAGCTCTTCAAAATAATCCTTACGCCATGATATGCGGTATAGATGTTACACATGACACAATAACAAGAGAAAAGTCAGTTTTAGGCTTTGTAGCTTCAATAGATCCAAACTTCACTTCTTATTATAGTTGCATGGAAGTTTAAGATGTAGGCTAAGAAATTTCCTCTAAAATATCAAATTGTTTAATCAGCGCTCTCTAGGCATTCTGAAGTCGCGCAAAGAAGCTTCCAAGTTTGATAATAATCTACAGAGATGGAGTTTCAGAATCTTAAATATCTCAAGTGAAAATGAATGAAATAAGCAAGATGAAAGAATGCTTTTAGGTAAGGATTTTAATGTATAGAATAAAAATGTATAGCAAGTAAATGGAGGCCCATATAATCCACTTTTCATCTTCGTTATGGTAAACAAGAGGATTTCTACTCGTTTTTCTTTACTATAATAGTAAAGACTTGTAAATCCCAATCCAGGAACCATAGTAAATAATACGGTAACAACTCCTTTTTATGACTTCTTCCTTATACCATAATAAGTAACTTAAGGAACAGTGACGCCAACTCATTTTTGGGTACTGGAAGATAATACGAATGGAGAAATAACACCAACAAATCTTGAAGTATTGACATATCGTCTTTGTCTAATGTATTACAATTGGGCAGGCCCAATAAGAGTTCCCGCTCCAGTTATGTATGCACATAAATTAGCTTTCTTTGGAGGCCAGGTTCTGCATAATTATGTACATTAGAACTTGAAAAACGTCTTGTTCTATCTGTGATGAATAAACCTTTTTTAATATTTTAATTTAATAGTTTATAAATAAAAAAGCTATAAAATCTTATGTTCTCTATTTCAAATCCCTTAATTAACTAAATTTAATAATTATATAAAATATCTATTTCATGTCTGTAATTTCATTTAAATACTTTCAACTATTGATTCTCAAAATCGGACTTTTACCAAATTAAATACTTTTGTAATAACAAGGTAATTATTTTTTCTCACTTACTATCTTTTGATTCTTTAAACGATGCTACTTGCTTAAATATTTTAAAGCCCCAATCTCCTCTTTTAAGATTTAAATTTCCTTAATATTATTATTATCATTAATTCCCTTTTCTCTTTAGTTTTAAACAATAAAATTTAAGCTTTTATTAATTCCTTTAAGAATGTAATTTAAGCATCTAAAGATCGATTACAGTAAGGAGCTTTAAAATAAATTAGTTATATGATTTATTTAAATTGGTAAGCTCTTATTATATAACTTTAGCTTACCTTCAATATATCCTAGCTTGTTTATAGGAGATATTACTCAAAGGGATTAGAATTTAATAATTTTAAAAGCTTAGAAATTTCAAATAAGTAGAGATAAAAATTAGAAGTTGCATAACTAATAAAAGCTAAACAAATTAATGTGCTTGTATAATTCTTGGTCTTTCTAAGATATAGTAAGTTAAATATTCTTTTTGATTTATTTGAAGAGGATTGAGATATCAATTATATCTCCATGATTTTAGAAAATGGGTATAAATCTTAATTTATACAGATATTGGCTTTTCTTTATCATTATCATCTTACTTAAATTTCTCTATTTATTTTAAAAAACTTCTCTTTCTTTACCCGAGTAAGGTAAATTAGGAATTTACTAGTTCTAGTCTTTGTTAATTCATTTACATTATCAAACTTCTGTTTTATTGCCAGCTTTGAAAAAATCCAGCTAGATTATAGAATTTTGATTCTAAATTGCTTTTATTTATTTTAAGCCTGTTCACTACTAAATTTTTATAGTTATGTTTAGTTCAGAATACATAATTTTATATCTCTGCTATTTATTTTAATATCATTAGATGAAAATAGTAGAAAGTTTTTTAATTCAATCATAATTTCCCTTGAATATTTAAAGAAAAAGTGATCTAAGTTAAATAATAGAAGCTGCTGTAAACTTAGAGATTAATGACTGAAAAAAGAAACTTGAAGTGTTTAGTTTAATCTTTATTAAGAGTTTAAAAGTCTTTCAATTTATTTGCTTTATGATATCATAATTTGGCTGAGGTGCCTCTTTAGAAAAAAACCCTTTTCGATTATAAACTCGATAACTTCCTCCGATGTGAATTGTTGAGTCTGCATTTTCAAACTAAATAGCATACTTTCCTTATAGTCAATAGTGTATACTTAAAGAGTATTCTATTTTTATAGGTCATTTCCTTACAGCCTTTTTCTTTCTCTTATTTATTGCAAATTGTTCGTAATTGCCAAATTGTTTTCAATCACTTAGTCTTTTTAATCCTGGACATCAGCAAAATCCCTTTCATCTTGGTTTGAAAGTCATAATTTTGTAATAAGTATAATTTTAGACATACAAAGGTTAGGATAGATTAACTCCAAAGTGAAGAAACTTTCAGTTATCTCAATAAGGTCACAATTCAAATTTGTCTTTATTCCTGGCCATTACGATATTCGGATCTTTCTTCATAGCTAATACTTCTTACTTTAGTAATGGGTCTTTATAAAACAAATAATCCTCTTCAGTCTAGTATACAAACTCTGTAGTAGTATTACCCCAAGCTCTATCAATGCTTTTAATCTACCCTATCTGTTTTTCATTTATGATGATTTAGACATATTTTCTAAACTTGTAAGGAATACAACAATCTCAAATTTACTATTTAGTGACTTAAGTGGAATCTTCTACTATTATTAATTTAGCCAATGGAAATGTATTCATCTGAAAGAATGAAAGCAGAACAATTTGCAAAAAATAAAGTCTGTTGCAACTTGTAATTACAAGAGTCACTGGACTTGTTTCTTCAAAAGTAGTTTTTAGCGGTCTATAATAGCTAAAATTGAAAAACTTTAAAGTCCCTTCTACTGTTAAATTAACTGGACCATTTTTTATTGCATATTTTTTTTCTTGTTCTTCCATTCAAGGAGTCTTTCAATGTGATTTCTTTTTCAGGGTTCCATTTTAATTTTCTTCTAAATCATCTTAATCAGTAGTAAGTTCTGGCTAAACCTTTTGATAATTAAGCGTTTTGTTTATTTTCAACTACTCACTTTCCTTTTATTCCAAAATTAGCTATTAAACCTTGATCTTCTTCTGAATTTTGTGTGAAATTAAGCTAAAATTTTCCTTAAAATCTTAGCTTTATCGTTCATAGTTAATTTTATAAGCCTTAATAAAGTCTACTATGTTTTTATTAGCCTAGTTCTATATAAAGACATAGCAAATTAAGAGGAAAGTAAAGAATATAAAAATTAGAAATATTGCAATTGTATATTTTTTCCTTAGTTTCATTTTATATTTATTTATTCTAAGTTTATATGATAAATTACCTCATTGCTGTTAGTTAACTATTATAGCATGTTGCTTGGTTTATTTATCCAATTATTCTTACTTTTTTGTTCTGAAGTTTATTATTTCCTGAAATTAATAATTTAGTAAGTGTTTCTTAAAGTGATAATGTATTGGGGTTGATAAGTTAGAATGATTAATAAAGAAAGAGATTTAATTATTCATCAATATGTTTAAAAATTGTTTGCTTGATCGAACTCATCTTTGTTGAAAATGCTTCGCTGCTTCTTCCACATTTTTTCCTTTGTCTTTATAAATTTAGCAAAGATTGTGGATGCTTATGCTCTTCTAATATCTTGAATCTCTCAATAAGGACTAAATCTTTCTGAGATTTTCTCTATCTTCTTACTTAAGTCCATTCTGGTTTAATATTTCATCTGTGATTTCTTCATTAAATCCGAAAATGGAAGATTAAGTTAGATTCTATAAATTAATTTAAAAGTTTGCTTGCTATTGTTCTATAGAGTAAACTGAGCTAGTATTAAACATATTTGTCTATAATAAGTTTTATTGCTATTTTTACTCCTCACTAAGATAGATCCTCACAGATTTAAAACTTTCTTATGAAGAAAGGCTGTTTTCACTAAGAGTTGATTCTTAGTTGCTAATAAATTATACATCTATGCATTTATTTACATCTAGGGCTATTTAGTTGATGATCTACTAGTTGATTTAAATTTTAACTCTATAATTTAATTAGACTCAGTTATCAATATTATTTTGCTGTAAATCCTCATACTTTTTTACAAACATCATTAAATCTTCCATATTTTGCTAGGAAGGTTATTGCTTTAAAGTTTGATTGATTCTTTGGGTTAATTTTTCAATTGAGTTTTATTTCTTATAAAGCTTTTCTGAATACTTCTAAGATTCCTCTTCATATTTCTAATGTAGCTATTCAAATGCTAAGTTCACTTTTTAGTTAACTTAAGATAAACTATTATTTAATTGATTTTCAAGGTTGATGGTATCAATGCTAAGTTTCTCTATCGCTTCTTTGCTATTTTATTGAAAAATCTAGATTTTTTAAAGCTATTAGCTAAGTTCAAGTTTATATTAGTTCAAGGGTAAGTTCTGATAATAAATAAGGGCATAATCTTGTCTTTTAATCGAACAGTTTCAATGGAAACTTAAACAAGTATTACAGATCAAAACATGACATTTTACGCATACATTAGAACTCTCATTATGATGGGATTAGCATTTATAAGTCTAATTTGGTGCTTGGTATTCTTCTAATCTTTGAGTAGTCTAAGGTTCCTAAAACCCTAAATTGAATTAAAAATCTTGACTAGAAAGATAACTATTTTGATTATTTTGGTCGAAATAATATTACATATTTGACTAGAGTTATTAAGATAATTTATTTTGCTCACTTTATGGTTCTAATTATTGATTGAAGATATAAGATTGAAATAAACTTTCTTACTCTTACTTTTAATTTTGTACTTATTTTCCATAGTTTAATGGTGATAATATCAAATCTTCGCTAATTTAGTTTGGATTTTTTTTTATTTTGAACTCTAAATTTTGGTTTTTTGAAATTATTTATCTATTTAACTAAAAGTTTTACTCTTTCAGATTAAAAACTGTAAAGTCTAAAAACCTTTATAATTTTTCATTAATCTAAATAGGAATTTAATCATCAAATCTATAATCAATTTTAAATTAATGCTCAAATTGAATGTCTTTCGAAGATTGCTAGTCATTTGAAGATTCTTTAGCAAACTCTATTAGTTCGTCTAGTTACTAAGATTGCTCCAATTTTCTTTATTTTTCTTTTAAATCAAGCATTTCTTAAGCTGTGTTTATTTACTCTTAAATTATGCTTAATTTTTAATTAATGACTTCATTTAAAATTTCCTACTGTTGCTAGAAATATTATTCAATGGATTCGATTATTTGGCTTTTTTTACGTTACATTTCGTTTTAGAGTTTATCTCGCTCGTTCTCTAAGTTTTACTTGTTTGTCATATAATCTTATAATGCTTGCTTTGCTTTTTCTATCTTTTGATTGTCGAAGATTTTTTTTTATGAGACAAGTTTCTAATAATGTGAAAGAGCATGCTTTTTTAATTTAACGATATGTCCTTAGTGATCTTCACACTCACCACATATTCATAAATGACATGTTGAGCATATTTATTAGCATAGGCTATTATGGATTTTACAAATCCTATTATTTTTAATGCTTTAATTTTACTAAGTTATGAGTTAGAAAACAGTCGGTAGTTAATCAGGAATTATACGAAAGTTTTTCTTACAAAAAGGACATTAAATTTAACCAGAATAATTAATCATTTTTTTTGAGCATTTCAAGCAAAGACTGTGACCACATGGAATCATTTTAGGAATTGTTGTCGTGGAGTCATATTCGTCAAAACATATTTCACATACGTAAATATTCTTTATTTAGTTATTCTTAGTCTAATTATTTTCAATATTCTAGTCAGGTTTTAATTCAATCGAATCATTAGTTGCATACATAAAGTTTTCATAGCTTGGTTAATAATAACTAGAATTTTGAAAAAGTTATATTTGCTAGACTACAGGATTAATTATTCCGCGATTTAATTATCAGCCATTCTACTGATTTACTAACTGATCTATTAAGTTTTGATTTCTTATTAGATTTTAAGTATTTACTTGACAATGAAAGCAGAAAAAGCTTCTCGATATTTATTGGGTTTTGCATGTATTGCAAATATTATGAATACATTCCAGTTTTCATGGAATATTGAAATTAGAATCAAATGCTTAGCCACACGAAAGGCACTACATTTTTAATTATAAATCTAAATTTGATTTTTCTTATAAACCCAATTATTTTATAATCCTTTACTAAAAATTATTTCCATTAGACTTAAACTCAATTACTTATTAAATAAATTCCTTTACTTTAAGCTTTAAATTTAATTGTCTGTTGTAATCTTATGAAAATAAGCTTATAATCTCTTTCTATAAGATGTAGTGTTCTATTTTATTGCTTATAAGTTTCTTTATATATAAAGCTACCAAATATTATTAATAACTATTATATTATAATTTTTTTATTCAAAACTACTCAAATTCTATTTTAAGAGCATGCTATCAAAACATAGGAAGTATTGAAGTGTCTTAGTTTATCTTAATGTTTTAGTAAACTTATTTTAAAGCTTTAAGCTTATTTGTGTGCAGTTATATTTATTATTTTCGCTTAGAAGTTCTAGTATTATACCAGTTCTTCTAGACTGAAAATCAAGGAAATTATTACATTGAAATGTAATTTCTTTAATAAGCTATTTAAATGAATATTATTCCTTGACTAACTATAAAGCAAGCCCACTAAATGTCAAGCCTTTTTTCTCCAAGTAAGTAAAAGAGTAGAGAGAGCAAGAATAGAATCATAGGATAATTATTATCTTTTTATTAAGGTAACTATATTAAAGCATTTTTATCTTCATCATTTTATTTTAATTGAACTATGAAAATATCTTAAAGCTTACGATTTCTTTTTTTTTAATTTCACTAACTTAATAAACTAATAATGAACTGAGAAAATCTACCTCTAACTCTATGCTTTTCATAAACAAGCTTTTGAGTTTTAATTACCTTGCTATATTTAACTACAAAATTAGCTCCAAAAAACTTGTTAAAACTCATTTCTTGAAAGTGAAAATTATGTCTAAAATAGAAATTTTATGGTTAATACCAAACTTAATTATGTTCCTATTCTTACATAATTAAGCTATACTAAAAAGTTAGTTTTTACTTTATAAATAAATGAAAATAAACAAATATATTATCAGTTAAGATTATCTATGCATATTGCTTCGCTTAATTATTTAATTACTTTATAGTTAAAATTATTTCTAATTTACCGATAATTTACAGTTCTGTGATATATCGATAGCACTTCATTTCAATTTCTGAAATTAGAGATTAAAGTTTATCTCATCATGCTTCTTTATTTTATCTGTTCGTTTTTGAAATTATCTCTTTGATTTAAAGTGAAATAATCTAAATAGAAGAGTAATAAGCTTCTTTAGCGATTTTAGGGTTAGATTATTATTGATAATTTTGGAGAATGAAAGCTAAACTGGATTGTAAGATTTGATAGCTTGCTAAATATAAGAGATGAGCTTGAATGCATAAATGAAATAAATTAATTGTTAGTGCTTAGATTTTATCTTAAAATGAGGTTTAGCTTGAAGCTATTTCTTTACTCTAATTAAAATGGAAAACTAATAAAATTAGGAAATAGATCCAAACTTTATTTTAAAGCAAGAAAAGGTTACTAGAATTCCTGTTCAGCTTAAAGAAGTAGGTAATGCACCTGTACTGAAACAGAATAAATTCATTCTTCCTGGAAATTGGAAATTTGGAGAAGTTATTAAATTTGTTAAGAAGAAATTGGCTCTTAAACAAACTGATGAAGTTTATTGTTATGTCAATAGCTCTTTTGCTCCTGGAATTTAAGAAGAATTGGGAGATTTATATTAATGCTTTAATACGCAGAATGAACTTATTGTTAATTATCATATTCAAGAAGCATGGGGATGACCAAAGATATTAGTTTAAATTTAAATATCATATCATTCCTAAACTTTGATTTAGCGTTTAAAACCAAATATTATTTCCAGTATTATCAACCAAAAAGCTGACTCATGTATCAGCAAGAACAATTTATAATTCTATCTCAAAGAATGTAAGTCTTTAGTTTATCCTTTATTGAATATATCTAACTTATTTATCTTAAATTTAGATATTTTCTATTACTAGTTCTAGATAGAAAACCATGTACTTAATCTTATTTGCTTTAGCTTATTATAAATAATTTAAATATAGCATTAGTTCAGAGTTTTGGCTTTATTCCTTTCTTACCTACCTTTTCATCTTAAATTATAAAAATAGACTAATATCCAACTTCAATAACTATCATTAGATATGTTTAGTTACTTAATTAATTAAAGTAAAGCTTTAAGCTGATATGCTTTTAGCTATCCAGTGTATTAAAACAGATATAACAAGTAAAGGCTTAAATTTAGCTTTCTGAGTAATTTATTTTATCAAGTTTTCAGTCAATAATTTAACCATAATTATCCCAGTCTTTTAAATAAATAGCCTTCCTGTAAAAAACTCTTTGATCTTCCAAATTGAATATAATTATTCACTTAAAACTAGCTAAATTTTATTAATAATAGTTAGCTCTTTATCAAAGACTCAGCACTAGATCTATAATAAAAATTATTAAAAGCTTAGTAAATTTTTAAACTTAAGAGTTTGAATTTCGTTCTATAAATAAGAAATTTAGAGGAGATCATTAATTGTTATTTTTAGAGCTTTGCTATTATCATCTAGACAAATTTTAAATTTATAGTCCTTATTTAGTTTTCAAAATACCCATTATATATATTATTCTTTTAAATATAGTGAATAGGTATCAATTATATGAATTAGCTATAATATTATTAACCTAAATTTAAGCTTTAAAAGTGTTATTTAACTCAACTTAAAGCTTAATCAATTTGTTGACTGCTTGGATTTAAGACTTTTTTCTTTCCTTTAAAGGAGTAATAAGATATTATACTTTATTTACCTTTCGTTTACTTAAAAAAATACATAACTCTCTGATTTCAACTTATATTCGTTCAAGCTAATTTCAAAAATTTTCTCTCCATTTTACTTAGCGGATGCAAATTAGTTTCAGCTAGTACATTTCTATTTAGCCTTAAGTTAATTAAATAAAGCTATTATAAAAAAATGCTTCCTAAGTATCTTCAGCGCAATATTCAATTAAACAAGGAAATTTAAAATTTTCCTTTTTAAAGTTTAGAATAAGTATAAATTAACTAAATATCTAGTAATTAAACATTCTAGCAGCAATAGTATTTAAACAGGACAATCTAAAGTAGATATGATATAGGAGAATTTAGTCAAGTGGGTTTATTTCTAAATGATTACTATAGAAAGTATAAGATTAGCGAAGCTTTCTTATTAATATCTATTGTCCTTTAACTTCCATAATTCTTCATATTTCGTTTACATTTTTTATTATTAGTATGTATATTAATCTTTATCTACATTTATTAGCTGAGATATATAGTAAACGATATTAGAGAAGTATAACATTACTGGGAATGGATTATTAGATCAATATATTAATTCGACTTTGTGATCTTCTAGTATTTTTAGTTATTAAAAGTCTAATCTTATAGAGTTATATCTTTGAGTTGCTTTAATGATTCTTGATGCAAGTTTAATTGAAATTTTTGCTTTAATAATAGAACATTTTTTTTCTTAATTAATTAAGTAAATAGAGCAAACCTCTTTAAACAGATAATATTCTTTTAGTACAACTTATAAAAACTAAAGGGTAAATACTAATTTGAGAAGTAAAGCTCTCATTAATATATTCATTAAAGCATTTTATTGTAAAGTAATTATTTAAATTGTATAAATAAAGTAAAAATGTGCTCCAGAAAGAATTTTCCAACCAAATAAGATTTTATAGTTCCTGCTATTTTCTTAAGATCTCTTAGCAGAAGAAATAAAGGAAATTAGCTATGCTTAACCTATGGGAAAATTCCTCTTTTGCTATAAAAATATGATATGATGAGTAGCTTTTAACATGATAGACTATTTACTTATCATCTTAGACAAGAGAGTAATTATGTCTACATTTATTGGATATAAAAAGATTTAATCTAAGAGATCAAGATCCAGTTTGAAATTTTGTAGTATGCAGCTTCATTGCAAGTTGAATAATAAATTTATGTGTTTGGAGGACTTGCGTAAGATTAGAAACCTTTTGCTTATGGATTGGATGTTTAAACTAATTAGCATGTTTAGTTGCCAGATTTATTAGTCCCAGTTGAATTTACAGCAGCTGTATTGTTTAAAAAATAAATCTATTGTGTAGCAAGCTTTTCAAACTAATAATGAATAAAAAATGTTCAATGCTACAACTTTGATTAAAAATAGTGAGCATAAAAAGCTAAAATAAATGTGGAAAGAGCAGGACATAAAGCTTTCAATTTTCAAAATAGAATATGAATAAGTGGTGGATATAATGGAAGTCATCTAGCGAGTTTTGAATATTATAATGAAGAAAATGATACCTGAAATATTAGTAAGCTAAATCTACCTGTGCATACATCAATCTTTGCAGTAATAGCAAATCCACTCATAATAATAGGAGGATATAACTAAAAGTACAATAACAACAATATTTTTATATTAAATCAACAGAAAATTTGAGATGAATTTCCTTTTTCAAATAATTTCAACGCTAAAAACAATGCAATACGAATAAAAAATTCCATATATGTTATGAAAAGTTCAATTGAATAAACGTTTAACAAAATAACTATAAATGACTGGAAAGAAAAAACAAAAATTTAGAATCTCAAATTTTCAGGTGGATGTCAAGTGGTAGTATATCAAATAAATCTTCCAAAAGAATATTGTAAAATAGATTATGATTTCAATGACTAAAACTAAATTAAAATCAAACTCTTTAAATCAAAAGTCTAAACAAATAAATTTGTTCTATATAAAAAATCTATTTTCTAATATTGACCTTAATACATCTTTAAATCAGTACTAGAGACTTATATTTAATTAAAAAAAGATAAAAAGTCTCATTTAAGAAAAGATGAATCAGATATCTTTTAATCTAAAATAATTTTAGAAATCATTATTAAGAGGTAAATTTAGATTCTTTACTCAGTTGATATTATCATTCTTAAATTTTTATTTTATAAAAAGGTAGAATTTTAATTAATAATCTGATATTAGTTTTCAGGTTTAAATATTTAGCTCACTAGTTTCTAAAATATGTAAGTGGTTTAGAGGGAATGAAAAGTTCACTTGAAGTTTTTATAAAGATTTATTAGGTTTTTAAGTAAAAGAGCTAAGAGAAAACTTTCTATTTACATTGCTAAAATCAGAAGATTAAAAGTATCATAAAATAAAAATTATTTAGGGTATATCTTAATTTCTCGGTGCTTAAAGAAAAGCAACTATTTACACATTTTACACAAAGCAAATCTATAAAATAATAGATGATTAATTATTTTATAAAACTAAAGAAATGATTATGAAGTTACTAATTATCAAAATCTACCAAACAAATAAAAATTTAAAATTGATATTAATTAAGCATTTAACCTTAGTTTAATCTATTTAATCTATATCAATTTTATTTTTTATTAGATTGATTTAAATCATTTTATCTCAAGTTTCTAAGAATTTCTTTATAAGAATTCTATTAAAATACACAAAGTAAATGAAAAATAAGTTTTGATTGATTATCCTTTGCTTATTTTACAACTACTATTTTCGAAATAACGACTAATATTAAAACAGTAGATATAAAACTAAATTCTTTATCTATCTTTTAACTAATTGTTTATTTCAGAACGCAATTTCATTTTAGTCTTTTTTCTAAAATTTTTATTTTAGCAATATTCTCTTTTTATCCTTTTTTAAGTTTGTTTGATTTACTATTCAAACCGCTATAATAAAGTGATGCTAGCAATAAGATTTAAATAAGCTTTCTAAAAGGTAATTTTATAGCATAATGCTTTACTAATTTGATTTATTTATATGGTCGATAATTTGTTATATCTATTTCATATTGAAGAGATTTAATTTTTGATCTTTTTATATATTCACAAGGCAAATTATAACTATACCTATTCAAAAATTACTCTAGCAACCAGAAGTTAATTATGAGCTTTTGACTTAATTAAATTATTAAATTCCTAGCAGATATGAAATTAGCATTACCAAGCAAAAAATTGTATTTTATGATTTTTACTATTAATAAGGTAAAAACAGGTAGATTCTAATTTATATAGAACGCTTAATTTATATTTCAGTAGCTATTTAAAAGAATAGCACTTTTTACCTTGCTCTTAGTTTATTACTTGGAAGGGTTATTTAGTGTAAAGGAACTAAATTTAATTAGTTTAATAGTGAAAAAAGTTAAAGATTGAAGAGATAAATTATTAAATTTAATGCTATTAGACTTAATTAAAGTTAGCAGATACTTTTTCAATATTTTCTTCTATTTGATTCAAATAAGTAATATCATATAAAATCTAATAGCTTTCTGAATCACACTTCATTAGGACTTTTAGTAAAGATAGTAATCTTTTGCTTAAAAATTGTTGCTCTTGCTTCTAATTAAACACTTTAGGCTAAGGTTTGTTGCTTATTACATTTAAGGTTTAGTGTAAAGCAATGAGCATTAGCAATTCAAATTCGAATCTTTATTATTTATCTGGAAATTGCTTTTCGAATTGTTCTAAATAAAAATCCTTTTCTGTCTCTTTTGGTTCAAATTCAAATCCTAGCAACTTTATTAAATCAAATGCTATTTCATTTAATTAATTATAGTCGCAATTACCTTTACCAAAGGTGCTAGGTTCTATTGCGTTTCTTCATTTCTAGCATAGCTACTAAGGATCTGCTTTAATTCATTTGAAAATGCTCCACATCATTTCTAAAACTACAGCTGCGCTTGTAAAAGGATGAGAAGGATCTCTTTTATAAATCCATTTGTTTTTATTTATATCATGGAATAAAGCAGCAAATAAGATAAGGTTCTAATCAAATATATCCAAAGCTAGAAAGTTTTAATCTTTGACTATGCATATTAAAACTTTCAGAGTGTGATAGGTTACTTAGCCTCAATTCCTTGAATGCAGTATACTTCAATAAGGAATTTTATCCTATAATTCTTAAATTGCTGGCTCGTAGAGTTTCAGAGTAGCTATTTTTAATTTATCACTGTCTTACTTTATTTTCTTATAACTGCTGAAATCTAACATTTTTATTAGCTCAAGACATTTAGAAAGCTAAGGGTAAATAGTTTTAAAATTATAGGCATCTTAGATTTATGATTACTCAAGGTCTAGAATAGTAGGAGCAAAATTAGGTTAGTTCTATTAAGATTATTTCACTCTTTGAATGCAATCTTCTAAAGAAATCAAGTTAGTGAAAAGCTAAGCAGGTATATACTAGTAGCTTACTATAGTTCCATTCTAGCTGAGGTAAAATTTAATATTGCTTTAAATTGCTAGCATCAGATCTATTTCTATAAGGTAATCTCAATCAAAATAGTAAGATAAAGTAATAGCAGATTCATAACTAGAAGCAAGTTTAATTGCACTTTTAGATTTCTTAGGCTTTATTCCTTAGGAATATAAGTAATCAATATCCTTTTATTTGGATCCATAGATAGCTAAAATGTTTTCAAATTAGCTGACATCCAAATCTTAAATATTTTTCATATGATTAGCACTTGATCCCATTTATTAAAGTTATATAATTAGAGTTAAAATCAAATAAGTATTGAACTAGCTTTAGTAAATGATTTCTTAATGAATCTATAGAATCTAATTAAAACTGATGCTTCAAGCAGAAAATATTAGATTTTAGGATATTTTTACTGATAAAAATAGATGAAATATATCGTGTTTTCATTAGCTGCCAATTTTTTATTATAAAAGGAAAAGAAAATTAAACTTATTCCAAAGGCTAAAACTAAACAACCTTTAATATAAGCTACTTAAAGGAGATATAACAACTTTTGTCGGAATGCTAGAATCTTAATTCTTGGAATTAAATGTAAAAATAAGGATCTTATAATAAAACGCGGTGAAGATTCTAAAGAAAATAGCTAGTTATAAAAGGAATTTTTTGCAAATTTGGAATTTAAGGGTTAAATATGCAACTAGGTAAATAAAAGAAAAATTCAACCATTTTACCTCATATAGACAACTATAAATCTAATAAAATTAAAGTAATGGAAACTCTATGAATATCGAGAATGGATAAAGTCAGATTACAATTATAATGTAAGCAAACATACTAAGATATTGATTCTACAAAAGGAAAGGATATTCTTAAAATAGTACTGATAGTTTAATAAAAAGCAGTAATAGAAGAAAAAGACTATGATCCAAACTGAGCTAAATTTATTGCTTAAGAGAGAGAATTATTTATAAAGGAAAATTATATTAAGAAATGAAATTACATAAATGACTAACGGAAGTAAATAGTCTAATAGTGAGAAAATAATAAATGGAGATGTAGAGCGCATAATTCTTAAAGAGCAAGAAGAAAAATGAACTGAAGAGAAGGAAAACGAAGAAATATATAAATAACTTCGGAAATTATTAGGAATATTTCATAAAAAAAATACAATTAGACTTAACTTAAATCGCGATGATCTATTAAAGGAGGAATCAAGTTAATCTATTATCAAATGTCATTTATATAAGTAAAACTACAAAGTTTTTCTTTTTCATTCCTCATACTATAATTAATTATTTGTTCTTATTTTAATTTTATTCAATTTTTATTAATTAAACTTTACAAATTATGAGTATAAGACACTGAAAATAATAATGATAAAAGAACTATAATGTTGATATAGACAACCTTATATTGATTTAATTAAGTTTTTAAAGGAACTAATAATTAAAGATTTCAGTGTTTAATAACAAAATCTATAATACTAATAAATTTCAAATCTTTTATCTTATTACTTTTATACAATTCTTCGTTAATATTCATAATAAATTATAAGAAATTAACTAAACACAAACATAACTATAATTAATAACTTCAGACTTCAGTTTAACTTTTGTTTGATTTTGCTTATAAACTATATAAATATATAATTAATATCTAATATTCCTTTTATAATTATTCAATCTTAAGTTTTATTTTTAGATATTATGCACCAAATTCTAACTTTACTAGCCTAATTATTATAATATACCCAGTTGCTTATTATTTCTCTGATTTTCCTTGTCTTCTACTTACTTGATAGATTCAGTTTTTCTTCTTTATGAGAAGTTTTTTCAAAATTAAAAAAAATTAAATTAATGCTTAGTTTCATTATAATTCTTAAGCATTCTTTAGCTTTTTATTTACTATTAACTTTTCGTTAAAAAGGAAGCATTGAAGTCACCTGCTATTTATTATTTTAGATTTATAGTAAAAATGAAAGGAAATTAATAAAGCATGGAGCATAATCTTAAGATAGAGCTATTATATTAATCTTATTTAAATTACTTAATCTAACTCCTAATAAGTCTAATATACCATTAGTTCTCTATTTTGCTTACTTTGATTGATAAAATTTAAAAATAGAAAAGCTATTTTTTCTAGTTTGCTTAGTTTGCTTAATTTTAAATAAGTTAAATAATTTATAGCGGTTGCTTTATAAAGAATAGTGGATGTACAAAGCTAATTAATATCATATGAGTATTTAGAACAAGGTTTGAACGCTAGGAAGTAAAATATAACATTAAGATTTGAATAATAGGCACTAACTAACTATTTACAATGGTATAAGCAATAATAGCAATATATTAATTTAAATAATAGCTTCTTTAATATTTAAATTAAAGCTTTTTAAAAGAATATAGCCTCTCTTATTGCTTTAAAAGAGAAAAATCATAAGATTGGTTTTAGTATAATTAGGCATTTTTAAGTGAAAGATTGAGTTATAAATTAAATATAAAATAGATTAAAAGATTTAATAAAGAGAGTTTATGAAATTATGAGCTTTTAGTATTTAAGAGAAATGAATATACTAAATAGTAAGCTTAAAACTGCTTATTGATTGAATTTTCCTTCTTTTATTGAATACACTATCCAATCATTCTAGATATTATACTATATTCTGAATGCTTAATAAACGCTGGAAAAATTTGATCTGATAATTTATTAAAGCAAAAGGGATTTTTCTCAGATATCCAGTTGAAAAAATATTCCAATATAAAACAATCAGAAAAATAGATTTGAACTATGCTTTAAATAAATGATTAAGGTATTAATCTTTATGATTAAAAGGCTTAAGAATTAATAGAATTTAGATTAGTAAGAAAAAGTTCTTTGGAGTTACTCTATTAATTTTTCTTTCGTATTGAAGGCTTTTTAATAAATATTAACTAAAAGTAAGACTTTAACTAAAGTTATACTTAGATAGAGTATGTAGAATTTTATAAAATGATGTATCTAATTTAGTTAAGAGAAGAAAAATTATAAACCTGCAATGTGCTTAAAGTAAATTATGATCATTCTAAAAAAATGAGTTTTGAGAAGAGTCTAAACATTAAAGCTTCATTATAAATTAAGCTAAAAGACATTTCCATTTGCAATATCAAGCTTAAATTAATCAAAAGTATCCAAAGTTTTAGAAGAGCCAACTAGACAATTTTATGCTTTAACCCAAATCTATTATTAGCATTCACTCATGAAAATAGAATATCCAGAATAAAAAATTATAACATTATCAATAAGGAAAATTTCATTAAAAATTAACTTATTTAATGTTTGCTTTAATTTACATTAAGTATTATTGAAATAGTCTCAAGTTTAGTTTTTAGTGTCATTAAAGTTAAACATTTACGATATTTAGCCCTCTCTTTAGTATATTTTAAAATAGATATTTTAATTTTGCCATATGAGTATTATTAATCTTATAATTTTAACCCAAAATTTAATTAAATAAAGTATAATTTTCAATTCAAAAAGTGATAAGTAAATGAATGTATAAATTTATAAACTATTTATAATTAAATTAGACTGTCTTTTCTAAACTCAAAACTGCAAAATTCTTTCAGAAGTTTGTGATTAAATTATCTTTATCTACATATAAGAATCTGAATGGCCTAGTTAGAAGAACTTTTAGTCTATTTCTTCTTATGTTTCGAATTTTTAAAGTTCCACTTTTTAATATTTTTTCTTATTTCTTGCTTGTCTTTTTTGATATAAAGTCGATTTTGATGGAGAATATACATTGAGATTGTTATATTTCACTTTAATTTAACTAAAAGCCTAGTGGATTTTAAATTTTTGACTGATATCTAAGAAAAAAAGTAAATAAGTTTGCTCCTCGAGTTAGTTTAATGTAGTTCCCCGAATCGAATAAAGCTTCACTTATTTGTTTTAAGAACTGCTGTTTTAACTAACTAGAATGCTTCCAAACAAACTTATAATTTCTTATCTTTTTTCATAATCCAGATTAATATCATCTAAAATGCTATTATCTAACTAGCTTGTATAATTCTTCTTGTAGTACTTCAGTTAACTAATTGCTTCAATAAGATTTTCTTTAAAAACTTCCTTAATCACTTTGCTTTTATGAGCTATTTTGTAGTTTTAAATTAATACAATTCCATTTTCTTTTCCCAGATAAGAATCTAAGTAACTTTCTTTATTTTTCTCTTTCTCTTAACTTTTTTTCTCTATAATTCGAGTTCAAAAACGAATTAGTACTTTTTTAGAAATTTCGAAGAAAATGATCAAAGCTATGTTTTCCGTTTGCTAGAAGCTCCACTCTGCATAAATGATAAACTTAGTACTTAGCAGGATGTTTTAAATAACTTCCATGATTTTACAAGCCTTTTTATTCAAGTATCTAAACCCATGAAGTGGAAGTAATATCTTAAAAGTTACGAGTCAGTACACTAATTAAACATTGTACTAGTAAAAAATCAGAAGTCCGAATAAGTAAATTTTGCTGTGAACGATAAAAAAAGATCTAGGTTAGAAATTATCCAAATAAGAAATCAGTAAAGTCGCAAAGAAAGTAGCAGCAATCATCAAATTGATATAAAGTAATAACTTCTAGAATAATAACTACTCAAGAGATATAAAGAGCAGCATCGATATTGAGATTCATATTTACAAATGTAGAAAGAAAATCTCGCAAATTTTCATTAGATTACTTTGCATTTTTTCTTAAATAATAAAAAAACAACCCAATTATTTAAATTTAGATGAGACCTTAATTTAATTATTAAATTTCAGTCAACATAAATATAAAATGTTTGCTCTTTTGAATCTCTATATTTAAGTAAGCAAGAATATTTAAAATTACATTCCTGCTTTATTTGCTTAATATAATAAAAGTATCCAACCTTCATGAAATAAATTGTTATGATTAGCCTTTTTTATTTTTTTGTTACTGTTTGAAGTTATTTTTACTAAATAGTTATATCATAATGACTTAGTTAAAAGAACTTAATTGAAAAGAAAGCTTAATTTATGACTAAAATTCACTAATTTAAATAGTCACTTTTTATCTTGGCTCCTCTTTGTTACTTTTTAATTAATTTTTCAAAAATAAGCTGAAAATCACTAAAGCTTAATTTTAAAGAAAGGATAATATTTATTAAAGCAATATTGTCTATAGAGCTTACTCAATGTCTAGAGAAACCTATAAAGATTAGTTTCTAACAAGCAATAAATAGTAGACAACTTTAACTATATAAACTGATTCAATAAATCCTTAAAATAAATATCGTAATTATTTAAACTTCCTTGATCAATTATGTCTAACATTCCGTCTATGTAACTGCATCGAAGTTTATAAATCAAGAGTATTTTTCTTTTACTTTGATCATCAAAATGGTAGAGAACTATACATCTAAGAGACTATCTTTAACTTGTATATATTTTGGTATCATTGTCTTCAGCTTTTACTTATCTTTTGCATAAAATTACTATCTATCTAAACTGGGTAAATTCCAACTTTAGGTTAGAATTTAGCAAATTATTAAGAATATAGTATTAAAATTAAAAAAGTCCTTTATATTTAAAACAAAGAAGCTTTATAGCCTTTGAATTTAATTAAATCTTTTTAATGTTTAAGCTTAGATTAATAATATAATAAGCTATAAAAATATCTAAATATAATAGCTGACTGATTATAGATTATATAGACTTAATACTTGTATTATATTAATCCAAGCCTCCTTTATATATTTTTACAGCTAGCTAGTAGAAGATTAATTAAACACATAACTACTGAAGCTTTAATTTCTTTTATCTACCTCTTCTCTATTTTTGTTTCGTTCTTCCTTTTGCGAAATTTTGTTTGGCTATTAGTTTCGTAGTTATGCTTAACTTAGTATTTAAAACCATAACTTAAATTTAGCATGCGAACTAAAATTTAAACTAGGCAGAAATAAGTTTAATTAAAAAGGAAGACCAAAAATTGATTATACATTAATTTGCTCTGAAATGAAGCTTTTGCTCTCTGTATAACACTTAAAGAATTGGATAAGAAAGCTAGCTATTTAATAAAGATGCTTAATTATAGATTTAAAGGTATTTATCAGTTTAGCTTGGTTATTTATTATCTATTTTATATGACTAAAGAAAAATAATCATGGTATGTATAGTTTAAAGATGATCGAGATAAAGAAGCAGTTGGAGTTAGATTTATCTTATAAGTTAATTAATAGTAAAATAGGGGTAATTAACAACAAAGGTACTTTTGTTAGGCTATAAGTCCACTCTTTATTTATATACCTTAGATTTTATAACTATCTAGCCTATCCTTGTAATTTACAGGGCAACACTAAAGTTAATTAATTTAAAGTCTGCACAATAAAACTTAATTTTTAAACCTGAAAGTTAAATATAAAGAAGCTAATAAGCTAGTGCTAGTAATTTATGACAAAATCAATAGAATGCTTGTCAACTCAAACAAGCTAATAGGTAGAAGGAGAATAAGTATTAAATTTAGTTCTTCCTCTGAGATTATTTCGATTTAGTTATTACTTAATAGCTTTCATTAGTTCTATGACTTTGATATGAACTAAAATAGAAGCAAAAATGATATACCCATTTAAAAATTTAGCACTCTAGTCTGCTTATTATTTAAGAAGTATTCTTTTCTTCTAATAAGCTAAACTTCCACTAAAAGCTAGACTTGACTAAATTCAATTTCCTTAATAATAATGTTAAATTAGAGTTTGATACTTATGTTTAAACTTTATCCTAGAATATAGATTTAAATGAGTTATTATAAATGGCATTGATAAGTCAAGCATTTAAAATATGGATATCTATCCTGTATAGGGGAAAATAATTTACAGCAGCTTAATAGTTTTGAAATATAAAGAGCTTAAAAAAGGTAATTAATTAAGCTATTTACCTTTTAACTTAAAGTGCATATATGATAAAAGCATAATTATTGCAGTTTAAGTAGAAATCTCCTAACTTGCAAAAATAAAATATGTTCTAAGCTAAAAATAAATTTGATTACTGAGAGATTTAAAATTAAATGAAGTTGGTAGAGATTTTTCCTAAAATGAATAACAATTAAAGCACTATTATTAAATATTAGGCTAATTAGTTTAGTCAAGTTGATATTGAGATTTTCACACTTGTAGATAGCACTTAAAATGAAAAGATCATAACTTATGATAGTTCCAAAGTTTAAGGTATTAATGCCTTTTGATGAATAAACATAGACATAGTTTGATATTGACATTTAAAGTTGATGTTTATAAGAAAGGAACAAGAGAAAATGAAATAGTAATATATTATAACTATTTATTGTTAATTTATTTAAGTTAAAAATGGTTGAAGGAGTGCCAAAAGTAAAAAGAAAATAAGAATCTAGCGCTTTGAAAGGTTTGGAACGATTTTAAAGAATTGACAAATTAGGTGAAGGAACCTACGGAGTTGTTTACTCAGCCAAAGATTTAAATACTGGAAATGTAGTTGCTTTAAAAATAATCAAACTATAGGAAGTTTCTGAAGGAATTCCTTCCACGGCTATAAGAGAGATTTCTTTCCTGAAAGATTTAACTCATCCTAATATTATTCAACTTCTAGAAGTAATACACACAGAGGATAAGCTAACTCTTGTATTAGAATTTATAGATAAAGATCTTAAAAAAATTCTAGACGCCTAGAAAGGTAAAGGCTTAGATGAATAACTAGTAAAATCATTCTTGATTTAGCTCTTAAGAGCTATCGAGCATTGCCACAAGCATAGAGTACTACATAGAGACCTTAAGCCTAGCAATTTATTAGTATCTTCTTAAGGGCTTCTTAAACTAGCTGACTTTGGCTTGGCAAGAGCTTTTGGAGTTCCTGTATAAAACTGGACAAACGAAGTAGTTACTTTATGGTATCGACCACCTGATATTCTTATGGGAAATGACAAGTATACGACGAGTGTAGATGTTTGGAGTACTGGATGTATCTTTGCTGAAATGGTTCAAGGGAAACCTTTATTTACTGGAAAAAGCAAAAATGATTAGATTTTAAAATTATTTAAATGCTTAGGTACTCCCACTGAAGAAACTTGGCCAGGAGTTAGCTCGCTTCCTGAATGGCAATCTGATTTTTAAGTTTACGAACGTTAATCCTGGCAAGCACTTTGTCCTAAGATGTCTGAATAGTAAATAGATTTACTTCAGGTAAGATTTTTTATAAAAAGCAAATGCTCGTAATGGATCCTACCAAAAGAATATCAGCGAAAGACGCTTTGAAGCATCCCTACTTACTATCTTGAAAAATTACAAGCTATTTTTATTTAAACTATAAAGATTGCATTCCATCTATTCCAAACTAAATTCCTATTTCCTTTTCTACTTCTTCTATAATACAGCTACAATTAATTGTCCCAAAGTTAAATTTTATTCGATAAGAATAATTATTTTTAAGCTTTGTCTTCGTAATAAATCTTAAGTATATCATTATGCTATACCACTGATGTATAGGCACAATCTATAGTAGGTACTTAAAAGGAATTAATAACAATACTTTCTGACTATGTAAATAAGCAAGCAAATTAAATAAAACTAAGACTCTTCTAAACTGATCTTACAACTTGCTTATAAGATAGAAAGGAAAATACAACTTCTAGTAAATTAATAAATTAAGTACCAAAGTGTAAAGCTAAACTTAAAAAGTACTATAAAGGTATTTTAAATTAAGTCAATTTGATAAATTAATTTTTCAATTCTAAAGCACTAGAATTTTTCCTTAGATTTTATTAATTTAAATGTAGGTAATTATCCGAGGACAATAATTATGAAGGAAATATTTAAATAATTAATAAACTTTTAAGAGTTAAAAAGTCCTAATAATTAAGCATTAATAGTAAAGCTTAAAACTTAAATAATATCTAAAAATACCTAGTAAAATAGAACTAGCGATAGATAATCGATTATTTACTTTTGATTTTAAAGATTTGCATCTCACTTAAGAATAATATTCTATTAATTTCAATTGAGAGTGGATCATCTTTAACCAATTTTATTCAGTAAACAAAATAGAAATAGTTTAAAGATTTAAAACAAAAATCAAAGCAAGCTAATTAAGAAAAATTATACAATAAGAAAAGAAAAGAGAAGTTAGATGATTACTTTAAGCATGCTATTTCTTCAAAGAAATAAAATAATTTATGGACATTATTATACGATTGTAACTTCAATTAGTTAAAAATTATTTTCAATTTTTGTGTATTTTTCTTAGCTTTAAGCAAATTCTTGGCTCGCTTTTTATATTTGGAATCTTTGTATAACAGATCTTTTCTTAGGTTTATTTTTTGGACTTTAAAAGACTTCATTTTCTTAAGTTTAATTTTCTTTCTCTGGAATAACAACAATTTTTGGAAAGGCTAAATCTTCATTTTCAAATTAGGAAGTTCTTGTAGTTAATGGTTATTTATAATAAGGGGACACAAGTTCTTAGTAGTGCTTTATTTTTTTTGATTATTCCATTCATTAATTTTTTGGACCGATTAATGATGTCTGAGGTATTCCATCGATTGTTTCCATTTATTGCTCTTATGGATTAAAGGTTTTATTAAGATGACCCTCTTATTAATTATTAATCAATCTGGAACTTTTTAACGGTTTCAATCTAAAAGTACGTTTAAGTAAATTTTGATTTTCATTCATCTAGTTATTTTGTATCTTTTCACGACTTGAAATATTTCTATTCTTAAAGTTTTTAATTTTAGGCAATTATATTTTATAGATTTGTTTTAACTTTTCTGATTTGCTAAACTTTTCTTACTTACTTTTTTGATTTTACTTAGTGCTATCGATTTAAAAGTGTAGTTCAGGATTGCTTTATTCTGCTTCCAACTATTTTTCTAATTCATTATGGAAGTTAAATTAAGATTCTTTTTTATTTAATTTAGACATGGTAAAAAGTCTTTAAGATTAATTCAAAATTTCCCTTTATTTAGGAGTTGATTTATGCCTTACAGTCTTAAAGATATCATTTTAAGGTTAGATATTGGAATTATGTGCTAAATTTGGATGTTTTTCTTTGTATTCTTTTAATCATCCTTGAAGTTCTTGCTAAATATTCTAATTCTCTTGCTTAGCTATTTGGTTTTTAGATTTATTTAAGTTGATTTAAGGAGTAGAATTAGAGTTAGCTAATACATTTCCTTTTTTATTTTCTAAAAAAGTCATAGCATTAAGTAAGATCTACTAATCTGTTGGCATTTCAAAGCTATCTTATTTTTAAATTTATTTTGGTTGCTATTTCTTATCAACATTTTTAGAAACTACATGTTTGTTTCCTAGATCTTATAACTCATAATCACAGCATTAGTACTTTTTCATTCCATATGATATTTGGGATAAAAGTGCTTTCTTTTCTAGTTTCATTGTATTTCATGCTTTAGATACCATATTAATTCAAATACCTATTTATTAGTAAAATAGAAATCATCATTAATTATATTAAAAATATAAGCATCCCAGTAAACTAGCTAAATGGTAAATAGGCCATAGAGCTAAATAAAATAGCTTTATACTTAATTTTTAAATACTCTTTCTAATCCAATTTTCCTACTTCTAAATGTTTTCATCATTGGATTGCTCTAACAACTAAATCCTTCAAACTATCTTACTGCTCACTATTGCCTTTGCTCTATTAGACTACTTTTTAATTAAAATTATTATTCAGCAAATGGTCTTTCATAGGATGAATTAACAGTTATACTTGCGCCTAAATTTGATTTCTCTCTTTTGGATGTAAACCATTTCGTAGATATTGACTTAAGTTATTTATATATAATTACTAATCTCCTAAATTTTAGTCCTAATGAAAAGCTTTTGGTATTACTATCTTATTAATAATTACACCTTTTATCTAGAAGCTGTTTGATTATCCTTTATTAGATTAGACAACTAAAACTTTAAGTTTAAAGCTAATTTTATTTTTATAATTATCCATTAATTTTATTTAAAAAGCACTTTATCGTCAAAACTTTTAAAAAGGAAAGTATTTTCTAGAAGGAATTAAATAGAGATTTTGTTTGCTCTACTAAGGAATGGTTATAGTAAGGTAAAAAGTAGATTTATAATAAATCAAATATAAATTACTTCCATTAGATTTAAATACTAGGTAGAAATAATAATAGCTTCGGTTATAATCTTTATACCATACTTATTAAAACCAATTTAAAGACTTATTATATTTCTAAATTAATGGATATTTATTACTTAAACTTTATTATTTTCTCTTTGATATGCTAAGCTTTAATCAATATCTTATCCTGTAAAATCCTAAAGCTCCTTAGTCTGGTGTTTAAGTTTCTTCTTAATTGCATAAAGAAATATTTAGCTTGAACATACATTCTCCAAATGATATTTTCTAAAGCTTTCGTGTAATTAATTATTTAAAAGGAAAAAGGTTAAAAATATATAGAACTGTATGGTTTTACCTTCTTAACTAGATAATATTAATCTAATGAATGTAAATAAAATAAAGAAGTTAAAGAGTAGAAATCAATAAGCGTGCTATCTCTTTCAGAAACTATTTCTCTTTACTTGAATTGTTCATTTGCATTTCAGTTTAAATAAATACTTATTACATAGTCCAAATCACAGTTATAGGTGAAGATATATATATTGCTGATTATATTCTTATACTTTTTTCCGGATTATTTAGCTTTAGGAATACAGCTTTATTAAGATATTTTAAAAATGCTTTTTAAGATTGATTATCTCTATGACAGTTATGAGTATCTATTGCTAATCTCTTATAGAATTTATTATATGCATCAGAATAATTTAGAGTGACTGATATGTAGAAAATTGGTATGCATATATACTTTAATGAAGCTACATTTTTCGTATATCTGAGGTTTAAATTTATAAATTATCAGAAGACCCAATGAGATAATAAATAAGCAATAATAGCTTTTTAGCAGTTAAAAAAGACAAGATGCTTTAGTAAAGAGCCTTCGAAGTAAAAGTCATCGTGATAGAATAACGGAACTTTAATCTCCACTGAATAAAGTAAGTGACAGGATAAAAATGACTGAGTAAATTCTTATTTAGCTCTGGAATATATTTCATTTTCTAATTTTGGTATTATATATAGAGTAAATTTAAGCCAAGATAAGCTTAATATAATTTAAGCTCTAAAGTTTACTCTCAAAGTATTAATTTTTTAAAATGAGTATATAAATAAAAATAGTATCTGACTGAATTTATTTCAAGCCTTAAGTTTATTACAATAAAGTAGAAATATAAAAGCTAAAAAGTCATGCACTAACACATTCTCTAGCAGGCAATTTATAAAATAAATTTTAAATCTATGGACTAATTTTTCCACTTTGACTAGCTTAACTTTTATAGATAGTATTTCATATTATCTTCATGCCTTGTAAGAGTGATAGTAGGTTTACAAATTTAATCGTTAGGATAAATTTTTAAAGTTATTTAAAATTAATAATTTAATGGAGAGATCCATTTTCGCTGTTTTATATGGACTTGAAATGACTTAAGATATTTTTGAAATTAGTAAAGAGTAGTTGTAAGAAGAGATCATTAGCAACAGATTTGGAGAAGGGTTTTGATGTAAACTTAAAGAAATATTGCTAGAAACGTTAAAAAATATTTCCACAGCAGAATCTTCAGCGTATTTTTAACTTAAGCAAAGCTTTATTAATATCTTAATTGAAGCAAACTAGAAGGATTATAGAAGACTTAAAGATCTGGTATTAGAATACAAACCAAAAATTACAGAAAGTGCAATAGCTCAACATTCCATGAGATTTATATAGAGAAATTTAAACCTTTAGGAGAAAGATAGAAATAGTGTGCTAAACTAGAATGATATTGATTATCTTGTAAAGAAAGAGTAAGAAAGTGAAGACAACGGAGATTGTTTGGTAAAAAAGTAGAAGATTAATGATGGTAGAATGAGGAATATTTATGGTTTATAGTCAGATTATAATGAAAAATAAGATAAAAAAAAAGCTCCTAAGTATAAATGAACTTTAAACTTTTCAGATTAAGACAAGCAAACAATTTTGGCAGAATTTGAATAAAAAAGCGATATTTCAGCAATCGAATAGAAATATAATGTTCCTGGATTTTTAGTGTAGCATTGGAAAGTATTAAGCAAGAGTAAAGACCCTAACGCTTTATTTAAGCCAATGCAAATAAGCTTAGCAAAGTCAATAATTTAAAAAATAGTAGAAATGTGATTAGCAAATACGCCTTTAAAAATTATTAGGGAAAAGACTAAATGTAACTGTATTATTATCCAATCAATTCTAGCACAAAAAGGATATTATCCTCCTTGGTAGGAAATCTAAAACTAAAAAAAGCCTAAGTCTAAGAAAGATGGTCAGGATCTTAAAACTATAGGAGAAGCAGAAGAAGATGACGAAGAAAATTATTATACAGAAGAAATCGAATTGTCAGGATAATAGATTATAAACTTATTTGATTATGATAAGAGAATTTATGAATTCAGCTAAATTAAAAAAGAACATAAGATGTTTAATTACACTATGTATGAAATTATAGAAGCTTTTAGGGACTAAGAACTCGATCCTGAGCAGATATATTTATATACTAATAGATATATAAAGCCCGAAGTTAAGGAAAAGGTTCTTCTAAGCAAAAAAGAAATATTCAACGAAGGAAAATGCTCATTATCCTAAATTAGTAAGAATATGAAGCTATCGTAGTTTACAGTTTATGATATTTTGAAGAAA
Source organism: Loxodes magnus (assembly GCA_946699065.1). Taxonomy (NCBI): domain Eukaryota; phylum Ciliophora; class Karyorelictea; order Loxodida; family Loxodidae; genus Loxodes; species Loxodes magnus. Next base: position 229,243 of record CAMPDV010000160.1, on the reverse strand, counting down.
AATCTAGTAAAAGCTAACTCTGAGATCGATAAGCATAGTAAATCTAACAAAAAACTATATAACGTTATCTACAATTAATCTTACCAGTTGATGAAAAGGTATAGCACTGATTTATTTTAAATAAACTAAGTCAAAATCAATAAAAACGAAGCTTTATAGCTGCTTGAAGAATACTAAAACAACAAAAATACTATCTTATAAAAGTACCCTGGAATAACTCGCAAATTCATTTTTAAGCTTAACTAATAAAAGAACTTAAACCAAATGCAAGATTAATATCAAAAAGGATTTTATACATTGAATGAAAAGGGTAAAGAGATAGTAGAAAAATAATGGGTGTAAGGTGATTAGATAGAATAAATAGCTTAAAAACTAAACGTTCATTAGGCTCTTGTTATAAATCATATCAAAGACTTAAAAAAAATAAAAAAAGAAAGCAAAAGTTGTTTTAAAGTAAGAAGATAGAAAAAGAATATTTCCTTTACTAAATCTTAAGTCGAAAAAATATTAGAAGAACTCTCCACTACTGGAAATATTAGCAAAATTGCATATGAAAATGATATTTATGTAAATCAAATTCTAAAATGGTAAAAAAAACAACAGAAAGAATAGTTATCAGAAAAAAATAAAGCTAAAAGAATTGATAAAAGTTCTGATTGATACCAAGAAGGATTAAAAATGTTCAAAGAAGACTTCGTTGATACGAAAAAAATAGCTAAGAAGCTAAACAAGTCTGAAAAAGAAATTTTAGCGTTATATTATGACCAGTTTAGTGTTGTAGTGCTTTGAATAAGCATAAACTTAAATTAATTCATAACTTATTAACTCTATTAAATTATATTTAATTCCAACTTAAGCATAACCTTCTTACCTCTGTACTTAAACCTTGATAGAAGATACTTTGATAAGAAAAAGATTAAAAATTTTACGTTATGATATTTCTATATCTAGCTAATGCAATGAGCTATCAAAATTCGATAGCTGCTATATCGCTAATATCCTTAAGAGGTTTAATCATATTTTTTAAAAGGAACAAATGTTTGTAAATGGCTCAATTGCCTAAATTAGTATTTTTATTTATTTTATACTATTTAAAATTTTTTTTTACACTTTAAAATTTCTAATATACCCCTAAATAAGTAGACATCACATTAAATATCACTATAAATATTTGAAATTCATTTTTAAAAATATATTTCTTGCATTATCTACTTAATTAACTTTATAATTGACATCATTTCAAGTTATTTATTTTCTATCATTTAGAAACAATTTAAACCTGGTTCTTTTTTGCTTGACACTGAAACTAACTTATGTTTATATCAATATTTCGATATATTAGCATAGCTTCAAGTAACTAGAACGAATATTCTAACATGAATGAAACTCTTGGTAAAGCTAGGAGATCTAATTTGGAGAATTTTTGTTTACCTTGTTTCTATTTTAAATTTATTAGCTAATGATATTAGATTTGAACTACATCTTTTAGCATCTATTTTTTATTAGATTTAACATTCTAACATCTATAATATATCAATATTCTAAGTTAAGATTAAGTTATAATACTGATATCACTGAAATATTCTTAGGTTTATTTATTGTTTTAACTCAATTTTATGAAATGGTAATTTCTATGAAGCTATCAAACAATTGAATTATCTTGTGATTTAAAATGTAGAACTGTATTTAAATACTCCACTCAGTATTTTAAATAAGAACAAATAGCTTAGCATTATCTGGATCTAGTATTCAATGCTTACTAGCATTTCCTAAAATCAGAGCTCTTATCTCGTTGATTTTTCCATTTAGTTGAATCTTCTGGAGACTTAATAATTTTATTATTAGTGGAAAAATGTTGAAGCTATTTTACAAATGAGAACTTAAAGAAGTGCTAAAATAGGAAACTAAATTAGTTTATAGGATTAAAACCGCTAAAGTAAACAACTAAATTTAGATAAATAGTAAAGCTATTAAACTGCTATTTTACTAGTTCTGGCTATTTTAATAAACCATAATTCCACTAGCTGCTTACTAGGGGATTATATTTAGAGTTATTTTACTTTAAATCAAATTATTATCAATACTTTAATTAATTTAGAAGGAACTAGATTATGCTAACAAAAATCATAATAGTAGGAATTTTTACTCAGATAAGGCCGTTATTGTTTGTTTGAATTGATATACGAAATTAATTAGAGATAGTAATCAAATTTAAAGCTTTTAGCCATTATTCTTTTTCATTTAATAACCTTAAGAACTATATATAAATCTTTAATTTATATCAATCTTAGCTTAATTTCTTATTTTTTCTTCCCATTTAAAATCTTTCTTCAATTCTTTGTTTTTAAGAAAAACTTTTTCTTTTTTAAATTTTTTAAAGATGAAGCAAAAATACCCAAAATGCTTATTCTTTTATAAAGGAATGAAAATAAAAATAAACTTAGTCTATTTTGAATGTGGTATATATAAGTAAATCTTAAAGTATATCCATCCTGGTATTCTATATATTTTATACTCGGTTATATACCTTAAGACGTTAGATAAAGCTAACTATCTTTAGAGATCCTAGTTAAGATATAAAATTAGGAAACTTAATTGAATAGAAATAATCATAATTAAACTTTAAAAGAGAAGCAAGTTAAATAAATAATATCCATTCTATACATCTTTTAGAATAAAAGCTTTATCCTTTTCATAGCTAACTTAATTAATATTTAGCTGATTAAAAATATACATCTATCTTAAGTAAATTAGTTATAAAACAATAAAAGAAATTACTTGATTGTTAATATCATTTTAGGATAAAAAGGAAGATCAAAGAAATTATCATTAGTTTCAATTCTCAGAATGAACCTTAAATGTAATTATTTTTGAGCTTATTGAGAAAAATTGCTAGCAAGTTTGATTATCTAATTTAGGATCTGAAGAAAAATCCTTTAATTCCTTAACTATTTTTATAGTTTCTTTCAGATTAAAAAAGTATCACCAGTGACATAGAAAAATTAATCTCTGAGATTTAAATTTTACTAGATATATAATACAAAATATAGAAGCAACTGCTTTATCAAAAGCTATCAGATGATAGAATGAAATACAATTAAATTTGATTTGAAATGAATAAACCAACTAAGTTTAATGCAATTTTAAAATATAGCCCAATGATGAAATATTACAAAGCTTTAATTCATATTAGTAAATTTAAAATTAATCTCTTGTAAAACAATACTCTTCATTATTTAAGATTAATTAAGATATTTATAACTTAAGTTTAAACTAGAAAATTAAGAATGTTTAATAATCTAGAGAAATAATTTGTTCTTGATAGCTTTCTGAATATAATGGTCTTTTTATTATAATGATTGTTCTTTAAAGGGAAAATGAATAGCTATAAAGAACTATATTTATTCGATATTGTAATCTTTTAAAAAATATTATAATTTCTTCAGCTGAATATTATCAGAGAGTTAACTATCTTCAAAATTGTCTGATTGAAAGCTTTAATTTTATTCTATTACATTACACTAGAATTATCTTTGAAGTATCAAGTACTAGATAACTAATTTTATTTCATAATTATCGATGGTTTGTTAAATAATACAAAACTAATTTCAATAAGTTATTATTCAATTACTAAGCCTGTTTGATAAATCTATTTTATGAGTGATTTCATTTAGGAATTTAAAATTATCAAGTATATTAAATCTTTACTTCCTTTATGATTTAAGTTTCAAGCTAGATATTGTATTTAAATTACAACTCTTTGATTATGCTTCTTATATCTTTATTGATTAAAATGCATTAGATGTGATTTTGTTAATTTAAGTCTATAAACCTTACTCTTCTATTTCGATGCTATACTAATTAGGCTTTTAACTTAAATCAAGCAAAAGTTGTTTCATTTAAATAACCTATTTTATGAGTTTTGTGTGATGAATATAGAAAGGAATGTTCTTGTAGATTGAAGTGGATTTTTAAGAGTATAATTCATATTGCTAAACCTAATTTGTATGCTAAGCTATTATTTAGAATATTTGATTAAAAGATATAACTATTTAGTTAATAAGCTTACTCAGCTATTATCATCTAAATGTATTGCTTTTAATTTTTTTGCTGATTTTAAGTTTGTAAATAAATAATTGACTCAAATATGTCATTCTATTCAAGTCTCATCCTATTAAGCCTATTTACTTTAAGTCTGAGTGTTTAGATTGGAATTTTAAGTTCTTAGTTTACTCCCCCTTACTTATAAAGCTTTTTAGCTCTTTAAATAAGCTAGCTTTCTCTTAGCAAAGTAAACTTAACGCCTGTTTTGTTCGAAATCTAGAAGCATTAGTAGCTTATAGAAATTGGTTAAGCTTGAAGTAATAAGAAAGTGAATTTGATATTAGATATAACTTACAATGAGATTTACTCTAAAACACTATCTAAAATATCTTCAGAGTCCATAATCTTCATAGCTTATAGAAACAATTACCAGAAACTTAGTCCAAATTAATTCAATATTTTGCCTACTTTTGAATAAGAAGGATAGGCTTTAATAACTTTAATGGACTACTTGAATTTTAGTAAAATAGCCTTTATTTCATAAAACGAAGGTAGGTTCTATAAGCCTTTGGAAGAATTTAAATCCCAAAGTAAAATAAAAATAGATGCAAGCGTTAATATTCCTGCCAATTCTTTCTTTGGATTGAACTAAGAAAGTTGTAATAATTCTAATTTAAAAGACAGACTTATTACAGAATTTCCTAAAACCATCAGACTTACAGGATCTCCAATTTTTATGCTATCGAGCGACATTTGCTGGCAAGCTTATATATTAATATTAGCAACAGCAAATAGATTCACTGAAGAATAATATGCATGATTCTTAACTCTGGAATCTTCTAATTTATTACACCCTTAAATTATCAAATAAGTCAAGAGCTAAACCTAACTTAGCTTTAATCTAGACATTTTGAATGAAGGTTTAATTGCTATAACTCCTTTAGGGTATGTATTCTAGAGTTATTTGGACTTTACTTATTATTACGTAGCTAAAGCGTTGCTTTTTACTGACACACTGATGAAGATGTAACCATTTGGAACTTTTAAGAGTAATTTCCTGGAAATAAGTTAGTTTATGTTTCAAAGCAACTAAATTATTCCTGAATTTTCTGTCTTTAACATGCAAGATAATTAGCTAGTAGAGGTGCTTTAGATAAGAAATTAAAATCAGATAGTTCAGCTATAGAGTATAATGTGATGTGGTGGAACATTCAATGCTCCTTCTAATAAGCTTTAAATAGAGTTCAGCTATTCAACTAACTCAAACGAAGCATATGGCCTGCCTGATTATATGTTAGCAGTTGATTAAGCTAGTTTTATCTAATGCACTTCAGTTTAAATAAATGAAGAGGCTTAAATATTGAAGAAATATAACTTCAAAGCAATTCCAATTTCATATGGATGCATAAATTTTGACTTAGAACATGTTCTGGGCATTTTAATTCAAAACTATCAATAAATAGGAATTTCACATTTTGGATCTCTAGCAATATTAACGTGATATCCAGTTTATTTTTTATTCGAATATTTAAAAATTGATACTCCTTACATGATTGCAACTAGAGAGAATTTCTTCGAAAACAGCAAACAGTTTTAAAACGTGCTGATAAACTATGCTTCGTACGAGCATTTTACAAGCGTAATCATTAAATTTATACAAAGAAAAGGATGGAAAAAATTCGGTTTGCTGGTATAAACAACAGAAACAGCTCAAAAATTCATCCACGATAATATCACAGACTGGGTTAAAAAGACAGGAAGATAAATTTAAAACTCCATAACAGAATATAAGCTAAATTTTACTGATAATAGAGACAAAAATTTTGTCTATAACATCTCAAAAGAACTTTTATAAAAAGAGATTAAAATAGTAGTACTGATCTATAACGATATACTTATCAATATAGCAAAAGATATCTTTGACCTAGGATATTAATAAGGAGATATTAACTTTATTACCCTCTACCCTAGTAAAATAATTTTGAGCTAGAATTTAGATAAAATTACTATTTAAAACATATAAAAGTTACTATTTGGTGCAGTTGTTGTATTTTTGGAAGAATGAGAAGGAGAAGAAGGTCAAAAATTATACTAGAATCAAAAGCGTTGCAATTCATAGCAAGAAGCAATTTGCTATATAATGGAAGTGCCTTTAATTATTGCACGAGGTGTTGAAAAAGCAATTAGCATGGGTTTGGATTATTAAAATAGAGTAAATTTAATAAAAAGTATTCGGAATGCAAGATTTTAAGGATGCTCAGGGAACGTCAAGTTTGATTTCAATGACAATTTTAGAGCAGTAACGAACTTTAACCTCAAAAATGAATTATTTAATTCGGAAGGAATGCTTATTCAAGTTAGCAAGGAAATTTACTGTATCACATGCTCTATTGTATGGAAATAAATCTAAGGAGAAATAATATGAAACGATAATACAACAACAATTCCTAAAGATTCATTTGAAAAATTTAGTAACTAATGCGATTTTACAGTAAGATGGGTTAGTAATTTTAAGTAAGGATTTTAAATAATTTTCATTATATCATCCTTTATCTTTTTACTCACACTGCTTTCGTATTTCATAGGAAAGAAAATCTGGAAGAATTTTAAATTTGAAACAGTAACTAATAAAAATTGATTATCAGATGACGATTAAGTATTTATTCTAATTTTGCTAATACAAGCGATTCAGCTCTTAGCTTTAGGCCTTAATTTAGAATATATAAATAAGTAGTTAAGCATCGCAATATAAATCTCCATTATAGAATTAAAGAAATTCTTATAATAAGATTCTGGGGAAGCTTTCTGAAATTTAAGTGCTATATTAATTATCTTAGCTCTGATTAGCGTTCTATTTCTATTAACTTTTGTTTTTAGAATTGAAATCAGGTTTAAGAAAAGCGCTTTAAAATATTTAGGGAAAATATCCTATAATTTTTCTCTTCCTCTCAACGAATTATTTTTTGTCCCTATAATATATAACTTATGCTTAACATTTTAGTGCTAGTAGGGAAGAGATAACAACTTAGACGGAAAAATTTCATTGGAAGAAAGTTTCGTTACTTAAGATTGCTAAACCTAATGCTTTTCATATAAGCATAAAGTTACATTTTCCTTATCTTTGCTAGTTCTGTGTATTTATTTGCCTTTAACCATTCTATCAAGAGCACATTGGCAAATAATTTCAGAGAGATAGCATATAAGAGAGCAGCCTTAATATATTTTAAATAAATCCCTGATTCAAGTCTTAGTCGTTCTGAGTAACGTTACTTTAATAAAAAGATACCCTGAGTTCTATGGATTTATTCATGCTTTTTTAATTTTGGGTTTAGTAATATGCCTATATAAAGCAAAGCCTATAACATACGAAAGATTCAATTTTATTTATAGCGCTATTTTGCTAAATGTGTTCATTATCTCAATTATAACCTCTATTTAAGTAAACATTTCAGAGAAGTATTCCTATCTTTTCCTGATTCTGCTGAGTATTGGTATTGCTTTAAATCTAACGTATACAGTGATTAAGCTTAAAAGATTCAAAGTTCTACTTAAAGAAATAAAGCCTGACACTGTTAGATTGTTTAGGTTCGCCTTTCGAATAAACGCTAAAGTTGATTTGCTGTAAGATCATGTTCAAGCTTAAGAAAAAAGAGTTTCGATAGGAATTTAACTGATAAAGCAGAATTTGAAAAGAAATTCAGTTTTTGCAAATAACGTAGAAGGTATTTAGTAGCAACTTGAAAGGTTTAAAAAGGCTAGATTAACCAGCATTTCTAAAAATTCAGATGATAGTCCTTTATCTCCATTCTCTGCAGATTACATTAATAATTTTGAACAAACTTAAATACAGACTACCAGACTATAGCGTAAAACTCTAATTGAAAATACAATTTCAGGGAAAGAAAAAGTCTAGAAATTTTAAAGGTTCTAACTTTAAAAGTTAGGATAACAATAGCAGGATAAAGAAATAATGTAGTCGAAGTTAGAACTAATTAGTTAATAATCAAGCTCTTCGTTAAGTAAGTCCTAATATTTAGTTAGTTAAAGCTTTCATACTATATCAGTTGAATAAAGTGCTTTAAGCTAAAAAAGCTATTAAAATCTTGAAGAGGAAAAAGAGGATAATAAGCATGTATTTATAAATTAAGCAGACGAAGAATTGACGTTCAAGCATTTAACTGAGTACTAACAACACTGCAAATTAGAAGATCAAGAAGAGGCTCAAGAAAATTAAAATGATTAGCAATAAGCTAAAAACATACTCAAAAAAAGGTAGAGAAAGAAACAAAAGCTAACTGAAAATATTCCTGCTCAAGACTAAAACATCCAAAGTGAATTTCAACTTGCATAAAATCAATAAGAAAATTAAGAAATAAATAAGTTATATGAACATAGTAAAAGTGAAAATTAAGCAAATATTAACTAGACAAACGAATAAAAAGAAAGTGAGACTTAAATAGTTAAAAAAGAAGAGCAAGAAAAAAGTGGAAATGAAGAATAAGAAAAGTAAATATAAGAATTAGAAAACACTTAGAGATAGCAAGAGTAAAATTAATCTTAAACATTACAATTTGAAGAAAATTTAAGTTTTGAAAGCTTTTAAAATGATTAAGAGATAGGCTAGATTAAAGGTAAAGAATAGAAAAAGACAAGCGAAGAGTAAATTTTAAAAACTTAAACTAGCAATTTATCTGAAAACCAAAAAAAGTTATCAGAAATTCCTCCAGATATTATGAGTTAAAAAGAGTAAGAAAATCATAAATTATCAGAAAGCTAAGCCAATGATAATCAAGAAAAGAAGAAAGAAAATTAAGAATAATCAAAATATTAATATTAATAGAACGTTTTACTTCTAGATGAAGATGAGAGTTAAAGTTAAATAGAAGAGGAGAATAAAAAAGATGAAGCTACAGAAGGAGAACTTCGAAAAAAGCTCGATTAGGAATGAAAATTATTTAAGACTTAAATTTAAATTCTCAATCAATTATTTTATATTAGAAGGATAAATATTTGTTAATAAATCAAATTTTAGCTTAAATTAATCCATCGAGAATATCCTTAATTTTAAATATTGCATAACTAACTAAAGAATAAAAAGGAAAAAAGTTAGCTAAGATTCTATTTTATATTTCAGTTAAATAAAAAAAGAATTTTAAATAGCAATATTAAAATTTAAAAATTATCAACTGTAAAATAAATTTAATTTATGCGTAAGTTAAAAAACATAATGATAAACTAAAAAATTATCAGTATTAAGATAAAAAATTGGATAACCGTTACGAAAATAAAAAAATAGATGCTCTGTTTTTAGTTTATAATAAAATAGCTTTTGAAACAAATTTAAATATAATACCTGGCTTGATGATAATTAAATTTAATTACTTAATTTTTTCGCCTTTTATTAAAGAAATTAGACCTCTAGTTAAAATGAATATAGGAATAACTTTAAACATTAGAGTGGATGATTATATAAATAGATAAATTTTAATCTGAATTTAATTTTACTTCTAAATAATTGTATAAGAGTAGGCCTAGAGTCTTCAAATTAAAAGGAATTTAATGAATTTTATATATTCAAACGACAAAGTTATTATTACTTAAAATCAACCTAACACTCCACTCTACTCTAGCAACTGCATCTATTATTTCATTTATTCTGTAAACGAATTTGTCACAATATTAACTTCTTTTTTATATATTTAGAATCTAGCCCTTTCTTAGTCTTAATAGTTTTATAAGAAAGCCTTTATGACAAATTTAAATTTCTTTCCTATTCCTTTTTTAATACATTTTTATCACTTGTCCTCATTTTAGATCTTGAACTCCATAACTTCATTTGCAGTATACTCGATAATTTCAGTAGCTTCTGGATCAAAGCAAGTTACCCAAAAATCTTTACCACAAGAATAATCAGCAATTTGCATTTACAGTATGTATCTATAGTTTGGCTATTCAAATGTTTTTTAGCATTTATCACAATATCATCCATTTGTTACCTCATATAACTTCTTCTTGCAGTTCTCTTCATGACAAGCAGGATAAGCTATAGTTGCATTTTCATTTCTTTATATTCATGAAATAGTAGCAAGCACTTCAAAATATCCTGTCTCAGGTTAGTTACTTAGAGTGAATTGCTCATATTTTTGCCTTATTTATGATAAATTGTCTGCTTTTTGGATATTAACCTTGCTTCCAGTTTTTGAGACTTTCTGAATTTCTTATTAATTTTATTTTTGTCCTATAGAGTTCCACCAGGACTAAAGATAGGAAGCTTCTTTTGATTCATTTTAGCTAGGATTTATTACCATGATAGTCTAGTTTCAGAAATTCTTTAATTAAACTCCTCCATTATACTCATCTTTTTTAATTTTCCCAAAAGCTACAATAAAACCTGGTTCTTTCACATTTTAAAATTAAGAATCATCTGCTAATTCACCAAACAAAGTGACATTTATTTCTACATTGGTATGATCCCTTAAAGTCATTCTCCTCATTTAATATTCATTACCTGTTTATTTAGACTTCTTTAGAGCGACTTATTAATCATACTGAGTGCATATTCCAATCACATCAACTGGAGCAATATCTTAATATTTCAAAACATGCTGAAAATCCTTGAATTTCAAACCCATTAATCTTGAATTCATTTCTCCTTCTTCCTCTTTCATTAAAATGATATTCGCATCAGTTTTATATGATAAACAGTAATCATGATCATTTTTCTTATACTAAGGCTATACTGGTTTAATTAAAGCAGAAGGAAATTTGTAAACACGATATTGCTGTATAAATTCCATAAATTTATCGCATGAATCATTCCAAAAAGTTACTGTTATAACATCCTGATTTTTGTCAACTACTTCGCATTCAAATACTTTCCACGTTCCTTTTGCATTTTATCCTTCTCTCTTCTTTCCTTTACTTATAACTTTACCTATGAAAAACCAGTTTGTAATTGCGTGAGGAGAGATTTAGGTAATTCTAATTTCATCTTCATAAATTTGATTTGAACCAATATTTTGATTTTTAGGTTGGATAGGTTTATTATTCATATTAATCTCTTCATGTTTACTCATTTAGTTGTTTTTATTTTACGGTTGATTGAATGGAATTAAATTCTAAATTTATGGTTAAACTTGAATTCCATTATTTTTAGGAATGATAACTTACTATACCTATTCTTGCTTATTGCCTTAAACATAACTGTCTTTTTAATTTTTTTTTAATCTAACAAGTTTATTAGCATTTCCTATTTAAACTTGTTCTGGAATTATTTACTTAACTTCCTTAATTTTATGTATTTAGGATACTTAAATATCAGTATCTTCCATTTTAGAAACTTCAATTATATTGAATTTTTTAACATTTTAAATGAAAAATTCTATCATTTCTTTCTCGGCAATTAAAACGCAGTAGAAAATTCCATCGCTTACTACAACTCTTAAAAATTAACCCAAAAATTTCATTTATAAGACTTAAGCTCTGAACGTCTCTCCATCGTACTAATTTTAGCAAATCTTCTAAATTATTCCAACTGTTAAGTTGCTCATATTCTTTTTATTATTAAAACTTACTTTAATACTAATTTAAAATTCAAATTCAAATTCAAATTTTTCTTATTAAGAAATATTCTTAATTTCAAATTAAATAGCCTTTAAGTTTAATTGATTCTCTTAGAATAAAAAGCTTATATTTAATTAAAGTTCGATCAAGCTATCATTGTACAGCTTAGCTCTGTTTTACCGCTTCTAGTTAATTACTAGAGTTTTACCACTTTACTATCTATTTTATATCACTAGCTTAAAAAACTTCCTTCAGTTTATATTTCTTCATTATATAATTCACTTCCAATATTTAAGAATGTCTACTTTTATAGTATAATTACAGGTTATTCCATAAGGAAAGAGCGAATATAGCTAATAAATTACCATAAGCGAAATTCTATATTTGACTAATAAAGTTTACAATAACACTTGCTAGTGAGAAAAGCAAATTAAATTAGATAAAGCATTTCATTAATATGCTCTTTATAGATAATCTCAAAGCTATTTTATCAGATTTTCACACTATTATTTTAACTTAAGCTCCTGAAATTTCTTTTAATGAGTGTATTATTACAAGTATATTTATTATACAGATTATGATTTATATAATTAAAAGAGTTTAAATTATCTAGGAAAAGCATTGGATTATTATTTGCTCCTATCAATTTTAGAAGCTATTAATAATAGTTATGATCTAGTTAATTTTAAAATACTTAGTTTATTCTAAAATTTAATTTTTAGCTTTAACCTTAATTTATGAATGGCCAATGCATAGAAAAGAGTAGAAATATAAAGCAGATATAAAGATAAAAGCTTAATATTATACTTAGTTTTATTAAATAAAAAAAGATTAGATTAAACGGAGAATTTAGACTTTCGAACTAGGTTTTATAATTAAAAATCTAAAAATTAATGATAAATTAGATTACTCAAAAGGTAATAAACTAAGGTTGCTTAGATAAACATTTAAGTTTTGTTTTGTAGAAATTTTTAGAGGGCTAAGGCTCTTGAAATTAGCTTCTTTATATTTAAGAATAAAATAAAAGTTTAAATATTCCTTTTATGTTGGTAATAATGCAATACTTAAAAGATAGAGCTAAGAAATTCTCATTTAATTTAAATTTTTTAAAATTTAAATGGAGGAAATGAGAAGAGAAGATTAGCTTTTATAAGAGTAAGATTAAGTTTTAACTTGGAAATGAGTTATTTAAGGATGCAAAAAAGTTGTAACAACATTGTGAGTTACAGGAAATTTTTTTATTTCTCTTAGATCTTTTTCAATGTTTGATCAATTCCATGATTCACCTATAGGATACGGCTTTATTGGAGTGGCAATTTTTTCGCTTTTTGTTACAATGATTACAATTTCTAATGGACTGCATAGTTGTCTTGGCTTGACTACCGCTCCAGACGCTAAAAGATTCTAAAAATTCCTGTAGATTGGTGTTATTATTCTCTATGTACTAGGTTTCTTATTTCTTCTCATAAAAGTCTTTTCTAAAACAGCATATGAAGAAAATCAAGAAAAATAACTAAAATATAATGATAGTTGCTTGTGATATTTAGTCTAATTTGGATTTGTATACTTTGCCCTGCTACTTTCAGCAATTTGCTTATTTTGTAGAGAATGAAATATGCTAAAATTAACTTCAATTAATAATCTTAAAATATACAATGCTAACTAATCATAATTTGCTTTAAGTTGATTAAAGACTTATTTTACTGTCTATTCAACTTCTTCTTCACTTCTAGTCAGTCTAAGAAATTAAACTTACTAGTAATTTTCATATTTTATATTTAAATATGCTTATCCTTCCTTAGAGCTCTAAGTATATAGCCAATTTTCGTATTAAATATACCAAAATGGAAAATTCATAGGAAGCTAAGTTATTAACTTTTCATCTACTCAATTTTACCTGAAATATTTGATAGAAATTGTAGTTATTTACATATTTCTTAGTCTATTATGTTCAAATCTAAATAATTAGTTCTAGCTATTTCTTAGTAAAAAGAAAACTAAAAGTATAAAATTAAGAAAGTTATATCTAACATCATCTAATTACTTAGCAGAGATTCTAACTTCTTATATTCTAGGTTTACTAAATCTTTAGTGTTCCTAGTTTCATTTAAGAAATTTATTTATATGCATTTACTTTTTATTTAGTTATAGAGATTAAAGCATACCTCCATAGTTGATCTATGCTTCCTTTTTTTTTCTTTATCTACTATCTCTTCTACAAATAATTTAAAAGTGCTAATGATTATTTCAACTAAATTATAAATATAAGTTTCCTTTTTTTAAATATATTATATAAGAATTTAAAATTGAAATAGGCTAGTCTATTATTATATGGCTATATCCTAAGTTTAAGTTTATAAATAGAAATTTATTTATATTGTAATACATTTTCCTTACTTATAATGCTTTCTAAGTCTTCTTTTTTATACTCTTTAAAATATTAAAGTAAGTTAGGCTATTTCTATCTCTTCCTTTAATTATTCCCATTTTTTATTAGAACATCTAGATTACTAATAACTTAATCTTTAAAATTCCTGCTAAAGCAAGAATTTCGGCACATTATATTTATAGTTTAGAGAGTTCACGAGAGGTGAAGCTAGTTTAGAATTCAAATCTTAGATTCTAGGAAAATTTGATGCGTTGAATATCAAAGCAAACAATTGATGTAAACTAAGAAAATGCTTGTTTAGCGTTTTTCTATTTATCCATATAATTACCTACAATTAACTTCTAGTTATTAAAGACAAATTTAATAGAATAAAGCTTAGTATTGTATCTAAAGAAGTATTAACTTGCTATAAAAATCTAACTAAGATAATTTAGAAATATATTACTTTAAATATTCTACGATAAACTGAAAGATATCATATATCTATTAAATTCGCTTTTTTTAACTTTGCTATTAGTTAATCTTGCACTCTAAGGTTTAGCTTTATTTCTATAAACTAGAGTTAGTAATTTTAGTTATTTATGGATTATACTTTTTTCTAGTTTAGTAAAAGGGAATTTATACCTTTCAAGTCTGCTTTCAAAAGGGAAAATCTAAAAATTGTTATTTTATTGTTAGAGATTTCTTTGAATATAATTTGTTAAATAGTTTGAGCTTTTAGTCTAATTTATGAAAATTGAGATTTAAAATAGAGAAGCAAAACCTTAAATTATCTTAGTTCCATAGAGAGTAAATATTAATTATGCTCTTTATTATCATATTTCTCTTAAAGGAGAAATTAAAGAATATTTTAAATTTTGTGCTTATTTATACTTGACTTCTATAAGTGCTGGATATGATTGCTTACTAAATCTTTGACTACTTTAGATAGATCTAAAAGGTAATATTGGCTTTCTTATTTTAATTCTAGCTCTTCTAGAGTATTTTTATTCTCTATTACTGTATTCAGTTAAGTCCAGCTTCCCTAATATTTTTCGATTTCCTTTTATTATTATTTCTCTTGATTTTAAGTAGATATTATAACTTTATTTTATTTCAGATTTAAAGATCCGTTAGGTTTAATTTTCAGTTTGACAATCTAAAATTAAAGAAAATTAAAAAATGGAGAAAGTAGGAAAACCTAGGATGTAAAAGAGTAGCTAAGTTGATAAGTGTGGTGTAGAAAAAGTGAACTTGTAGAATCAAGCAACTCCAATATAGCAAAAATAGATATAGTAGAGTTAAGAAAACTTAAATGATAGTTAAGTTTAAACGCAAAATAGAAAATATAGATCGAGCAGACCTTCATAAACTATTTTCACAGCAGTCTAATCATTCTTACTCAAATCTATCAAATAAGATTAATTTAATGGCTCTAGGCATAATGGAAATGCAATGTTATGATAAAACCAATTTTTAGACTCAACGAAAGGCTTAAATTAAGAGCAAGTTAGTTAATTTAATCAGTTAGAAAATTCAGAATATTTTGCTTGCAAAAAAAGCGAAAATAAAAGTAAAAATCAAAAGGCCTAAAATGAAAAGCTTGCATAGCAATTTCCTGCTCAAATTTTACAATAGCAAGAATAGAAAATCATTGAGGTTATTGAAATTTTTGATAAAAATTAGGAAAAAAACGAAAATCAGATTCAAGAAAAAGAAAAAGAACAAGATATGAAGCAATATCTTGCAAATCTATAATAAAGTGTTGCAAGTTATAGAGATTAAATAGATAATCTATTCCAGCAAACTTAAAAAGTAGTAAGTAAATTAGAAAAAACCTTCAAGGAAGACTCCGAACTAGACGAAATGAAAAGCTAAATAGTGCAAAAAATTAATTAGCAACAAGAAATTTACCAAAAGTTATAAGAATAAAGAGAGAGAACGAAAATGAATATAGAGGAATATAACTAAAGGTATATTACAGCGTGCTAGTTTCTTCTATATAATAACTGTCTTTAACCTTAAACGAATTTTGTAAAGCTTGTAGAACACAGAAGCCGCTTAAACAATGTAATTTTTTTATGTAGGTATTAAAAGATATAGAAAGCAAAATTAATTCATGCTAGGGTAATATAAAGAAGATCATATAAAAATGAACTGATACCAGAAAAAATTAGGGACTTATTAATTAAACTTAAATGAATTAGCTGAATGAAAATATTAAAGAAGTTTGTAAGAATGTTGGATCTTTAATAGACAATAAATAAAACTAGATGATACAGAATATTAAAAATTAGTATAAAAATATAAGAATTAAAGATTAAACAGCTTAAGAAATTTATATCTAAGAGTCTTAAAATATTTTGAACAGAGTTGAAAAATCTATTAGTCAGCTTCACAATATATCTGAGGGTAAAGAAGTACAATCCTTTGATTTGTTCGAATTTATAACTCTAGAAGAAGAAATTAGCAATAAAAGTCTAAACGTCAAAGAATAGAATGATACTTAAAGAAAAAATAAAAAAAATAACAAAAAGCCAGATTTAATAAAAGAAAATCCAACGAAGAAAAGAAAAAATAATAATGGAAAATCAATTGCTGTTGACTCTTAAAGTGAATAAGAATTATATGTTGAGGTTTAGTAGAATAAAGAATATAAAGAAAAGGAATTCGATTCTTAAGATGATGAATAAACTCTATGCATTAATACTAATAATAAATAAACCGAAAATCAATGCATTGAAAATAATGAAAATAAAGAAAATTCAAGTGATGAGGATACGTTAAATGTGGTTAGTAGCAGCTGTGATAATTAAAAGCATTAAGATAAACCAATTGAAGAAGAAAGCTAGCATAATTAAATTTCATTATTAGTGAGTAAAATATTGAGTGAGAATTAAAATTTTTAGGCTGATTTTGATTTATTTAAAGGTAAGAACAAACTTGTTTTACTTGGAGCACTGAAAGAATTAATAAAATAGTTCAACTCCAAAAAATAGAAAAGATCACGAAGAATTAAGAAGCGAATAAATCAATCAGATGCGTTATTGTTTCATTATTTGCTCTTAAAAATTAAGAAAAATAACTCCTAAAATTAGAAAACCGAAAGATAAATAAAGCAAGGAGAAATAATTATTAATAATATATGCTAGGTACAGAACATTCGCATTCCTAGGGAAATTATTAAAATATAAGAAAAAAAGAAGCAAGCCCTTGTCAAGTGATATAATTCAGATAACAAGCCAAAGTGAACTAAAATTGTAAGCTATTTTTATTTGTATAGTAAAAGATACCTCAACCAATAATAGATTATTTCAAAGAATGCTCTAAAACGTGAATAGATAGGGATATGAACTTGATAAATATTTTATTATATGCTATATATCTTAAATATCATATTATTTTTAACCTTGCTTCTATCTTTATGAAGTTAAGAATAAAAAGTACAAGCAATCTCTATACTTATCTTTTAGCTAAATTAGATTCATAGTTTCTTTTACGTATTTTAGAAATGAAGATCTATTATAAATATTATTGTAAGAAAAAGAATACCAATAAAAGAATATAGTTACTTATTTTCTAAAATAGCTTATATTGGCTAATTGATTATTCCTTTATTTCGTATATTTCTAAGGTTTTAGCATACTATAATTTAAATTTCATTGTATGATTTATCCTCTAATTAATGTAATTTTTCTGTTGATTGGTCAATGTTTATCCCAAGTAGATTAAGATTTTAAAAGAAAGTTAAATTTTTCTTACTTAGTTAAATTTAATCCTTTCACAATGCTATTTCGTTGATTTCATTAGCATCTTAATTATTATTTTTTATATAGCTCTATATTTTAATCTGATCTATATTAAATATCAACTACTATATGATTAACTATAGAGTAAAATAATAAAAGTAACCATATCATTTTAAAGTTAGATAAGCTTGAAAATCAGAGAAATAAAGCCAACCAATTTACTTTTTTAGTGAAGCTGAATTATGAAATTATGCATCTATCAAAACTACTATAGATAGTTGTTTAAATTAGCTAAATAAGTATCTTTAATAAGCTAATTCCTTAGTAAATAATAAAGAAATCCAACAATATTTAGTTTAAATAATTATTCCTTGACGCATGCATTCCCATCTCATTAATAGTGTTTTTCTAATTTCTAAACTTCTTCAAATATAAATACAGCAAATATCTTCTTTAATTAAGATATCTAGGCCTTAAAATTAGATTAGAGAAGGCTAGCAAAACAAACTAAAGTTGTATAATTTCATTATAATTATAGCTTATAATAATCTTAATATTAGCCTTAGTTTAACCAATTATTATAACCAACTAAGCTTGCTTTTTAAATAGATTAATAATAGAGAAATAAGGATTTTAGATATCGATAGTTATTAATGCTTATTTATAATTAATTTATCTGTTTTGATTATATCAATTTAGTTACTTTGGATATATAAAGGTATTTCTGAATACCTTAAGAGCTCACTCGCTCTAATGTAATATATTTAAGTTTCTTTCTGCTTATATTTGAGAAGTTAAAAGGTTATTCAATTTATCCTTTTATGTAATTTAACTTTGGAAGATTCTAAATAAAGGACTAAGACTAAAATATAAAGCTAGCAATCATAGGAATGAGATAGTAGTAGTGATAGGGATGTAATTAAATAGCTTTAGTATATAATTGTTTAGGTTTAAAATAAATGCTTTAAGAAGAAGATAAGTAAATATACAAGTCAGGCTTTTTAATTTTCTTAACTGAAGAAGCATCAAAGCAACCTACCTCTATAGAATCTGTCATAGTATTTGACTCACAGCATCTCTAAGAAAGTTGCATTAATAACAATTGGAATATTAATTCAATCTAAGTTTAGTAACTCAAGCTAGGATTAGAATATCAGTCTATCAAAAATATTAAAAAGAGCCTTAAAATTTTGTTTGATTGTGAGTTGTATCGAATAACAGTAGCTTAAATATTGATGGATGCTTGTTATAAATAGCTAGAACTAAAAATTAATAATCAGAACTAACATTATTATAGCTCTTAGTTACTAGCAGCTTCCATTGAGTATGTCACTAAATTAATTCAAGCTTATTAGGATGAAAATAGTATACTAAACTCTTTGGCTGAAATTTTAATAAAAATGAGAGAAATTTAAAACGAAATTTATAGAGAGTCAGATGAAGTTTGCGCTCTTCATTAAAAGGAAGATTATATAATTGAGTTGTAAGATATAAGCGACTTTTGCTAAATACTCCAAAGCTCTTTAGAATCTACGAGTACTAATATAAATTATGCTTAGACATTATTAGATGGAAACTAATCTACTTTATTATTGAACCTCCAAACTCTTCAGATTGAAAGTTAAGAATAATAAACCAAGTTCATAGACAATTTAATTGACTAGCTAATTTTTAACTTATTGCAGCATGATTTGTCTGGAATTCAAATCTCTATCGAACTTCTGAAAACTTGTGGCAAAAACTCAAATGACTATTTGAGAAAATTTGCATTTAGTACAACAGAGAGACTGCAAAGACTTCTATTGTTTACTCATTTATCTCATACAAACGGATGTTCCTAAGTGGAACTTCAGCAATTTTCTTACCTCCGATTAATTGAAGAGCTATATCCTAATCATTGCTACTAAATAGAATTTCGTAGAATTTAAAGCTAAAACTTAGTAAGTTTTAATTATAGGAATAGCAAAATAGGGCAATGTCAAATATAGAGACAACTCCTTAACTTAATATCGAAGAGTCTTTTAATTTATTCCCACGTGGAGATTTCGAAGATTGGATTCCTATTTAAGAGGAATAAAATTTTCTTGGTTGGAAAGAAAATTTGTGGCAGACGTTTATATGTAAAGGTTGTGAAAAGTGCAAGAAATAATATGTTAACACTATTATGACAGTACAAGGGAATAGTGAATAAAATGAGTAATTTACAGACTTGGACTCTCATTAATTCATTATAACTCCTCATTTAAAAGAAGATTTTTCCTGGAAAAAAACTAGAAGAAAATCAGGATATTTAAGGTTAAAATTCAAATGGATTGCGGAATGGGATGAAGAAACTAAAGACAGAGTCATTCTTGAGAAATCTTGGAACTAACCTTCAGTTGATAAGTATTTGGAGCATGAGCTAGACTCTAAGCTTAAATTCATACTAGATCATCAAGATGCTGATTCACTCTAAAAATTTGTGGAAAAGCTCCATGAAGTTGAATTAAGGTAAATAATTCCTTGTGTGGAAGCAGGAAAATAAGCAACTTAGTTTAGCATTAGAATATCATAGTTTATGGAAGAAGAATTTAGAAATCTTCTAGCTAAGAAAGGATTATTTCTATATCCTGAAAATAAAACTTCGTATAATTTAATTAGAAGGCTTGCATTTAACTCCATGCTCTTCAAGAATCAACTCGTCGAATCACATTTCCTCGAATTTGAGCAAAAATAAGGCAAAAATCTTTAAGAAATACATTAGAAGCTGCAAGTAGCAAAAGTAATGGTAGAAGACTAGAATGAAAAGGAAGAAATAATTCATAACTACTTCATTAGTTTTTGTATAAGAGAGGAGTATTATTTGATTTTATACACTTACTTAAACCATTATAGCATTTAGTCTTGGTAATAAGTAGAAGATTAATGAGCTAACTTTCTTTTTGAAATAAGGAATCCCGGAAACTTTTTTAACATTTCAATGGCAAACGCTAAGCTCTGCTTAAAATCGACTGAAGAAACAAACATTTAAAAAATGCTTGAGAACAACGAAACGATAATGGCTTTAACTACTTTAATATATGTTCCAGTTTAATCTATTGATGAGCTTTATTCTGCTAAAAACTAGAAGTTTTACATTAGTAAGTAAAGCTTGGAATAGAATTTAGAGAAGTATCCTACTTTAAAAAAATGCATTTTAAAAATTGAGTCAAATTTAGAAGTCAAAGTATAAGGAACTAATATCTTGTCCTATGAAAGTGATGTTAGCTTGTAAGAACTTCTTCAAGATTACGACTTTAAAGGAAAACCCGACTTTATTAAAATTTTTTAGGAGTCATCTGATGTAATAAAATTAATAGGAAGCAATTCAAGTAGATTTGGCTATAGTGAAGAACTATCAATTAACTATTACTTAAGCTAAGGAAGACCAATGGAAGCCTTATATCAAATAATGAAGCAAAATTCATAATTAAATGAAAATTTAAAAAGTAAGCTCTACAGAAAGGCTCTTGCAACTTCTATATACCATATATAGTAAAAAGAAGTTTTGGCTTCTTGTTGCCTTTTTTTAGAAGAATTGAATTTAGATTCTTCTTAATTGAAAATTGATGTCGAAGTTGCTAGAAGATTAATTCAGTAAGGAGGACATTAATTAGAGCAAACTATATAAACAATGTTGGGCTGTGTTGGTTTAGAGTCTTAAAAATATTTGTACATTGCTCTAAAACAATTGGAGGAATCAACTGGAGCCACTTCAGAAATTTTAACTTACTAATAATAAGAAAATTCAGCTCTGGAGTCTCCACTTTAACTGGTTGCTTTGTTTTGCAAGGCTCATAATTTACCACAAAGCTTGACATTGCTACATGAATTAGCTAGGAAAGGCGAATGGTGCAGTTTGCTATATTTAGCTCAAGTATAAGAATGTAACTCAGATGTTTTATAAAGGATTGTGTAAGACTATATAATGAATAAATCTCTAAATTAGCATCTTCTTTTATTAGTTAGGCCTGAGACTAAATAGTTTAGCAAGAAGTATATTGATAGAGATCTTTTAAGTTTAATTTACTACTCTATTCAAAACGATTTGGACTTCGAATAGATTATGGACCTTGGAAAGAACATAGACAACACAAAGTTTGCAATCTTCTTAGTAAGTAAGTTCAATGACAAGGCTAATCAATGCTTCTAGATATGAACCAAAATGAATATGCAGTACAAGCTAAAAAATGATGAACATATCATCTATCAACTAATTGAGTAGCAGAAATACTTCTTTCTCTAATTTGGTCTGCATTTGTTCTCTCCTCAAAACAAAATGATTTACTTTGTTCACTTCTATTAAAACTTTAATCTGGCTAAATATAGACATGCCTTTATATACCTGAAATAATTTGTTCAGCAAAATACAGATACAGAAAACTAGGAAATCGCTTATAACTTGCTTTAAAGAAAGTTATAGAAATGTAGTTTATATGAAGAAAGCAAGCTTTTGCAACTTCTATATTTTTCTAATTTTTCCTAGTAGTTCACAAAATAGGCTCTAATTAAGCACATTATATAACAAGCTCAGATAGAAAACTATGTAGATTATTAATCTGATTAGCAGCTTATTTTGAACTGCCTTTTAGATCACTCTAAATTTAAATTGGCAAGAAAGTTCGCGACTATTTGCAAACTTGACTTAGACTAGATTCACTATTCGTAAATACTTCACTTTAAGTAGTAGTTTTAATATTCCTTTTTATTCCAATTTGAAGAAGAAAGAACTAAATTCTATAACGACATCTACTTAAAAGCTATTGAATTCTAAATAAATGTAGTGATTATCGTAAATTTCTACATTAACATTCTCTATGAGTGGAACTTTATTATAACCAGAGACGAACAGTACTTTATTGTCAAAAACTGTATCCAAATACTTTAAAATATACCCAAAACACCAGAGCGGCTATTATAGAAAATCTAAACTTGAAAAAAACTAATAAAGGTGTAGCAAAAGCTTAATATGCATGATGATTTATCCTAGGTAGCAATTAAAGCTGTTTTATTTTATCTTAATGAGAAAAATGATATTCAATCAGCTATAATTATATCAACTGAATTTCCCAATATAAAAAATATCCTAACAAAAGCTTACTCTATTATCCAGTCATTGGTCTAGATACTTATTAGCCAAGCCATATCTTTGAAAGAAATTTTGCAACTTCTCTAAATAAACTCATAGATCCTTTAAAATATTTAGAAGTAAAGAGACTTGATCAATTTAGACAGTTTCGATCAAATACTTAAATTTGACAATTAAATTGGAAAGTTTACTTCAAAACTAGTAGAGAAGGCGTAAACTAAACTTTTAAAGGGATCTCAAAGTTATTTTTCTAAAATATTGACTTTTATAGACTAAAAGGAAAGCAAGTAGAAAATAACTCTGCATCATAATTGAATTTATCAAAATTATGAAAGCGATTAAATCAACTAAAATTTCTTGGACGCCATTTAAAGTTTTTTGCCTACTCTTATTTGGAATGACGAGCAATTTGAACTTTTATTTCAATTAATTGATGATATCGAAAATTTTAATTTGAAAATAAAGGAAAAATTAAAAAACCCATAAATCTAAAAGGATCAATTTTAGATTCTGAAGCTTATTCATTCTAAGCTAGCATTCTAGTATTGTTTAGTGAATGACTTGCTTGAAATAGAATCTGACTAGTCAGAGTTCTTCATTAAGTACTAAAGTGCATAGTAATATGAAAAAGAAGCGTTGCTTTTTGATGACATAATGACTGCGAAACTTAAACTCTTAATTTAATCTGGAGAAATATACTATGACTTGAATTGCTTTTAGAAGGCCTCAGCATGTGCTGTTGAAGTAAGCTAGTTCTTCAATAATTACACGCCTTGAAATATTACTCTTTTTCTAACTAATAATTTATTTCTAATTTCTATAAGCTTCTTTATTTCAATTATATAAATCCTCCTTACTAAATGATTCCATTATAATGAAAGAGTAGATAAGCTTAAATACTTTTAAGATACTTCTTTATTACTTTAGTAATTATTAGACAGAAATAATATAAATGTTCTATCTATAACTTAACTTGTAATTTCTAAGTGTATTTAGTTTGAGCAACCAATAGTAAATATGATTATACCTTAATAATTCAATATAGCTTTGTATATAAGGATCTAATTTTCCTTCTAGCTAGTTAAGTTGTGCTATCTTAAAAGTTAATTAGAAGCTTCTAAGTTTATAGCTTTAGTATATTAAATGCAATTTGCTTCATTTCAAAATCCGAAAAATATTCTTTATATATTTAACTTTTTAAGGCTTATAATAAACTTAAATGATCAACTAAAATCTAGTAAAACACCAAATTAAATTAATGCAAGTGAACCTTGAAGTTTAAAGCCAAAACCAGATATAGCAAAAAAAATTTTTATTAGCAAGTATTAAATAAAAAAATTAGCCACTCTGAAATCTTCCAAATCTTCGTTCTCTTTTATTTATGTGAAATGTGTAATTTAAACTTAAAACACATATCTAAAGAAGAAAAAGGAATTATATTTATTTATTAATATAGTAACTACTAAGAAACCTATTTTTAGTATTAATGTGATTGTCTTCTTTTCTAATGAATGCAATTCTAATTATTAGCAACAACTATTATTTTCTTTATCTCATATTATATCTAGTAAAGGAATCAATTTTGCTTAATATATTTTAGCCCTAACTCTAGCATCATTTTTAAGTTCAATTATCTTCTTTTTCTATATATAAAGAAATTAATAAGTTCTAAAGATCTTTGAAGATTTGCTAGTGGAACAGTATAAGAGATAGAAATCAATTTACTTAGAGAACAGTTTTTATTGGTTTAATAATTAAATAGCAATAGCTTATAATATACACTCTATCCATACCACCTTATACTACTCACCCTTCTCTTTAAAGGTTATAATTTCTTAATTCTAATTAAACTGAAATCTATTTACTCTTATTAAGCCAAAAACTATTAATCATAATTTATTAATTATTTCTAGTTAGTTTAAACTAGAACTATTGGATATAATTAAAGTGAATAATTAGATAAAGCTAGCATGAGAGTAAACTAATAAGATATAAAGAAACTATAAGCATTAGATGCATTTTAGATTTATAGAGATATAAAATAACTGGAATAGATTGATTATTCCTTCAGTAGTAGTTCAATAATCTATAAACACAACTATATTTAGAAATAAAAGTGGATAGTAAAGAGAAATGAGTTTAAATATTAAGCTAGGTTTAATCTTAATAATAATCTAGTAAAGTGTAAATTACTAGAATAAGAAACTTAACTTTAAGGATTATAAGTTACTAAACCATCACATTAGACTATTAACTCTTGCTAGATTGTCAGATACCTAGTATTCTTTTGATAATAAGAATTGAGAATTATCTTATTAGAAATGATAATTATTAAATAAAAGTAAATAAAGGGAAACTGATAAATTATAATGAATATGATAATGCTAAGCTTAATTAATAAGGCTATATGTTGGATTTTTTAAATATGCTACAATGAAAAGGAACTATATTTATATTGTCAGTCATATTTTTATAATATAAATAGCTTTGATATTGTTAATTCTGATGATCTACACTATATAAAGGTGAGTGAGTTAATAATTATAAAATGTAAAAGTACTTGAATAAGCAAGTAGTAGTTGATTAGTAATACCTTTCTGGATTGATACCTTGCAAGAAGTAAACACTTTATAAAACTGAACTTTGTAAAAATTGGATAGTTAATAGATCATGCACTTATGAGGAAAAATGCAAATTTGCTCATGGAAAGTAAGAGCTAAAGGAAAAGGAATAATCAAATGTTTTTTATCGAACTCGTTAATGCTAAAATTTCTTTACAAAGGGTTGGTGTGCATATGGAATACGCTGTAATTTTTAGCATGATGATAGATCCTTCCAACAAATAAAGTAAAATATTCCTTATTATGCTGTTTTACTCACATATCAGGATTTAAAATAATGTAAAGGATTTTAAAGAAGAAGACTCCAAACCTTTTAATATCTAGAAAATTTGCAAAGCTAAAGCAATAATTAAAATGATCTAAATGAATTGGAAAGCTAAAATACATCTATGGAAATAATTAATTGTAATCCTAATGCTTAAGCATTGCAAAAATAAGTTAATTATTAAAACCAATAAGTTTAGAAATATTTACCTTGTGAAGATCAAAAAACTAGTCTAATTATCTATTCAAAGCATGACAATCATTCTTAATAATAATCAAGTTAAGCCTAGCCAAACTTAAGAGTTTTATCTCATTAAATTTGCTATTGAACTTAAAACAACAAAGAGTAAACTTAATAATTGTAGCAGAGCCTAATAATAGCAAGCAAAACAAAAAACTTGATATGTCAACAAGAAAAAATGATAAAGTAAAAGAAAGATAACCAGATGAAGCATCTAACCAAAGATATATTTCTTATATCTAACAATTAGAAGAAGAATATGAATTGTATATATTCCTAGAAGGGAAACATAATTGGAGTATGAAACTAAACAAGCAATTTTAATTAATTAGTTAACTTAAATTATTACTAATTTCATAAATTTATAGATAAATTAATTCTTAATAACTTATATTAAGATAGTACAACTAATCATAGTTCATTCTCAGTCACCTTTAAAGAATTTAAGCTTACTATTTATCTCAATAAAAATGGTTTAATATTTATCTATTTTTCATTTAATCACAATAAATGGTAAGGAATTAATTCTTTAATATAAGCATTCTATAATAAGCAATTTACTTTAGAAATATTAAGGTAGATATTTATAAATCTGGATATTCTCTTTTATGATTTTATCTTAAAACTAGCTTGAAAAAATTATTTTAAAAGGGAAATAAAGTAAAGATATAGTATATTTTAGAGAGTTTTAAAGACTATAAAGTAGTTTTGCTTTTAATTAATTCTAGTACCAAGTTTTCTTTTTTCATATCTAGTATGATATTTTTACTTAGCAGAAATTAGATATTATTTATCCAAAAAGGATATATCTAGAAGAAAATGAAAAAAGATATTGAATTAATAAGTGAAAGACCCTTTTAAGACAAAAAATTGAGCGAGTGCAGAGTAGCCCGAATTAAGTTACAATGCTTTGCGTATTGGACTTATGATGCATGCCAGACAGCACTTTCAGCCCTTCATATCCAGCCTAACTTCGGCCTTCATGGACACTCAGGGTGTTTTTCTGGTGACTGTCCCAGCGATCTCACGCCTTTCCTTTCGGATGGAGGCACCTCGGAACTTCCCAGGTGTTAATTTCAATCTTAAGTTTACACCTTACACAAACTTGCACTCGCAATTTTTCTAATTCTCCAAGTATTTAGCTATTAACTATTAACTCTTATTTTATTAAGGTTTTATTCTTATTTTCAGCTTTAAAACCTATAATACTATAACTATTATGAAGCTAAACTTTAATAATCTATCTATCTATTTATTTAAATTCCAACTCTCATATCTCATTTAAGCCTTATATTCTCAAAGATGTAAATTGAGCTTGCCTTTATTTTTCTTTAGTACTTATTATCAATTTAAATGTAAGCATTCTCAAATTCCATAAACTAATACCATACCTAGTTTGCTAGAAATAATATAAGAGTTAGTCCATTTCATTCTATTATGGTTATATAAGGTATCATTAAACATGATAAAGAAATTGCTATTATTATATAACTAATGTATATCTTAAAATGAATCTCTTTATTTATACTAAAGCTATTTCAGTACACTCTACTACAAAGGTACTTAATAGCTTTTCACTATTATCCTTAATTTTTAGATAAGCAAGTAGTATTTTCTAGCGAGATCATCATTTAATAAAACTAAACTGCAATATTTTATAATAAGCCTACTAATTATTTAGTTAAGACATAGCACTATGATTGGTCTCCTATTTGAAATAAAAAAGGAATAGAAAAAGAGACGACTAAGTATATCAATATGTAGCAGTTTAAGTTCATCTCTTAACGAACAAATTTTAAAGTATCTATTCATATAAATTAACACTATGGTTATAAAACCTAGGAATGTATTACTTAGTGCTAATTAATATAATTCGTAAAGTTTTCAATTAATTGGTAATATAAAGGTTTGATAAGCCTATAAATTAATATTTCAGTGTGCAAATAATAATTGTTAGATAAATGTTTAAATAAAGGATTTAGGCAAAAATTAATTAAGATTAGACTTTAAATGGAAAGGAAAAAGTAAAATATAAAGTCATTTAATAAAATAAATTCTAAAGGAACAACTCCTATTGTGTCTTCCAAGCTTCCTTAAGATTTTTTCAAATCTGGTAAAACTAGATCTCGTGCTAATTCACACTAGCAATCAGAGAAATCTGTAAATCAAACATAAGAAGATCAATAAGAAGAAAAATAAATTGGAACATCTTAGAAATCAAATCAAGTTAGAATGTCAAGTTCACTCAAAACGCCTTCCATTAAAGATAGCTAAATAGAAAAAATAATACTGAAGATCAAAGAAGGTTTACCTGACTTTAGTTAATAAAAACAATCTGAAGCTAAAATTATTAAGAAAGTGTAAGTGAAACTTCAAGAAATTATTACTCTTTCAGTTATCAAAGAAAATAGAAATTCAGGGGTTGTTAGAAAAGTATTGCATGCTCCTACTTTACGAATTTTTGCTGTGAAAGAAGTTCCTCTATTAAGAGAAAATAAGGTCTAAATTCAAGAATGACTTTAGTTTTGATAATCGATAAGTAAGAGTCCAAACTTAGTTCAAGTTTATGGAGTTTTCTGAAATAGTCCAGAAGGTTGTGTAAGCATTTTGATGGATTCTATGGCTTGTAGCTTAACTAATTTACTTGAATCAGTAGGAAGCTTACCTGAACAATGCATCTAAGAATTAGCTTTAGGAATTATTAATGGCTTGAAGAAAATTCACTCTCACAGTTAAAATCATAATGGCCTTACTTCCAATCAAATATTGCTTGATATGAACGGAAATGTGAAAATCTCAGTTGGAATTAAAGAAAAAATGAAATTACCAAACTAGAATGAAAATAATTTATATCAAAGTAGCGAGAATTTTAACCTTTTCGATTAAAAATAAGCATAAGCTCTAAAAAGCAGTTCTGAAGGGGATATTTACGATTTTGGATACATTCTATTATTAACTGCTCTTGGATCTGTTGAGATAGAAAAAACCAAATTTAATGAAACATAAAGTTGTTGCTTATTTCACAGACTTGAATAAAGTAACTAATATATTGAACGATTCACTAGAAGATTTAGTAAACATTTTCGCGAAATTCTACATAAATGTCTAAACTTTAATAGAAATAAGAGACCATCAGTAGAAAAACTGTTATAACTATCATTTTTTTCGTTCACTTCAAATATAGGACCAAACATTAATCTAAAAGAATTACTATTAGTTAGCTTAGAGTGATGCAAGCAAGTTCCAATTGAATATTAAGGAGCAAGCGAAAGATAACTAGAAAGCCTAGTAAATGGTCTTCAAATAGTTTTATAAGAATGTAAAATAAAATAATTTAAAGAAAATCAGATAGAAAATCTGGCTTTAGAATTAGGACTTGATAAAGAAAAAGTAAAAGAAAAAATAAATTCTGTAGTAAAATCATAAACATTAGTTCCTTTAATTTTCTTATGATTCTTTTTTATTTTACAGTCATTTATTAAACTACATTATTAAAAGCTTCTTAATAACTTATTTACGCTATAACAAAATGCAAACTGAGTTCTAATTAAAGGGTTTAAAAAATATTATATAGAATAGAGGAACTTAGCGATGATATTAATTAAGATCAATTTTTAATTATATTTTTATTGCTAGGAAATAACTATTTATAAAGCTACTTCATTTAAATGAAAAGTAATTAATAGCTTTGCTTATTTTAGAAATCACAACATTATAAAAGAATAATATAAAATTGCTTAAACTACTTTAACTGAAAATAAACTAATTCTTTGAAATTAAGATAATCTTACCACATATTTACTTAGAATTGTTTATCATAAGCGAATAAAATTATCTTTGAAATAAATACTTTATCAGCTTTTTTTTAGTTTTAGCAATAATTAAGCCAATAAGCTTCAGAAGTTAATCAAATTAAAGTTTTTTATTCCTATTTTTTAATTCTATATTTTCTTAGGTAAAAGAACACTGGCTTAAAAACTGAGAAGTAAATATTATTCTTTTTAGATTTTAAAACAGCTTTATCTTACTATAGAAATCTTAAGATAAAAGATTAATTTTATTTCTTTGACCTGAAGTTTTTATCTTTTCACAATTTTTGCTTATTTTTACTCTTGTAATTTAAGCCTAAAATAGATAAATATTAGATAAAGATTATTCTAGTTTCTATGATTTTAATTAGAAGTTATTATATATTTAGAACTTTAATTTTAAATGCTCCTCTATTTATAAAAAAGGCTCTTCTATCTAATATTTTTAAAGATATTATGAGCAGCAAAAATTTATTAAAATAGAGTAAGTTCCAGTTTATTTAATTTTGTATGGCTAAACTCAGCTAATTTATCATTATGACTTCTATCTAACTTGTATCTTCTATTTGCCTTATTAATCTTCTTTAATGAATGTCCATCATTCTAAAAATTAAAAAACTTAATTTTTTAACTTATCTCTATCTTTAATGCTTATAATATTTTTCTTCTGCAATAATTAAATATTTCATTAGTAAAATGTAGCTAGTAGCTAAAATGTATCAAATATAAATTAAAAGCCTTTAATTAGTTATTAAACTATTACTGTTGTTAAATAATTCCATGTTAATACAGTTCCTAATAAAATATTAGGTAGTGCTTTGAATATAAGCAAGTTTTGCTTAAGTTATTTAACTTCTTTTTAGATGTGTATTATATTTATTTACATTGCTGATTATTATAACTATTATAAAGCATCATCTAAATTTATGTTTCCTTAACTATTTTTATTATAGATATAAAATATCCATAATTCATTTAAAAATAAGCTATAAAGCCTAAAATAGGGCTATATTTTTGCTATACCTTAAGTTATTTTCCTTAATCGTTTAAATAAGTATTATTCGCTTATTAAGCATTTTCCTTTTAAAAAAATTAAATATCATTTCATAAATTTTCTATTTTCTAATTTCAATTCAAATCTTTAGCTTTTTAATTTTAAATATTTATATTTTGAGTTTCTATGATTCACATGAAATTAGTTATCTTTATGATAATTTATTATCACTTGCAGCTTACTTCATGATTGCTCCTTATCTTTATAAAATAAGATAGATTTTTTAATTTGTTTTTATGGGTTATTTTTACTCAATACTTCTAAACTTTTTTAAGTGATTGGTAGATTCAATATTTCTAAGGATGCTATGATTTTTATTATATCTGGTTTTTTAACTTCTAATTAAATGATTTCTTCTAGATTAAAGTTTACTCTTATTTTGAAGTTTTTAAAGGAATGATTTAAATGAAGATTCAAAAATAAATAATACTGTTCTTTTATTGTAGTTAGCAGAACTAAGAATAATGATCATAAAGATAAAATTGATGAAATAAGAAATTATCTTTGATATATCATAATTACTTAGGAATTTACTTTATTTTATTTTTTATTTCCATATGAAAAAAATTTGAAAAAGTTTAGAGATTATCTTTCAATCTAAAATGGCCTTTTCTTCTAATTCTTTTGCAAGTAGTTCATCTTGTCTCATTTGTTCTTCTATCAATTTTCTTTTTATTTCATCTTCTTCTTAGAATTTCTTTCTTCTTTCTTCTTACTCAATTTATTATTATCTTAATCTTTCCTCTTCATCTTATTGTAATTTTCGGACAAATAGTTCATCTTGCCGCAACTATTCTTCTCTTAATTTTCTTTTTATTTCATCTTCTTCTTAGAATTTTCTTCTTCTTTATTCTTATTCAATTTATTATTATCTTTATTTTTCCTCTTCATCTTATTGTAATTTCCAGACTAATAGTTCATCTTGCCGCAACTATTCTTCTCTTAATTTTCTTTTTATTTCATCTTCTTCTTAGAATTTTCTTCTTCTTCTTTATTCTTATTCAATTTATTATTATCTTTATTTTTCCTCTTCTTCTTATTGTAATTTTCAGATTAATAATTCATTTTATCTTATTTATTCTACTCTTAATTTTCTTTTTATTTCATCTTCTTCTTAGAACTTTCTTCTTCTTTCTTCTTATTCAATCTATTACTGTCTTAATCTTTCCTCTTCTTCTTATTATAATTTTTTTGCTACTTCTTCATTTTGTCTTATTTATTCTTCTCTTAATTTTCTTTTTTATTCCTCTTCTTCTTAGAACTTTCTTCTTCTTTCTTCTTATTCAATCTATTACTGTCTTAATTTTTCCTCTTCTTCTTATTATAATTTTTTTGCTACTTCTTCATTTTGTCTTATTTATTCTTCTCTTAATTTTCTTTTTATTTCCTCTTCTTATTAAAACTTTCTTCTTCTTTCTTCTTATTCAATCTATTACTGTCTTAATTTTTCCTCTTCTTCTTATTATAATTTTTTTGCTACTTCTTCATTTTATCTTATTTATTCTTCTCTTAATTTTCTTTTTATTTCCTCTTCTTCTTAAATTTTATTTTATATTACCCCTTATTCTTAAAACTTTCTATTAATATCTTATTAAATAGGTCTATTTTCTCAACTTTATTTTTAAAGATTTCAAAATCCTTATCCTATTCCTGGTGTTATCTATTAATTTAAATTAACCTAAATAAACTAAGAATTATTGGGAAGCATAACACAGTTTGGACATTTTTGATTTCCTTATAATGCATACTATTAGAGGCATTATCTACAAAATAAGCTTTAGCAGCAGGGAATTTTTTCTAATTAATCATATATACTATTCAATCTGCTACACTTCTTACATCTTTATAAGCTTGTGTCATTTATTTAATTTTTTCTTCCTAAGAGACATTACTTAATTCTTTCAACTTCATTAAAATTTAATAAGCATTAACAGCCTTCCTTGAAGCAGGAAACTATGCTTTGCTAAGAAATTGATATTTAACTTTCAATACATGTTGGATGAAATTTGTGCTAGCATTATGCTAATTGAACCATTTCTTCATTAGTAACAACGTTAGCTTACTTACAATTGGAATAATGGCAGCAAAATAGTAATTTGATTATTTCTTCTTTTTCACTTTACTATAACTATGTATTGCATAAATTACAAGCAACTAAATAAAATACTTACATCGTTAAATATCTATCACTTACTTTGCGCATTCTGTGCATATTTTATGACATCTCAACTAAAATTTCTCTTAAATTAGCTTTGAATAAAAACATCTTTCGCATTAGAAACTTTTGAAATTTGCTTACTACTTGTTATTAATGATATTATCAAATGCATTTTATCTTTCTTCATCAGTAATTATATATTTAACGTTATTTCCTTTGCATTATGGACAGAAAGATTACTAACTATTGTAATTTTATTGATAAATCTCATTCTAAAAACATTTTTTATGAAAATTATGTTAGCAGTTAAGTTTAATTTCTTGATCGCATTTTAAATAGCATAATCCGCATATCTAAATGATTTAAAAGTTCTTTAATTAGTTCTCTTAAGTGTAATAAGAAGGATTTACTTGTTAGTCTTTAATTTGCTAGATTTATCAATCAAATTAAGTATTCTAATTTGCTCCTTAGTTAACCAATTAATTTTAATCAGTTTTATCATAAATTCCTTAAAGTTGAGATCCATAATGAAAGGGATAATTTGATATCTAAGGATTAGAGGATTGCTATTATAAATATGATTACTAAATCTAATTTAAATTTTAACTCTCAATCTAAGACTAGTTTGTCTAATAAGGCATGTTTCCTTGGGTAGGGTTCTATGCTGTTACGTTTTATCCAGGATAAATAGTCAAAGGTACTAAAATTTATTATTGAGATATAGCTGTGTTTTAGTTTGTCTAATAAGGCATGATTCCTTAGGTAGGGGACAGATTTGCTTTGTTTTATGCTGGTTAACCAGTCAAAGATACTTAAGATTATTCTTGAGATGTAGCTGCGCTTTAGTTTGTCTAATAAGGCATGATTCCTTAGGTAGGGGACAGATTTGCTTTGTTTTATGCTGGCTAACCAGTCAAAGATACTTAAGATTATTCTTGAGATGTAGCTGCGCTTTAGTTTGTCTAATAAGGCATGATTCCTTAGGTAGGGGACAGATTTGCTTTGTTTTATGCTGGTTAACCAGTCAAAGATACTTAAGATTATTCTTGAGATGTAGCTGCGTTTTAGTTTGTCTAATAAGGCATGATTCCTTAGGTAGGGGACAGATTTGCTTTGTTTTATGCTGGTTAACCAGTCAAAGATACTTAAGATTATTCTTGAGATGTAGCTGCGCTTTAGTTTGTCTAATAAGGCATGATTCCTTAGGTAGGGGACAGATTTGCTTTGTTTTATGCTGGCTAACCAGTCAAAGATAATTAAGATTATTCTTGAGATGTAGTTGCGCTTTAGTTTGTCTAATAAGGCATGATTCCTTAGGTAGGGGACAGATTTGCTTTGTTTTATGCTGGTTAACCAGTCAAAGATACTTAAGATTATTCTTGAGATGTAGCTGCGTTTTAGTTTGTCTAATAAGGCATGATTCCTTAGGTAGTGGACAGATTTGCTTTGTTTTATGCTGGCTAACCAGCCAAAGATAATTAAGATTATTCTTGAGATGTAGCTGCGCTTTAGTTTGTCTAATAAGGCATGATTCCTTAGGTAGGGGACAGATTTGCTTTGTTTTATGCTGGTTAACCAGTCAAAGATACTTAAGATTATTCTTGAGATGTAGCTGTGTTTTATTTTGTCTATTAAGGCATGTTTTCTTAGGTAGGGTTCTATGCTGTTACATTTTATCCAGGTTAACCTGTCAAAGATACTTAAGATTATTCTTGAGATGTAGCTGTGTTTTAGTTTTTCTAATAAGGCATGTTTCCTTAGGTAGGGGACAGATTTGCTTTGTTTTATGCTGGTTAACCAGTCAAAGATACTTAAGATTATTCTTGAGATGTAGCTGTGTTTTATTTTGTCTATTAAGGCATGTTTTCTTAGGTAGGGTTCTATGCTGTTACATTTTATCCAGGTTAACCTGTCAAAGGTACTTAAGATTATTCTTGAGATATAGCTTTGTTTTATTTTGTCTATTAAGGCATGTTTTCTTTGGTAGGGTTCTATGCTGTTACATTTTATCCAGGTTAACCTGTCAAAGGTACTTAAGATTATTCTTGAGATGTAGCTGTGTTTTATTTTGTCTATTAAGGCATGTTTTCTTAGGTAGAGTTCTATGCTGTTACATTTTATCCAGGTTAACCAGTCAAAGGTACTTAAGATTATTCTTGAGATGTAGCTGTATTTTATTTTGTCTATTAGGGCATGTTTCCTTAGCTAGGGTTCTATGCTGTTACATTTTATGCTGGTTAACCAGTCAAAGGTAATTAAAATTATTCTTGAGATGTAGCTGTATTTTATTTTGTCTATTAATGCATGTTTCCTTAGGTATGGCTCTATGCTGTTACATTTTATCCAGGTTAACCTGTCAAAGGTACTTAAGATTATTCTTGAGATATAGCTGTGTTTTATTTTGTCTATTAGGGCATGTTTTCTTAGGTAGAGTTCTATGCTGTTACATTTTATCCAGGTTAACCTGTCAAAGGTAATTAAAATTATTCTTGAGATGTAGCTGTATTTTATTTTGTCTATTAAGGCATGTTTCCTTAGGTAGGGTTCTATGCTGTTACATTTTATCCAGGTTAACCAGTCAAAGGTACTTAAGATTATTCTTGAGATGTAGCTGTGTTTTATTTTGTCTATTAAGGCATGTTTTCTTAGGTAGAGTTCTATGCTGTTACATTTTATCCTGACATGTTTATAAAACTTTGTAAAGTATTCTGTAATGGAATTTCTTAATTTGAATCGGTTCTAATCATTTTACCTTTTTAATCAATCTAGGAATCATTAGATTAATTGCTAATATTTTCTGGAAATTACTTATAATTTTGCTATGAATTGAAATTTTGATAATATAGAAAATTTTCATTTTGCTAGGTCTGATCTTAATTTCGATTCAAATTCATTTTTTACAATGATTTAAATTACATGCCTTATGAATTTTATTTTTAATTATTTCAGTATAATTTTAAGATTATTATGTATTAAATTATGATTATATTGAAAATTATTTTCAATATAATTTGATTTAACTTATATTGTCATCATTTTTTATTTTTATTACTTACTAATGCTTTATTTATTGAATTTCTATTTAAATTTCTTTATGTTTAGTTTAATATTTCTCTTTATAATTTACTTATTTAAAATTTTAGATTAAGTGGCTTACATCGTTAGTTAGCTTTGTTTTTTTATTCTTTTCATCATCAATGAGGAGTAGTTTTTATTACAACAATTACGCATTTTCATGATTATTAGTTATAACGTTCTTACTGAAATTTTGACTCTAAACTTATATTAAAATTTTAGATGCTTCTAGCATTGAAGCAGATTGAGTAATTATAACTAATTAGTCTTTACTACTAAATAATTGAATGGCTTACAAGAAGTATCTTTATATATTTTCTTTACATTTTTTAATTTCTTTTATAAAAGCAAACTAGCAAATTATTATATCTTGGCCCATATCATAAAACTTTCTGAAGAAAGTCTGTTCATAGTAGATATTTAAGATATAGCTTTAACTTACTAGATTTGAAATTTATTAAAGAAAGCTTTTTACAATTATTTGGATTAATATATATTCAACCAAAAATATTTGTTTGCTTTAGAATAAGCAAATTTATCTAGATACTAGTAATAGATTTTATTTTAGCATTAGACTAATTTAATTTTATATAAGTGGCATGTTCTTATAACTGTTATTATTTTAATCATCACATATCTTGCTTCATTATTAGTCAACTCTTAGTTTCTAGTTAAATTAAGCTTTAAATCGTTTATTTTGGGAATAAAGTTAAAAATTGCTCTAATACTGATAAGTATAAATATTAGGCTATTTAAATTTTACATTTCCTGTATATAATATTCTCACATAACTTTATTACTTCATTCAATCTGAATGCTAGTGAATATAATTAACTGCATCATTTTTTTAATATCTAGAAGCAAGTAAGACATTTTGTAGACAGATGAGACTGAAATGTATTAAATCTTTTTCAAAGAAAGGCTTAAGCTATTAGTAATTTAGTGTAAATAGAAGATCTCAACTATAAAAAGCTAAATATATATTATATAAACTTTGCTTATTTATATCGCTATTTTATTTATATGGTATAAATTAAAAGTATTAAGGGCATCTATTTTAATACTTTCAAGTTTTTGAACTTGCATTAATGCATTTTTTCTTAGTTCTAAGATAATTCTAATATTCTTAGAATTATTTATGTATATTAGCTAAATATAGAGTTAGTTATTTTATTATATTAATATATAGCAAAGCTTTATATATGCATTTATTAGTTTATATAGGGTGATACGATACAAGTAGTGAGTAAATAGTACAATTATTTAGAAATAATTTAAAGATACAGCTTTGATTGCTTTATATCCCTTATTTATCTAATTCTAAAAGCAGCTTTAGTAATTACATTTACTTTATTATAATTTATTTTATACCTTTAGATTTATCGTTAGACTACCCTTTAAGCTTTGCTTTACTTCTAGTTATATATTTTAATTAATACTTTCCTTATTTCAACTTTTTAACTATCCTCAATTTATTTAAATTAGATATAAAGATCTAAGTTCGAAGAATCTCTATTAAGTTTATTTCTTATTGTTTCTTATATTCAATTATCAACTTCATTTAAAG
Source organism: Loxodes magnus (assembly GCA_946699065.1). Lineage (NCBI taxonomy): Eukaryota > Ciliophora > Karyorelictea > Loxodida > Loxodidae > Loxodes > Loxodes magnus. The sequence goes on along the minus strand of CAMPDV010000160.1, from coordinate 191,623 downwards.
CCTATTTGAGCATTAAGAATATAGAAATAAATATCCTATCTTTTAATATTTAGCTTACCTCAAAATTATCTAAACCAATTATTTAATATAAATGTAGCCTAGTATCCCTTAAACTTTCTATTTTACTATATTTAGCATGTAAGTAGCATATTTACGTCATTTTTTGCTTATATAATCCTAGAAAATAAGAACAGTTTACTTAAACATAATGATGAATTTAGATAAAGGATATATCTCATTTATGAACTAGAAAGCTATTTTCTTATGATTTTAATACTTAATTAAACTGAAATTAAAGTTAGAATTTGTAATCAATTTTAGTATATTCTTTGGTAAGCTTTATTTGAACGATTTGAACATTATAGGGATCTTCAAAACAAATCTCATAAGTCTTTTCTTATGCTTATCAATCTTATATAGTTAACTTATTTGACTAGCTAGACGATTTTCTCATTACAAAAATAGAGTTTTAAACTCTGATGCAATGATCTTCTGCATTAAAGTTTTCTGGGAAAGGAAATTTGTCTCATGTTTTTTATGAATTTAATATAAAAATATTATTAGAATCGTATTATTAGTTTCATCCTCCTATAGTTATTAAAGGACTAGAACATACAGCAAAAATTGTGTTGGGAACTGGTAAAACAAGCTCACTTATACTTCATTTATCATTCTATTCATCAAAATATTCAAAGCTCTTCAAATAATCACCATTATATCCCCCGCATAATCATAACAAACTCTAGAAAGCAAATGCTTTATGCCCTGCCCGTTTTATATTTATTTATGCTTTTAATGTTCATTATTATGTACTAAAATTGTAGCATTGAGTAGATTTTTCCCAATTATTTACTGAATAACCTGCTATGACATAAATGTTCTGTTTAAATAAAGTAGCTGACGCATATTCAACTGGGACTATTAAATTTGCTATCTCTGTTTGCTTCCAAGTTTTAACGTTTATTTTATAAGCCAAAGATTTCTACACTTAGTCAGTTCCTCCAAAAATATAAATATCATATCCCATTTATAAAGAAGCTGGATACTAACAAATTTCGAATTAACCTTTTATTTCTTGGATTTAATCTGTAAGGATTCAGTATACGTAGATATAAGGGCTTTTTTATCTAAGATGATATGAAAAGAGGTTTTTAAATTGATAATTATTCATAATCTCATATTTAGATACCAGCAATGGAATTTTTCCATAAATAAGGCTTAATAAATTTCCTTTGTGCTGCTTGCTTAACATTCGTAAAAAAAGTAAGGGAGTTATTAGTTCTTGCTTGGATTAAAGATTCTTTTCAGACTTGATTTGCATTTTATTGATTTGAACTGATAAATATTAATTTAAACTAGGTTACAGCAAAATTACTTTAGGGTATTTAAATTCGTTAGCTTTTATTAATAAATATGGCTTATATTTATAAGGTTTCATATTAATACAATAAGCTTTTCTATTTATTACGCTTACCTTATATTGATTGTTAACTAAAGAATCTAAAACTAAATCTCCATTTATTAATCAAACTTTAGATCACTAAGTAAGTAATAAATATCTAGGATTTAGTTTCAATTATAATAGCCTAGTTGTGTCTTTATAGCTTAGTAGCATAAAGTCTAAATCCTTTATTATTAGCATCACTCTATCTTTTAATTTAAAGCTTTATTAACTTATTTCTATTTTTCCTCCCTTTTAGATTTAAAACCTTTTATTAATGTAATTTAAATACTTTAAATTCAACAAATTTAGATGTAAATAAGAGATTAAAACCATACACTGGGATTAACAGAGTATATATAAGTTAGAATGATAGATAAAGGACTTAAGTTAAGCTAAAGGAAAGGCTAATAGAGGGTATTATATAGTTAGCTGAGTCTTTTTACTAATTTTCTCTAAGTTTAAAATAAAAGAGCTAGAAAGTCTGATGAATTAGGTATTATTTGAAGAAAGCTTAATAGTTTAAATTAAGCTTAATTATAAAAAGAATCTTATTTCATGGGAAGTCAAGTTAGTCCAAATGCAAAAAAAAAAGGCAATATTAAGTTGGTAAATATCAGAGATGCTTAAAATTTAAAGGCTTTATACGGATCAAACAAATAAGATCTAGATAAAATGCGTAAATGAGGGATAAAACCTATGACTAAGAAAGGAATAAAATTTGCTTCTAACAAAGAATAAGCTATAGCAATATCTTATTATTGAGAATGGGATTATATTATATAGATAGATTTAGTCTAAGCAATGAAGGAATAAATAAAATTCTATCAAAACTGAAATGGAACTATTATCACCTATTAATAAATATCTCCTTCACACTTTATAAGCATTGCTACCTTAGAAGATTGCATTAACTAAGCAAAGCAAAACTTTCTTCCTACTATATTGGAATTAGAAAATTCTTAAGTTAATGAAATACATAACTTCAGATTTATTTTTCCAAAGCTTTCTAAGTGTCTAGAAATAATGAAAATAGTAGATTTAAATATCTTTAAGAAAATAAAATAAAATGAGGATAGATTATGTATTACTCTACTTTAACTATATGCTTCAGGCCTACAAGAATTAGAAAATAAAATTCCTTAATGAAGAGTATTAGGCTCAAGAAGAGGTGGATCATATATTTACCATACTATGAAGGTTATAATGTGCACAATCAGAGATAAAAATTTCTAAATTAAAGATCCATTTGATCAAAATTTATTGTTATTCGCTGCTTTGTTTCATGATATAGATAAGGATATAGGAAATTAGGAAAAAGATCCTTCTCATCCTTTCACAAGTGCAGCACTTGTATTAGAAACGATGTATAATATTTTTAAATGAATAAAAAATGATCCTAAGACACTAAGCTAAAAGTGAAGAAATGCATTGGAACCATGTAATGAAGGAAAAGGAAATTGTGATTATAGTTAGCTAAATTAATTATCATTGGATTTAGCTTCGTTGCTTGGCTTTGATTATAGATTTAGTGAGTCAGAATCTGAATTTAATTTAGAATAGTTCGAATAATAATTTCCTGAGAAGCAATAAAGATTTGAGTTTGAATTAGTAATGCTAATAGCATTGCATTAAAGTATAAACGTCTTAGACAATAAAACTCAGCCAAAGGTTTTCAATTAAAAGCAATAAATGTAATTTTTAAGCAGAAGATCATTAAACCTGTTAAGAGTACTAATGAAATGCGACTCCGAAAGCTATTAGATATTAAGCGATTGTTCCTATTTAAACTAGGTGGAAGTGAATATTAACAAAATAATATCCAATTTCAATTAATTATAACTTATTAAAGCAGAATGAAATTACTCTTAATACTTAACTAACAACTAAGTAATCTTCTAGCAATTAAACTAATTTCACTTTAATAATATTTATAGAATGATTTTAAATTTAAGTTAAAATATTTTAATTAAACACTAAAATTAAGTTCTCTATGAAATAAAAGAAATATAGTTAGTTCATGTATCTCACATTTATAAATTTTTTAAAGAATGTATATTTAACTAAAATAATAAAAGAGCAATAACTTCTTATACCATACATTTATAATATTAATGCTATTTACCTATTATACTCTTTACTTTTTATAGATTTAATTTTTAAATTTATAATATAAAAGGAATATGATATATTTAAATATGCTAAAATAGGATAATTAATATTATAATTTTATCTAATTTTCTACTATTTATGCATCATTAGTTAACTTCTGCTTATAGTAATGAAACTGTTGAAATATGCATGAATTGCTTATTATATAAATTAAACATCTGAATGTGATATTAAATTTAAGCTTAAATTATGATTGCTTATATTTGCTCTTCTATAAATAAGGATGATTTTCTTTTGTCAATATACTAGAAATTTAAATAGATTTTAGAAATGTTTATCTTAGTAATATCATCGCAATAAATAAAGTCTATAAGAAATAGACGATATTTATAGAATTTATAGTCATTTAGTTAAATAATTAAGAAGATTCTACTTTATCAACTAAGAATATACAGTATAATAAAATGGGCAAAATGAAGATTAACAATTTGATTATAAGGTTATATCCTTGAATTAGATTTTAAATAAATAAAATAAAATTTCCTTTTCTTTAAACTAACTTTTTACATCATTAGCAACTATATGAGGCAATAACACAAATTTAAATTAGAATAGAAGATGTAAGCTTGATGGTATAATGAAAGATAGTTATAATTAAGTAATTAAATTTATATTGCTAGTATTATTATGAAAATGTATTAAGATATTTAATTGAGGTATGGCTATTATAAAGCTTTATATTTAGTTATTTTAGCTTAAATAATTATACTTTAGATTCATAACAAATAACTATTGAAAATTTTTAGATTTCAAAGTGTACAAGAATGAAAAATCGCAAAAAGATAAAAAAATGTTAGTAAAGATAAAATAAAATTATATAGATTTATTTTGGCTCCAGTAAGTCTTATTTAAAAAAGATAACGAAAATGAAAATCACGTCTTAAGCAAATAGAATTGCAGATATTATAAATTTAATCTTTGAAAAAAGGAAAGTTGAAGGAAGTACTATTATTTTAAATTATAATTAAAAGGCTTGCTGGAAATATAGCTTTTTAATATTTGGATTTATTATATTTTAAAAACTTTTATTAGATTTTTATGTTTAAAAAGGACTAGTAATTAGTATATAAATTATCCAAATTAGATATATTAAATATTATAAGAATTTTATAAGGAAATAAATAGCTGGTATATTGATTTGTGAAGGTATTTATGAATATTCTTGGTATATAAACTAAATGGCATAAATAGAAGTTTTTTGGATAATAGAAGATTCATGTTTTTCAGTTTTATAGTAAGGTAAGGAGGAAATATAACCATAGAATTATGGTAAGTGAGAAATTGATTTAGTTTATTTATCTGATTAATTATATTAGAAACTTTACCAAAAGTTTCCTTACTATAACTTTTACCCTTATAGATTTTGCGTCAAAAGAGCCATGAAATGATTTTATATTTTTACTAAAAAGTAAAAGAAAATACTATAGTAAGAAATTGAATTGATGCAAAGCAATCAAATTGAAGTTAAAATTGTGCTACTAGAAGAATAATTTAATCTTCCTGAATTGGACATAGTTCGGAGAAGAGCTAAGGAAAAATCAGTTAAAGAAGTGGTTGAATTGTTATTCTGAAGAAAAAAATTAGCAGAAGGGATTATATATAAGGCTGATAAATCAATAAAACTAAATTTTAAAAAGGCAGCAGAAATACTTAATGTTAATAGTAAAACTTTAGATAACTACCTTGAATAAATTATAAAAGGTAAAAAATTTGACTATGATTTCGAAGGGAAAAAACTTACAAAAATTTCAGACTTAAGAAAATGAAATAAGGAATATGAAAAAAACAAAAAACAAAAATTAAAATAAGAGGAATCGGAATTTAAATTAGGTTTGAATAATAAGCGAGCTTTAAGCAATGAAGATATTTTACCACAAATATGATTCGATAAATAAAAAATTAACAAATATTTACTTTTTTCGTTTCTTTAATTCTTGAACATTTTATAAAAGATTTAGTTGAGTAAATTAAATTTAAAGCATAATTTTCTAATATCATTATACTTTTATTTAAGTATTACATTTTAAATTTAATAATCAAAATGAAATTTTACTTTTTTAGGGTTTTATCACTTCTAAAAGAAAAAAAAAGATTAAAATTTAGTTTATTTTAGTTTTTTTAACTAGAGCATAAAATATGTCTATCTTATAATTAATTTAAAGAGCTAATTAACTCTTTTATTTGTTTTAAACTTATATTCATCTAGCTTGCTAAATTAAATAATTCCTAGATTTAACCTTCATCTAATTTAATAATTAGTTTGAGTAAGCTTCTATAGATTTCATTTTCTTGGTTAAATTTGACCAGAAAAAGAGAAAAATGAAGAGTAGCAAGTTAATAAAAAAATATGAAATATACAAATAAAATAACTATTTTATTACAAATGTCTAGTAAGAAAGGAAGCTTAGAATTATAAGGTTTTCACATATCTTTTTTGTTTTAAATATTAGAAGAATTAATAGCCTAATAACTGCAATGAGATGTCATTTTATATATCTATGTCAAATTTAACTTCGCTTCAATTAAATAAAAATTATTTGTTAGGATTATTCCTAACTTTATGACTAGAAAAAAAGAAAATAGCATGTTAAAAAAAAACCAAAAACAGCATAAAACTAAAATGTATGAAGTTCTCAGAATAAACTTTTTATCTCTTGAAGCATTTAATTTTAATAAGATAAGCACTTTAATAAAACAATCAAGAGAAAATTTATAAAAATTAAAAAAAACTAGAAATCATAGCATTTTCATAAGCATAAACTATAAAACTTTATAAATAAAGCGAATGTCTAATATTATTGCATTTAAGTATTTATTTAAAAAATCAGCTTATAATAAATATCTTGGAAAAAATGAAAAAGCTGTAATGACTATTTTTATAAAATATTTCATTAAAAATAACTATATCAATAGAAACATTTTGAAAAAAACTAAATACCTATTAATTTTGCAGCCTTTTAATAGTGTAAATTATTTATTTAAGAAATGCTTATTATTAATGTAAGGTTTGAACTAAAAGAAATTTCTAAATAATTAATTTATAAAATAAAAAATAAAATTTATGAGTTAAGTTGACTGGAAAGTGATAAACGAGCTTAAAATAAAAAAATAATAAAGGATCTAATTTAATTTTATAATTTAATAATTTATTCTTAAAGAAATAATAAAAAATACAATTTAAAAATAATATAAGGCATTTCGTAAAATTGATTGTATAGTAAACGAAATAAGCCAACCAATAATATAAATTAGATGAAAAATCTCTTATAAATATTTGCTTTTCTTCTATTTATCCATAATTAAGAAAACCTTTGCCAAATTTTTAAATATATCAGATGAAATAGCTTTTATTTAGTATAAGTTTTTCATAATTATGCTAAAAGCTCACAAGCATATTTATTTATAAAAGAAGGTTTATTAATGATAAAAAAGAAAAACAATTAGAGTATTTTAAGAAAATATAAGTGAGTTATATAAAAATTATTATAAAAATGCTTAATAAAGCAAAACTCAAATGATAATTAGCAAAGCTAAAAGGTTTATATTTTCTATTTTTTTCTATCCCTAAAGGATTTTTTACATTCCAATGATAATTAAAAAAACGCTTTAAATTTAGTGCTTAAACTCTTTCAAAAAATATGAAATTTTAGTTATTTAATTTAATTTTGTATTAGTGTTTTCAAGCTTAAAAAGAATCTTATAACTTGAGTTTTAAAATAATTTCATAATTTGAAAAATTTTCATAGATTTAAACTAAGCTAATTAGAAAATGATTGAATAAAGTAAAATAATTAGATCAACTAAACTTTAGATTGATTAAGAAAGAAATTAAATATTAAATAAAATAAAAAATCGTTAGATATAATAAAGAATAATAAGGCTATTAGAGCAATTTTAATTAATATGAATTCCTGGATTTTATAATTAGCTAATACTTTCTCTACATCTGATGCAAATAGTTTTAAAAAATTTGCTTTGATTAGCAAAACTTAAAGCTATATTTAGAAATGGTTCATTATTTTAAAGACTTGTATGAATCAATTTTTAGATTAACAATAATTTTGTTTTTTAAATCCAATAAAATTCTAAAATCAATGTTGTATCTGAAAAAGAAGAAAAGAGAATGGAATATATTATAATTGCGATCATTATGATTATAAGTAACTAGGCAAAAGCACTAGATGCTGTTTTAAATTTTTTATTTAAGATTGTTTAATCTAAATATTTAAATATTAATTCATAGTAAAATGCTTTATTATAATCCGAGTGCTCTAAAATAACCTTTTAGAATAATAGATTTTGAGATTAAAAATACTAAAAATAATCTCCTCAAATTTCTTACATTTTGCTTTTTATCTTAAATTATTTTAAATTAAAGCTCACCAAAATTTAAAATTCTATCTATTTAATACAAACGTAATTTAAGATTCGATAAGAAGAGAATTTAAAAATTATTTAAAGAAAAAGCTTTACTATCTAATGTTAAATATTTGATGTAGTTTTTCCAGAAGGAGAAATAAATTAAAATTAATAAAGATTTTATTAATTAAGTCGCTTACATTTTCTTATAATACAGTTATGGTTTTTAAATTAAGTTCTATATGCAAATATTAATGTCCCTAATTTTTTTAATTTCAAGAAGAATTTGAATAATTATTAAAAGCTGTAAAAATATCTAAAGGGAGTAAACCTTTTAAAGAAAATGAGCAAAGGATTTAATTAAACTTTTAGAATGACTAATAATTAAGTACTCTCTGACTTATTATTGATATCTCCTTGATTTTATTTTTCTTATGCCTTGATCTTGATGTTTTCTATTTTATTAAATAAAAGTTATCAACAATATCCTAGAGATTTTGAAGGAATCTAAAATAAAAGAACTTGAAAAGAGCTTAATCTAACATTAAATATATAAATTTATTAGATGCGATTAAATTAATAAGCAAAGATGCTTTTTATTTAGAAACTACTCAAACTTTGCTATTTAGTAGCCTCTGGAATTATGAATAACTATTTCATGAGCTTTAAGTTGTTCTTTGTTTATTAACTATAAAAATATAAGCAATCCAAGCTATTTAGCATTAATTTTGAGAATTTAAATTTAAGTAAGTTTAAGATAAATTCTAAAAAATTAAGTAATTTTAATAATCTAAAATGTCGGAAGAGAGCGAGAGGGATTTAAAAATTTAACATTCTATTTTAAGCAAAAAAATACAAATGTATATGCTATGATACTTGGTAGTATCAGGAACAGTTACTTAAATCTTTTTCTAGTTGACTGACTTGAGAATTTTATTTGATTTAAGTATTGTCATTATAAGCTTTACTATTATCATGTTGCTTTTTCATGGAATAGAGAAGGCCTAAAAAATAATTGGCAATCGAAAGCGCTACAATTTTCAAATAATTTTATTTTACCTAAGCAACTTTATACTTTACATGTTTGGATCCTAGAATATTGAAACTTAATTCTAATTGCAAACCTATTTCTTAGTAATTTAGTCCTTTTTAATTTAAAATTTAGAAGGGAAAACAATTTCTTAGAATAGAATATAAGTAAGTGGATTTATTTTCTTCTTAGCCAACTACATTGATCATATTTAGTAAAACTTTAAGAATTTAAATTCCTGGCTATTCTATGTTCTCCTAGTTCTTACACTTTATGCATTTCAAGCTTTGAGTTATTTTAATTTTAAAGAAATAACTGAATAGTTGAAACAAAGTAATTTAGCTTTGAAATAATAGATCTCCAATTATCAGTAGCTTATTGATAGTTCGAGCAATGCAATAGTAATAATAGATACTGATTTCATATATTTCACAAACTATTTGTTTAACTAACACTTTGGCTAGCTTAACTTTTTCAATGTTTTGTAAGATGCTAAAGAATATTTGATAGACTTAACAGCAAATCCTTAAGACTCCCTTTTCTAAATATTAAAGGACCATTTAAATTCTTAAGTTGATTTGAATAAATTTGTAGGAATCTATGATATTGAAAAGAATTATTATTTAGTGTACTGTAAAAATATTCAATGATAGCAAAATTCATGCACCCTTGTGCAAATGGTGAATATAACTTCAGTTTTACAAAGTTAATAAATTTCGCTGGAAAATAATTATAAGCAAATGTTTATTCGGTCTCTAAGTCATGAAACAAGACATCCAGTAACGACAATACATAGCTTAGCGGATTTGGCAATTCAAAAAATTTAGACTTAATTTAAAGTAATAGAAACAGATCATCTAAAAATAAAGAATTACTTGCTGGAATATTTGTAGTCTATAGACTAGTAAGCCAAGTATTTGCTTAATATTTCCTAGTAACTAGTCGACATTTCAGATATTTAGTCTTCAACTTTCTAGTTGTAGCCTGAACAGTTTAACATTAAATAATTCTTGGAATAAACTATTGATCTTATTAGAAAAGATGCAGAAAGGAAAGGTCTAAAGCTGGAAACGTTCGTTAGTGGATTATTACCTGAGTATATAGTAGCAGATTGCAAAAGAATTTAAGCAATTCTATAGAACTTGCTTTAAAACTCTCTAAAATACACCAAAAAAGGTTTCATTGCTATTAAAGTATTTCTTTGCTAAAAGAAAAAGCATACGGAGTTTCTTGATAAAATTGAATAAGATTAAAAAAAATTTACTTATTTATGCGAATTTCAAGTTATTGATAGTGGATGTGGAATTGATGAACAAAAACAAAAAGCTCTGTTTGATTTATTTAGCTAAATTAATGTCAGCAAATTCAGTTTAGAAAGACCATCAGGTGTAGGACTTGGACTGTTCATGTCACAAAAATTAGCTATCCAGCTAGGAAATAGTTCAATTATTTTTAAGAGAAAAGATAATATTACAACTTTTCGATTCAACGTGATATTCAAATCTACAGCATAATTGGTAAAATCTGCAGATAATGGTTCACCTACTCTCAACTCGTTAAAATCGGTTAAATCACTAGTTAATATAAAATTTGTAGAAAGCCCAAAACTAAAGAAGATGTAGAAAAAGCAAAAAAATTTCTCTAAAAGTAAAAAGGAGAGTATTAAGTTATAAAAATCAATAAGCAACCTATCTGTCATTTAATGTAATTGTGAGTAAATTTTATTGGTTGATGATGCAGAAATAATTCGATATTGCTTATCTGAAATACTTTCTTAATTTAGACTCGTAGAAGCAAGAGATGGAGAGGAAGCAGTTTAAATAGTGAAAGAAAGAATGGCCAATTTCTGTTGCAATCAATTTTAATTAGTCATAATGGACTGCGAAATGCCCATGAAAGATGGATGAACAGCAACGAAAGAAATTAGAAGGAATAATTATAATGGAAAAATTTTGGGCTATACTGCTTATTCAAATGCTTAAGACATTTAAAGATGCTTAGATTCTGGCATGAATGAAGTGTTGGCGAAACCAGCAAAAACTGAAACTTTACTGTAAAAGGTATAAATGTTAAGAGATAAAAATATGAAGAATTTTAAGGATATAGTTTCTATAAGAAGGTAAAGTGATAAATAAAGAAATGAAGTATAATAAAATGAATCAATTATTAACATAAATGCTTTTTAAAATACAATCCTAAGTTACAACTCTACCACCTCATAAGTCTTCGGCTAAAATTCGTATTTGATAAAATCCACAAACTAGTTTCTATGATGAAGTCCTAAAAATGTTTAACTAATATAGATTTTTACTTTTATAATTTTTAATTTAAACATTATATAAATAAAACAACTTTAGATTTTATAAGCTTTTAATACTAAATTTAATTTAAAAAATGTAGAAGAAAAATTTAAGTAAGAAAATATGCTAATAAAAAGCATATTTTATATGCATAAACATATCCTCATTTTTTAATTTATAATTTTGATAATTTAATAATGATTCACGAAAAAATTATAGTAAATAAATAATTTCTAAAATTTAACTATAAAATAATACTTTTAAACACCAAATATTTTATAAAGAATTAATTAAATTTTTATTTTATAATCTTTTAATCATATTATAAAATTTATTTTTTCCATTATTTTTTAACTATAGCTCTATTAAATTATTATTCCTTTTTTATAAATCTATATAATTTTATTTTTTTAAATGTTTAGAATGAATTATAAAAAATGAAATTTTTAGTTTATAGATATTTAGAAATCATCTTGGCATAAATTGATAGTTATCTTAGGATTTTAAGTAAAAAAGTATAATATAAGTAATCATAAAATATTTTTTGTATCTTCCATGTGTAAAACTACTACTTCTTTTCATTCTATTTTTACTTATGTCTTCATTACTAAATTAAAAAAATTTAAGTTTATATTCCTGCTACAATAAAATAATTAATTAAATTAAAATTATTTAAAATTCTTTTTTACTCATGTGCTTATTTTTTGTTATTTATACCTTCAAATAATTTTTTATGGCGAAATCGTATTTTTATTATTTATAAAAAAAATTAAAGTTCTTTTCGCTTTTTTTTCTAGCAATTTCTTTCCGAAGAATCATAATTTTAATTTTTTAAATATAAATAATTACGATATATTTCAGGCTAGATAGTTAATTTAATAACTAGTTACATTGATCTAAAATATTTGATGAATTTAAAGTTAATTTAATTCAAAGAACTTATATCAAATTTTACAAAATATAAAGCTTTTTAATTAAGAATAATTTTTAAATAATTATTATTATTTGTTAGATTGAAGAAGTTAGTCTTTAGAATTTAATTTTAAGATTTTTTATCACAATGTTTATTATTATTGAACTAATAATATTTTATTTCAGAAAAAAAAATGGAATAATCTATTCGCCTTTCCAAAAACCAAATTAAGAACGCAAAAAGGAAAGCTGCGAAACAAATGCAGAGATAACAACAAGAAGAAGATAAATCAAGTTCCTCCTCTGAAGGAAAAATCATAATCGGAACAATAGAATCGAATCCAGTAAAGGTATAAAATAATCCGAAATATAAATATAGCTTGACCAAATGAAACAATAATACAAAATTATTAGGAAACAATTTACAACCAAGGGGAAAAAATAAGAGAACTAATGAATACTATCGAAGATTAAAATAACGAGCTTCTAATAATTAGACGATAATTGATTTAGAATAATCTAGTCACGGAATAGTAACTATATGAATAATCTCAATCGAATTTTAAGCAAGAACAAAATATGATTATCGAAATTGTTTCTACATAAGCAAACGTTTAAGAAAAATAGAATGACTAAAAGATTAATATAGATTTAATCAAAAGAATCGATTAACTTGAAAAAAAAGTATTTCTGAAGAGATTCAAGAAAAAACAAGGCAAACAATGCTATTATTGCAAATCAAAGTGACACTTATTACAAAATTGCGATTAGTGAAGATAAATTTAGATAAAAGAACAATAAAGAACGTTAAGCATACTCAGCAGACTCTGAATAACCTAAACAGGGATTTACAAGAGAAAACTATTCACATAAAAGACAGAAGATCCTCTGTGGTTCCATCCACATAAAAAAATGGCGTGATATCTATCCACGCTAAAAAAATGGTAGCAAAAACCTGGTTGAAAATCCAGGGAATGCTAAACTTTAATTACTTTTAGTTTACTATTACTATTATTATTATAATATTTTATTTCACTGAGAACAACCTATATTTCACAATCTAAAGCATTATTATTATATTATTAATTTTAGGGATAAAAATTCCTAAATAGAATTTATTTTTAGATTTGAATTAAAATAGCTAATTTTATTTTCTTTTATGAAAATTTAAAATTTTATCAATTTAATTTAAATAAAATAAGGTCAAACTCAAAGCCTTCTTAAAGAACTATAATTTAACTTTAATTTCATTATCCAATTTATTCAGAAAATAGTTATAAGATTTTATATTATTTAACTAAAAGACTTGATATTTTCTTTTTCTTGTTTGTTTTGCATATGAATAATCTACATATGAAGGTTGTAATTTTTTTAAATACTAATTATGTTATTAAATATAATGACTATGATTTTTCCTGCTTTATATTTATTATATAAATAATTCATAAATTTATTTCTTATGATAGTTTAATTTTTTATTATTAGTTTGAATTTTCATTTAAAAAATATTTGGTAAATAAAACTTTAATTTTTTGTGATACTTATATCTCTATTTAAAACTCTCTTTATTTATTCTAATTATTTTATTTTTCTTTAATTAATTGCATCTATAATAGACTTTCATTTTTATTATAGAGATTTAACTTTTTCAGTTAAAGTAAATTTACAATTTTTAACTAGGATATTTTAACTTAGAATTTGATATGTCTTTTTTAATAATTAAGCATGATAAACAGGGAAATGATAAACTTAAATTTGCATTGTTTTAAGTTTCTTAACAAGCATTAAATCATTTCTTAATATACAACTTTGAATACGAATACTTTTATTTAAAAGTTTATCTTTATTTCTATGAAGATTTGTTAAAATAATTTAAAAAAAGGTATGAAAAATTAAATTTAAAAAAGTAGCTATAAACTTAATTTTTTACATTGAGCTTCTTTATTTATTTTAATGATATTATAACTTAGCATAAAGAATTAAAGATATAATAATTTGTATAATTGGTTTTAATAAGTTTGATAGCTTTATTTTAGTTTAATTAAAAGATAGTAATTCATGTATATTATAAGCATTTTAGCTTTATAATATTTTGCTGTTCTAAATTAAAAGAAAATATACCTTTAATATATTTAGAAATCCAGAAACCATGAATGTAAGTTATTAGTTGATAATTATTAAAATATCATAAATAAAATAAAATTCTACAACTCATTATTTTATTATTCTTAATTAAAGAGAAACATTCGTTAGATAATTAAAGCGGTTGAAATATATGAATTCTAAATTTATTTAAGTTATGAAGGAAAATATATTCATTAATTATGAACATTTCTTCTTATTGTTTCAAGATATAACTATATAATTTAAACTTTAACTATAAAAACGTAAAGTGAAATCAACGGCATAATTTTCAAATTGCTCATAACAAAATTTTATTTTTAAATGTAGATTTTAAAAATAGTGGTTAAAGATACAATTTGAGTTATTAAAACGAAATTAAGAGTTATTAGTTAATAAATAAATTACTTATAATTATGTTTAAGATCTTACGAAGTTAAATTTAAAATTTAATAATTTTACTAAATCTAAATAATAAGCACCTATATATCTCTTATTTAGATATAGTATTATATAAGTTTAATTAATAATCATTTTCATTTAAATCAACTAACTTTTTGTGCTAAATCAATTTATTTTTGTCTTGCTTTTCGGTTTATAAAACTTTCACTGAAACATTCAGAAGATAAAATGTGAATTTTAGTAATTGACTTACCAAAGGAAATAAACCATAAAACTAAAAAACGAAAAATGGATTGACCGAGACATTAGCTCGTATTATTGTTAATTTATTAATAAAACTAAAAAAATGATCTTAATATAATATTTTATCTTTATTTCCATACCTATTTGGTTATCTTTTCTTTGGTTAAACTTATTTTAATAAGTGTTAATTATTAATTTTAATTTTCTTAACTTAACTCTAAATTAAAATTTTAAAATTTGCATGTAGGATATTTAATATATGGTAGAGCTAGCATAATAAACTTAAAACTCAGTGATCTTAGAAAATTTTTATAAATAATTCCTCTAACGCTGAATGTAAAAAGATTTAAGCAATAATTATACTTTTAATAGTAGAAAGTATTTGTATAATGAAAAAAGGATAGCATTTATAAAATATTATTAGATAGAACTAAGAAGAAATCATAAAAAGAATGAAAATGTTTTAAATAAATTAAAGACTTTTTTAAATAAAAGATTGAAACAGGATAAGATGGGCAATTATAATTAATAGTCTTTAGTAAATTTAGAAATTTATTATGTTTTATGTTTATTATATATTAAGTAGATGAAAATTTAATTAAAAATTCCTTTTGTTTATAAAAAATTATTTTTGCTTCTTAAGCTTTATTTTTAAATTCACTAAGGAAATTTTGTTTACACTTTTTTAATTTTAAAATTATTACACCTCTAGAATAAATATTTTATTTTGTTAATGTTAAATTTATAAATCATTTTAGAAAGGTTCAAGTTGATTCAAGTTTTAAACCTTATATTTGAAATTTAAGTGCAAGAATGATCTTCGATTCATAAACATTTTCAGGATTAATAAATATCCCACAATCAATATCCTTGTCTTTTATTTTAGAAAGAATTTTTTCTTTTTACCTTTTCTGTTTAACTAAAAATAATTTTTTTGAATTTCGCTATATTTTTTATAATTTTGCAATTATGTTAGTCATGTTTATTTTTAATTATACAATCTCTCTTTTTTCTTATGCTTCTAAAGAGATGATTAAAAACGGATATAATTGTTAATCCAATGTAGAAATATATAAACATTCAACTTAGATAGATTCTAAAAACCTTCAAATCCATAAATAGGTTAAATAATTCCAGTCTTTCTTTTAAAAATTTGCCTTTAAATTACGTTGCGCTGATTCTCGATACCTATTAAAATTAATTTTATAAAGGACTATCATTTTTTATATTTATAAAAGTGCTTAATGGAATCAGATTAGAGAGGTTCTAAATCTACTTTTATAACTAAGGAAAGAAATTGAAGTTATTTAGATATTAGATACATTAAAACTATTTTAATTCAAATATAAAGTATTTAAATTTAACTAAATTACTTAAGGCTCAGTTGATCCTGTCAGATTTGTTTTGACATAAAAAATGGTTATAAAGGTTAAAAAACAAAAAGCATGAAATTTCGAAATTTAAATTAATATTTCAGAAGTTATTTAAGAAAGTTAGTATCTTACTAAATATTTATTTAATAACTAAATAAGTAATTTAAGCATTTAATAGTTAAGTTATTTCATTTGTTTTTATCGACTGCTGATAACTATGATCCAAACTAACTTTGAGATGGTTAAGAAAGCGTGCTCATTTGAACAAGTTATGATTTTGATGGTATATTATTCATTTTTTTTTCATTTTGTTCTTTGATTTTTCTTCCACTCATAGTAGGATCTTCTAACAAATCTTTATCCTTGTTTCTCATATTGTTATATATCAAATATGCTATTCTTACATGTAAAGAATTCTTTTTCCCTTCCATTAAACTACCTTACATTTGCTAATGTATTGGAACTGGGCTTTACATTAAGATAAGTTGGTTAAGTTAATTAAATTAGTTATCTGGTGACATTTGCGCTTTGCTTGTCTAAAGATCCTTATTCTCTAAGTAGCCGTTATTATATTGATTATACATCTAACCCCAAGGCTAATATAAGTTCCACATTTTATTCATATAATCATATCACTTTTAATAGTTATCGTAATAGAGTTGAGTCATTTATTCCTGTTGATTAATATTTTATTCTTCGGGCTTTCTTTATAATAATGGCTCTAAAGGAGGTTGTTATTAGGAACTTACTGCTTATTCCTCTTATATTTATGACGCTTTAAGTTTCTTTACTGGCTCACTTTCAGGATTTTGCTTGTTTTAGTTAGGACGTTTGGAACTTTAATTTCCTTCGTCCTTTTTTTTGGTATTTTTTTGTTCTTCTTTTAAGCTTTAAAAGACATCCAAAACGTCACTTAAACTTTCATCCTCGGAATTTTAAGAAGAATTAGATTATTTTTTTATTTCTTTTACTTATTCCTTTTTTCCTGTTTACTTTTTCTTATTTTAGCTTTTTGACGCTTCGTTTTATTATTCCTAAATTTTAGCTTTCGATTTATGGCTTGACTTAGTACTTTATTTGCTCTCTTCAACTTTAGCTCTTAAACGAGTTTTCATTAATAAAATTATTATGAAGAACAAAAAACATAAACTTTCTTTAAATTCAAATAGCAACTAAATTTTGAATGGCTTAGTAATATATGTCACTAGACTATCTATTTGTATCAAAGCAAATTAAGATTATGTTTTGTAGAAACAGTCACTTAAATAAAGCAAAATCTTGAAAAAGGAAAAATGAAAATGCAGAACACGATAAAATTGCTTTCATTTGATTAACTTTCTTTAAAGAATAAATATTTATTAAAATTAATAAAAATGAATGAAATTTGATCTTTAATTTTATCTATTTTAGTGACTTAATCCCTAAGATTTGTTGATGTCTTTATTTTGTTAAAACATCTATATTTTTAAATCCCTAGCTTTTCTTATAATTATATAAAAGGAAAAATTTAAAATTGACTTGAATGATTTTTTGAGATTTTTTTAAATAAGAGTATAATCTAACTGCCTTTATTTTCTATAATTATCTTTATCATTTTTCATATGAATAAGAGAGATTTTATTTTTTTAATAATTTTATTTATTCTATTTTCTTTTATTTTATAAATTTAATATATTTAATAAAAAAGTGATGTACTGATCTGTTTAATATTTTAATCCCTATAGAATTATTTATCTATTATTAAATATAAAATAATATAAACTTTATAACTTTTTTTATTTTATTCAAATATGATTTCTTTTATTTTCTTAAAGTTAGTATAATGTTAAAAAAGTATTCAATAGAGTTTCCCATATATCAAATATAGAACTTATAGTTATATAAAATTTATTTAATAACTGTTTCTCCCAAAATTAAAGTTATTTCTTTTTATATTATTTTAAAAAATGTAATCACTCTGTTTGGAATTTCTTTTACAAAATTAAATTTAAATTTTTTTAATAAATTAAGGAATTTATAAAATCTTAATCGTTCTTTAATTTTTTAATAATGCTAGAAATCTTAAATTAAATATAAAAATTGTTTAATTTAATTAGAATATAATAAAGATAATTTTTAGTTAAAAAAAACTTATTAGGGTATTATATTAAGAAAATGGTGAATTAATAACTTTAAAAATATTATAATTTTACTTTTATTAAAATAATTAAATAATGCTTTTTAGAATGCCATTTAAATGCATTCAAATTGTAAGATTAAAAGTTAGAAAATGTAAATCTAAATGTTTAATATTATTAATATAAGATATTATAAAAAATATTAGTATAATGCTTAAAAAATTAGATATTACAACTTTTAAAAATTTAATCTTTTTTTTCATTTTAGAGAATTTAAAAAATAGTCAAAAATAAATTAAAATTATTTGTTAATAATAATAATAAATAAAAAATAAATTTGCTTATTGAGAGCGTAGAACCTCATTGGTGTGCAACTCTTTCCAACTTCAATATAAGTCCGCTTCTTTAAGAAGCCTTCAGGTAATAGAAATTCTTCTCTTATTAATTACATATCTTCGTCATTTTCCTCTACAATATCTCTTGTTCTTCTGTTTTCTACCTAGATAAATAAAACTTAAAAATAAAAAATTATACTTTAATTAATCTAAATTATTTTAGCTTAAATATAAAAATTAAAAGTAAATAAATAAAAGTCAAATTTAAAATTTTGGTCTTTATACTATATTTCAAAAATATAACTTTAATGAATTATATAAATAAAGTAAAATATCTAAAGAATCAATTAATAAATTTAATTTTTCTTATATAACTAGAGATTATGAAGAATAAAATTAAAAATATAATTATTAAATTATAATATAAAGTTGCTAAAAGATTCTATTTAATAAAAAATTTAACAAACTTATTCTATTTTGTTTTAGATATTTTATAACGTACTTTTTTGTAATCGATTTGGAAGATCTATTCAAAAGTAATCTAATTTAAAAAGGAATATTTTCTAATCATATAAAAAATGAGTAAGCAAATCTCGATTATTTAATAATGATTTATTTTAAAGTGGAAAACCCACAAATTATGATAAAATTCGGTTTTGGAAATAATTATTAGTTTTTAATATTTAAATAAAGTATTTCATAATCCATTTTTCATAATTTGCTGAAATTTTTAATTAATTTCAGATTATTTATTTTTTTTATATGCTTTTTTAATTTTATCATAATTAGTATTTCTACAAATAATATAAGATTATATTTCTAAATAAAAAAATATATTAAGTTTAATAATTTTTTTGGAAAAATGCAATAAAAGCTTTATTTAAAAAATTTGATATTTCATAGATTATATTAATTTTTTTTTATGCTTACAACTTTTTTTATATTATTTATATTTATATTTATATCATAATATTAAATTAAGCAAATTTTACTTTCCTAGATATTATAGAAAAAATAATTTAAAAGTGTTACTAGCAAGACAAAGGGGTAAAAAATTAAAAATCTGTTCGTTAATCTCTTATATTAACTACAATTCTTTTATTACAGAATTATAAATATCTTTATAGTCTTTCATTTTTCCTCTTAAGCAAACTACTAAAAATAAAAAAAATATATATCTTTAACAATTTTTAAGTTATTATCTTAGTTTTATTCTTTTAATATGTTTGAAAATGTAAAATTTTATATCTGATTTACTAAATAATCCCTTACTTTTTTAAATTTTTATTAAAACTAGCAAAAGTTATTATTCTTTTATTTATATATTATTAATGAATTTGATCTAATTATTAGATATTTATTTTAGTTTAAGCTTTTTATAATTTTTCATAATAGCTTAATAAATACTTTACTTCTAATAAGTCATTTAAGTGGAATATTACAATTTTTATTTAATTAATTTAGGAATTTTAAGTTTATACTTAGATTAAATACTAGGAATCTATTCTCTAGTAAGTGAATTGTGCTTCTTGTTGATTTTAAGATTTTCTTTGAAAAATAATTTTTTAATTCCTTTCAAGTGTAGCGAGCGACGGAATTTTTTCCATCGGGAAATGGGAAAATCCTGGTAAAAAATTCTCAACTCAGATTATTCAAAAGAGAGAAGTCAAGGAAAAGGAACAATACAAAGAACGAACATGCAGGAAGGAGATATTATACATTTAAAAAACTTCAATTAAGCCGGAAGGCAAACATTTATTTTAATGATTAATGATTAAATTCCTTTCAAGTTAAATCGTATTAAATTAGAAATACAAGCAGATTCAAATAAAACATGTTCACCTAAAATTTAGATATAAAATGGAAAACAGAAATAAATTAATGAATAAGTGAAAAAGCAATTTAAGTTCTATAACTTTGACAGTTCTCTTTGAATAATTACAAAGAGATAAATGAAATTTTATTTAGTTAAGTTCTTAAATACAATTAAAGTACTATATTCATACTATAAACCTTTAAAATCCCCTTAAGCAAATTTTTAATTAATTCTAGATCTTTTACAAATTTTATTTAATAAAGTATTATAGTTTTTATCCTTATGAGAAAATAAGAAATGCTTCAAGGAATAAATTTAACTTAGATGTCTTTTGGTATATTTAGAGTCTAAATAAAATAAGATAAAATAGAATTTAATTTAATAATTTATTTATATATTTACTTAAATATTTACAAATGTAAAAGGCTAAAGAAAGGTACTCACTAATTTTTCAAAAGCAGAAAAGAAACTTGAAGTTGCTGATTAAGCTACGACCTAATCCTAGTAACAAACAACCTTCAAACCCTCTTTCTAGCACCACTATACTTAATTAGATACCCCTACGGCCGTTAAAAGTTAAAGAAGAAAAAATAATACTAATACCAGAGGTTAGGGAATTCTAACGGCTAAATCAGAGTAATAATAACATTCTGAAATAGTAGAAATGATAATTGCCGAACTTAGACAGGAAGTGAGTAGGCTCAAAGCTCAAATTGATTATATTATGAAATTATACCACAACGGGCTGATTCTAAACCAGAAATTGCAGGCCTACTTTGAGAAGGAAGTTTAGAGTCTTAGAGAGGAAGTGAAAGACTTTAAGAAGCAGCTAACGGAGCATCTCGAGAAGTCGGGCAAAGCCTAAGAACAGTAATAGCAGCAAATAAAGCTTCTGAAGAGATGGAACTAGAAGAGAATGATCTTCCTTACCGAAGCCTAATCCTGCTGCAAAACACCAGAAAACCATGCCTCAGAAATAATGCTATCTATGTGGCAGTACTTTGCACCATTATAGACAATGTACAAATTGCATAGTAAAATAGAGGAGATATTGGGAATTTAAACCTACCAAGGGCAGTAAGTGATGAAGAAATAGAGACAAAGAATGCGGGACTAAGAAGAATGCAAAATTGCCTCTACTTTGATTCTAGTGGGAGAAGACATAAAAGGAAAATTTCACCCTTAGATAAATTTAATATTGTACCAGAAGAATACGTCTCCATCGCAGCATACTTCTAGAGAAGCCACAATATTTTGATTTTTAGAATTCACCGGAAGGGAATACAAAAAACAGGCGAAAAGGAGATACAGGACTTAAAAGGTTTTTTAATAGATGTTTCTGACTATCTCATTAATTTAATTCAATATTTATTAAAATACTAAAAATAGATTTAGTAGAAAAATAGATTACTTAACTTATAATTATTTACAAAGTACTTAATCATCAAATTTCTTATCTTTAGCTTAAAAGCTCTTTATTTAAGTAATTTATCAAATTTAAGACCTTTTTTAATATAATTTTTTTAATTTTTTCTAACTAAGATCTATAAATTAAAAAGCGAAGCAAATGCTATATCATAAAAAGCAAATTTAACCAATATAAAGGATAAAATAAATTCATAATCCTTAAATTTTAAAGCATGAATTCGCATATATCAAAGAATTAGTATTATATAAGAAATTATAAATAAAAGTTTAAGTAATTCAACTTTGTTCATTAATAAAATAAATTAAAAAAGCTAAAAGGTAAAACTTCTGAAGCATTTATTTTTATTTCAAAATTTTGGTCAAATCAGAACTCGACTGTTGTTGCAAATAAATGTTTTTTAATAAATTAATTAAGAAACAAAATAAAGAACAAAATTAAAATTTGATTTTAAAAGAATTATCCCGTTTCATTTTTTGATCAAAATATAAATAAAAATTGTTTGACATCAAAGAAATTGTATTTTTATAGCAGAACTTTAGTTTATTCCAAAATCTTGATAACAACTAAATTCTTAGTCATTTTAGATGTTTTGTCTAGTTTATTCGAAAAAACTTGATAACAACTAAATTCTTAGTCATTTTAGATGTTTTGTCTAGTTTATATAGTTTTTTTATTTAGTTTCATAGTCATCTATCAACAACTTTTTTTAACTCTTTTATTTCTAGTTATCATCAAAAAAATTTAATTTATTGTTTTAATAAATTTAATCTATTCTAAAAAAAATCGATAAGTAAAATCGAAATTTAAACTAATCCTTTAATTTAAATAAATGGATAAATAGAAAAATAAAATGATAAGAAATTTAAAAAAGCTGAATAAACGAAAAACAGTTTCAGATTTATAAAGGACAAAAAGATAATGAGAAACTATACATTCAATAAAATTTAATACTTTTAAATTTTATTTATATTTATAATGAGATTTTGCTATCCAACTATAAAATTTTATAATTTAGTAATTTAGTAATTTTCAAAAATAATTTTAATCATAAATCCGTTTTCTTTTTTTTAAGTCTTCTCTATAAATCAGGATTCTACTAAAAGCATAATCTAAATCTAGAGAACTTCTAATCTATGTATAAAGGTAAATTTTGCTCGTTTTTCATTTCAGAGTTAACTTAAAAATCATCTCCTTCTAAGATATCCTTATATACTTTATCGTAGCAATGGGGAGACATGCATCAACTTGTGCATAGTTAAATTGATGGATATTTTGCTTCTTAAGTCAATTTTCTTATACAACTCTATTCGCATCATAGTAAAAGCTCCGTTCAAGATTGTTTAAATTAGCTTGATCTGATTTACACTACAAGCATAGATATGAGCAAGATCCATTTTAGTAGTTTCATTTATAATTTTTAAAATTTATGCGCAATATAAACTTATTATTTTAAACTTTTCTTTAAATAATTTTTTTAATTTCATACTGATATGAATACCTAAATAAAAATAGAAAACCAACCAAAAAATTTTAATTTTACTAGGTATTTATTTTTATGCATAGAGATTTAATTCCTTTCAAACAAAATAATAGCAAATTTACTTGTAATAATATTATTTAAACAGTGCACACTTCTTTCAACTAGATTCTATAGAGTTACTTATCAAATCTCCTTAGCTATTTTTTTACTACTGTTAAAAAAACGAAAATAATTGGCAAGCATGTACTAAATTGTTTTTCGTGAATTTAAATAACTGATGGTCTATCTACTTAAATTGAAAATAGTTAATGAAATTATTCTCTTTTCATTCTATTCAATTTTCTTGATATCATACTGACTTAAAGTTAATCAAATAAACTTTAAAAAGCACAATAGAGGATTCAGTTACAAAATTAAGAATAAATTAAAAAATAATTTTTATACTAAAGGCTTACTATTTATAAAATTGCTTAAGTAATAAGCTAAACCATATACTCTTAAAATCCCTTTATTATCTGAGATAGTCTTTAAGATTTGAAATTTCAAACTATTAACATTCATAAATTTTAAATTTTATCAGAAGTCTAGACTTGATTTACAAACAATTATAACTAAACATGAAACAAATGTAAGAATAGAAATAAAACTTAATTGATAAATAGCAAAATATTTTATCTTAAATTGATTATACTTTAAATTATACTTCAAAGTATAAGAGTAGTTTGTATTAAGGATATATCTAATATCTAATAAAGGCCTAATAATTATATAACCATAATTTTTAAATTTCAATCTAAATTTTAAATTATTTATATTTAATAATCTCTATCTAAGTTCATTGTAATCAATACTCAAATTTAAGATGCTAATTTTAGAGATATCAAGAAATTTTAAAATTTAATAGATGCTACTTAAAAGTAAAAATAACTTACATAGTTAAACTTAAACTGATTCATTAATATAAAATATACTTAATTTAAGACAAATCAAACAAGTTAAATTTTAATAATTGCTATAAGTAATAGTAATGCTAGCTTTATTATCTACTAAATATAAAACATAGAAATTTTAGATTTAATTAACTAAAAGTTAAATTGACAACAATTGCAAAATAATCCTAATAGATTTATCATATCATAATTTTTAAATTTTTAACTCAATTTTAAAATAAAAAAATCGAATTTAAAATATCCATATTATTATTTTTAAGTTTGATAACAATTTTTTAAATTATAATAAATTTTAACCTATATTTAAATAATATCCAATATAATTATTTATTTCCTAAAATAATAAATTATTAATAAAGTTAAGGAACTAGTTATATATACTATAATTTATTTTTATTTATTTAAAATAATTTTTTATTTTATAAGCAACTTCTAGGTTTTTTATTTAAATATTATAATTTATATAAAATTTAATT
Organism: Loxodes magnus; assembly: GCA_946699065.1. Classification (NCBI taxonomy): domain Eukaryota; phylum Ciliophora; class Karyorelictea; order Loxodida; family Loxodidae; genus Loxodes; species Loxodes magnus. The sequence continues at coordinate 166,667 of CAMPDV010000160.1, read as the reverse complement.
ATTTATATTAAGTTTAAAATCAATTTTTATATTTGATTGCTTAGATTATTTCTACGTTAAATAGTTAAGTTTAATTTTAGTTGTATACTATATAATCAATTTAAATAGTAATGTGAAAATCTCTTTTTTTGCAGGTATTTTATTTCTATTAATTGTATAAAATTTAAGTTTATAATTATTTCTTAATGTTCTTTAAATATTTATGCTAAAGCTAATTATATTGCTTTTATGAATTTAGAGTGAGAATTAATTTAAAACTTTTTATATAAAAGGAAGTTAAAATTGTTTATTATGTTTTTATCAAATATCAACAGAAATTGCAGTTTGTTGGTTTCTATTTAGGTAACTTCTATGGAATTTACCAATTCATTTGCTAAGATTTAGGTAGACAATAATAAATTAGGTTCTTCATGCATCCTTTACTAAAAGGAGAGCCATATTTTTTAGGCCATTTCTTTAAATAAGAAATTCTATCTCATGAAGCATTTTCCCCTATAATTTAATTTTAAAGTATTACAAGTTGTTTAATTAGCGAATGCTAAAAATGTATGGTAGCAAAGCAAACTTGAAACCATTAATAAAAAGAAGCAAACATAAAAACAAGTAAGGAGTCTAAGCCAATTTTTCTTTAATCATTAAATAAAACTCTCTGCATGTTCGTATGATAAAATGAGCTAATAATAAATTAAAGCTTACCGTTATGAATGATAATCATAATTATATTCACTAAAATAGCAAGAACCACCAAAATTAGCATCTATTCTTTTCGCCTATGCAATTTCCAATCCATGGACAATGATGATCATGTGTTAAAATGCATCTTTCGCATTTTCTACAATGTTTTGCTCGAATCGGCTACTCGTAATTACATATAGTACAATACCTATTTTCTACAATAATTAAACTAGAGTTTTCACTACTTTCCTACTATTTTTCTAATTATTAGGACTAATTTAAACTATTTACCTAACTCTATAAATTTTCTTCTATCATATTTTAATTCAGATCAACATCATCAAAGTTCAAACGAATCGCTGAAACGTAACTAATTGAGATTTCCTAATTCTCTTCTCTTTATTTTGTTTAAGAGTTAAATTTTTTTTACTTTTCTGAGTTCTAAAGATGGCAAACTATAAAGGGCTAATTTTTTTCTTCTTCTATTACTATGTTCGTATTTACATTCAAATAGTCTCTATCTGAAGTTATTGCTTGTTAAGAATTAATTTCGGCAAACAAATTGTTTTAACTTCTTGATAGTGTAGGTGATATTTGTGGTACAATAACGTTAGTTGATATATTTTTTAAGTCACTTTAATTTTTTTCTGGAGTAATTAGGTAATCCTTATTCTTTTACTTTAAAGGTCAAGTTTATTAATATAAATTGCTTAAACTTAATTTTTGCTCACTAAGACAAGAACTTTCTTTATAGCTTTTTCTAAAACTTTTATCCAAATCTTTGTTAATTTTTACCTCAGAAGAAAAATTACTTTTCTTTGAGTTGCTTTAAGCACTAATATTGCTAGCACGATTTTTAGGATATATAGGACTTGTTTAAATCCGACTAGACGCTCTTACCATTCATTAATCTTATTCGGAAGAATCTTATCTTGTAGAAATTGATAATTAATTGTTTTCTTAGTGATCTTAGTAATTTTCTTAATCTGATTAGATTTCATCTAAATTAATTACACTATCAGCTATCTCTTCTTAGAAATTTGGATCCATATCTTCAGCTTCAAAGGTAATTTCTCTTTATGAGTTAATTTTAGATTCATAATCTTAATTCTTGACACTTTAGTTTTGCTGGTTATCCTGTATATATTATACTTAAAACAATTGAATAACTCTGGATTTTTATTACTCCTCGAAGTTTTTATCTAAATCTTCTTATTAATTAGCTTAAGCAAAATTAGTTAATGTGAGTTATGAAGTATTGAAGCTTTTCTATCTCTTAAGTGTCTAATTTATTGCAGAGTTTTCTATTAATAATTTTTAACCCACAGTACTAACGTTTTTCTTATCTCTTTCTTCCATGTTTATTTAAGTAGTTTGTCTTGCAGTTTGATCGTTAAAATTAACACTCTAATCATTAGGTGTTACAAATCCTGGATTTTTCCTCATAGTTTTGATATAGAAGACAGAGGTGAAAATGAAAACTTAAAAAAAGGAAATAGATATAGCAGAGTCAATTTGATGCATCAAAGGTACTTCTAAGAATAGGGTTAAATAAGTAATCATTACTATACCAAAATAAACTAAAGGAGCCTTAAATCTATAATAAGCAATATCGCATTTTTAATAAATCTTACCTCTTACACTTATGTACCGCTCACATTTTTATGGTTAAGATTTTTAAATCTGAATTATTTAAATTTGATTTCATAATTTACTTATGAATCTACAAGATATAAAAGCTACCATTAAGATCGTATAACTTAATCAAAGCATTTATCTAAAAGATGCTTATATACTTCTACAGCAAGTATCAATATAACACTAATGTGGACTAATATACTTAGAGTTTTTAGGAGATATATAAGAAAAAATAAATCAATTATGATATATTTGAGTTATAAGAATCCACTTACAAATTTTAAGCTTTAAATTATATTGAGGTAAGCAATCTAATATTCATACTCTTTTAAAGAAGAATATTTTAAATTAATAATTAAGAATAAAGCTTCATAATAAGAATAATAAGGCAAGCTTATTTATAAAGATTGCTATCATTCCTTATTTTAAGAACTTCATTTAAAAATAAATTTTTTGATATAAACAAGAAATTATACTAAGACATGATTAAAACATGCTTATAGTATAACACTTTATTAATACATAATTAAAGACTTTAAGTCACAATTAAATCAAAGAAGAAGATTCAATCTGCACAAAATAATAACTTTAGACATAATTTAATTCTAAAAGTCTCCAAAATTGCATTATTGTAATAAACTTAGTCTAAAAGTGTTTTTATATTTCTAGCTAGAATTCTTGAATATACTAAAAGAGATTTAAAGAAGCTAAATTAAAATTTTAAATGATCCTTTAATTAGAAAAGAGAATAAAATTAAAAAAAGTATAAATAGATATAAGGTTTTTTAAACAATAGTTGACTATCTAAGCCAAATTTCTTAAATATTAAATTATCAATTTATACCTTATAATCATATTTTAAATTCGTTAATGAATGTTCTTTATTAATTAAATTATAAACTAAATTTAACTTCAAAGCTCATTTTAAAATTTTTGTGGTTTTATAAGCTTTCAAATAAAATAAAATCGACATAGATGTAGAAAAGAATAAACTTAATCAAAAGGAAAATCGAAATATTTTCAAGATTAGGGAATAATTTTTAGCTTTAGTTTGAAATAGTTTATTATTAATGCTTTAAACTTATGTTTTCGCTTATTAATCTCATATAATTATATAAAATAACTATGAATATTCAGTAAATTAAGCCTTAAAAATAGCTTATAATTTTTTCTTTTAAATTATTCATAAATAAGTGTAATAAGTAAGTAAGTAAAAGGAAAAATTATATACGATTTCTAGAAAATATTTTTAACTTTTATATTTATAGAAATATGCAAAAATTCAAAATTTTCCTTTAAAATTTTAACAAAAGTACAATAATCATTCTAGGCTTTTATACTAAAATAGCTAGAAAATTTGTAATACTTTGACATCAACTAAAAATTTACATCTATAAACTTATTATATAATCTAAGCGAAATGCATAACAAATTTCAAAGCATTTCCATATAATTATTGTAGTTATAATTTATTATACTGATTCTAGGATGGTGGACTATGAAGGGGATATTAAGGTATTAGTAAATTGATGTATGATTCTAAAGGTTAAAATATTAATAATAAATGAATGACATTTTGTTTATTTAATCTTTATCGAGTTTTAAATTTTAATTTTTACATCTAATAACAATTTTTTAAGAAATGGGTAACAGACAACCTTAACAAAGTTTACTAGTCACTACAGTTTCTGAAGAGTTTAACTTTAAACTGGATAATTGAAGTCAAATATCTATTTATTGCGAAAAAACAAAGAATATTTATAGCGTTCAGATAAATACTTAAACCTCAGTTGCAGATATTAAATAGAGTCTTATGAATAAACTGAAAATACACAGTCGATTAAATATTTCTGTAACAGATATTAGCTTATTTCACTAAGGAACATTTCTAAATGATGATATCTAAATTTATGAAATCGATCCTAATTGTAAGCTGCTAAGGATGGATTTGAAAATTTAAAATTAGGAAGACTTATAATCTAATTGAAAAGAAAAGGATGTCAAAAATATTGTAATCAAGAAAAAGGGATCATAAACTGCTTATAAATTCAGAGAAATAAATGGAAAAAATTTATACCATTTTACAACAAACGAAGAAGCAACAATAAAAGAAAATCATTGTATGCAGCGTATCTTTACAAGTAAAGATTTTAAATAGATGCTTCAAACTTTTAAGAAAAAAAAATCGAGTTCAACCATTACTATGAGCCAAGTAATGAAATAATAGATATAACTATTTTATAATTAAGTTGCTTAAAGCATTTTTAATGAATAAATATTTTATATAAGTTTTTAAAAAGTCTTCATTGAGGATTCATAAACGTTGTTAGGACTTTATATGTTAAAAATCCTCCATTCCACATAATAACATCGAAACCTAGATTCATAAGTATTCTAAAACCCTTCCAGCTCCTTGCTCCAGATTAACAATAGATAATTATTTATTTATCTTTTGGAAGCTCAGATATTCTGTTCCTTAATTGATCAAGCGGAATGTTAATGCTTCCAGGAACAATTCCTAATTTTTAGCACTCATCTTAATTTCGAACATCCAAAATAAGCTAATCAGGTCTTGGATTTGTAATTTCTGATAATTAACAGAGTTTTAAATCACCTTTTAAAATGTTACTAGCAACAAACCCTGCTATATTTACTGGATCCTTAGCAGATCCATATGGAGGTGCATAGCATAGTTCAAGATCTTGTAAATCAAAAACAGTCATTCCTGCTCTCATTGCTACTGCAATTACATCCGTTCTTTTATCTGTTCCAGCTTTTCCACAAGCTTGGAAACCGTAAATTTTACCTTCTTATCCAAATAAAATTTTCATTGTAATTTAATTAGCATCTGGATAATAGCTAGCATGATCCATACCAAGAAAAATAGCGCTATGATATTAAATGTTCATTTATTTTAGCCGAAATTCATTTAAACCTACTGAAGCAACTGCTAAATCAAATACTTTACAAATTGCTGTTCCTTAAGTTCCTCTATATGCAATTTTTCTTCCATATATGTGATCTGCAACTAATCGACCCTATCTATTGGCAGGACCTGCAAGTGGTATAAATCCAGGAGTATTAGTCATAATTAAATTATGTTCAATAGCATCTCCAATAGCATAAATATCTGGATCGCTTGTTTAGCAGTATTCATTTACTTTTATTGCTTAGGTAACTCCTAATTATAATCCAGATTCTTTAGCTAATTTTGTTTCTGGTCTCACTCCTATAGAAAATAAGATAAGTTCAGTTTTTATTTAAGTTTAATCATTTAAGATGCAGATTATAGTATTACCTTATCCTTTGGTAAAACCTTGAATCGATTTGCCAAGTATTAGTTTAATTCCTTTTTAAATTAGTTCTTAATGAACTAAAGCTGCTATTTCAGGATCAATTGGCGGGAGTACTTACTTTGCTAGTTCTACAATAGTAGTTTCTAATCCTTTTACTTTTAGTGCCTCTGCTACTTCAAGCCCAATAAATCCTCCTCCAACTACCAAAGCTTTTGTTGGTTACTTATCTTGAATATACTTGATAATCGCATCCATGTCGTTAATTGATCTTAAAGTGAAACTAAAAATGTCTTAAATACCTTGCATAGGAGGAACGAAAGGATAAGCTCCTGGTGACAAAATTAGTTTATCATATCTTTCTTCATATTATTTCTTTTGATTCATATCGTATATCTTGACTCTTTTAGCTTAGCGATCGATTGATAACACTTCGTTTCTTATTCTTACATCAACATTGATAATATCTTTGAATTTTTAAGGTGTCATTAATATTAATTTTTCCCTTTATTGTATAGTTCCTTCAATGTGATAAGGCAATCCACAATTCGCGAAGCTGATATGATCACCTTTTTCTATCATTATAATTTCACAATCTTCACTTAGTCTTCTTAACCTTGCTGCTGCTGAAGCTCCGCCTGCAACACCTCCAACTATAAGTATTCTCAATTTGCTCATTTTTTTATTAAATTTAATGGAAATGTCTTAAATTGTAAGGTTTATTTAAAAAAAGCCTTTAAAGATTTCAAAAAATAAATACTAGTCAAATTTGCATAAGACAAAGCAACTTTTCTATCTCGTTCCGAATCAGCGAATTACCTCTCTAGCTTCAGATTTATCTTTCAAAGTCAAATTTAATGACTTTTGTGATGCATTTTCCTTAATTTTGATATTTGAATTATAATTACCTTTAGATAACTAGATTAATAGACTTTTTCTCTTTAAGTTTTACAATTTTCTTAAAAACAATAAGATCCTTAACTTTGAATAAGAGGTTTCTAAACCAAGTAGCAGACTGAAATAAATGAGTATGTACTATATAATAAATATAGGTCAGACTCAATTGTTTTAACTAAGATATATTAATAATATATATCATATTATACTATTTCAATTTGGAACTAATATAAGCTTCTACTTCTATACTTATTTCTAAAATATGTTCAACTTTACCTTTCTGATTTGTTTATAAACATAAGTTTTAAAGTAATTGATACGTCTTTATTAGTTAGTGATAAATGAACAGTCTACCAAATAATAATAAGCTATGATTTAATAGTTATATAATCCAACTATTAATTTACTGTAATTGTAAGTAGAAAGGTATAAAAATAGATAAATTAGTATTAGCTAAGAGATAAATACTTAATGCTTTAGTAAAGCACTCATACATTTTCTTAACTACTTGCTATTATTATTTTTAAATTCCCTCATAAATAAATAAATTTTATTATAGAGCGTGTAGCACTCTCGTTGGTGCGCAACTCTTTAAAAAATGTTTCATACTGACAAGAATGTTTGTTACTGATAAAATTATCAGATACTGATAAATCTTGTTCAATACTGGTATAATTATTCAGTACTGATAAAAATGTTCAATACTGATATAATTTTAGAATACTCGTAATCTTTAATACTTGTTGGAGGTTCAAGGACATGGCAGGATTGTGTCTCATTGCATCACCAAAGCAGAGGATGATATGTGTCAATTATGGGTACTTAAATTCCCCACCTCTGATGAAGCTCGCAATATTATTTCTTTTTCGTTCCAGAATTAAAAATAAACTAAGCCAAGCCAGTACCGAAGGTCTAAGAATCTTATATCTCGAGGCCAAGCCAAAGTAGAGGAAGATATAAAGTCGATTATGGGTACTTAACTTCCCCAACCTCTGATGAAGATGACCTTGTTGTTCACCTTCGAACAACTATGGTGGTTTTAAAAAATATAATATAATATAATAAAGGAACTAAGGCATATACTTCAAAAATATTCTATCGAAACTTAATGATCATACATTCTAAGTTTTACCTTTACATTATAAAAAATTAACCTTTCTTAATTATACTTGCTTCAAAGTAATTCTATAGTAGATATGAGCAACTATTGAAAAAAGAGGTATAAAAGTAAAAAAATAAAAATAATAGATTCTATTTATTAAGTTATTTCATATCTCAGTCAATTTATAGAATGCTTTGTATTTAAATATTATACATTTCATATATATCTAGCAAAAGCTTAATTGAGGAGAAGATATAAAGTTATTAAACAAAGTTGAAAAGATAATTCCTAATAATTAGAAATAAAATAATTGCTTCTTAATGAAATTACTATATCAATAATCAGCTAAAAATATTCTATAAGCATAGCATTTTATAAAGTCCTAGGGAATAATATTTTCGAAATACATTTAATATTAAGATATATCTCTAATATTATAATGCTTGTATACCTTAATTTATTTTACAAATATAAGTATGCTTTGCTTTATAGAGTTAACACTTAAATACTTTTTAGTGTAGTTATTAAAATTCAGAATAAAAGAAGATCATTGTTCAAATTGAACTCGTAAAATGATAAATTTAAATAAAATAAAAAATGTTTAATTCAATAAACGTTTAGTTTAAGTGATTTCTATTTAATTAGAGATATAAATGGAGAGAAAAAGAACTGTCTCCACTATATAAGAATCTTAGATTAGCACTTGTAAAATTTATGGATTTATGCTTGGATTTCTTTTGTTTGGAACGATAGAATCTTTAAGCTTTAAAGGGTAAGATATGGTAGTGATTCATAAAGATGAAAATGGTGATGATGTTAAATACAGTCATCCTTTCATACAATCTGCTACTATGTTTTTTTCAGAATCTTTATGTCTTTACTATTTTCTCATTTCCCAGGCAATTAAATTTGTAAGTGCTAGAAAAAAAAGATCATAGAGCTAAGAATAGAAAAATGAAAATAAATATTCCTTTTTATGGTTCGTTATTCCAGGATTATTGGATTTATGTGGATCAACTTTTATGCTTTTAGCATTGGGATTTATAGCTTCTTCAGTGTATGAAATGTTTCGAGGTGCGATTGTAATAGTAGTAGCCTTTTTAACGGTGTTTTGACTAAAGAAGAAGTTGTGAAAATTTCAATTGTTGGGTGTACTTTTTACAGTTTTAGGCATAACAATAGTAGGAATAGCATCTGTTCTTTGAGGAAAGGTATTTTTTCTAATTCAGAGTGAAAATTCTAAAAACCCTTTGCTGGGAATTTTACTACTGATAGTATATGAATTCTTTGGAGGAGTTTAATTTGTAATTGAAGAAAAAATCCTAAATAAATATCCAGCAGTAATCTTATAATTTAGATTGATCCAGTTTTAGCAGTTGGAACAGAAGGAACATCGGTTTTCGTTATATATATTATATTGCTAGCGATCTTTAACAATATAACATGTCATGCAGATGATTTATGCCACGAAGGAAAAGTAGAGAATGTAAGTAGTGCATTTAAAGAGATGAGAGATCACAAAATAATATATATTTACTTAATAATTCAAGTTTTAAGTACAGCAGGAAATAATTATTGCGGAGTTTCTACTACTAAATATTCAAGTGCGTCTCATAGAGCAGTCGTGTCTATGGCAAGAACAGGATCGGTTTGAATAGTTTCTTTAATCCTAGGATGGGAAAAATTTCTTTTAGTGCAAGTATTAGGATATGTACTATTGATTTTTGGCACTCTCATTTATAATGAAGTTATAGTTATAAAAAAATGAGGACTTAATGAAGGTACATAGTTGTTGTTTTAGGAAAAAGATAAAGTTTTGGAAAGTGTTTTGGAAAATGGTGATACAAATACAAATTAAAGTTCATTACTAAAATAAGATAATACAAGCAGCTCTAATAACCTAATTAACTGAAGTTTCTACTAATTATAATTAAAAATTCTTTAGATATAACAAAAAAAATCCCCTATAAATTCATTTAAAGCCTTCTATTGTATTAAACAGATAAGCCATTCCTTACATTTTAGGATTACTTAATTTCTATTAGAAAACATTTTAAAATTTGATATTTGAATACTTTAAATAAATTCCAAACCCTTAGCTTTATACTAGATCCATTGGCACTAAGTAAATTATTAAATTAAATAGCTTAAAAATCTAATGAAGAATATAAAGAAGCGATACACAGTAAAGAGAATTAGAGTATATTATACATTTAACTATTTCAATTTATACCCTACTAGTTAATAGCTAAACATCATCTATTTTTATTTAGCTTTTTATAACTAAAATAGCAACTATTTATTTTCATAAGAACTATAAAATGATTTAGCTAAAGTAGAAATATATTTCTGACTTTAGTTATAATTATAAATGAATATTATGAAGAATATAAATAATAGAGATATCTGAAATTATCTAAACTTACTTCTTTAGAATTAACTAAATTTCTATTTTCATTCAAACTTTCTCATATTTGCAATTAAGTTTAGAATTGTTAAAGAAAATCAGAAATTAAGATAAGTAAAAATGCTTTGCTTTATTTAACTAGAAACATTATTTTATAAGCAAGGGGCTAAAAGGATTTTAGAGTGAAAGGGGTAATAATAATATCATAAAATCCCGAAATTTACAAGGAAATTAAGCTTTATCCAAAAGTAACCATATGATTTTCTCATATCTGCATAAGTTTATGAAATAATATATTAATAAGAAATTTCTCATTTAAGGTTTTATGAACTTGTTTATTTATATATGTGACATTTTAAAAAATTAGAAACAAAGGCTTAACTATATATAATAAACAATCTTTATTTAGAACATTTATACTTAAGAAATTGAGTAATCAGAAATAAACAAAAGACAAAGAGTTAATAAATATATGTAATTAAGCTAGTTTGGAAATAGATAAAAGAAGAAAATTATAGATATCTAAGCTCATTCAAGAAAGAGTAAAGCGAGATTTTCTTTATTAGTAAAATCAAAAAACCAAAACGCTAAAATTAAACATAAAATACAGGGAACAAATCACTCAAATAAAATTCTTGATTTAACTAAAGCTAACAGATATAAGCAATATAAAATTTTATAAGTCCTTAAATTAAAAATAGAATTAATAAGCTTATAACTATTTTTAATTTTAAAGGAATAATAAAATTATTATCTTAAGAAACTTCAATAAGTTCTATAAATCAAATAATGATAAGACAAATATAAATAAATTTTTTAGTAAATGCAATTATTATTTATTTTTAGCTTGCACTTATCCATATTTTTATATTATAACTTACATTAGTCTAAATTTTATGAAGCCTTTAAAGAATAAATATACAAGGATGTAATTTCTTACTGATAATTAATTATTTAAAAATATAAAATTTGATAAAATTCAGCTTGATGAGGTTATTAATTTAAATTCCAAGCTTTTCAATAAAATATCATATTAATTGACTTTTGAATATGCTATTAAAAGACTATGAAGTTATGGTTTTTTATATAAATGATCAAAATGCTAAAAATAGTAGATAGTGAATCTATTTTAAGCTTTATTGATTTTAAAAAAGCTATTAATTAAAATTATGAAGGACTTAGTTAAATTAAAATAATAAGTATTGGAATTAAAATTAAGAAAGTTCTACAATATTAATCTTATTTGAGATGTTAAAATTAGAAAGATTATTAATAATTTCATTGTATAAGTTCGTTTGTAATGTTTTTATCATGAGCCTTATGATATTTATAGTTATAGTTAAATTAGTGAAAGGGTAAAGAATTATATAAGTATATAAATGATTTGATGATTTTAATATTTTTAAAAGGACTTAAGTTAAGTGATATGTCAGAATTAAATGTTCATACTTCGATGTTTCCCTTTTCGTATTCTTCTCTTCCAGCAAGTAAGTCTTCCTCAGAGTCATCAGCAGCCCATGGAAATTCTTTCAAAATTTCCTATTCAATTTCTGGAGTAAGATCTTCAGTAACTCCAAATATTTGCTTCATGTCTTCCCAAGTCATATCTCTAAAATCGGCAGCAATTCTTGTGCAAACCAAATCTAAAAGACATTTAATATCAAGTGGATTGATGGCTAGTACAAGTTTATACCAATCTTCTCTGGTGAGTGCATTGACAAATTCAGCATCCCATTGGTCATGCACCAATTCTTTCATATCACTTGAAGGAATAGGTTTTGGAATTCTGGGCATTTCTTTGTATTCATGATGTTCGCAGTATTGAATAATCAAATCAAGATATTTCTTTTCGCAATCAACTGGAATTTCTTGGGTTTGCTCAAAATCTTCAATCATGTGCTTTACATATTTTGACATATTAGCAAATTTAGCATTGACTTCTGTAACTATTCCATCATTAGTTTTTATTTTTAATGTACCAGTCAAAGAAGATCCTGCTTGTTCCAAGACTTCTACCTTTACTTCCTCCTTAGGATTTTCTTCTGCCATCTTTATAAACTTTTTTTGTCAAAAGACTCTTATAATATTATAAACTACATACCAGAATTAAACATATTTTAATTAATAGTTATAATTAAATGTCTAATTGTTTTTATATTAATCTCATCCATTTTTTTCTTATATCTTTTAATACTTAATTATCCTTTATCTAAACCTTTGCTTGAGGCTATATATGTAATATTTTAATTATTAAAGACTCTTCTAAACAATTATTATAATATAGATTTATTTGGATTTAAAGTATAGCTAATTAATACTTAATTTATTTTATAATTTATTCAATTTTATATTTAGCAACTATGTTAAAATAAATAATAATAGCTTTCAATATCAACTATATATTGTTTTATCTCGCTTACTTTTAATAGAAAATAATTAATAAACATTAAGCATTAAAATATGCAAGCTAATATTCTACTGAAACTGAGATACTCATGTATTTAATTACTAAAGCAGATTCAATTAGTTAAGTTTTATTTTTGACTTTAATTTTTCATATACCTTAGCTTCTAAAAGATCCAATGTAATTCAAAAATTATTATATTAGAAACATTTAATTTTCGTGCTTTTTTATGTTGAATAAACAAAATTCAACTTAGTTAGTTATTTAATTCTTTGTGAAATTTAAGCTTTATTTCTGATTTAATAATTGACATGAAAATTAAAAAACGAAAGTTTTAATCCTCTTAGGCATAATATTAGAGTATTTCAATCCAAATTTATATAAATTGCTCATTTAAGTTTATCTTTGCTTTAAAAAATTGTGATAGAACCCTTTAGAGGTAATTATACTTAGTTTAAACTTATTTTTGCCTTTATTTTACATAATTTTATCCCAATCTATTGTTATTAATATCTTAATTTCTTTAAATTTACACAAAACTGAGTATTACACTCGTTATACATAAATTACCCTTTGTTATCTTTTGACTACTTTTAGACGAAGTAAAACATTAGTAATTTAGCTTCCAATCGTTTTCTTTCTTTATTCATATCAAATTATCTAATTTGTGATATTCTAATCTCTATATTTAATATTAAGCAAATTTCACCAATTTTCTTCAAATAGCTTTCTATCCAATTTTTTTATTCCTGCTTACTTCAAATTTTAACTTGCAAGTCTTATATCTTAGACATTTACTTTACGAGAACAGAATGCTCTTGCTTTCTATCCATATACTCATTTATATTGTAAAAATATTACTAAATAAGCAATTTGCTTATAATTTTACTTGATATCTATCTTAGTTAAAATTATTTTTATATTTAGAGCAGATCATAGCTCTTTGAACTTATATTTAAATATTAATTATAAATTACTTAGTCTAGTGATTAACAAAAATCATTTCTACGTTGCTTTTGCTTTACTAAGTTAAGGCATTTATTTCTTATATTTTTACTTAAAAACTGCCTTTTCTAAACCTTGCTAAAGTTTTACTTAATGAGTCTTAGAATAAATCTATTCTTAATTATTACCTTATCTTTACACTCTAATTTTATTCTTAAATTTCTCTGCTTTAAATAGCATAATATATTAAAGCTAACTGAGTTTTTACAATATCATTATAGTTTCTATTTTAAATATCGGTTTTAATATCTATTAGCGATAATTTTTATTAATAGTGTACATCTATTTCTATTTAGCTACTACAATGCTAAAATAATTTATCTAGCTTCTTGCTTTTATAATTATATCTTAGTTTATTCTAAGAAATTCTTATTTTCCATCTTTTAAATTTCTTTATATTCATAGTTATAATTTTCTAGTTAAGTTGCAAATCATCAAATAAATGAAATACATCATTTAATATTAAAGCTAAGTTAAAAAGGTTTGGCTATTTTATACTAATTTAAGTTAAGATTATAGAAAATTAGTATTTTCATTATTACCCAGAAATTAATAGAAAAGAAGGCTAAACTTTAATAAATCATTATGTTTCTATCTAGTAATCAGTGTATAAGGTAAAACTCAAAAATTATATATGATTGTGAAGAAAATATTAAGAAGAGAAGCTATAAAGGTACATATTTTAGTTTTAATGTTCTAAGACAGCTTCAATTATATAAAATAATTAAAATATAATTAAAATAAGGAAATCAAAAGCTTCAACCTTATATTTATTAATCTAAGTCAAAAGCTTATTTATTAAAAATAACTTGTATTTATCGTAATTAATGAATAAACATTTAATTTGCATAATGTAGACTTCTAGTTATTCAAAACTATTAATAATAAAAAAATTTCAAAAGTCCATGAGTATTATTTTTTTTATTAATGAAGATATCTCTTAGTCTTAGAAACTTATTCGCTATTTTATTAAATTTTAAGCAATATTAAAGCTAAAGCTTAGTTATAAGGTATAATTACAAAAATATAAATTCTAACTTAGAATTAAAAAGTTCTTAAGTTTTTTGAATTACTCACAAAAGATGCTATTCTATTTCATTGTCTTTTCTAAATAACCACTTATTTTTATGCTCTTTTTTTCTTAATATTGCTTTTCTGCTCCTATGGCCAAGTAAAAGAATTCCAATCACAAGTAGTGCAACGATGCTGATTAAAGAGAAATAAAAATTAAATGAATAGCTTTATTATTCAAAAGTAGGAATCTCAGTTTTTGCATCTATAATAGAAAATAACTTACCACTATTAAGATCTTTAAGAAGTAATTATTATGTTGATAATTTGAATGTGTCAGTATTCTCTTAATCATCAGTATTAATTACATTCTCTTAATCTATCTTAATTTCAACTTTTTCTTAAAATTACTCAGCTTCGTCTACATTTTGATTACTTTCAGAATCAACCTTCTCTTATAGCAATTTAAGATTATTTATTTTTTTCATATACTCAACTTAAAAGTCAGAAAATATGTCTTAAAATAAATCATACTCATCTTCATCTAAAATTTCTTCATCTGAGGCATAATAATCTTGCATATCTTCATCTTCAAAATCATAAGCTTAATCTTCAAATTCTTATTTAATTACTTATAAAATTTTGACCTTTGTCAGCTCTACTTCTTAATTTACTTCGCTTTCTAGAGCAGAATCAATTTAGTAGTAATCTTATTCATCATTATCTTAGGATTCATCTTTTTAAGCTTATTTAAATAATTTCAAACTAGGAAGTTTTTTGTTGAGTTTAGTTTACTTAATCACCCTGTACATCGAAGTAGAGTTTGTTTCTTCTAATTATGATTCAGTTTATTCAAAAGCATAGATAGAGTCGAAGAAGCTTTAAATTTCTATTATTGCATTATAATCAAATATTGAAGATACTTGTTCCAATATCTCTTATTCAACTTTTTCTACTTCAACTTTTCCATCAAAAGCTAAAACAAGTTCTAATAATGGTCTTTTTTCTTCAAGTTTTTGATTTATGTATTCGATTTCAAATGTTGCAAATAAAAGTTTTGTTTTACCAAATGAATCTGATTATTCTGATTCTACTTATCCTAAAACCTATTTCTTCAATTCACCATATACTTCTATTCCGTTATTTATTGCTTCTTCAAAAATTGGCCTAACTTCTTCTAAAGCTGCATATAGTTCTTCAGTGTATTAATCAAAGAACTCTTCTGCTTCCTCAATAGCTCTTTAATCCAAAGTATTGTTGTAATTTTCTATGAATCCTTATTTAGCTTTCTGATGTCCCTTTACTCCGTTCCATTCCAAATTAAGTTAAATCATGTCTTTGTTGCTTTATAAAGTTTAATTAACCCATTCAACTTCAAAATCTATAATTGCTTAAGAGGCATTAGAAACTCCTTCCTCTCCATATTATTACTAAACTCTGACTAGTATTTCTGCCTTCAAGTTTCTGTAAATGCTTAAAAATATGCTCTCTAAAGCTTATTTAAGCTATGGCTTTATTTATACTAGCGCATCTTACAAAGAATCAGCTTTTACTATTTTGTAGATTTTTCCAAATAATTCTTTTATAGCTTCAATAGCACCAGGTTCAAAAACATTATTTAGAACCTCTAGAGTTATTCTTTCTAATTCTTAAGCTTCTTATGTGCTTCCAAAAATAGCTGCTACTTCAAATTATATCCTAATTTCTTCGAACCTAATTTTAATCCATTCAGATTCCTATTTTTCAATTTCAACTCTAGTTTATTCAGCTAAATTGCTTCCAAACTCTTATTCAATTGATTATAAAGCTTCAGTCTTAGCTTATTTATAGATTTCTGGATCTGAATCAAACTTAAGAAAGAGTTCCCATAAAGCTTGATATAATCTATCTTAGTAAGTTAAATTTTATGTTTCTTCTTGTTTTAATGTATTAATCTATTTATAAAGTTCAGTTTGATAAATTGAATCAAAGAAGTTAGAAATTTCTATTAGAGTAGCAGGCTCAAAATATATTTCATAAGTTTGCAAAAATTACTTTTCAATTATTTCGACAGCTTCTTTTCCCCCAGTGATGTAAATAAGCTAGTATGCAGATCTTATTTTCTCAACAGCCTGTTTAATATATTTGATTTCAAACCTCTCAAATAAAAGATTTGCATACTCGACTCCCTTTTAATCAAACTTGAGCTTCATCTAGTATTTAACTTCTTATTTAATAACGAAGTAATAATTAACTCCCCAATCTAAAATAAATGATAACAAATCAGACAGAATTTATAAATCTTTTTCCATATTCTCTAAATCCCTATCTGTTAGTTCTTCATAAGCTTTAGTCTATATAGTTTTAAGTATCTTTTATTTGATTAAAGTTTAAAAATTTTTCCAGTTCTTTCCATCGCTAAAAGTATATTTGTTCTGCTATTTAGCTTTATTATATGCATCAGAGTACTAGTTCTATTAATTACTCCAACTCCAATAATTGATGATTTCACTAGGATATAAATAGCTTCTTTCCATATAATCTAGAGATATGGTATTAATAGTATTATTATTTTTATTATTTTTAATTTTTTAATTATTTCCGGAATTTTATTCTTAATCATTTTTTTGATTACTCGGATTTCTCGATTGCTTATTCCTGCTTTATGTCTCTATAAACCTGTCGGGAGAATAATTTTCTGATATTTTTAGATTTTTACTGCTTTATTTAGTGGAAATACTTTACTAAAGTTATTTTCCTTTTTGATTGATGCTATTCGACTAATCTTTAACTCTCATCCACGATTAGATGCTCCATTCCTTTAAATTGCCCCATTATTTCGTTTTAGATATTTCTTCTGCTCTCATTTAAACCTGAAACTTGAAAAATTATGTGGAGTATCCTTCGAAAAAGAAATTAATGTTGTTAACAATTTCTACTATTTCTTTCTTTGATAAATGGCTAGAATCATCTTGTATATGAGATTTTTAGAACGATAATACTTATGGTACTAGGATTAGAATTTCAAAAACAGCGAAAATCAATAAAGTCCTTAAAAAACTCATTTTATAAAAATCTTGATTTATCTCTTTAAATGTTTAAAAATGAATTAATTCTAAGTATTCAGTCATTTAACACAACTTATTCATAAATCCTTAAACTATCGGATCCTCTTATATTACAAGACTTTTATTATAAATTTAATACAAGTTAGACATGTAGAAGTCTAGTCGGTTAGAACTTGATAATTTTAAACAATTTAGAATGAAAAGAGACTTAACAATTATATTATAATTAGAAGCTTAATTATTTTATAAAGTTAAATGATTTATCATTTATTTAATTAATTGTTTCAGTTCTTAGAACCTATTTTTAAGAAATTTTTTATTTTATAATTTCTAGGATTTATCTATTATCAAGTATTAAACTTCCTGCTTTTATACCTAATCTATTTCAAATTATTTTTTAAAACCATTTTCTTTGTAGTATGAACTGAAATATTCTTCACATCCCTAACTATATTTGAGTAGAACGTATTTGAATACAAATCATCGAGAAAAAATTATACCTGTGTTGGTCAACTTAAGATATGGAATATTACTAAAAAAACTTAAATAATAAACAAATATGCCTGATAAATCAGAATAATTAAAAACATAATTACTACTTTAGATATATGCTATGACTTGCTTTAGCAAATACAATATAATCATATTAAGTTTTTAACACTTTTATATTTCTATTAACTATTAAACTCTTATATCATACTTATTTATTTTTATTTATACCAAATTTCTAATTTTAAAAATAAACAAGTTTAAATTAAGAGAGTATTTACCTTAAATTAATATAAGTAGTTTATAATTAAAGGGCCTAGGAAAATAAAGCATTAGATTCTATAAAAGTTTAATAAACTAGATTTATTTAAAAAAGCTTTAAAGCTTTATATAATAATAAGATAAATTAGGACTTTTAGAAATTTTTAATTCTCTTTATAAAATATTTAATTAACTTTGGATTAGGCTTTATTTAAAGCTATAGAACTTTATAATGTTCCTAACAAATAGAGGAAGAAAAATCTTATGCTTTGTCCTACTTCCAAATTATTCATAATGTTTTCTTTCAATAGATAAAAGAAAAATAGTTATTTAATTTAATTATTTTACTTAAATAAATCAAAAATTTCTATTTTTATACTTATTTAAAATTTATTTTAGGAGACTATTAATTTTAATGTTTTACCTACTAAACTTTTTAGGAAATATGATTATTTGAAAACTAACTATTTATTATTTTCTTAAAAGCTATAAACTAGTGTGATTTATCAAATATGAAAGTTCCATTAGAAATAATTTAAAATTTGTTATTACCTAAACTTATTAAAAATGAACAAATATTAATAGATAGAAAGCTAATATTTTAATTATTAGTTTAATAGCTTTATAAGAGATTTTTATTTTTTAGATATTAATGCTTTATAAGTTTTAAAGTTTTTAATTTATTATTGCTGCACTTATCATGCTTTGTATTAAAATAGATTTTTTATCCAAAGGGTATTAAAAAGCAAGATAGTTAAATTAAAAACTACTTTTAAGAACAAAATTTACTAAAATTGCGAGAAGCTTATATTCCAAAATGCTATTAGTTTCTTATTACTTTTTTTAAATATTTTAACTTAAAATGTTTATTAAATGTCTATTGAACCTAAGTGCTTGACTGTAATGTGATCTTAATTATATAAATTAAAATTTAAAATGACTAAAGCCTAGAAAACTTAAAAATGAATTTATAAAACTGATAATTAATGCTTTATAAGAAAATGATTATTCTATCTCATATTTAAAAACATTAATAAACATTATTAAATTAAAAAAATAAATAGAAAAGATTAATTAATTAAATATAAACAAATTAAAAATTATATCTAATATAAGAGTTTTTTATACCTGTAAATAATTAGTTTTGCTAAAATTTAAAAATATATTTAAGTAAAATAATCTAATTTATTTTAATTTTAACTATTTCAAAAGTAGATAATAATTAATTAAACTATTTTTAAAGAAGGATAACTTATTTGTAATGTTTACTAAAAAGAACTGCACTTCATTGAGATACTACGCGCTCTTTAATCTTAGTTTTTTATATAAAGTCTGAAAATTAATGCTCTGTATTTTAAATTAAATAAAAATGTAAAAATTTTCAATAAATTAAGAATAAATTTCCTTAATTCTATTATAAATATTTGAATTTGCATATATAAAGTTTTATCTATTATACCTTATCTTTTTATATTATTTTAATTAGAAACTTTAATATTTATTATAATTATTTTACTTATATTTATATTTATTTTTTAAAGCATTTAAGTTTAAAATCTATTGAAACTTAATTTATCTTAAAGTATTTTTCCTCTTTAATTATAATTAATTTTATTATCTTCTAGTTATAATTTTAATTTTTATACTAATTTAAATTAATTGACTGAATATAAACTTGCATCAATAAGATTTATTTTAAATTCAAGAAATAGAACCATTTTTTTAATCAATTAGAATCTATGATTTAGATAAATAGAAAAGGATTTAAATTTTAATTCTATCTGCTAGGAATTTATTTTAATTAGTTTATATCATCTAACTAGGTTCTAATTATAATAGAAAATTGATAAATGAATTTACTTCTTAAATCTAATATTATAAATTATGTCTTATTTATTATACTTTATAATTGAAGTAATTACAATATTTTAGTACATGCATCTTTTCTTAAATAACAAAAGACAAAGACTTAATATCCTTTTTGCTTCTTTTAATTTATTTCTTTTTGTAAATTTTCTATTATACTCTATGAACTTTGTAGCGAAAGTAAAGCATTTGCTTTACTTTCTCTTGAAATTAATTAATTTTTTTATTTAATCAAAATAGCAAAGGAAATATAAGATAAAAAGTTGTAGTAATTATTAAACAATTATGTAGCATGAAATCTTTAAAGTTTCTTAAAACTAGTACATTGAACTTATTTTAATTCATATTACTATTATATCTTTTAATAAGGAATAATTCTAATTTTATAATGAAAGAGCCCTTAGCATTAAGGGAATAAAGATAAAAGTAATATTTGCTTTGAGGAACTTAATTTATCTGAAATTATAAATTTTAGTCTATTTTAAACTATACTTATTAATTATTAGAATTGATAGTAATTTTTAGTGGATTAGAGTGTTATGACTATCTATGCAAAATATTATTCTAATAAAGTTCTTTATTAATTTAAGAATTAAACTTAATAGTTAAAATAGCTAAAAGATCTAAAAGCATCTATCTAATAATTATTATAAAGATTGAGATGTTTTTGCCTTCCTGATGACTCTAATTGCTAATCTAATTAAGTTTTAAGCATTAATTTTAATTAAAGTTATTAATAAACATTTAGAATAATTGAAAAGATGGTGGGAGCTGAGAATGACCTTCGTGACTACACTTTCTGGTTTTATGGCTAGGAACAAGTTCCTTTCCTGTCGCTGAGAAAGTCCCTGGTCAGAGTCATTTTCTGAAGGAAACATTGTCTTTGAGATTATCCGCTCTTGGTAGGGGCTTGAAGCATGACTGCTCATAGCGATGGAGCTCCCTAGCAGCTGTGCCTGGAGCACAACAGGATATCCCCGTCATTCCATAAAAAGAGAGCGTCGGGTCGTGTAATCGGAAAGGAGTTTCCGGTCTAAAAACTTTTTTAGTTGAAATTAATTAATTAATAAACATTTATTATTCATATAATGAAAAATGATCTTTATAATAAAGAAATTTATATCTATATCTATAATGTTTTAAATTACTTTATACTTTAGATATAGTTTCATTGTTCTTTTTAAGTATAGAAAAATTAATCTAGGGGTTATCTAACTTTCTAAAAAAGCTTTGCTAATATTTTTAGTCAAAAGTTAGTTAAAAAATTTAAACTAAAAATCTAAAACTAAATAATTATCATGATGTTGATGTTATTTCAGACTTATTTATAAATAGTTTATTAAAGAAAATGCGAAAAGAATAAGGATTATTTTATTATTTATTAATAAGAAACAACACTTATTTTTATTAAAATTAATACAAAAGTTCTAAAAAATTAGAAATATCTATTAAAATAACCTAATTTTACCCAACCAGGAATGGAGAAATTTATAAGAAGAAAGCAAGCTATATGAAGAGACAACCATTCCGAAAACTTGACAGTGAAGGGAGGAGAAGACCACCTAGAGATCAAGTTCATATTGGTTGGATAGGGAAGTAGGAAGCTCTTAAGTAGACGATCCTTCTTTAACACTTTAATTTAATTTAATCTATTAAAATAATTTTAATTAAATGCACAAATTCTATGCCTATCTCTTTTTAGAAATTTTTTAAAGTCATCTTAACTTTGAAATATCGTGAAATTTATTTTTTTGTCTTATAAAAAAGAGATAAAATTTAAGATTGAGATAGAATTTTTTGAATAAATAAGAAAAAAACTTTTATTTAATATAATAATGCATAATTTTCTAATTAACTTAATCTCAATTGCTAGCAAATGCTTTTATATATTTTAAGAATTGAAAATAAAGGAAACAATAAATATTAAAATAATTTAGAAAATAATACAATTTTTAATTATTATGATTTTAATTTAAAGATTAAGCAATCAAATGATAATCATTAAGTGCTTTAAAAGATATTCTACATTTATTATATTATTTGATCTTTTTCTTCATAGATTTCGCAAATTTTTTCTAAAATATCAATGAGATCATAAAATTTTGTAAAGTGAAAATATTAAAAGTTGCTTATCTAAGGTTGATTTTTCCATTTATATAATAAACATTAAAAAAATAAGAAAAATAAGAAAAATAAGAAAAATTAAAGTTAAAAAATTGTGAAAGCATATATCCTAAATGCTATATTGAAAAATAACAAACTCATTTATAATTTGGAAAATTATAAAACTTTAATTTTCATAAAGGATACAAACGAAAACTAAGCTAAATGGCATTATGATTTCAATAAAACGAATAAACTTAATTTATTTTCTATTTTTTAATTATTGTTTTACTTTGAAAAAATTGTTGTAAAAGAGGATTATTTTGCTTCTTCATAATTATAATTAAGTTAAATTTCTTTAAAAAATAAAAAAATTTAAATTTTAGTTAATAAGATAAAAGTTAAAAATAGTAAATGCTAAATAATAACTGATATATATTTCGCAAAATCATACAAAACTTCAATCTATTAAAATAAATACGCCGTAATTGGAGAATCAATTTGGCAATAAAAAAATACATCTTTGATAAATGAATTAGTTAGTGACTTTAAGAGCGAACAATTAGAAAATGAATACATTTGAAGTTGAAATAGTAACTTAAAATATACTCTCCAAAATAAAGGATTACAAGATTGTTAAAATAAATGTAAATACATTAATTCAAAAAGTTCATAAATATATTCATTATTATTTTAAAGAGCTTTATCCAAATAATTCAAAAGAAATTAATTCTAAATTTCGAGATCTATTTGTAATAGTTACTTATTAATTTAAAAAATAATTAGGTAAAATTTTAAATAAATACACTTATTTAAGTATTGTGTAATTTATTCATTTTAATCATTTACTTATCTATAAAATAAAATATTTTAAATTTAGTTTCTAAAGAAAAGATTTAACCTATAAAATTTATATTAAGACTGATTGTAGCTTTATTTAAAAATTATAAAGTAGAATACCCATAGAAAAATACAATATACTTTAATAAAATATTTTAACTTTATATTTTAAGTGATAGATGTGAGAAGCTAAATATATTAAGTAAGTTTTAGATTACTTTTAACTAAAATTGCTTTTAGTTCATAATTATGTTTATTACTTTAAGAGCACTAGTAAAGCCAAGCTATTTTATTATTAAGAAATCATTATCTTTTAATTTTGTATGTATTCAAGCAAATTTCTATGAAAAGTAAAATATTTCTATTCATATATTAACTAATATTGGTGAATGCTAGTAATTATATTAAATCAGGTATATTCTTCTTGGATCTAAGAAATCAGAAAGACAAAACGAATAAAATAAAAAGTTTAAATTTGAGAGAAAGATTCAGGAGATGAAATATTTTTAGAAATATAGAAAATTAATTTAAGTAATTGCTTGACAAATAAAAAATAAATCTATACTAACCTTAAGCAAGCGATATGGAATTATCAATTATCTTAAAAAAGGTTATGCTATTTTGGTGAAAAAATAAATAACTAAAATCTGAACCCATTTAATTCTGCAAATTTTCTTTTAATGTAAAGAAAAATAAAAAATAATTATTATTAAAAAATTCAAGGAGCAGTGAGATAATAGGTGAATAGGAAAGATAGCTATGCTGAAAAATATGAATAATGATTTCTTCATAAAATTTGAAAAGAATAAGTACTTATATATAAATTTTTAGAATAAAGAATGCAAATACCAACAAATTTTGCTTGCTGATTATTCTTAAATAATAGGAATTATTCTATCAGAAATATTGTCAAATAACAGATATTCTTGTTATTAAACAAGAAAAAGAGAAAAAGATCTGGATGGGGTAATTAAAAATACTTATTTTGTTGTAGGAAATTTTAAGTAACTATAATGGAATGTGAAAGGCCAGTTTTGGATGATTGAAATCAACTTTAAAAAGTAACTTAGAATATTGGAAAGATATAATCTAAAAGAGTAATTATGTGTATAAACATCAAGAGTTTCAAAACTGGTATTACTTTGCTGAAATCTTCTAAAAATGAAGCATCTTTAGAGGAAATAAAAAAAAGCAAAAATTAAAGACTCTTAAAAAATAAAAGTTAAACTTAAAGAAAAGATATTTTCTTAAATTTTTTCTTTCATTAAGAGTGAATCATAATAGAATTTAGCATACCCGTGAGATCTTATACGCGATTATAATCATTGCTTATTAAATTAACCTAAAATTAGTATAGCAAGATATAAAAATTCCACTTTATTTCTAATAATTTTAGTTAGTTAAACCATTTCATAAGAAACTCTTTTATTTTAACAATTTTTCTTTATCAATTTTGCCTGATAAATGCTTACATAGTTTTTTACTAATATTCTAAAATTTGAGTTCTAAAATATCTAAAATTAAGGAATTTAATTAGCTAGAACTTTTAACTATTCTTGTAGAATAATTTTGTATATGCTTCTAGTGCGATAATTAAACTTATTAATTACAGATTTAAAGAAATTCTGAAAAGCAAGTTTGCTAAATATATCTTTATTATAGAAATCATCTATAACTTTATTATTTACTTTTAAGATTAAGCAATGCTAATATTAAAATACGAATTATATACTTCATAACTAATGCTTAGAAGTTTAAAATTATGCCTTAATTATTGTCTATTAAAGATACCATTTTAATTTTAAGCTTAAGAAACGAAATTAAAATTTTTGATGAAGAGAAAATTATTCTACAAGTTTGCTTAAGAAAATTAGTAGACAACAAGAACTAATAAAGTCTTAGTTAAGATTATTAAATATAAATAAAAATATATCACTTAAATTATACTTTCAATTAGTTTGTTATTATACCCTTATGTAGCTTTGCTTTACTTTTATTAAAAACTTCATTTTATTAGTTCTATATTAATTAGTTTGTATTAAACTACTACTCTTTTTATATTAAAATATTGCAAATTAGCATAAACAAATGTGCTTAGCTTTGATAAATGAAACTATCTCCTTTGATATTAATAAAGAATAAAATATTAGCATCTTAATTTTATTAAATCAATGATATTATGAAAAGTTATAGTGAAATTCACATTTCTTACTATTAATAACCAACTACTTGCTTTTAAGCTTGGAATGCTTTAATTCTTAAGAGCTTAGGTTAAACTTACTTAGTTACCATATAGATTTGAAATTGATTCTATTTTAGCATGAAAATGAAGATTAAAACTTCTGTTTAAGAAGTTAATGATAATCCTATCTTAGTAAATAAGCTATAATTGCTTAAGAATTAATAAAAATTAAGTTTAGTGATGCTTTCAAGTTTCATATTTAGAATTAAGTAGACTCTTATACTAAACTTAATAATGCCAAATAATATTAGCATAGCTATTGCTCTTAATTATCTAGAAATAAAGACATATATAATACCATTTTAGGATATTAAAATACTAAAATTAGACTCTAATTTTAGTGAAAATCAGTTTACTTTAGTTAATTAAATAAGAGTAGTTTTTCAAGAATAATAAAGCTTATCTAACAAATCTTGATTGAATCCTGCTTTCTCAATGGAATCCTTTATATTACTGAAATTAAGCATCACTTATTCCTTGACTTTGGTTAAAAATTTTTATTTAGTAAGTTATTGCTAATTGTCATTATCTAGCTTTTTCAACATTTTTATTAGATTATTTGCTTACTTCTTGTTTTATTTCAAAATTCTAAGGATGTTGTTGAATACTATTTTATCTTCTTCCTCCTATATAATGAATTACCTCATCAAGCCAAGAGAAAATATATTCTATTGCTAAGTCAATTTGTTCTTCGCTGATCTAGTAAAACATATGAGCTACCAGATATTCTAAAGTAAAAAGAAGTTACCACTAAAATTAAATTCGTTATCTCCTCCTATATCTATCTCTTAAAATAGCTTTTCTGCTAAATCACTTGGAGAAAGTCCTTCAGATTGTTCCTCATAAAACGATTCATTTTCTTGCTAAATACAAGTCAGAACTTCTTGCAAATCAGTTTAATTTATATAACCCTTTCCTTGCTTATCAAGCCTTAAAAAAGATTACTCGTATTTAACTTTTAGATTAGAAGGAATTAGCCTTAGTATTACAAATTGGAATATTACTTTTTGCCACTCGTTGAAGCAAGAGAATAACTTAAGCTTGAAAAGCAACTCTCGGTTTTATCTTTTAAGTGCATTTAATTATTAAAAGAACTTAAAGTTTAGAATTTTATTAGCGTTTTTTCTCTTTTCTGAAAATATTTAGAAGCATTCAGTTAATACGTCATATAAGGCTTCTGACATAAGATGCTTATTCTATTATATTAAAGTTAGAACTAAACCATTTCCACAGTACTGATCATGCTTTACCTTTTATTCCCAGCCTTAAATAAAATTTTATGGATGTTTTCCTAGAAACATCTACAAAAGCATCACTCCAATGGCAAAAATGTCAGTAGAACATTTTATTTTTTAAGAACTATCTTTCAACTCATATGAAAAGTAGTAGTTTCTATTAAAGGGTAGAGCATTGATAATATTTTATTATTTAGATTTAAGTTGGACTATTTCTGTAAATCTAGCTAGTTTCAGTTATTTAAAATTCATATTATCTTATATAAAAATATTTTCAGGTGAGAATCCAAATAAAACTATTTTCCTTTTCTAAAAATAGCGAGCTAAAAGTAATAAATTGTACCCCATTACTCTGATTTAGCTTTCTTAGAACTTTATTTCTCTATCAAAATAATATTTTAATGTCTAACTTGGAAGTTCATTGAGAATTATCTTGAATTCGTTTATATTTTGGAAGTACTCTATATATCTAGTTAGGAAAGGATGATCAAGTTGCGTCAAATATTAGATTTATTTTTCAGCAATGCTATTATTTATTCCAACTGTTGTAATTATCTATTGTGTATACTTCTAGTTAAACTTTTCATCAATGATAGCTTAGTAACTCAGTGTATATCTCTAGGATTATTCGCTCATATCTGTTATGTTTCAGAAAGAATCTAGTTCTTTATAAACGAAAAATTTAGAATAATTATTTTTTAGCTACACTGCTCTAAAATCAAATATGCTTCTATCTCTTCTCGATATTTACCCAAAATCTTCTTAACTTTTCCTTTAATCGAGCTTTACTCTTTCAACTTTTTGCTTATAGCTTGTTTTATTCTTTACTTACTAAACTTCTTCTTTTTATTTTCGAGCTTCTGCACAGCAAGATATTCCAGATCCCATGTTGACAATTATTAAGAAAATAAAATTGGATGCTTAAATAGTTTTAAACGTATATTAAAGCTATTAGATTCAAGTAAAAATAGTTGAATTAAAGAATCCAAAAGCTTCTAACTGGTGTATTTGTACTACTCTCTTATTTATTAGAGAACTCCTTTACTAGTTTCTTAATTTCTTCTTAGTTACTAAAGCTAGCTAATAAAGCAAGCGCTTTCTTAGAAATCTGCTTCTTATGAATAAGCTTTAGTTAGTTATCCTAAAGTTTAATTTTTATTTTCTTAATTATTTCTTAAATTAAATTTCTAAGCTGAACTATTAAATATCACTTATAGACATGTGAAAGTTATGAGATTAGTTATTAAGTGTGAATTACTAAAATTATAGGCCTAAAAGAAATTTAATGATGCTATTCTTAAATAATAAAATAATAAAATATCTACAATTAAGTGCTCTAATTGATTTACTCTTACAAGATGCAATATACTTATTAGTAAAATTCCTTCTGCATAATCTTTACTTGCACAAGTATTAATTAAGTTTACTTTTAGTTTTATACTTTCTACAAAAGTTAGACTTAACCAACTTAACATATTTAACTCTAGCTTAATCCTAAGAAAATTGACTTAAACAGTATACTTAACAGTATACTTTTCTATTTTAATAATTTAGCTTAAAAGATTTATTTCTTAACTCAATTTATACTCTTAACTAGTATATAGCCTTATTAATTTAATAATAAAATATAAGAATATATGTTCATTAGCCTAAATTATATTAGCACTATTTAAAGAAGCATTTAGATAAAATTATAAATACTAAGCATTTTTAGTTTACTATTCTTTATTAATTTAAAAGTCTTATGACTTACTTAACTAGGACTACTTTAGCTTTAATTTACATTCTTAATTACTTTTTTATGTTCTCTATTTTCAATTTGAGATTAAGATGGCTATAAGTATATCCAAACACTAATTTATGGTTTTATTGTAGCTTTAGTTTAATACAGAAGTAAAGGAAAGCTTTGATTATAGTTCAAAAGTATCTTAATAAAGAATAAATTTACCTATTTATATAGAATCTATTTAGAAATGCAAACCATCAATGCTAAATTGCTAAAGGATAAAACCAAAATGCTTTCTCTAGGCTAAATTCAAGTATACCTAAAATAAGTTTCATCTAACTAAATACTGAAATAAGCTAATTGAACAGTACCTGATATTACTTTAGACTAAAACTAAATTCTTTACAAAATTCAAGAAAATCTCATCAACTCTTATGGAACTAGTTATCTTAGATGCCTTTTGCAAAAGGAAAATAACATTTAATATACAAATCCTCAAGAAGTAAGTATAGAAGGAAGAGCTTAAATTGTTTACTTCTTATTATAACTTCAAACGCTTTTCCAATAGAAAAGCAACACTTTTTACTTAGCTGTTAATATCTTGGATAACTTTATGAGACATCAAAAAAGTCTTAACTTTTAATAAGTGTAATAGACATCGCTTTCGTGCTTCCTTTTAGCCAGCAAACTTCTTGAAGGCAACCCTATAAAATGCAGCCAACTTATTTAAAGAATTGGAGATTAATTAAGTAAAGAAATTCTTGAAAAGTATGAATTTTTAGTAATGAAAACACTAAACTATGATCTTTTGTTTCCAACTTCAATTGATTTCATATATCACTTCTAATATATTAACGATAGGCCAACTTATCTGCAAAAAATATCAAGAATAATCAGTACCATGGCTATTTATTCTACTAGCTTCTGATAAATAAAACCTTCAATAATTGCAGCTGCTTCAGCTTGCGTAGCATTGTCATCTGTTTAAGAAGAAAAAAAATAGTTATATGAGTAAGATTGAATTTAGTATAAATGAAATACTCGAAATATCTAATCAACTATACTATTTTTGCGGAAAATATAACTTAGCTTATAGAACTTTTCTAAAATATTACAACTGTGAACTTACTCACGATCAAACCTTAATTTCTTTAAAAACTCTATAAGCTAAATAATTCACTTACCAGACTGAAATGAAGGATAAATCTTGAATTAATAAATTTTAGGTTTAATTAACCCTAGCATTAAATGATAAATCTAAAGTTATTAATATTTATTAGTTTAATAATAAATAAATCTATAATAGCTTAACTAAGCTTCTATAAATTTAACTTTAAAGGTATTTCTATTTATATTCTAGTTTATAATATAGAAATTAATAAAAATAAATAGTTTCTACTTTAAATAAAATAATAATTATAATAATTTAATAGTTTATATCTTAAACAAAATTATCAATCTTTATGTTTAAATATTCTATACTTATTTTAAATTACCTTTTATTAAAAATAAATGCCTTAATTCCATCTTAAAACATATACTTAAATATAAAGAAAATTATTATTTTTATAAACATCTTACATCAAAAAAAGATTTATTTAAAATATTTAACTTTTAAATAGTGAAAAATAAAATATAATAATGAAATTTTAATTATTTTTAATTAAGTTTAACTTTAAATTTATAATTTTGTATATTATCATTTATTATCTATAATTTTGATTAAAATCTTGCATATTATTTAATCTAATTATTGAAATTAAATAAAAATGATAGCGCTAAAGTTTATTTAACTATTAGTGCTTTTTTATGTTTATAAATAGCATTATTAATTTTTCTTAATTTACATATATAAATATTCCATTTTTTTAAAACTATTGCTTACCTTCATATCTACTAGAAGCTAACCTTCTTTTCTGTTAAAATAGTGTGATTCAATGAATGCTTTCTTAAATATTCAATTATAGTAGAAATTATAATAATATATGCAGACTTTTATAAACTCATTTGATTTAAGTATAATTTGATATAATAAAGCTACTCTTGTTGAGAGTTTAAAAATATTAAATAAAAGATAGCTTTTTTGATATACTTATATCCGAAATCTATATAATTACCAAAAATGTTTTAAACTATATAAGCTTTAGATCCATTTATTCTTATACTTTAATTAAATTTAAAAAAGAATTTTTAATAAAACTCTCATATTGAGGATAAACTATTTTCAATTCATTACTAATCATATTTACACCATATGAACTTTCATTAAAAATACTCAATAATAAAGATTTCTTCTAATTTAATTCTGAATTTATCCAATATCATTTGATAGTAAGATTTAGTTAATCAATTAGTTTCTTCAATCATTAAAACTTTATTTTTATCTCCTATGCTAACTTAAAAAACGAAACCTTACAATTTAGAGTTGCAATGCCTCTTTCTTCATACAAGTACTTTATCTATGGAGTAAAAATAGATTTATTATTGCAGAAGATATTACATGATATATGCAGAACTAAGACATTCATACCCATACTTAATTTAACTTTATTTCTTAAAAATAAAAATTATTAAGTGGCTAGATATAAATAGTCATTTTTATCTTTTATACTTAAGACTAGATAGGCAGATGAATCAATTCATTATTATTAAGCTAGATACAAACTTATATCAAAACTCTTCTTTTCCCTACATTTTATATTAATATGCTTTCATGAAATACACATTATGCTAATTATTTTAGAGAAAAGTTAAGTCTTAAAAATAATCTTAGTTATGTATAATTTCAGTTTATTTTACTATTGGATCATTTATTAAATATAATGACAGCATTTTTCTTCACTAAATCAAAATAGCTATTCTATATAAATAAGATGTATTTCTATTTAAATAAAGCATGCATTTAATGAACTTCCATTTATGTGTGTATACTTTATCCTATTAAATACTAAACTTAATTTTACTAAAAAGTAGAAAAAGAAGCTAAGTATAAAGTGATCGCTATATACTGAGATTCAAACATAATAATCTTATGTAAAAGTTTATTAGCATACTTTTATTCAAATATATCTATTTTATTCAATCTCTTTAGTAGATTAGTGAACAAATCTGAATGATTATCCGACCTTTAAAGGAATTTGAAGTAGATGACTATGGAATAAACAATTATATTAATAATTCCTGTTTATAGAACTGATATACAAAAAATTACCATTATTTCATTAAGAAACTTTCCTATTAAATAGTACGAAGAGAACTTAAATGTCCTCAAGCGTTAGATCTTAATTATTGGATAACATAAGACAGCTTGGCATCTGTAATATTTATTAAGGAACTTTAATTATCTAGTTATGCATTAAGGTATTTATTTAACCTAAAATAATTGAAATAACGTTAAAATATAAGTGTCCTTTTTATAATATTAAGGTAACACTCCTGTTAATTTTTAAGCTTAGCAAAGATTTAAATTTAATAGTTAAATCTATAAAATAAGAAAAAATTATGAGATTAGTTAAAATTTGCTTCTATATAATTATTAGTAGCTTTAGTTTTATTTAATAATAATAATATACTTAAATGTTAATAAAATTGTTTGCCGATCACAAGATTCGAAATCTGGCCACTATTTCTTTGCGTGGTTAGGTTCCACGGACTTTTTATTGAGAAGACAACTCTCATGAGCATATTCCGTGCTAAAGTTCTAAAATATTTTTCTTTTATAGATTCCTTCATTTGCTACATCAAGTCTTGATAAAATTCTTAATGTTTTTTATTCTTCAATTTTTAGTTTGGTTTAAAATCTTTTATACCTTCTTAGAATATGTCATTATGATCAACTGTATCAGTTTTTTTTATTTTGAGTTCCTATACTCAAAATTTTTTTAATGTGCTTAATTCTTGTGTTCATTTAAGTTGTTTCTTTACTATTTCTTATTCTGCTATTTTTTCTTAAGATTAGAGATTATTAATTTATTTTGAGGGTCTTCAATCTACATTGATACAACTGATGATGGAGGCAGTTAAGATTAGGACCAAATTTATTATCTTGAGATTTATTTATTATTTACTAATATTGTCTTGAGTTAATCTATTTTAAGGTTAAACTGTTCGTAGACAGTAAAAATTTCTCGAATTTAATTTGTCAGATTATAGATAATTTCTTCTTGTTTGATTATAACTTTATTAAGTTTCTCAATTTATTCCTTTTCCATTCAAGAAGTTTCTGGGTCAACCATGCACTTTCCCTAGGAAGGAGATGAAGAGCTTGATTATTCTAAGGTCTACTTTTTTTGCATTTAAATTAGATTGGTTTTTCTTCTAGTCTTCTTAATTTCGGCTTTCTAAGATACTGTCCGATATTAAACTCAATTTTTTTATTTTATTGAAATAAGTATTTATTTGTATTATTTTATAAATTTAAAAATTAGACCAGCATGGCTGTTAAAATCCTTATTCCATTATGCTAATTAATTAATTTTAATAGCATATAAGCAGCTTCTTTTTATTTTGTTCTTATAAGATACAATTTGAATTTTGCTTTTATTAGTTATAAACTCTTATATGCTTAAAATCCATTATCGAATTGTTGTATACCTTTTACTTAAAAAAAGTTTGCTAGTTCTAGCAAAATGGCAAGTTTTTTAATTGATTATATTAAACTAATGAAACACAGATAATAACATGAAAAATAATAAATAAGGATTATTATAGAGCGCTTAGCAACTTCTTGATGCGTAGCTCTTTCAATATTAATATAAAAAAAGTGTACTCATACTTCTTACTAAAATCCTAGCAGTTTAATGAGTCATGTCAGCTTCTTCGAATGGGGAACCTGGTTATTAAAGATTATTCTCTAATATTGAACCAAATGCTCTAGTCTTCTTAGATAAGATCCAGATAAGAAGTAGTTGTTAAATCATTAGTGATGCGTCAGTCAAACTTTCATACTGCTAGCGAGAATCCTCAGGCAAGTTAGGCAGCTTGTCTTCCCTTCCCCAATGGTATCTAGTGCGAGATTACTCGCAATGCAGTATACACTGCACCAGAATTCCTACTAGTTTGACTGACGCGGCCTACATCCATTTTATAATATATATAATATAAATATTTTTAACTTAGAAACTAATTTAGATCAAATAAATGTCTGACTTCAGAAAACCTCTTCTTCTCTGATACAAAAAAATAGGAGCCAGGAACTTAATAACACTAAGAGAAACGAAAGAAGCTTTCATAGTGAATTACGTACTAGCTCCAACATAAGAGGAGAATACAAGTAAGTAAACTAAATCCTTACATCAAGAGATCTCAGAGTTTAATCCCTCTGGCTATATATAAAAATGGAATAGCTCATTAAGGTAGTATTAAACCTCTAAGAAGAGGTCAAGAAGCTCAGAAAGGAGATTCGAAGCTAGCTGAGCAGATCGGTAATTGAATAAGGCGAAAGAATGATTTTGGAGAAAGCAAATAGAATAGCAAATAAGAAAGAGCTAGAACAAATCTTGATGTAGGGGGAATGGAAAAGTCTTCAAATTGGAAAACAACCTTAAGTCAGAAGAATTTTGGATTACAACAGAAGCAAGCTACGACGGTAGAAGAGAAGTTAGAAGAACAAGCCTCACGAGTACTAGAGCTCGTGAAAAGCTAATTCAATCAAAACCTCAAAACATTTACTTAGCGGTGATCCGTCGTACGCCACTAGCAGCTTTAATAGCAATAATAATATAAATAAATTTTAAATATGATTAATCAAAATAGGTAAATTGGAAAAATAGGATAAGAGTAATTGTTTAAGCGATTTCTTTTAATTGTTTTTAATCTTATTAGAAAATTAGAATTTATCATTTTTATATTCATCAAGATACTTTAAATGCTAATTTATTATTATCTATATAAAATTCAAAAAAGTCTTCTCAAGCTGTATTTCTAAATTATTACAACAAATCAATTAAATAATCTTAAGTGAGTTATACAAAAAGAGAATTTAAAATAAAGCTCAAAATTATAAGCTTGTGCAGTAAGTTCAATACCTTTACAATTAAATCTCTCGCCTTATCATTAATAAGGCAAAATTTCAAAAATGTAATAAATTAATAACTTTAACTTAAAATATTCTTAGTCATACTAAGTATTTTAAATCCTTTATTTCAACTTGAAGACGAAAAAGAGATACTAATACTGCATAAAAATTAAGACTTTTAGTAAGAAACTGCAGCCTTTTAAAGAGAAATAAAGAAAAATAATGTTTATATCAAAATTGGTGTAAATCTGATGGTAAACTATTAAGAAGAAAGAAGAATTAAAGGATTAAATTATGAAATTAACCATTGACGCTAAAGAAAAGCATGAGCAATTAATATTTTGAAATTAGCCTGGTTTGAGAAAGGTCTGCATATGAAAAATATAGACATTTTAAAGTGGTTTACATATTGATGCGTGAAGACACTGTAATAAGTTATGATTATATACCTAAATTTGTCTACATATCTAATTGCTAATTATAAACATTGAAATAATAATTATTTTTTAATTTTATTAT
This sequence comes from Loxodes magnus, assembly GCA_946699065.1. Classification (NCBI taxonomy): domain Eukaryota; phylum Ciliophora; class Karyorelictea; order Loxodida; family Loxodidae; genus Loxodes; species Loxodes magnus. Next base: position 131,891 of record CAMPDV010000160.1, on the reverse strand, counting down.
TTCATAATCTTAAACTTCTAGAATTATAAGAAAAGCTTAATTTTTTATTTTTGCCTAATTAAAAATTTAAGTTTCAATAAGCAATAAAAAAGAGAATGCTTTTATTAATAAACTAAATATTTCATAATCATAAACTAATTTAGGTAAGTTTTATCAAATAACAATTATTTATTAGCATTTATAATTTCTAAACTCTTTAATTAATTAGTTGAGCTCAATGATTTCTTTTTATCTAAATATAAATTTCACTTTAAAATAAAAATTAGTTCTCATTTAAATAACTTTACACTCTCAGTATTTTCTTTAAAATTTAAAATTATAGATAAAAGTATTTAATTATACATTAATTTATGGATATACTTAAACCTTTTATTTATTTTTAATATCATTTAAATTAAATCCTACAACTTAGATCCAGATAAATGCTTTTTGCAAGATTTTTCTGATTTCTTTTATCAATTAATTGCAAAGAATACATTCAATGAGTAATCAGTTCTTTAAAAATTTAATTATCTTAGTTATAATTGTGTAACTAGCTAAATTTCGATTTTATTATATTGCCTCAACTATCTATTTAAAATTCTGTTTATAGAATTGCTAAAATAAAGTTTGCTTAATAAAGATTAACACTTTCCTAACTAAAGTTTGAACAATTTTATTTTTTTATAACTTTGATTAAATTAAAATAAATACATGTTTCCTCTTGAAAGAAATGTAATATGATATAAATGATTTACCTTTATTTTAGAATCATTTAAGTTATTAAAATTGCTTTTAATTATAAACTATTATAAAAAGTTATTACTTAATTTTTTCTTTTTCCTTCAAATAAATGTTTAAATTTAAATTAATTTTATTCTAATAAAAAACAGTTGACTAGTTCACTGAATCACAACGGCGCTTTATTTAATCTTTTAGTTATTTAGCATTAAGGTATTTTGCAAATTTTTCTCTTGGGGTGTCTAAATTTGCTTAAGTGTTATTTAAATTAATTTTTTAATTTAATTTAAATTCACAACTTCCTAAGCTTTCTTATATAAAAGTCTTCTACTTAGTAAAATATCTATCTCTATAAAATGAGAATCTAAAACCTGTTTAAGCTTTCAATATGTCATTTATTAGCATAGCCTAATTATTAATTATTAAATTCCAGTTACCTTATTATTTTCTATTTAACTTCTCAATAAATTTAGAAATTCTTAGAGTCAATTCTTAATCTAATCTGGCTAATTATTATTCATCTCAATTTTTATTAAGCTAACTTTTATTTCTCCTTCCTTCTACAATTTTGAATTTAAATCTTTTGAATTAATAAGCTTTAACAGTCTAAATTAGTTAAGTTTAATCAAAGACAAACATAAAGAAGACTCTAGAAGTAATTCCTTAAACTTCTTTCTAAATTAATTAAAAAATGGTATCAATTTAATAAGTTTAATTACCTTTGCATTAGCTAAATAAGATTATTTTAAAGCTACTAAAAGTTGTAAATAACTATACTCTATCTAATACTTATTAGCTAAGCATTATAAAAGTTGAATTATGAATCTTTATGCCTTTAGCTATTTTAATAATGCTTTAACAATTAAAATAGCAAACTAATATTTATTTAGAAGCATACGAAATATTAGAGTTAAATTAACTATAGAGTATTCAATTCTTTTTATTTACTATACATTCTTTATTATTACCTTTATGCTTTAATATCACTTTTCTAGTCTTATTAGGCTTATACCTCTTAAATTTCTATTATATGGAAAACTTTCGTTTTAAAGAAGTTAAATTAGTCTTGAGATAAGAATATTTAGACTTATGGGATAAGCTAAAATAATCTAGAGAAACAGTTAAGGAATTAATTTCTGTATAAGCCTCTTTAAGATTTAAGAACTTTTCTTTAATTTAGGATGCTAATTAATATGCAACTAGCTAAAATGTTTAAATTACAATTTCTAAAATTAAGATTTTAAGCTACTTAAAATAAATTCCCTCTTTTATAAGTATGAAAAACGTGAACTATCATATGATTAACACTTCTTATATAACTTGTATTTACTTTAAAGCAATCTAAAATATTCCTAAGGCTTATTTTAAGAAATAACTAGCTCTAATCATTATATCATTTGTAGTTTTATTTATTAAAATTGAAGCAAGCTTTATAACCAGTTAGAATCTAATAATCAATTAATAAAAAAGATTAATTATATATCTTTAATTACAATTTAGCTAGCTAAGCTCATGCTTCAAATATCCTTTTATTTATAAACTGCTTTTTTATTCTAAGTTTTGCAATGCGAATAAAATAACTATGTCTAAAAGAACTTGTTTGATATTAATGTTTTCCTTTAGATCAATAAAGTTTTGAAAAGGAAAGTTGTTTATGCTTAAGATAATCTAATCCATAAAGGTATATTTAGTGTATTATAACTAAAATAAAGGAAATTTAGAGTATAAAGTTACTTAGAAATATATATTAAGCTAAGTGGGTTATGCTATATATGGAAATAAATGTTTAATTTAGTATTTTAAAACTTAAGATTACTCTGCTATACCTCTATTAAATGTTTGCGACTAATTATCAATATATTTAAAACTTAAATTTTTATTAATAGTTTACTATCTAATGTAGCTTTTAATTTAAAGAGCTGCAACTTTTGCAGTTCTTTTATAATTCAAAATAACTAAAAGGTATAAATGTGTTAACAGCTTACTTTTCATATTTTAGCATTGAAGGAATCCTTAAAATTATATGAATAATATTTGGTTATAAATGTAATTTTATATTCCTTTCTCTAAAGATATGCTTTACCAATTAAGTACAACTAGATTATAAAATAAATCTAAATATATAAAGCTGAATTTATTACTTTCTGGACTAAAACCTTCAAGTTATTTATAACATTTGCTATTTAAGTGTTTACTTAATTGTTAAAGTTTACTATCTAGATAACTAAAAAATGAAAACCATTAATGATTTGCAATTCTTCATATGCTACTCTTAGTATAAATTTAATTGCAATAGAGTTTTTAGACATTGTAGATAGTTAAATTTAATATGAGTTGAAATATTCTTAGTTATTGTAGATTTATTATATCGTTAGTTTAAGCTTGGTTTAAATTAGGGATAAATGGATTTAGCTTATATCTATGATTGTTAACAACTTAAAAACAATTATTAGTTAATTATTAGCTAGTTATTAGCTAGTTATTAGCTATTTATATCTCAAGGAAATCAATATTCTTAACTAAGCATATTTAATACTCAAGTTTCTTCTTCATAAGCTATATATATATTTTTATTATATTCCATTATTAAATCAAATGCTAAGTTTGAAGAATAAAGCCATATCAATGCCAAACTAATATTAAGCAATGCTGATGCTTATAAAACTAAAAATACTTTTGCTTAGGAGGGGCAAATTAATATGCCGGATATTTCTCTTTAGAAACTGTTTAATCTACTTAAGTGATGTAAACTTTTTAGTTAATTAAAATAAGGAAAAGCAAAGCTTTAGGTAATATTCATGATATAACTATTTAGCAATCCTGCTATCCTTAATCTTTTTGGATTTCAAGCAACCATATTTATTTACTAGAGGCACAAAACCTATTTTCGTTATAAAATGCCTCTACTTTTAATTAGATAAATAAAGAGTTAGACTTAGCTTTATAACAATGGTGACATTTAGTTTATGCTGATTTATTTAAAATCCTTTAGATTAGTAATTTATTTAATCAAAGCTTATTAATAAACCAAACTCTAAAGTTATAATATACTGATTTATATAGCTGGAGAATATTTCTTCCTAATAAAATTTAGAGATAAGCAGTATCAAACACAATTATCAATAAATAACTCATAGCCATACACTTTTTCTTATAATGAATTAAACTATTAATCATTTATTAAACATAATTTCATAACTAGACAAATAGACTTATACTTATATCAGTATATTCCTTTTTTCTAAAACGGTAACCAAAAAATAAAAAAACGGTCGCTACTGATATAAATCGTTTAAAAGCTTTAGTTTTAATTATTTTCATGAATGTTTTATGGGTTTTAGATACTTCCATCTTTTTAGAGGCTATTTAAGGGAATCTTGCCTTAATTTTATAAAATGAAATTCCTTAGGAGTTTGATTATTCTAATTCTCCTCTAGGTGCTTCTTAATACCCAAGCTGCATCACAAAAAAGCTTCAAGTTTAACTCTCTATCAAAGTCTGAAGCTATTCAGACTGTCAGCAAGTTAACAACTATAATGGACGGATATTCAGTAAATTTAAATAAGAATTTACGAGCTGAAAAGATAGTATAAGCTTGGGGTTGGGATGATTTCAAGGATTGGTGCTCTGATTCTTATAACAAAACTAAAGAATGGGTAAAAGGAGATGATAAGAAAGCTGCTAAGACTCAATCTAGCTCACGCTTAAATTACAATAGTGCTAATAAAATTGTAAAAGCTTGGGGATGGGATGACTTCAAGGATTGGTGCTCTGATTCTTACAACAAAACTAAAGATTGGGCTAAAGACAATTATGAAAAGGGAAAAGATTGGGCTAAAGAAGGTTATGAAAAAGGAAAAGACTGGGCAGTTTCACAAGTCTTAATCAAGTAAAAAATAATGAAGTTTGTTAAGACTAAAGCTGATGAAGACCTTACAGAGGAAGAATTAGCATAAGTTGAATAGGATCTTGAAATTTTAGGTCCATTATTTAATGCTCTTATGGAATGGGGAATAAACTATTATTTCGTAGTGAAATAAGAAGTAAAATATTAGATGGAACTTTATTATGACGCTAAGGGAGTTGTTTATGCTAATCTTCTTTTCGAAAAGTATGAAGTTGCATATATTCAATCACTTTTTGAGGAAGTAAGACCTGTATATGAACTAATTTATGTCACTGAGGGATAAGAAGCAGTCGAGCAAATAGAATAAGAACTTTTACTTACTTATGGATTTTACCTTGAGCCTGCTACCGTTGAAGAAATAGAGCACTTCTTCGATTCAATTTACCAAACTGAACTTTTCAAATAGGTTAATACATTAAAGCAAGAATCAGGTTAAGATTTAACTTTTGAAGAAAAATTAAGTTAAGTATTATGGGAGCTTTATCTTTTGCAAGGATCAGATCTACAAGAATATAAACAATATAAGGCTGAAGCTTTGAGCTAGATTGAATAAGAGTTTGGAAGTAATTCTACTGAATATGCTAGAATTTAAATAGGAAATTAGGAAATTGATTGTATTAGAAATAGATTTGAAGAGAAAAGATTACAGTTCGAAATAGCTGCTGTTTTTGGATGCACTGAAGATGCTAAATTATATGAAAATTAAGTTTTAGAGATTGCAAATGGTGTTCTAGAGCCAGCTGCAATTGAAGCTTTGAAAGAATTATTTGCTAATATCTATGAAATAGAAAAAGCCAATTCTGTGGAAGATGCTTTGGTATAACTTTAACCATAATTTACATATGCTTTGGAGAATTAAACTTTATATGCTTATGGAGAATTGAAGACATTAATTTTAGCTAGAGTTTAATTTTCGTACGGAGATGAAGGAGTTACTTAAGCCAAGTAAGCATTTAGAGATTTTGAAGTTAGATGGGCTAATGAAACTTTAGCAAGGGAAAAATACTTCATTGAGGGTAATTTGCAGTATTATGGAATAAAGGAACATTAAAAATATATATAAGAATTTGCTGAACATTGTAGCACTATTTTAGAACCAGAAGCTATTGAGGTAGCAGTAGAGTTTTATGATTAATACACTAATGAAGTATATGAAGCTTTGGACTAAGTCAGACCAATTTTCGAATAAACCTTAAATATGGGACTGGAAGCTTATGGAGAATTAAAAAGATAAACTTTAGAAGCAGTATAACTAGAATAGCCAGAAGATGCTTGGAAAGTTGAACTTTTGTTTGGAACATTTGAAATTGAATACATAACTGAAAAGCTTGAAGAAATAAGACCATTGTTAGAGCTTACAATGGCTTTCGGAGGAAAAGCTGAAATTGAAAAAGCTGAGCAAGAGATACTTGAATAAGTATAGTCTATATTCTAATCCTATGTACTAAGAAAAATTGAAAGCTTCTTTGATTCTATTTACGCTCTTGAATAAACTGAGGCATAAACAGAAGAGAATGCTACTGTTGAAGCACTTAAAAATTTGAAATTGTTCAAGCAAGCAGAAGAAGATGAATCTTGTGATAATGATGAATGTGATGCTGATAGTTGTGATGCTGATGGTCTAGATGCCGATGGACTCGATGCCGATGAACTTGATGCTGATGAAGAAGTAGAAACAGATTTAGAAGTAGAACTTTTGAGAAAACTCAAAAATATTTATTTGTTCTAGTAAGCAGAAGAGGAAGACGTTTTCGATGCTGATAGTTTAGATGCCGATGGACTTGATGCTGATGGACTTGATGCCGATGGACTTGATGCCGATGGACTCGATGCCGATGAACTTGATGCTGATGAAGAAGTAGAAACAGATTTAGAAGTAGAACTTTTGAGAAAACTCAAAAATCTTCATTTGTTCTAATAAGCAGAAGAGGAAGACGTTTTCGATGCTGATAGTTTAGATGCCGATGGACTCGATGCTGATGGACTTGATGCCGATGGACTCGATGCCGATGGACTAGATGCCGATGAAGAAGTAGAAACAGATTTAGAAGTAGAACTTTTGATAAAACTCAAAAATCTTCATTTGTTCTAATAAGCAGAAGAGGAAGACGTTTTCGATGCTGATAGTTTAGATACCGATGGACTTGATGCTGATGGTCTCGATGCCGATGAGGAAGTAGAAGCATAATTAGAAGTTGTAGCAAATTTAGAAGTATAGCTTTTGAGAAAACTCAAAAATCTGAACTTATTCTAATAAGCAGATGAAGACGAAGATGAAGATTATTATGAATAAGACTTTGATGATGCAGTTTAGGAAGAAGAATTTTTGAATGATGATCTTGAGATAGCTCTTATAAGAAAACTCAAGAGTCTTAATTTATTCAAGCAAGAAGATGAAGATGAAGACGAAGATGATTTCGATGCACTTGACGCTGATGAAATCGATGGAGATGAAGCTGTTGTTGATGAAGTTGCTACTGATGAAGTTGTTGCCGATTAAACTGAAGCATAAGTTCTTCTTATGAAAGAATTTAATAGTGGTAAATTTTTTTATTTTAGGAACAAAAATAGTGACTCCATCTGTTGAAATGTAAAGCCCATCATATGTTTACTATTTCTCTTTGATAGGAATGATCTCCCTTATTTTTGTTGGTCTCTATTTACTAACTAAAAGAAGCAAATAGTCAATAGTGGGTAGCAAAAACAACAATGTTTACAAATTGTTTAAAAAGGAAAAAGATATCGAAGAACATCTTCTTTGAGAAGGATTCTGAGGATCTTAGAACTAAATACTTTCAATTAATTACCAATAAATAAAAATGTTTATAAATTTATATTATTTTATCAAAGATTTTATCTTTACTTTCATCTGGAAGTAATAATTATCATTAGCTGCAAAGATAATTATAGTTTTAGTTTTTATTTATTTTCGTTTAAAGAACTATTATAAGACTTTTCACATAATTTAGAGAGCATTAAAGTTAAGATACTCATTTAGCCGACATAGTTCACTTTTGAATATCTCATACTTAAAGAGATTATGAACTTGTTAGTAGATCTACACCGTTAATGTATTCAGCAAATTGAATTAAAGAAGTTTTGATAATTGTGATAAACAGGAAATAATTGAAATGAATAAGAAAATAATTTTAAAGGTAGTTAATACATAGATGATCTCTAACTGTCACAGTAAAAGCTATTGTTAATTGAATCATTTTACATTGAAATAGATAAATCACTTGAAAGGCTTTTATTTCTACTAACTTGATAGTACTTTCTAAAGGCATTTGAATACTTATATTTCATCTCATCCTGTATATTGCTATTATGGATAAAAATTATAAAGTTGAATACTCCTTGAAAAGATTAAATGCACCATGCTATTTCACAAAACTTTTATTCCAATCTAGTCTCAACTCAATCTCTTCTTCTAATAAAATCTATACAAAAATAAATTTCTTGGAAGGTTATAGCTAGCCACATAGTAAAGTATATGATAGGATATCACTTTAAATTCTAAATAAGCTAAAATGTTTCTAAAATATCAGAATTCTTTATCACGCTTTAAGAACTTTTCTTCTTCATAATTTCTTTTATTTTTGAAAAGCTATAGGAAAATGATGCTCATATTGGCAAGTAATATAAGACAATTTATCCGCAATGATAGCAAGCATAGAATTCAAAGTCTATATTATTCATAAAAATTATCTCTATTACTATGAAATAAATTGAGTTAAAAGAAGGAAATATAAATGTTGTAAAAGCTCAAAATCGCTAATCAACCACATATCCTCTTCTTAACTCAACAAATGATTTGTGTATAAAATTAGATAGAAATAGATTTTATACAACTGCACTCATTTCAAAATAGAGCAAAAAGTAAACAAGCAGTCTCTAATAAAAAGTGAGCTCTTTATGTGTCATGTTAAAATCTGTTAAAATTGCCACTGTTAATGAAAGGATGTTTATAGCGAATATGCAAAACGAAAGTCAGGCAACAAAGGTATATGCTTGCACTAAGGATTTTCTAAGCAATAGAATTGATATAATAGAAAAAATTGAGCATAGCAAAGAAAATGTGCTAATTACAATTAAGGGAACAATAAAATAGTTTCCACTCATTATAAAACGAAATAATTATTATTTTAATTATAATCTATATCATTTAAAAAGTTACTATTATTACAGAAGTTTTATAATAAAATGTTCCTTTCTAGCTAATTATTAATTTAAATAGATCTATATCCCTTAAATCTTCTTTAAAATATAATAGAAACCATAAACATTAAGTTTGTGTTTATCCTTAATCTATTTATATTTAAAACACATTATTGATTATAGAATTAAAGCAGAAGACTTTTTGAAATAAAAAATTATCCTATTAACTAAATTTTCTAGTTATTTAAAAATAGAATGTTCTTTGTATCTTCTAAACAATTAATCAAAGTTTACAATTATTAATTTTTATACAATTTGCATTATAGATGCTTATGATGAATGGATAGTGCTTTAAAATTTTACATTTAGTAGTTTTCAGATATTTGAAAAAGAAAAAATTGAATTTAGTTTAAAATAAATAATTTATAAAGCTGAATTTACTAGCATTCATTTATGAAGCTATCAAATAAAATAAATTAATTGTTTTTGATATAAAATAGACACTCATGCTTATAAATTTAATTATATCTAGATAAATTTAAATTCTAAATCATTTAAGTTAAATAAACTACAACACTAATAAAGAATAATTTTACTTCTAATGAATCAAATTTAAATATCCTTATTTTATTTATAACTATATAAGCTATATATCCTTAAATTATTTTAAAACTTAGATTAAAATATTAGTTGGCATCTTTGATCATTAGAATGGTTTTTTCGATTTAAATTATTTATCTTTTAGTTAAAAGATAAGCAAATTATTTTCTCCTTGTCCACCGTTTTGAAGTATACGCTCTTTACTATTAAATAATTTTTATTAATAAAGCAACTTATTTATTAGAACCAATTTATTGGAAAAACTTTTAATCTTAATTTTTGCTTATTTTCTTAGAATTATTATCTAAAAGCTAGATTGATAAATAAAGATTTTTTAATTTTTAATTTAGTGATTTAAGTACTCAGCATACATTAAAATCATACTATGCTCTTATTAAAAATCTTCATCCAAAGACTAGCAAAATTTCAGGAAAGTCAGTTAACTTAAAAGCAAAAATACCCAAAAATTATATTCATAAATCTAAGTTTTATATATAGATAAAATTAACTTTGCTACAAATCTACCTGATTCTCTATTTCTAAAATGCTATTTATAAAGAATCCGCTATAATCAGTCTCTTATTAGAAGTTAAATAAACTAAAGCTATATTAAATAATTATGAAAAACATCAGTTTTGATTGTAGAATTTAACACTTAAATTTGAAAAAGTATGAAGCCACTTAAATCAGAATTATAAAAATAAACTAAGATAGCATCATTTGTCTTTGTTGTACCAAGCAACATGATATTAATCTATTTTATGAGTCATCCAATTATATTAATTTTTAGAAATAAAATTGCTTACTTGATTTAAGTAAATAAGCATAGCTATTAGACATAACTTTATAAACTTCAAAATCATTCTCTAAAATACAAAAATGAATAAAAGTATTTTAAATTAAATAGAGACTAACTATAAAAGATAGCTATCTTTAATTATTTTATCTTTTAATTTACACAGATAAATTTACTGAGTTTATAACTTTTAATAATTATTAAAGAGATTTATATATGTTTAGTTATAGAAATGAAAGTTGTATTGATAATCAAATGATAGTATAATAATCTCCTCATTTATAGCGTATATTTACTTTATATTCAGTCTAAGAAGATTATGATAGAATTGCATTACTAATTTATAGAGGAAATATTGTCTTCATAATATAGATAGAGATTAAAAAAAGCTTCAATAAGAACTAGATATTTTATATTATACCAACGAGAGCAATTAAAATAATCTTTAGTTCATTCGTCCTGCTCTTCTTGAATGATTTCTCTTAAATTATTTCTGCAGCAAGGACAAATAGATTTCACTTTCAGACAACTGTCAACACATTCTTTGTGGAAGATACGATCACAATTTGGCATTTTTCGTACAATAGACTGCTTAGTAAAATCTTCATAACATATAGCGCACTGTTCCTACTTGTGTTCCTACAAATTACACATTTAAAATTCTTATATTCTTGAAATTTCTTATTAGTTTAGTGGTCTTTATTCTTCATTTATTAGTTAGTTTTATAAAGTTCTTCCAAATTCTCCTTCATCCTAAAATATTCCATAAAAAAAAATTCTTAAAGGTAGATAAAATTTGGAAATGATTAGAATGGTAGAAAACAAGAACCAAATTGCTACAAGTATTCATAGAACTATAAGTCAAACTGATATCACTCATAAGCGAGTTCATTAAGGAACACATGTATCTTTATCATTCGACAATTCTCCTTTATGAACGAGAATCAATGCTTAAGCAGAACCTAATACAGTCCAAATGGCTATAAAAGGCATTATAAAGGAAATAATTAAAGTGAGAGTCTTTCTAAATTAAATTCTATTTCTATCGATGTATAAAAAAGCCGTAAGAGAAGCAATTTTCAGAATGAATATGGAAAAATAAACTCCCATTAACCATACGTTGACTGGCAAACTGCATGTAAATTTATTCCAATCTCTAATTGTAAAGATAGAAATCTCTAATATTGAGCCAAATGCTCTAGTCTTCTTAGATAAGATCCAAATAAGAAGTAGTTGTTAAATCATTAGTGATGCGTCAGTCAAACGTTCATATTGCTAGCGAGAATCCTCAGGCAAGCTAGGCTTATCACTTCCAGCTTGTCTTCCCTTCCCCAATGGTATCTAGTGCGAGATTACTCGCAATGCAGTATACACTGCACCAGAATTCCTACTAGTTTGACTGACGCGGCCTACATCCATTTTATAATATATATAATATAAATATTTTTAACTTAGAAACTAATTTAGATCAAATAAATGTCTGACTTCAGAAAACCTATTCTTCTCTGATACAAAAAAATAGGAGCCAGGAACTTAATAACACTAAGAGAAACAAAAGAAGCTTTCATAGTGAATTACGTACTAGCTCCAACATAAGAGGAGAATACAAGTAAGTAAACTAAATCCTTACATCAAGAGGTCTCAGAGTTTAATCCCTCTGGCTATATATAAAAATGGAATAGCTCATTAAGGTAGTATTAAACCTCTAAGAAGAGGTCAAGAAGCTCAGAAAGGAGATTCGAAGCTAGCTGAGCAGAGCGGTAATTGAATAAGGTGAAAGAATGATTTTGGAGAAAGCAAATAGAATAGCAAATAAGAAAGAGTTAGAACAAAATTTGATGTAGGGGGAATGGAAAAGTCTTCAAATTGGAAAACAACCTTAAGTCAGAAGAATTTTGGATTACAACAGAAGCAAGCTACGACGGTAGAAGAGAAGTTAGAAGAACAAGCCTCACGAGTACTAGAGCTCGTAAAAAGCTAATTCAATCAAAACCTCAAAACATTTACTTAGCGGTGATCCGTCGTACGCCACTAGCAGCTTTAATAGCAATAATAATATAAATAAATTTAAAATATGATTAATCAAAATAGGTAAATTGGAAAAATAGGATAAGAGTAATTGTTTAAGCGATTTCTTTTAATTGTTTTTAATCTTATTAGAAAATTAGACTTTATCATTTTTATATTCATCAAGATACTTTAAATGCTAATTTATTATTATCTATATAAAATTCAAAAAAGTCTTCTCAAGCTGTATTTCTAAATTATTACAACAAATCAATTAAATAATCTTAAGTGAGTTATACAAAAAGAGAATTTAAAATAAAGCTCAAAATTATAAGCTTGTGCAGTAAGTTCAATACCTTTACAATTAAATCTCTTGCCTTATCATTAATAAGGCAAAATTAAAAAAATGAAATAAATTAATAACTTTAACTTAAAATATTCTTAGTCATACTAAGTATTTTAAATCCTTTATTTCAACTTGAAGACGAAAAAGAGATACTAATACTGCATAAAAATTAAGACTTTTAGTAAGAAACTGCAGCCTTTTAAAGAGAAATAAAGAAAAATAATGTTTATATCAAAATTGGTGTGAATCTGATGGTAAACTATTTAGAAGAAAGAAGAATTAAAGGATTAAATTATGAAATTATCCATTGACGCTAAAGAAAAGCATGAGCAATTAATATTTTGAAATTAGCCTGGTTTGAGAAAGGTCTGCATATGAAAAATATAGACATTTTAAAGTGGTTTACATATTGATGCGTGAAGACACTGTAATAAGTTATGATTATATACCTAAATTTGTCTACATATCTAATTGCTAATTATAAACATTGAAATAATAATTATTTTTTAATTTTATTATTTCATAATCTTAAACTTCTAGAATTATAAGAAAAGCTTAATTTTTTATTTTTGCCTAATTAAAAATTTAAGTTTCAATAAGCAATAAAAAAGAGAATGCTTTTATTAATAAACTAAATATTTCATAATCATAAACTAATTTAGGTAAGTTTTATCAAATAACAATTATTTATTAGCATTTATAATTTCTAAACTCTTTAATTAATTAGTTGAGCTCAATGATTTCTTTTTATCTAAATATAAATTTCACTTTAAAATAAAAATTAGTTCTCATTTAAATAACTTTACACTCTCAGTATTTTATTTAACTATTTTCTTTAAAATTTAAAATTATAGATAAAAGTATTTAATTATACATTAATTTATGGATATACTTAAACCTTTTATTTATTTTTAATATCATTTAAATTAAATCCTACAACTTAGATCCAGATAAATGCTTTTTGCAAGAGTTTTCTGATTTCTTTTATCAATTAATTGCAAAGAATACATTCAATGAGTAATCAGTTCTTTAAAAATTTAATTATCTTAATTATAATTGTGTAACTAGCTAAATTTCGATTTTATTATATTGCCACAACTATTTAGTTAAAATCTTAACTATAGAATTGTTAAATTCAAATTTTAGAAGATTATTTATTTAACTTTACTTAATAAAAATTAAAATAAATACTTTTCTAACTTAAACTTTAACAATTTTATTTTCTTATAACTTTGATTAAATTAAAATAAATACATGTTTCCACTTTAAAAAATGTAATATGATATGAATTATTTACTTTTATTTGAGAATCATTTAAGTTATTACATGAAATTGCTTTTAATTATTAATAAATTATTATAAAAAGTTATTACTGAATTTTTGTATTTTTTCCTTTTCTTCAAATAAATATTTAAATTTAACTTTATTTGCTTCTAATAAAAAACAGTTGACTAGTTCACTGAATCACAATGGCGCTTTATTTAAACTTTTAGTTATTTAGCATTAAGGTATTTTGTAAATTTTTCTCTTGTGGAGCCTAAAATTCCTTAAGTGTTATTTAAAACTAATTTTCTATTTAATTAAAATTTTCAACTTCCTAAACTTTCTTATATGAAAAGTCTTCTATTTAGATAAATATATATCTCTATAAAATGAGATTCTAAAACTAATTTAAGTTTTTTAGTTTTATATGTTATTTATTAACATAGCCTAATTAATAATTATAAGACTCTAATTGTCTTATTATTATCTCTCTTTTTATTTCTCTAATTAAATAAATTTAGATAATATTAGAGTTAATTCTTAATCTAATCTGGCTAATTATTATACATCACAATTTTTATTACCCTAATTTTTATTTCTCATTCCTTCTACAATTTTTAAATTTAAAGTTTTCTAACATTAAATCTTTTTATTCAAAATAATAAACTTTAAATGTCTAAATTAATTTAATGTAATTGAAGACAACTAGAAAGAAGATTTTCGAAGTAAGTCCCTAAACTTCTTTCCTAATTAATTAAAAAAAGGTATTAATTTAATAACATTTGCTTTAGTTAAATTAGATTATTTTAAAGCTGCTAAAATGTTAAATAATTGCAAATAATTATATTCTGTATCTAATACTTTATAGCTAAGCATTATATAAAAGTTAAATTATAAATCTTTATCTTTAACTATTTTAACATAATAGCATAACATCTTTAATAATAAATGACTGAAGTATTTTAGAAGCATACGAAATATTAGAGTTAAATTAACTATAGAGTATTAAATTCTTATTATTTACTATACATTCTTATATATACCTTTATACTTTAATATCACTTATTATTTCTAGTCCTGTTAGGCTTGTAGCTCTTAAATTACTTCCTATTATATAAATATTATATATTTCTAATAAAACCAGAACCTAGTTAGTAGATTATATTGATTCAAATTTAAGAGTTTATAACCATAACAGGAAAACTTTCGTTTTAAAGAATTTAAATTGGTCTTAAGATAAAAAAAATTTTAAACTTATGGGATAAGCTAAATTAAGCTAATATAGAGAAACAGTTAAGGAATTAATTTCTGTATAAGCCTCTTTAAGATTTTAAGTTATTTTTTTAATTTAGGATGCTAATTAATATACAATTAGCTGATACTCTAAAATGTTAAAATTACAATTTCTAAAATTAAGATTTTTAAGTACTTAAAAGAAATTCTTCTTTTATAAGTATGAAAAATCTTAATTATCATATTAAAGGATTAAGTCTATTTACATAAACTTGTATTTACTTTAAAGCAATCTAAAATAATCCTAAGGTTTATTTAAGAAATAACTAGCCCAAATCATTATATTTATAAAAGAAAAACATTTTTGCTTCGATTTTATTTATTAAATTTGGAAGCAAACTTCATAGCCAGTTAGAACCTAATAATAATTTAATAAAAAAGATTAATTATATATCTTTAATTACAATTTAGCTAGCTAAGCTCATGCTTCACTAATTTTTTTATTTATAAACTGCTTTCCTTTTTGATTCTAAGTTTTGCAATTGGAATAAAATAACTATATCTAAAAGATCTTATTTTATATTAATGTTTTTCCTTCTGATAAATAAGGATTTGGAAAATGAAAGTTGTTTATATTTTAGCTTAAATTAATCTAATGTTGAAAGGTATATTTAAGGAGTGTATAATAAGTAAAATAAAGAAGAAATTTAGAGTATAGAGTTACTTAGAAATATATAGCAAGCTAAGTGTAATTGATTATGTTATATATGGAAATAAAATTTTAATTTAGTATTTTAATACTAACGATTGCTCTGTTTTAACCTTCTATTAAATTTTAAATGTTTGGGACTTAGTAATAAGTTTAAATTAAAATTATATATTCTCCATTTGTTAATTGTTTTCTATCTAATATAGCTCTTAATTAAAGTGCTCTATTTTTCTAAAAAGGCTAAGCTTTTCCATTTCTTTTATAATCTAAAATAATTAAAAGGCATTAGTTTATATAAATTTAACAGCTTACTTTTAATATTCTAGCATTGAGGAAATCCTTTAAATTATATGAATAATATTTTGTGATATAGATAATTTAATATTCCTTTCTCTAAAGATAGATTATAAAATAAATTTCATTAAATCTAAATATATAAAGCTGCATTTATTACTTTCTGAACTAGCACCATTGAATTATCAATAACATTTGCTATATATTACTAAATTAAAAAGTTTAAATTGGAGTTTATAGAACTTGGAGGACTTTCAACTTCGTGTTCACAGGACCAGTTTGATAACCTGGCTGGAACCAGCTCCCTTCAGAACTCTTTCTTCAGTCGCCTTGGATTGTGTACCACTTCGGTTTGTAGATTTAACCTCCTGACGGATAAAATTAGTTACAGAATTATCGTCTAATCTTATCCTAATATTAGTACTATTATTTTTCTTATTATTTTCTATTCCAGTACTATTATTTAATTAATTTCAATTTCTAACATTGTCTATATTTATGTCAAGTTTGTTTGCATACGAAACATCTTGGTTTATTCCTAATTCATTTCTTGTCTGGACTCCTAGGTATATTAGTAGCTCCTTCTATGTCCATTGGATCTTGAATTTTCCTAACTTTTAATTCCTACTACTGTTGCTACTTGCTGTTCTCTTCAAGCACAGTTATTCTCTGCTGCAGCAATCCCATTTCCCTGAAGAAAGTGTTTTGCTCTCGATCGTAGACTTCCCAGAAGCTTTCTTTCCATTCCTTGAGCTCAGTAACTTGATTTTTTAGAGCTCTATTCTCTAATCGTAGCCTCTTTGTTTCCTCCTTCAGGTCAGAGAATGCTACTAAAATTTATGCCTGTTCTTCCTGGAACTGTGGCATCGCAAACTCTCGCACGGCTGCTGCTTCTTGCGTCTCCATCACCTTTATAGGTCCTTTCCTCTTCAGTTGGTGTCATCGGGGTAGCCTTTTGGCGTTTTTGTCGTCTTAGTGGTTGGCCTGTAAGTTCCTAGTTGAGTCTATTATTCTTGAAGGTTTCGAGAAGAAGATGTGTAAGTTAAAGATGAGGGTTCTTACTTTCTCTCCCCTTTTTAGGAGGTGGTATAAAAGCCTTTCTTGAACCCTTCTACAATTTTTTTAATAACATTTGCTATTAAATGCTTATTTCATTATTAAAGTTTACTATTCTAAGATAACTAAAAATAAAATATTAATATTTTTCAATTCTTTATAGGCTACTCTTTTATAAGCTTAATTGTATTAGAGTTATTAAATATTACAAGATAGATAAGTTTGATATAAGATGAAATACTCATAATTACTAAACTATTAAATTATTTACTATAAAGAGCTGCGCACCAACGTATTTAGATTATTTTTCTTAATCTTAATTCGATGACAATTCAGTTAAATTATACTATTTTTCTTGTTATTTTACGAAAGTATTAATAGAGGTCTATTTTTTCTTAGGTGCCATTTTAATATAATATCTTAATAAACTAAATAAATTTTATAAAAATACAAAATGTATATGAAGATATTCTAATAAATTTTTAGATATTTAATAAATAATCTATTAAATTTTCAAGATCTTTATTAGAATATCACTAGTCAGTTTTAAAATTTTTTTTATCAATCAACTCTATTTTTAATAAATAGCTTAAAATAAAATTTAAATTCAAACAATTTAGTAAAATAAACAATATTCTTAAATAAATATTAGTAAATAATTAAAATTAATTAATTAATTTTAATTAAAAGCCATTGTTAAAGTAAATAAATATATTTAATTTTTTTTAATAATTTGGTTTTTATTAACCTATTTATATGTTTATCAAATATTAAACAATTATAAGATAAATTTTTATTTTCAATTATTTATTTTCTGTAATTTAAATTCCTAAAATGTAAAACTCAGAATGTTCAGTCTGTCTTACTGGATTTTAAATATAAAAAATAACTCCAAAAGTTTTACCGTGTGGACATTCAGTTTGCTAGAATTGTTTAGATAAAATCTTTTAATCTAAAAACTAGATAATATGCCCTCTAGATTAAATCAAATTTTAGAAATAACCTAGTGAATTACCAAATAACTTCTTAGCTATTCAAATGCTTTAAAATTAAAATATTGAATAAGATTTGCTGTGCTAGAAACATAACAAAAAATAAGATTTTTATTGTAAAGATGATAAACAGCAAATTTGCTTTAAATGCATTCAAAATGGACATGAAAAACATAACGTTGTTGATGTTCCTGAGTTTTTTTAGGATTTAAGATAGCAAATAAGTGAATTGAATATTGATATATTAGACAAAAGAGATATCATAAATAAGATAATTTAGGAAGGAGAAAATAATAAAAAATAAATATAAAACTAATTAAAAGAATAATTAACAAAACTAAATAACCTAAAGCTATAAATAATTACTTAAATAGAATAAATATTTAAATAAAAAGAAATAAATCTTTATTAATAAGTAAATTAATACATAGAATAGATAACAAAATCAAATTTAGAATTAAAAGGGATTATTACATTGATTTAAGAATTTCAGAGTCATAATAAAATATATATAAATGATTTTATTAATAAATAATAAAAATGTGAATAAGAACTTAAAGCAAAAAATCTTTTTACTGATTTTCAAGTTAGTATTAATTATGAAGCTCAAGAAAAGTAAATATAAGAAATAGTTCAAAGCTTAAACTAACTAATAAAAATTTAATTAGACTTGAAAGAAATATAAAATGCAGAAGATAATAGCTTTATTACAGTGAATCGAAGAAATAATATGGAAGGATTGAGATCGTGAAGTATAAACGGTAATAGTTTAGATTGCATTAGTTTCAAATGTAATCAAAATTGTAAATTAATAGGTTACGGATAATTTGTACCTTAAGATATAGGAAACAAACTTAATATTAAATAATGCAAAATATTGAAAGGGAATAATACATAGTCAGAAGAAATTTATATATTAGGTAAATAAGTTGAAATAACTAATGAAGATAATAAAAATATTATAAAATAAATTTATTTCGAGAGAAATATTTAAATCTTGAAAGATTAAATTTATACTATAAAGTTACAACTTGAAGGACCGTCGATTTATGCATAATATGGATATCAACTTCAAATAAAATGCTAGGAATTAGATGCTCTTTTTCAATTTTTTAGAACAGAATTTAAAGGAAACGATACTAGTAGTACTTCATATGGTGATGAATATGGTTAAATTCCATGTTTATATTTTAAGAAGTGAAATGAATAGATTAATGAAATATTAAAAAAATTTATTTTTAATTTCATCTAATTAAGCAAATAAATTATTAATATTTTAATTTAAATCAATATTGTTTAATTAAAATATTATTATATTTTTATTATATATATAAAATGGCTTCTAAGAAATAACAGAACTTTGAACAAAACATTTAAACAGGAAAATTCTCTAAAAAATAAAAAAGCGAAACAATTATAATGAGAGAAAGTGAGAAATATGATTGATATGACGAACATTAATCACTTGGAAATTCAGAATTAAAAAAACTTCCGACACAAACTCAAATAGAAATATTATCTAAGTCATTAAAAGAGTTTATGAAATTATCTGATATTTAACTTTTAGCTTTATTTTATATTTTAATTAATTAATTAAAAATTGTTTTTTTATCTAAATAAAAAATATATTTGTTAGCTAAAAGATGTTGAAGAAGAATATACACTTAAAAAATGGTACAGTAGAAGGGATTCAGAACGAAACAAACTTAGAACGAAGATTTATCCCAAGTCTTCGCCTTAGTAATGCTCCCACTCGGCATCTGGTTTTATCTGCACTTCCGGGAGACACGCCATGAAGCCAAATTTTTATTTCCATTTTAGATGAAATGACATCCAGTAGACTCTGCCTTCTACATAAGCGCTATAGTGAACTAGAGGCAGAGCTGCAACTATGAAAATGAGTGGCTATTAAAATTAAATTAAAATGTATTTAAAAGACGTTCTTAATTATATTAAATTAGCAATCCCAATTGAAATAGAAAGAGCTTAAACATGAGAAAGACTTTCAAGAAGAAATTTTACATCTAGTAGAACATGACATCTCTGAATAAACTGCAAGTCAAATAATATGATTTGCAAGAAGTTTTGAAATAACTTACTAGCTTCTACCCAATAAGGTTAGAAAACTATGGTAGAAGAAACTGTATCAATAAACGTAGCTAAAACTTAGAATTTAATAAATTTTAAACTAAACAATCGGAGATTGATCACTACTCTGGGAGAGAGAACTTAGTAAAGAAGCATTTTCTTTTCGGTAAAACTTTTTAATTTTATTCTGCAAAGACATTACTTTAATTATATAAAAATTATTAAATATAAAATCGCTAAATAATTTGTAAATAAAATTAAAAAATTATTTAATTATCAAGTCTAATTAGAATTTGTGACTATTACTATTTGTAGATTATTTTTATTTATTTAAATTTATAGTTAAATCAATACTTCTTTTGGTTATTTTTCAAACTATAAAAAATTACATCAGAATAAATAAAATAAAAGTAATTTCTTTTTATTTCTTAATTTCTTAATTTATTATAGATTTTTTAAAATTTTACTTGTATTTAGTAATTATGACTTTTTGATATGGAAATATAAATTAAAATAATTTTAGAATAACTGCAAGATTCATAAAATAATCAATATGAAAGTTTTATAAATCAGAAATTAAATTAAATTAAAAATTATTTTAAAATAAAATTTACTTATATGCTTAAAATCTAACTTTCTTTAGTCAATTTTTAACTTTCTCTTTAAAATATAATTTATCATATATTTACACTTTTGCTTTAATTTTAAATTCTTAATCCTTTGATCTTGATTTTATTTCTTATTTAAGTTCTGTTTTAATTACTTTTAAATATTAAATAGATAATTAATCTTTCAATAAAATTATTTTATTTTATTAATTAAAATCTAAGGAGCAAGTTTGATAGACTCTAAATTCTTGAATTAATGCAGCTCATTATTTAATAAGTATAATAAATAATTAGACTATAAAAACCAATCTTATGCTTTAAGAATAATTACTTATTTTTATATTATTTAATTAACTTTTTTATTATGAATATACAAGTTATTATAAATATGTTAATAGAAAAGGATTGCTTATCAATTACTTTTTAAAAGGAGTGTAAGAAATAAGAAAAATTGCTATTTAAATAAATTATTTTTTCTTATAGAAAAATAGAAGTTTATTCTATAGCTTAATCAAAATACCTAAATAATAGCTAAAAAATTTAAAATATAATGAAATTTAATAAATTTGATTATAAGATAAAAAATATAAAATTAATCATAGAAATATAAAAAAGCTAATGGAAATGAAAGATGTATAAAAATTAAATAAATAAATAATAAGAATTCATATATAATAATTAAAAAGGGGATTTATTAATAGAAATTGACTCAAATTCATAATTAGTAGCATTTAGATTTTATGGAGGAATATTATGAAAAAACTCAGGAAATGTAATTTAATACTGTTAAATCTGTATTGTATCCTTAATTTATTGACATTAATTTAACCGGTTAAGACTTTGATGATGCTATTAAAGAAGGATTCACGTTGTTTTATTATAATTATTATAAAAAAGAGGAGAAAATGGAAAATTTTTTGTCATCAATCTCTTCTTAAAAGGTTTCATCTTAATCAAGCAACGAATATTAAAAAATACTTTGAGAACTCAGAATCATGCAACAAGAAAATTTTAACTTATTAAGGCAAGTATGAGAACTAGAAAAGAAAACCGAATTTCTGATGATCAATGTGTAAGATAAAAAAATTGGAAATAAATAAGAAGAAAATGATAAAATAGAATAATTAGAAACTAAATTCAATCAATTCGCGGAATTGACGGAAAGTATACTCCTATCAAAGCTTTTGATGAATGATCCAATGGACGTAGAACAGTATATCTCAACAACTTATATTCCCTAACGGAAAATTATGACATGTTGATATTGCAAGAGATCTGGACATAAAGTAAGAAACTGCTTCCAATTTAGACTTAAGGAAAAGAGAATCATAGAAAATTAATGCGAAAATATTTTCAGAACCTATGCAATTTTGAAGGAAAACTTTATAGAAAGAAAATACTCCAACTAAATAGAGAAGTTCCGCATATTCAACACGCAGTTAATTAGTTCAATAATAAATGAATGGGAATTGACCTATCGGAAGCCATTAGAAAAACAAATTAAAATCATGAGGGCTTATGATAGACTTGATTCAGACAAATTCAAAGTTTCTTTACATTATCTCATATTTAATTAATAAAATTAAATTAACATATAAAGGGATATATTTCCTTTTAGATTTTTAAATGTGAGCTTTTCACAAAAATTCTTTAAATAAAGTATCAATTTTTAAATTTTCTATATTATTATATTTTTAATTTGTTTAATTTTTTTAAATATATTATATATTAAAAAATATGTAAAATATTAATTTTATTATGATATTATAAAATGGATGTCGGCTATGTCAGACAAATTAGTAGGTAATCTGGTGCAGTGTATACTGCATTGCGAGTAACCTCGCACTAGATGCCACCACGGGGAAGGGTTGATAAGCTCCGTTGAGACATACCTAAATTACCCCGAGGATTCTCTCTAGCAGTATGAAAATTTGACTGACGGGCCTTCTAATTACCGACTTAATAACTAATTCTTATTTAGACCTTATTCAAGAAGACTGAAGCATTTGACTCAAGATTTAAGAATAAATTTTAATAAGAAGATTCCCCATTTGGAGAAGCTGACATGACTCATCGGACCTCTAGAATTTTAACAAGAATCATGAGAACATTTTTCTTAATATTAAATATTAATATTGAAAGAGCTGCGCGCCAATGAGGGGCTCCGCGCTTTATAATCATTTTTATTTATTTATATATTTATTATATTTTCTAATATTTTATAATTATTGATGGAAAAAATACTGCTACTTCAATTTTATATTGAATAGCAATTGATCTAATATAATAACCACATTAATGTAAATTCTTTAAATTTTATTAAACATTTTATTAATCTTTTTTAATTTTAGTATATTTCTCCTTTTAGTATTAAATTAAAAATAATTGAAGTCGTAAACTAATTAAAAAAAATTATTGAAATAAGACTAAAAATTATTAAAAAACTATATAATAAAAAAATAAAATTTGAATTAGTAAATAATTATATTAAAATTTATATTTATCTTATATTTTTAAGTCAAATTATTAATTATAATCTCTTATTTAGACTTAGTGATTTACATCAATATGTTTTTAAGATAATGATAATACTTATATTAAAACGAAGAAACAGAAAATTTAATTTATTACTAGTTGATCTAAATAAAATAAATTTTCATAAAAGTAGCTAATAATAAATTATTTAAAGTTATAATTTTTATTTTTTATAAATATTACAATATTTGTTAAGAAAAAATAAAATGAAACCTAAGAAAAAATAGACTTCTATTAATACTTTCGTAAAAAAACAAGAAGAATAGTATAATTTAACTGAATAGTCATCGAATTAAGATTAAGAAAAATAATCTAAATAAGCATTTTAATAATCAGTTCAATAGAGAATATCTAATTTACAGTAGGAACTGAAACAACACAGATAAAAAATAGAATAAATAGAAACCACTTTAAATGAATTGCCGAAAAGAATAAATTATGATTTCTCAGTAGTAGACTAAACCATAAATTCAATCTAATAATAAATGAGCGACAAATTGAATCAAATTACCTAACATTTTCAGGACATTCCCTAATTTTCTTAATGAGATCTCTAGATATTCCATTAACAAATAAAATAACTTTAAGAATAGCAAATATAATAACTAGAATGTAATTAAAAATTTATGGTATAAACATAATCCATACCGATGGACTCTGAACCTAATACTGATCTATAATTCGTAAATAGGATAAGTCAACAACTAAGAAGACCAAGATGCTGAATTTGTAAAAATTCACATTAAACGGAAAGGTGCTGGCAAAGATATAATATATATAAGGAAAATAAAAAAAATGTTATGAAAGAATTTTCTAGAGTGATTTAGCATATGACCTGCAAGATCCGGAAAGATATACAGGAAGAAATACTGAAACTCTAAAATAAATGTAACAAATAATAAGGAAGGCTAGAGAAGTAGATAAGGACAGCAGATTAATGAAGTCTTAAGTACCCTTTAGTTTAAGAAGAGACTCACCAAAGTATTAGATGATTTAAAGGCCAATTCTTAAAACTACAAACTTAATTTTACCCTTTTTTTGTTCCTTTAACATTCTTTTTCTATGGATTCTTTTATTCTTCTTTTTAAATTAGATGCTTATAATATTTTAAATATTAAAATTAAATTATCTCTTCTGGTAATTTATTGTATATTAAATTTGATTGTATAAAAATTTATCTATAGAACTTATTATTAGATTAAAAAAGTAAGAATAAATTTTCGTAAAGTAAATTTATAATAAAATAGAAATATTTTTATATATTAAGGAAAATTATAATTATTTTTCTAAAATATAAATATTGATAAATATTAAAAATTTTAATTTTATTAATTAACATATATTTTTGATAAGCAAACTTTAAAAAATTTAATTTTAGTGTTTAATAAAAAACAAAAAATGATAAAATTCAGTAGAAAAAATTATTTGTATAATAATAATAATAAATCAGCATGATTCCTCCTTTAATAAGATCATTCTGGCTTTAGATAAATCTAATTGTATTAAGATTTATGAAATCTTCCTTGCTACTTCTTAAATTTTCTATAGCTTTCTTTGGTTCTTTTTCTTTAAGCTCAGCTTTCTTCTTTTTCTTTTGATTTATGCGTACTGTAGCTCCTTTTATCATTTTCCTCAATATTATATTATATATATAAATAAATAGGAAGGAGCAATCCTCCAACTGACATTGACTTAAGATCTGGTACCAGGAAGTGCCTATGAGCGAAGAACCGAACATGAATCTTGGTAGGAGCCAAGAGAGAAGACAAAGACTAAAGAGACATCAAGTAACGTTATTGATGAAAGATACCAGATAATAAGGTTTCTTAGGGAGCATTCCGATCACGCCCTATAAAAGAAGAGATTCTCAAAGGATGCTAAACTGTGGAAGACTTCAGAAAATAATTTTTTTAACTTAAATTTTTTTTTTTAAAGAATTACACGCCATTGAGGTGCTACTGCTCTCTGATCTTATTTATTAATCTGCTTCCATAATTGGATCACGTAATTCCAATCCTTAATATTTTTCTTCTCTATCTACTTTTTCGAGAGCAATACATTATCTCAGTTTGAATCATTAACTTTTTCCTCTGTTCTACCTTTATTTAAATTATTAAAATTATCTTATTAGATGTCTTTTCTTCTTACAAAATAAGCATCTTAATATATTATCTGCTTGTTTATGTAATCAGGCTTTTAATCTTTCTCAATATTCATAGGTTCTTCATTTCTTAATTTTTTTAAATTAATGATTCCGAATATAAAGTAAACTTTTTGAATCTCTCTTCTATAAATATTAATTGAAAAATTAACTTTTATGTTTCAGATTCGCTGCTAATTTCTTTTTTACTTAATAGATCTCTTGCTGAATCTTTACTGCAGCTATAATAACATCCTAATTTTCCCGTTTAACTCTAAGACTAAGATTTTAGAGTCTGATTCTTCGAGAACAGATTTTATATCTCTATATAGTTATTTGCTTTAGAAGATTTAATCCATTTTATTATATAGATATATTTATAAATTTTATCATAATAAGGAGATTGCAATTTAGTTCATAAAGATAATCTTGAGGATATTTTGAACTCAAACCATCATTTTAACAAAAAATTATTATAATATTTTTTTAAAAACCGCCATAGTTGTTCGAAGGTGAACAACAAGGTCATCTTCATCAGAGGTTGGGGAAGTTAAGTACCCATAATCGACTTTATGTCTTCCTCTGCTTTGGTTTGGCCTCGAGACATAATATTCTTAGACCTTCGGCACTGGCTTAGTTTAAATTTAATTTAATTCTGGAACGAAAAAGAAATAATATTGCGAGCTTCATCAGAGGAGGGGAATTTAAGTACCCATAATTGACACATGTCGTCCTCTGCTTTGGTGATGCAATGAGACACAATCCTGCCATGTCCTTGGACCTCCAACAAGTAGATAAGATTACGAGTATTCTTAAATTATATCAGTATTGAACATTTTTATCAGTACTGAATAATTATACCAGTATTGAACAAGGTCTACCAGTATCTGATAATTTTATCAGTAACAAACATTCTTGTCAGTATGAAACATTTTTTTTAAAGAGCTGCGCACCAATGAGAGTGCTACGCGCTCTATAATCAAATTTATTTATTATTTGAATTTATTCAGAGTAACTATAAAATATTGTAGAAAAAATGCTAATCATATGAAAGCTATAAAATATGAAGAGAAAATATTCTGTAAGAATTTAAGAACTTTTAATATTATGACAAAAAGAATAAATTAAAAATATAAAAAATTTACGAAAACTAGTTTATTAAAAAATTTGAATAAAATAAGCTAAAATTTTAAATTAAGCTTTTTTAATTTTATTTATCTAAAAGAAAATAATAATTTCATTATTTTTTTATTTAAGTATATAGTTCCTTTATTTTAAGAAAAAGCTAATATTATTTTTTACCTTAAATTTGTAATTTATTACTTTTTTCAATTGTTTTTTAAAAAATTTTGCTTAAAAAAATTAATTATTTATTAATATTAGTATCTTTGATTTTTTAATTAATATATTTATAGCTTTTTGATAGAGTTTTATTGATAATATTCTTAATATAATTTCATAAAGTTATAAATAAGAATAATTTAGTACTGATTGATCAAAGATAAAATTTTAGAATTTAAAGATTCTAAAACTTTAAGATTAAATATTAAAAATAAGGGAAATAATCCTTATTTTTTATTATTTATTTCCCTTTTATACCTTAAGTATTTTGATTTCTTTCAAAAATTTAAAATAGTATATTACCCTTAAGAAAATAATAATAAATTAATATTTTTCATTTAAGAAATATTCATTTTTTTAATTCAAAATTCCTTAAATTTTAAAATAAAGAAATTTATAGTAAAGAATTGTTATTTAACTCTAAAACAATTTATATTTAGGGATTTTATATAAAGTTAAATTTACATTTATTTTAGAATAATTTTAATTCTTTTTAATTTTAACAAAAAGGCACTAACATGATTTAAAATCGATTTTTCTATTTTTGTAGTTCTTTTACTTATTTATATGTTTTAAAAATTAAAAAATAAAAGAAATGTTTTATCACTTAAATGAGGTATTATAGATATTTTTATATATTTATACATTCAAATCAAATCATATCTGAATCAGATTCATAAAATATATAAATAAGCAACTTATCAAGTTGATGATTCTGTCTCTTTTCGTACTCTCTTAAGTCTTTGATTCTTTTATAAAACTTCCAACATGTTTCCTTAGTTGTAAGTTAACTTAAAAAAAATAATTCATATTTTTCTTTTTTATTTTAATATGTTTGACTATGAATCACAAGTCTGATACAATATGTTTATTTTTTAATTTAAATTTCTATTATTTTTTAAATTAATTAGTGAATATAAGAAAAATTATTTTTTTCTTAAAATGATGAATCTATTTGAATAATTTTGCTAAATATTTTAGATTATTTAAGCATAACTTCAATTTTTATTGGCAAATATAAAATTACAAAGGTATTTATTTGCTAAGGATAATTTGAATTAATAAAGATAGCATAGTAAATATTTAAAAGCTGATTGCTTATGTCTAAATAATTTATTTAAAGTAGGCTTTTAAATATTTACTATGCTATCTTTATTAATACAAATTATAAATCATCTAAATTTAGAAGAAATATATATTATCAATTTTAAAATCTAAACAATTACTTAGGAGTAAAATTTAAAGCATTTATTTAAGATACTATCAAATTACAATATTCAACATTTTTTAATAAATCGCTTTGGATGTTTAATTATCTTCTTTACTTAGAAGTTATTATTGATTCAAAGTTTATTTCTATTATAATTTCTCACAAATGAAAGTTCCTTTGCTATTTAAATTAGTACTTGGGACTATTAAATGGTATATATTTATGATGCTCCTTTTTTTATAATTTGAAACCAATAAAATATAAAATGGCAGCTGTGGGATTCGAACCCACGCGCACTAGTGTGCAACAGATCTTAAGTCTGTCTCCTTAACCGACTCGGACAAACTGCCTTTAAAATATTTTAATTATCTTTTTATAAACTTTAAATTTATTTATTTCCCTCCTTTTAGCTATTAATTTATTGTAATCTAAATTATATAGTTAATAATTTATAGTTATTTCTCTTTCTTTAAACTTTTTTAAATTAGCTTCTCTATTCTTTGCTTAAATTCTATTGTTTAAGTCTATTTAAAATTAATAAGATTTATCTAATAGATAAAACAATTAAGAGTTACCTTTATTTAGTTAGTAAATTTAGACGATAATTAATATTTCTTAGTCTGTTTCTATTATTTTAACTTAAAATGTTTATAAACACTATTTTAAATTGAATCAATAATATACTTCTCATAATCTTTGAAAATTATAAAGCTTTTTTATAGAAAAGTGAACTAAGATACTGTATTTGATTATAATTTTCTTAATAAAATGATTAAATAAAACTTGAATTGAATTTATCTAGGGTTAAAATTAAGAAGTTAAAGAATAAATAAACGTATTGCCAAAAATTTATAAATTTAGCTGCTATAGACAAATAAAGAAAGTTTATAATAAGATAAGAGTATTTAATCAATGAAATTCCTTATATATGCATAGCTAATATTTGAAATTCAAATTTATTTGCTACGTAAAATGCTATTAGTATAATTTTATAAATAATAGCTAACTATAATTAATATAGCATATTTAATATTTATGCTTTTCCAAATTTAAAAAAATTCAGACTTGAGATTGATTTAAAATATATGAGATATAAATATAGAAACTAATTAAAAAAAGTTTATTTTATAAGTTTAGGATGAATATAAAAAAGTTAGGATACAACAATTTATCTAACTCTTTTATCTAAAAATGATTATAAAAGTAGATATATATTTTAATATGGTTTATTTTAAAAATTTTTCAATGATATAGTTAGATAATTTTAAAATAAAGCATAATTAGAAATATTTTTATACTTTAAGATATTAAACAACTGAGAATAATTTGCAATTAATCAGAAGAAAATAATTTTAAACTTTTATAAATGTTTTCTAATATAAAACATAATACATAGACAATATTATTTTTAGTCAATGTCTTAGAATATTTCATTTTTGAAATTATATAAAGAGAAATAGAATTTAATTTAAATTAATAGAATAAAATCAAATTTCTTTGCATATTATAATATATTTCTTTAACCTGCTCATCTAGAGTTAAAGGTAAACTTGTGAATTTTTAATATTCAAGTATATCTTTAATCTAAAATATAAATTGAAAATAATATATTTAATCAATTTAGCAAAGCTATAACGAAGAACTTTTTTTAATATTAAGTTCATAATAAAAGAATATAACAATCTTTATTTATTTTATAATTATTTTCAATAAAATCACACTTTTCAAGATTCTTTTTTATCTTCACTCTTATCTTTACTTTCTTGTTCAATCAATTAAAAAACTATGCTTCTTTACTCGTTAATCTCAACTTTAATCTCTTCTTTAGTGACTTCTAAAGTTGATGTTCATTTCTAAAGGTATCTTTACTAGTTGTACTATAGTCACTAAAATTTTAATTTTAAATAACATTTTAATAAGGAATTCTGCTTAAAGTCTCTGCTTAAACTTTTTTTTTTTTAGTCTAAATTTTATTTTTTCTAGATTCTTTCCAGAATTTATACAAATAGATGAAAAATAAAATTAAAGAAATAACAATTAAAATAGTTGAATAAATGCAACATAAAGATACCATAAACTCTCCTAAGTTATATGCTTGTTTGCTTTACCTTTTTGTTATTTAATCAACATCTAGGCTATAAAAGTAAAAATTTAAGAAATAGATAAATAGTAAAATAATCTTCCTAATCACTTCTGAATAAAATTGCAAAGGGCTAGCGAAAGGATTATTATATATTATATAGAAAAGTCAGATGATACAGTGAGATATAAAAGACATTATTTAAATTATTTCATAATCAACTAGTATTATTGCAACTAGAGCTATGAAAAATCTTCTTATTAAGAAGAAGGTTTGTAATAAAGTTTAAGGTAGATTATTTCAAACCTTTTGATCAGAATAAACTATAAAATTTTCCTTAATCTGATCTATTTGCTTCTACAGAGCTTCTTCCTAAGTTGCCTCTCATTTTTTCTTTAATTAAAAAAAATGTATTAAGTGTTATAAAGCTTTAGGAAATGAGTATTAGTTTTATTAACTATATAAAAGGCTTACCTATACAAGAATAGAAATAAAGAAGTTAAAAGCAGTGTAAGCATCAGAAATATTAAAATGAGCTAACTGCATCATAACTGCTATGTTGATTTAAAGAGTTTTCAAATTATAAATTTATGATATATAGTTTCTATTTGTTAATTTAGTTCTTAATTTCTCCATTTACTATTTCCTACAAATATATCCAATACCCTTTATTGAGCAATCTATCAAGAGAAGTATAAATAAAACAGATAAGGGGCTCGAAAAATTTGCAATCAAGGTAAAACTTTGGTAATTTAGAAGCTAGTAAATCGATTTGTCAGATAATATTTTTTTAGAATCCAAGTCAAATTATTAAAAGTCATTGTTATTTATTCCACCTACAGGCTAATTATTATTGAAGTTCATGAAATAAAATGCATTTATATTTTCCGGCCTTTAAACGTCTACAAAGACATTAACCAAAATTAACTAAGTAATAAATAGAGCTTTTAAAAGGAAAGATCATCCTTAAAATCCAGAAGAAGCAACTATTGTAGAAAGCATAGAAGAACCAACAGTTCCTATGAAAACTCCACGTGCAGGAGTTGTTTAAGCATAGAAAGTTGACTGCTTAAGTGCTTGCTCTTAACTCGTAATATTGAAATCATCTAAAGACTCTGGTATTTCTTCTTCATTCTAATCCTAGTTTGCTTCATTTCT
The DNA here is from genome assembly GCA_946699065.1 of Loxodes magnus. Taxonomy (NCBI): domain Eukaryota; phylum Ciliophora; class Karyorelictea; order Loxodida; family Loxodidae; genus Loxodes; species Loxodes magnus. Next base: position 100,650 of record CAMPDV010000160.1, on the reverse strand, counting down.
AAATTTGCTCACAGATTTTAAAGAAGGTTATAAAGCTTTAGTTGCATTTGTGGCGTTCTTATCACTAATTTTCGTTAGTTTAATTATTTAAGAATTTCTAGCTATCTAAGACTCACTCTCTTCTCAAGTTCCATTTATATTAACTCGATCTTATTGACAGGAATTTTTGATCAGATAAATATTCTTATTATTTTCTTCTTTAAGTGAGTAATCTTCTTAGCACTTGATACAATTCTCTCCGTCGTCACTACATATTTCACAATTTTTAACTTTTTAATCACACTAATACATGAAAAATTATAGGTCTTAAAAGTATTTTTTAGACATTTGTCTACTCAGGTACTACTATAGAGTAAGAAATCCTCAATGAATTCTATGCAATGTTTCTTTAAATGTTAATCTTTTGCAGTTACTAGTTTTATTATCACAAAGTTAACATTATAGCTCCTTTTATGAAAAAAATACTTATCTGAAATGCACTCAGCACATAAAACTTAATCTTGAATACACTTTGAACATAAAGGAATTTGTAGTGTGTATAATTAGCAAATTCCATCTTAATCATAATCTTATTCTCAATCAGGATACTCATACTGACAGGAATTTTTTAAACTTTAACAGAGAATTTTGATTGCTTTTAGTAAATTCAGATCCATGCTAATTGCATTCTTCACAGCTAAACAAAGTTTCATTACAATGGCCACATTTGCTATCATTATCAGCATCTTGCTAATTGACTGGACACGTTTCAGAACAATGATTTTCTAATGAGATTTTTTACTAGCAAAGGCAAGCTTCATTTTCAAATTGCCAAGAAATCTCACAGCATTGCAAACAGTTTCTAGTAAGTACATGAAGCATTTTAAGCATAAATTATCGCATGATAACTCAGTTTAAAATGACAGGAATCCTTAATAAGGCTAGTTGAAGATGAAATAAAAGTCACTTTATTCGAAATAAATGTTCTTTCAGTATCTCAGCGCATAGATTTGTCCCCTATAATTTCATTTTAAACAAAACTTCCTAAAAAAATTTTGCTAGTAGTTCTAAACTTTAAGACTGATGTAAATAGCTATTAATTACTCTGAATCTAATTATTTACTTAAATGAGTAAAGAATAGTTAATTATAACCTCTTAAGCTTCTAGAAAAAGCTACGAAAACTCAAATGTCGCTTACAAACTTACTTTCTATCATAAGACTTTAGTATTCACCGCTTTTTTTCTAATGAATATTAAAAGAAGTTTTTGAGTTATCTAACTTAAATTAAGGCTAAGTAATAAATAGTTCTTCTTATCTATATATATCTAACCATAATTGCAAAAATCATTTTAATTTTGATTTTAATTATCAAACTTCAATCAAGAAGTTATAGAATATGATTTTTGACTATTAAGATCAAATCTATAATAAGAAAATTCATAAAAAGCTGCAGAGTTAGAAGGAGAAATATTTTAGGGTGTATTAGGAGTTTAAATATCGAAAAAGACAATTTGAGACTAAAGAGTAATAAGTACAATCAGACTTGCGATAAATAACTTCATCATTATTTTAAATTATATTTGATGGAGGCAAGATTTAAAATACCAGCTTTAAATAACTTTAACAATTAAATAAAAGAGAAAAGCTATTTTAATAAGCAGGTACTTGATGTTCTAAATTTATAAAGGAGTTTTCTATCTATAAAGCTTTAGTTTCATGGTTAATAAGGAAAAAAACTTAATAAACTAGCAAATAAAGTAAATGCAAAATTAATTAAAATTATTTTCATAAATAAATAGTAATTCTCAATTATTTTTAAATCGTTAAATATATTTATCATATTAAAGAACTTTAGTAAGTATTAGTAGAGTTCTAAAGATAAAAAATAAGGAGTTAAAACATTTGATAACTAATTAAAGAATTAAAAGTACTTTCTATCAAATATGTAAAAGAGAGATTAATCTCTTTATCCTTTTTGGTTAAAGATTGTAGGCTAAAAATTCATTGCCAAAGTTTTTTTTAAATGATCTGATATTTAGATTTATTTCTATAAAATATAGAGCTTTTTAAATCCATTGAGACTTACTAATTTTTCTAATAATTTAGAAATTTCTTTATTTTAAATTTTAGATAAAACTTTTCATTTCTAAAGAACTATTTTAAATAAAATAGATTAATCTAATAAAAAATATTTTAATTAAGACATCAAAACTTAAAGATTCACTTGCTTGAATCTATTTTCTTAATTATTAATTAAATAAAGTAGGTTAAAGGGAAAATGAAAACATGCTAAAATCCATGTTGGCTTAATAATAAAATTAAGGTTAATTATGAACTTACTACTGTTATTTTATCTTTACATCCATATTAAATTATTTAATATCTATGGTAAAATCATTTAGCTTAATCTTTCTAATTTGTTTATATAGATTATTTAGTAGAATTAAAAATTTGGAATCTATATCAAAACTACGATATAATTTCTAGTTATTATATCTTAAGAAGCATCATATAACTATCAAAAAATTGATATACACTTCGTAAAATAAAGCTGAAATAATTTATTTTACTCTATTTACTTTTAAATACGAATATACATTTAGATATTAAAGAAGCTTTATTTCTAATTAAGAATAAATTAATAATGAAGTTAGATATAAGTTAACAAATAAAACTTTATTTATCCTTATAATTAAATTTAAGTGTCTAGTTCTTAAACTAGAGATGAAAACTATGTTTAAGAAATAGTAAATCAAGTATTCTAAATAAATTTAAAAGGAAATACTTAATCTCCCTGTCTGATAATTAGACTTTTATCATTTAAATTTGAATAAATTTAAATCTAAGTTCTGCTAATGAAGTTTTAAATCAACTTATAAATAGAAATCTCAAGATAAATTTTTACTCTAAATTTAAGAAATTTAGCTTTAATTCTAAAAAGAATTAATTTAAAACTTTTCAATCTCCTGAAATAAGATATTAAGCTAATTAAAGTTTGACATTTTTAATTTGAATATTAGAGGAATTAAATTATGCAAGATAGTTAAAAAAAAGAGGAGTCTAATTTAATAAATAGTTAAGAAAAATAACTAAATTTAAAAAATAAAAAGAAATTTTTCATTTCTATAACTAATTTAAATTTTCGGTTGGCTTGGCAACTATTTTTTAATTTAAGCTATGTAAAAATAGTATCATTTTGAATCTTCTAAAACTTAAAGTGATCTCAAATTTAATATTTTCACTAAGATTCTAAAATAAATATTCATTAACTAAATTAGAAAATACATATTTTAAGGTAATTAATTTAAAGTGGTAATAAAGAATTCTCAAATATAAAAATAATTTATTTTTTTACTGTCAGAGTGAAAATAAAGCTTTTATCAATTAATTTAAATAAATAAAAATGCAGCTCTGCTACTCAAATAGTAAAAAATAAAACATTTTTGCATCTAGTAATGAGATTATAATAGTTATTATTAAACTGAGAAAAGAGAGATATGATGACTTATAGATGCTAGCACTTAAAATTACTATTTAGATGAGTATTGATTATTAAATAAAATATAAGAATTTTCAAATAAATATTTTTGAAGATTTGATTACACAAAATAATAATCTTTAAATTCTATAATTAATTAAATATAATTCTTAGTGTAAAAATATATTAATATAAATGAAAATTATTTTTATTTATATCAGAAAAAAATTCTTATGCTTTAAATAATTAAATATTTTATGATCTTAAAAGCATACTCTAAAAATAGGCAAATGTATTCATATATTTTTATAAAATAACCTTTATAATAAAATCATATTTATATTTACTCAAATGAAGATAAAACTCTTAATTTTTAATTGGAAAGACACCAATTTATCAAAATTTGAAGCCTGTTTTTATTTATGATTTTAGTAAATGATTTCTTTAATTAATTTCTATTATCTCATATTTTTTAAGTTAAAAAAATTTCTACTTTGAAATTTAAAATTTAACAATATTAGATTGAATTTAATATTTAAAATAATTTAAGTTAATAAGTTTTTATAATTAAAATAAAAAACATTTAAGGAAAGAATTATTATAAATATGTTTTATTCTATTATAAAGTGTTTAGGGATTGAATTAAATTGGAGTGTTGAAGAAGGATCGTCTACTTAAGAGCTTCCTACTTCTCTATCCAACCAATAGGAACTTGATCTCTAGGTGGTCTTCTCCTCCCTTCACTGTCAAGTTTTCGGAATGGTTGTCTCTTCATATAGCTTTCTTTCTTCTTATAAATTTCTCCATTCCTGGTTGGGTAAAATTAGGTTAGGTCATTCCATATTTTCTATCAAATCTTCTTTCTCTTCCAGCATCGTCTCCATAGGTAGTCTGTTCTCCTGCAGATGTAACATTTTTTCCTAAAGTGTTTAGGGATATAAAATAAAAATATCATTAAGAGTATTTTTAAATTATATCAATACCAAGATTTTAAATTCTATTTTGGCAATGTAGTTTCACATAATAGCCTTTCATCATAAAATCTCATTAGTAACAAGCCTTAGTTGTAAAATTAAAAATCACTAAAACAAACATATAAGTGATATAAAATCTTATCTTCAACAAGAAATAATGAAATCTATTTGTTATTATGAAATTTACAGTAAAATAAAAAGATCAATACTCCTATTATAAACAATTTCTTGAAGAAAAGTTGAATTTATTTGTAAATTAATAGGATATAATAAGCTATTAATTTACATTTTATAATATAATTAACTTAATATAAAATAAATAATTATATTATATACTTCTTATTTAAGTTTAAATAAAATAAGCATTTTTTATTTTATGAATTGAATTAAATTAAATAAATTAGAGAAAAATAGAAAGATTAAATACTTTATTATTGCTTAAATATTTAATTGATATAAGCCCGTTTTTAATTATGTTATGATTATTTAAAATAAATTTATAATTAAGTATGTATAAATATTATATATAAATTATGGATGTCGGCCGCGGTTGGGAAAATTATTAGGTAATTCTCGTATAGTGTATACTGCATTACGAATAATATCGCAGTAAATGCCATCACGGAGAAGGGTGGACAAGCTCGTAAGACTAGTCTATCTAGTCTGAGGGTCTTGATAACAGCATGAACATTTGACTGACGGGCCATCTTAACCCTTAATTAATAATTCTTGTTTGGATCTATTCAAGATCACTGAAGCATTTTGTTTAAGAATCAAGAATAATTTTTAATAAATAGATTCCTCATTTGACGGCTAGAATGTCAACATGAATTATGAGAGTAATTTTTTAATATTAATAATAATTCTGAAAGAGCTGCGAACTAACGAGGTGCTGCATGCTCTATAATCAAATTTATTTATTGATTTATTTTATAGGATTTGGTTTTAAGATATTATATGGATAAATTCATAAACGAAAGTAGAGATTAGAAAACCAAAAACTAAGCTAAAACAATATTAAAGTTTACTAGAAATAATGTAGCAATTAATCTAAAAGAATGGAGAAAAAGATTCAAGACAAGGGGAAAAAATCAGAGAACTAATGAAAAATATTTTTGACCAAAAAATGAGTTGATAAGAATACTTTTCCAACAAATCTAAAAAAAATCTAAGTAAAAGAGTTCTAACCTTAGAAATCATAATCAATTTTTAGTCAAGAATAAAATATAGTTCAAAAATAATGTAGTTAAATTGTTTACCAAGAAATGAAAAAAGATGAAAATTTACAATATAAAATAGATTAATTGGAAATAAATTATTTTAGGTATAGAAGTAGAAAAAATAGAAAAAATTGCAGTATTGTAAATCCAAAAACTACATATGATATTACTGAGTTTGAATAAATTCTAGATAAGAAAGCAGTAAAAATATGAAGGATGATAAAAAAACTATTAATAACTGAAATTCGTGTATATAAATTGAAAAAGTATTTAAGAGCTTTGGATATATCTGAATTAACCTTCCATATAAATAGATGAGTCTTGATATTCATTTACATAAACAAATTAGTAGAAAATGCCAATTGAAAGTCCAGAGAAAGAAATATTTTTCGTTGTATTTTATTTTTTTTTTTATAAAGAGCCGCGCACCAACGAGAGTGCTACGCAATCTGCATTCCAATTTATTTATTTATTTATTTATTTATTTAAAAGACATAAAAATTAGTATCCTTTTAAAATTGAATTGAATTTGAATATTAATAAATAGAATAAAGCTAAATTTAAATTTATATTATAAAGAGAGAAAGCTTTAGTATAATAAAATATCTTAATACTTTTAATTTAGTAAGAATCTAGATCTTTCTTAAAAATTAAGATTTGAAGAAATTTTATATTTAATTTTATTTGAAAAGCAATTAAATTAATAATTTTTAAAGCATATATTAAAATAATTTATTAAAATAATATTATAATTAAATTAATAAATTGAAAATAATCCACAAAAATAAGTTTTACATTTAACTAAAAAATTTATTATAAGCATATATATTTTATATATAAAGCTTTTATATAATTATAAATTAAATTAAATTAAATTTTTTACTTATACATTTAATAATTTTTTGCTTTATTTAATTAAAAACAAATTATAAAATAAATTTTTCTTAGTCTGTCGGTTAAATCATTTTTTAAAATATAAACATGGAATTTAGCCATATTCATCACCATATTTAGTGTTACTACTATCACCATTTTTAAACTCTGTTTTGGAAAAGGTGAAAACAGCATCTAACTCCTAGCATTTTATTTGAAGTTGATATCCATTTTATGCGTAAATCGACGGTCCTTCAAGTTGTAACTTTATAGTATAAATTTAATCTTTCAAGATTTAAATATTTCTCTCGAAATAAATTTATTTTATAATATTTTTATTATCTTCATTAGTTATTTCAACTTATTTACCTAAGCTATAAATTTCTTCTGTCTATGTATTATTCCCTTTCAATATTTTGCATTATTTAATATTAAGGTTGTTTCCTATGTCTTTAGGTACAAATTATCCGTAGCCTATTAATTTACAATTTTGATTACATTTGAAACTAATGCAATCTAAACTGTTACCGTTTATACTTCACGATCTCAATCCTTCCATATTATTTCTTCGATTCACTGTAATAAAACTATTATCTTCTTCGCTTTATATTTCTTTTGAGTCTAATTAAATTTTTATTAGTTAGTTTAAGCTTTGAACTATTTCTTATATTTACTTTTCTTGAGCTTCATAATTAATGCTCCCTTGAAAATCAGTAAAAATATTTTTTGTTTTAAGTTCTTGTTAACATTTTTATTATTTATTAATAAAATCATTTATATCTTTTTTATTATGACTCTGAAATTCTTAAATCAATGTAAGAACCCCTTTTAATTCTAAATTTGATTTTGTTATCTATCCTATGTATTAGTTTACTTATTAACTAAGATTAGTTTCTTTTTCTTTAAATATTTATTCTATTTAAGTAATTATTTATAGCTTTAGGTTATTTAGTTTTGTTAAATATTCTTTTAATTAGTTTTATATTTATTTTTTATTATTTTCTCCTTCCTAAATTATCTTATTTATGATATCTCTTTTGTCTAATATTTCAATGTTCATTTAACTTATTTGCTATCTTAAATCCTAAAAAAACTCAGGAACATCAACAACGTTATGTTTTTCATGTCCATTTTGAATGCATTTAAAGCAAATTTGCTGTTTATCATCTTTACAATAAAAATCTTATTTTTTGTTATGTTTCTAACACAACAAATCTTATTCAATATTTTGATTTTAAAGCATTTGAATAGCTAAGAGGTTATTTGGTAATTCACTAGGTTATTTCTAAAATTTGATTTAATCTAGAGGGCATATTATCTAGTTTTTAGATTAAAAGATTTTATCTAAACAATTCTAGCAAACTGAATGTCCACACGGTAAAACTTTTGGAGTTATTTTTTATATTTAAAATCCAGTAAGACAGACTGAACATTCTGAGTTATACATTTTAGGAATTTAAATTATAAAAAATAAATAATTTAAAATAAAAATTTATCTTGCAACATTTTTAAATTTTCTATAAATAAAATAAAAATTTAAAATAATAAATTTGATATTCCAAAATGTAATTTAGCTTTATATATCTATGTACACTTATCTCCTTTTACTCGATATTTATAAGTTTTATTAGATCTCTATAATTCTATATTTCGGAAATTTAATTAAAAAGTGTAAATTAATAATTAAACATTTTATTTTTATACTTTTTATTCAGTTATATTTTTACTTTTAAGTAAAAAACAACAAATTGATTAAAATTAATAATTAAATTTTTAATTTAAATCAGAAAAATATTTCAATATAAATAATTTAAATTTAAGGATTTGAAATGTTTAGTTAAGTATTCTTGCACTGAAGAAAAATTTATTTTAAATAGAAATTAATTATAATTTGTTTCAAAATTATTTCTACAAATTTTAATTCCCTTAAATTGAATTAACATCAAAAGCGATTTAATATCGAATTTAGTTATTTTATAAAATTTATAGATAGAGATAATTTTTTTCTATTATAAACAATTATTAATCTAACAAAAATAATAAATTAAATAAATTTAAACTAAAAGAGTTTTTTGACGTCATTAATTGCAAGAATTGCTTCTTTAAATTATAGACGTTAGTAAATGTTTTTAAATTATTTTTTAATCTTGTTTACATCTCATCATTTTTCTTTAATTAGTTCTTCTTTCTATTCATCTTTAGCTTCTTCTTTTTTTGCTTTCTCCAACATTATAAAAATATACTATTAATTAAAATTTAGATAAGAATAGTTATTTATGCATAGGATAAAACTAAATGAAAATATGAAAATATAAGTATAAAATTTGAATAATTTAAGCTATTTTTTAATTCTTTTATGATATTATTTTTTAAATAGACATAAAGAAAACAAATAATATTAATTATTAAAATCATTGCGAATCCATAACGAAATAACATATTAATTTAAATTAATTTTTAATTAATTTGATAAATTTTATTTAAAATCTAATTTAGGAATTTAACTAATTTTAAAAATAAAAAGTTTAATTGAAAAAAATTTTTATAATGCTTTATTTGAAATTTTAATAAGGTTATAGTTATTTTCATTATATAAATTTTATGAATTTTAATCTCTATAATATCTATTTTTCTAACTATTTATTTTTATTTTTTTATATTAGCTTCTGAAACTGAATTTTTAAACATAAATGAATATTATGCTTAAAAGATACTTTAAATCTTGCTTCTACTTTATTTATCTTTTAAGCTTAAATTCAATGTTTTCATTAACTAAAATTAGATTATCAAAATATTTAATTTTAGTATTTACTTTAGATTTATCATCTAATAAATTTAATGCATATATTACTATTTAATTATATTTTTCATTGATTTTATTTTATAAATTTTTTAATTTTGTAAATTTTTTATAGATGATCATGGCATCGATTTGAAATGGTATAAGTAGTATAACTCTAAGTTTATTTTTTTGGCTATTTGCATCCTTTGGGTTGCTTCTCATGGTAACTAGCTTAATAATTTGTTCCGGAAGGATAAGAAAGGACTACTGGAATCTTACTTTTCGCAATATCTGTGTTAGATTTTAGAGCGACATTGTCATGTACTAAAGGCAGAGAAAATGAATTCTCAAACATAGCGCCTCGTAAGGGCCTTATATATTATATTTAATTACTTCTGGAATTCCTAAATTCCTGATATCTAAAATAATCCTTTTTTTCTATTCTAATGTATGTAAATGATTTAATTGCATTAAATCAAATAGCTATTTAATCTTTAACATATCTAAGCTAAAATGAGTTTAAAGTATTAAATTGTGAATAATAATTATTTTCTTTTATTTAAATTTTAGAATAAATATATCAACATTATCTATATTTTTATCTCCCAATATTAGTTATACGAAATCATTAAAATAAAATTATTGGATTTATAAATAAAAATGTTCCATTAAATGTTTCTTAAAAGAAGACGATAATTACCCATTTTGGAAAAATTGAATAATAAGACGATGAAAAGAGAGAGTACTGTGATGAACATTACAAAATTAAAATTTTTTATTAGAATAAACTAAAAATAATTTACTTTTTAAACATATTTAATAATTCTATTAGGTATTTAAATAAACATAATTATTGAAGAAAAATCTAACTTTATTGTTATTCTCTGAATTATTTATTTTCTTCATATTTTATTTAAAAATAGTTAGGTTCTAGAAGTAAACATAATTTAGAACTAGTTAAAGAGATCTATTTTAATAATAAGTTCTTAGTAATTTATTATTACAGAAAAATATAATTCTTTCAATTAAATTCAATCAAACCATGCATTTAAGTTAGTTTTTTTTAATTTGTAAAGCTTTTATTTTAATTTTACAGTATATTTCTTTTTATTCTTATATTGAAATAAGTTTTTAAATCTATTTGCTATTAAATTTTATATTCCAATCTAAACTCTTATAATTTATGTTAGCAATTTTAAAATATAACTAATTTAAAAAATAATAAATAAACTGTATTGTATAAATCTGAAATTTAATAATCAAAAAAGTATAAAGAAAAAAACTTAGAAAGAAATATTAAAATTATATTTGAGAATAAAAGTAATCAAAATAAGCATTATTTGCAGATTTGCATATCTTAATAATATTCTTTATTATTATTTAAGATAGATAAAATTATAAAATAAGCAACAACAAACTTTAAATTATTATAAAGAGCTACGCACCATTGAGGTGCTACGCGCTCTATAATAAAAGTTTTTTTTATCACTCTAATAAATTTATATTGTAATTAATAATTTAAGTTCTATTAATATTTAATAAATATATTTAATTTTACATTTTAAATAATAAACATTTAAAATTATTTTTTATTATATCTATCTAATTCATTGTAAAGTTGTTAATTAAATAAAATTTTCTGATGAAGTTTTACAATTTACTTTTATATAGATTGATTATTCCTCTAATTAAGATTCACTGTGATATTTTTAAACTTTTTAATTTTGAAAATAATAAGATTTAGTCCAATTAGAGCAAAATAAAAATTATAATATATAACAATTTTCAATTTCTTAAACTAATAGCTCACATCAAAATTTAATTTTATTAATCAATGCTAAAATCCCCTTTAATTATTTATTTCAGTCAGTCTTTTTAATTTATAGAAACTTATTTAAAATTTATTTAGAATTTTAAAAGTTGTTTTTAAAGAGAATATTTCTATTTAGAGCATTTTTAAATAAATCAGTCGTCTTTTTTATGATTTAATAAGAAATCATCCAAAAAAATATTTAAAAAAATAGTAAAATTTCTTTAAAAAATGGAAAAAGAATTAAAATTGCTAAAAGAATTAGCTATCTCAAATATATATGCAAGCAAAATTAACTTTAGTTATAAAAATAGTAAATTAAAACTTTATCAGTTGGAAGAAATAATTTATAATTAATAAAAATCTTACAATACTAGCAAATTTTTTGCAAGAGAGGATTATAATTTAACTTTTAAAGAAAATCAAAAATTATTTTAAATCTAAATATAATAATTAAAAAGATCTATGGTTAAATTGTCTTAAGATCTATATAAGCAAAATAAAAATTATGCAAATTAAACTTGTAACTAAATAGGACTAAAATGAAAGTAATATAAAAGAATTTAATGATCTATTGTAATTTTATAGCAAAAGAAGCTTAGTTAAAAAAAGAAATCATTTATGCTTTTAAAATTATAAATAAAATAAATCAATTATCTTTTAATATAAGCTTATAATTTTATTTATTTAAAGAAAATTTTAATTTTTTCTGGTTCATTGCCTTTAAAAATCTAATAAAAGATTTAATTAATTAATTAATTTATTTTATTTTAATAAAATGTTGTAAATTATTTATTTTTCTTAAAAATTATTTTGAATTTGAATTTAACATTTTAAAAATATGATTTTGGGGAAACTAATTAAAATAAATTAAAAATTTTATTATTTTCTTAAAGTAATTAAATGAAATTCTTGGACTTTTTTTGTATTATTGATAAAGATCTTTATGAATATTATTTTACATAATTCTTTTTATTTATTTTTATTTAAAAAATTTTTAGTACTAATAATGATAAAGCATAAATCTCTAAGTTAACATTATTTTAATTAAATTAAAAAAAAGCAAAATAATTATTATTCTTTCCTAAATTTTATTCTATTTCTTGCATTAAAAATTTGATTTTTTCGCTTTTTTTATAAAATAATTTCAGAATTTTCAAGGAAATAATATTAAAATTAAAAATAATTAGAATTTAAGTGTGGGTCATTCTGAAAGCTTTAATATTTAATAATTTATTAAATGAGATTAAAAATTGAATATCACAAGAATAAAGATAGCAAGAGTTGTCTTAAAAGAATCAAGTATTTAACTTGCAAAAGAATCTAATTAATTTTAAAAGATATAATCTTAAACAAATTAAAAAAAATTTGGAAAAAATATCTTTAATATCTTTAATATAATTTATTATATTTTTAATATCTAAATAAAGCTTTTTAATATTTTTAGTCAAAATAGCAATAGCACATAACTTTAAAATAACACTAGCAAGTTATTTTATTATTTTATAGTTCAGCAAGTAATGAGTTTATTTAATTTATGAATAGTAGTTAATTTTTTAATTTCAATTATTATAATTATTTAATTAAATATAATAGTTTTAAGAAATATTGGTTATATCTTAATTTTTATCACTTTTGATTTTCTCAACACCACTGTCTTTGACAACATTTTTAAAGAAAATTTTTTCAAACCTCTCTTATTACACAATATTAAATCTTTTTTTTTCTTTAGCTGGTTATTCACTTTTTAAAGAGTTTATTTCTTTAGTCTAAATATAAAAATTAAAAACTTACTTCTAGAAATCTCTCTGATATCTTTTCTTGCTCTTCAAGTGGAATTTAAGTTTGCTAATGATCAATTATATATATCCTACGTTTGAGCATACCAAATTATTATTTTTTTTTATTTTTTTTTAATATAGATAACTTTCTTTTTCCTTACTAAACCGAATTTAAGTATTTTAATTCAAGTTCTGGAACTTGAAACTGTATAATTTAAATAAATCTTACTTAATATTTTAAATTTTAATTTTCTAATTCCTTTTATTTTCTTTCTATTATTTGATTGGCTTATCTATTATTTTAATTTATTTATATTCTAATAAAATTTTTTCTTCTCTTTTGAGCTGTCAAATATTTTAATTTTTTATTCTTCTTTTAAGGCACATAAACTTACTTCGATCCTATTTCTTCATCTTCTATATAAGGCTTTGAAAATTTCGCAAATGGATCTTAATTTATAACGGCTATATTTTAAATATAAGCTTGGAGATTTGAATCATTAAATGAGGACAATGTATTATTTAATGGATGAAAAGCTTTCTAACTTGAATCTAACTCTAAATGGGATTAATTTAATTCTTCTTTAATTTATCTTAGTTAATCCTTATCAATTTTTATGTCTATTTTTCTGCTTTCTACTTTAAGAGTTTCTAATTATTTCTACTTTTTTTGTTTATACTCTATGATAAGGTCTTTTATTAAGGAATAGGTACAAATAATAATGCCTATAATTGCTACCAAATAAGATATGACTACTACTATAAATCCAAACTATTCTGACTACTTTGAAAAAACAGATTCTAGTTGGCGTAACATTTAGTTTTCTTTAAGAGAGTAAAAGTAAAAATTTATTAAATATAGGAAGCAAAGCCAAATCTCTTAGAAAATGTTAAGTTAATTGAGTATATTTTTTGCAAAAGGCCTATATTTAAATACATAAAATATCTGAGAAAAAGATAGCAAAATGCAAAAAACTATTTGAACTATCACTTGCTATCTTATGATCAGTAAAATGACTGACAAAACAAATCTTCTTGAAAGGAAAATTGGATAAAACAGAATAGATGAAAATTTATTACAGTTCAGCTCATCAAATATTGGGTAAAATTTCATCTTTATTTCATCCAATTTTAGTCTGTTTTCTAAATCTCCTTCATCTACTATTCTATTTTTAATATTTTAGAACTATTTTACTACCGAAAATAGTTTAATTATTACAATTAAGTTTATTATCTTTATAGAAAAAACTTACCATAAAAAATATAGCTAGAAAAGAGTTAAAAGAATTGATTGGAGTTTAGAAGTTTGGTTAACTCAGCTGAAGAGCAATTGCAATGCCAAATTTTAGATTATACATGATATAAAGTGAAATAAGGAATCTATAGTGAATTTATTCAGTTCTCAATTTTTCGATAAATTTTCCTATTTTAGGAATTTTTCTTAAGTTAAAAAGTATAAAATCTAAGAGTAGAATTCCTAAAAATATCATGATATAAAATTTGGCGTTCTCTAAAAATTGATAACTTTCATATCCTATAGTAAGTAGAACTTATTCTTTTATTTGCTAATGCTCTGAATTTTAATGCTAAAATTTATTTCCTTTAGAAGTTATTTCATCTGAATTTTGTTAAAAGTAATAGGCTGCTAAATTCTAAGGTTTTACCACATTAAAATATGCATTCGTTAAAATTAGCTAAGAAACCAAAATAATTGTGAATCAACAACGAAATAATCCCGTATTACTAAAAATGAAACTTCCCGCTAATGCAGCTGAAGCTCCAGTATAAAATACAGCATTTTAGATTTGTTAAGAAGTTTCTAAAAATTATTTTTCATTTTCCGTGATATTAAAATCATCTAGGCTATTAAATGATGTTTCTGCTATATTATCATCATGCTAAGTTTTGTTTTCTGGATAGATAATTTCACTTTAATTTTTTGTTGTCGAATTATCATCTAATTAACTAACTTATTAGCAAATACCTGAATCTGCCAAAATATATGACTCTTAACATTTTAGACAGGCATTACCATTTTCTGTGCATTCTTCACAATAATCAATAACTTTTGAGCAATTTTCACATTAATGATAATTTTTTTTGTTCTATGATTATGAAGGACATTATTCCACACAAATATCTTGAAAAAGCTTGGTATATTTGCATTGTGTGCAGGTGTTTTAATCAGAGCATTGTATGCAATCTTTATGAATAGAAGAACAGGAATAGCATTTAAAATCTAGGAGATAAAATCCTATATTGCATTAATAGCATTGAGCAAAATCTTGTTTGCATTTTTAGCAGCCTTCTATCTATAACTAGCATGGTTAACAAATTCTATCACTGTCATAATCTTGTTCAGTATCTTAGCACTGAAGTTCACAAGTGTTTGCTGTAAGTAATAAGCTATTGCATTAAAGGCATTTTTGTCCGCTCTCACAAAATAAACAATCGGTATGTATTTTGCTACACGAGATGCATAGTTTATTTTCTAGGTATGAAGTATTGAAACATGAATCACACACTAGTTAATTAATTTCTTCATGACATTTCTAGCAACCTTCTATAATTAAGTGACAGGCTTAGCACAAACCATCATTATTAATATCTTATTAATTTTCAAAGCAAGAATCTAAGCATTGCTCACCAGTTAATTTCTTATTTTATTCACACTTATAGCAACTTTTTGTATCTTATGTACAAGTAGAACAAAATGGAATAACTGATTAGCATGATTCACATATTTAATCTTAATCAATATCTTGCTGGCTAGAGTCACAGCTATCTAAACACTAATTTAGGGTTAATTTCTTCGGATATTGGCAATAATTGCAGTGTTTTCCGTCTTCAGTACAAGAGCTACAAAATTGAATAATTTTAGTGCATGGTTCACAAACAAAGTCTTGATTTAAATCTTATTCTTAATCACTACATTTAGTAAGACACTAGTTATTTGTTAATTTATATGGATAATTGCACTACAGACAAGTCGATCCGTCTATGGTACACTTAAAGCAATTATTTATTGAGTAATTACATTATAAACACTCTTAAGGAGAGTTTTAAAAAGTATTTTCAGGGCAAATTTCATAGCATTGATTTTGGAAGACTTTTTTCTAATCTAGGCAGCTGAAGCAATTTAATCCATCATTAGAACATAAAGCACAAAAATCTATATTTATAGAGCATGGCAGGCAATTTTTAAACATATTAATCCAGAAACCATTCTCACAAATATCACATTAGTCTCCTTATTATGAACAATTTAAACAATTAGATAAAACAAGCTAGCAAGGCTCGCAAATTGAATCTAGATTATTGTCTTGTTAGCCTATCGGACAGGTGGCTTCGCAAACATTGTTGATCAACTTTCGTGGATTTTCACAAGCTAAACATGTTGATCCATCTTGTGAACAAAATTTGCAGTATTATATTTTATTCGAACAAGGCTCGCAAATTGAATCTAGATTATTGTCTTGTTAACCTATCGGACAGGTGGCTTCGCAAACATTGTTGATCAACTTTCGTGGATTTTCACAAGTCAAACATGTTGATCCATCTTGTGAACAAAGCTCACAGTATTATATTTTATTCTAACAAGGCTCGCAGATTGAATCTAGATTATTGTCTTGTTAGCCTATCGGACAGGTGGCTTCGCAAACATTGTTAATCAACTTTCGTGGATTTTCACAAGTCAAACATGTTGATCCATCTTGTGAACAAAATTTGCAGTATTATATTTTATTCGAACAAGGCTCGCAAATTGAATCTAGATTATTGTCTTGTTAACCTATCGGACAGGTGGCTTCGCAAACATTGTTGATCAACTTTCGTGGATTTTCACAAGCTAAACATGTTGATCCATCTTGTGAACAAAGTTCACAGTATTATATTTTATTCGAACAAGGCTCGCAAATTGAATCTTAATCTTGTTCGTTATTAGGACATTTAGTTAAACATTAATTCATTGATAATTTTTTACTATCTTAACATGTATAACATGTTAATCCATCTTAAGAGCAATATTTGCAACTTTAAATTTTAGTTTCACATAACTAGCAAGTTTTTTAGTTTTCAACTCAGAAACCATATTCACAAATATTGCATTAGTCTCCTTATAGATTACAACTTGTACAATTTGATAAAACATCCTAGCATGGCTCGCATATTGAATCCTAATTTTAGTCTTACTAACCTGAAGGACAATCATCTTCACAGGCATTATTTATCAGCTTTTTAGGATTTTCACAAGCTACGCATTGACCTTGGCTATCGTTTCTTTTACAATTACTTATAAAAACTGTTGTACCTTAAGATATACATTAGCCCGATACGTTTAAATAATTTGTGCTGCATGTTTTACAATCGCTTTTTTATGGTCCAAAGCAAGTGTCGCAAGCTATATTACAATGTCCACAATCATTCGATGTTGGCCCTTAACAATAGGAAGAGCATTCGCTCAAGCATTATTAATCTTTTTGAATATTAGTGAAATCTGATACTTTAAAATTGGAATTTAATGTATAATATCTAGGCATATAAATTTTTCCATTTCATTTTTTATCCAATTGACCTTTTAAATTATAGGTTTCAAAGTTGAACCAAAACTAATGTGAAGATGAAAAAACAGGATAATAACTGCAATCTAGATCTTAGCACTAGATTTATAGTTAGTAAGTCTAATCGAAGCTGCCGTGGCAAAATCTTATTTCTTTTTAGGAATTTTCAATTAGCTGATTTTATTTAGTTAGAGTAGATCCAATGAAACATCAAGCTTAACACTTACACAATGTTAATGCAATTTCTTAAAATAAGTAAACCATTCAAGAGTCTTTTACTCATAACTAAGCTGTCATTTATTAATTTTTATAAGCTATTGCTATTTTAAAAAGTTTGACTAAATCATCTTTTTTATAAATTCTAAAAACATTTCTTGAGCATGAACAATCATAAGTAAATCATACTGACACAGAAAAGGATATTTTGGATTTTGCTGGGTCATAATCATAATCTTGAAATGTCTTTTTTATCTCTGCATTCGAAGAATTTCATGTCTAAACAACTTAATTTCCAACTAAATCTATGTAATTATAACTAAAACTAAATAGGTGCTTTTAATTTATGAGGATCAGCATAAGAAAAGCTAGCATCTCTTTCTTTTTATATCAAATGAAATTTAAACGTCCAATATGAAATGAAAATATATCTGAAGGTTATTAATACTCAATTTTTTATTTCCTTTTATTAACAAATTTTCATTGCCTAACTAAAAGCAAATTCTTTATTGACTTAATTTAAGATTTTCTCTATTATTTAATCTCTCTTTGGTTAAATAACTCTTTGACATAAATAAATGTTTTATAAATCATAAAGCTATTAAAGTTAGCAAGCAAGCAAATTTATAAGGGATAATGAATTTTAATTAGATTGCTCTTTATTATTTTAGAGTTTATTTAGGAATAATATAGTAATAATCATTAGATAGATATAACGATTTTTAGTGAAATCTAAAGTTGTATAACTTATTTGACTCTATTATTTGTTTAAAATAATCTAAAATTAAATTTGGACAAAATTATTATTTATTAATACTAGATATAATCTATAATATTTTCATTATTTACAGAACTAGAAATTAGAATTGGTGGAAACTCTATTGGTTTTTTAATTTTAGCATCGTTAAAATTTTTTGGCTATTTAACAATGAATTTTTTTGTTAAAGTCACTCAACCCAAAGCAAAAAAAATTAGCAAACTTTGTAGAAATTATTAGCTAATTCTTGAAAAATAATGCGAGGAAAAATTAACTAAAAAATAAATTAATGAAATAAAAAACCTAAAAATGCTAATTTAATTATCAATACACACACTTTTTATTATTTTAAATTGTATCACAAGATAAAGATTTTTACTCTGTGAAATAAAAAAAATTATCAAAAACCCTTATTTCAGAAAAAAAGCCCTGCACAACTTTTTTAAGTAAATTCTTTATAATTTAATTAAAGACTTATAAAATGAACTAAAGCAAATTTTAAATTTAAAGAAGGTTAAAGATTTAATTTAATTAGCTTAGATTTACTTGATGGTATTCAAATAATTGATTGATCATATAAAATGTATCTTAAAACTTAGTTTATTTTTATTTATTAGATTAAATACCCTTAAATTAAATTTAAATTTATACAATTTCTTTCACAGTTTTAGTAACTAGCAAGTCTTTAAAATTATTTTCCGAAATTTAGTAAAATATTATAAAACAAAGATTTTTATAATAAAGAAAGCAATAAGATACTAAATGTTTATAGCCATTGCTAGGCTAATTGAAATATCATTATGAAGCTTTTAATCAAATTAATAAAATTAATGAAGAAGAACTGCGCTTAGGCTTCTTTTAAAAATACCATAAGCTTCTTTAAAAAATAATGAATTTCTAGCTTATTTTACTAAAATTTCTTCTTTAATAAAGCATTATAATAGATAACCTTCTTAAATAAACTAGGAGATAAAAAGCTTTATATTTATTAATTAATTTCATTCATATCTTTAATCATTGCATTGTATGTAAATAATAATAATAAATAGCCATAAATTAAGTTTTAAAGCTAAAATTTTGGTTTATATTCTTAATAATAATATAGATATTTTTCCTCTTAATAGTTCTACTACAAAACACTATTTAGAACAATTTCAAAATTTAATATCTTAAATTTAATGAATTCTAAGAATTAACTTTCATTATAAATTTAAATAAAAAGCTTTCCTCTATAAAATAATCTATATGAGGGGAATTGCTATTTAGCAAATTAAGATACTTTCTTGCTTTACTTATATATTTTAATTTCCTTTATTCTTCTTCTTCTTCTATCTTAGCCTTATCAAGATAGTTAACTTTATACTATAATTAATTTTATAGTTAATTACTTAACTAAGATATTATCTATGATATTTTTGATTTTGCTCAGAGTTATTTTTTATTATGCTTTTAATTTTTAAGAAATAGATAAAGTTTCAATCTACACAATTGGATTCTGTTTATTTACTTATAATTTGAAAGATAAAACAAGAAGCTGAATCACGAAATAGATAAATGATAGTGCTAATTTCTCATCTCTATAGAAAAAATAAGGAAATTGATAATAAAAGATTCGATGATATGCTTCAAATTTAGAATTTTACTTTTTACAAGTTCAGTTTATTATTAAAACTATGAATCCAACTTTCTGAATATAACTGAAAGCAATGCTTAATAAAGTATATTATTATTAAATTTACTAATAGTGCTTATTTAAGCAGTGCATCTAAGCATCATTAAATGATGACTGAATTATTAATTTTAGGGTTTTTTAAATTATTGGTTGTATAAATCTTAAAATAATATTAGTTAAAAGATGAGAGTTGCACAATATCTTATTAAACTATGAGAGGATATTTATTATAATATTGGCTAATATACCCTATATAGATTAATTATGAAATTAGACTCTTATTATATTAAAGATAATTTATAATATCGCTTAATGATAACTAAAAATAGTTAGAGATAATATTCATTAAAAATAATGAATATTTATTAATTTAGAATGCATACTAAAAATAAAAGGAATCAAAAAGGAACTTCCAATTTATTTCTGCTAAATATAAGCAAACATAAGCAATCAAGTGAAAAAGTTTATTGTAGGAGTAAGAGCAAAAAGGAGAAGTTATAATATGTAATAATTAATGAGAAATAAATGAAATGTATTATAGTTTACTTTTATATTATAAATTAAAAATATAATACTTTTTTAATGATTTAGATATAAATCTTAAATTAAATAATTTAAAATTTATAAGGGATTTTGAAGTATAATTGAAGATTAAAGGCAAATTATTGATAAAATAATAAAAAATAAAGATATTCTATTGATTTGTTTAATAGCTAAATATTATAAATCTTAATGTTTTATTAAATTATTGTACATTTTGAAATAAATTTATATAAAACTTAAATCAATTATATGAAATATGCTTCTTAAAGACTTTAATCCTTTAAGATAATTAAGCAAATATACGGCCAAAATAACTTTATATTTAAGAATTAATTTTTTTAAATTATAATAATGCTTAGATTTACATATGTTCATTTAATAAAGAAATTAATTATAAATCTTAATATGCTTGCTCTTTTTTTTCTTTGTTTTAAATTATCTAATGAAAGAGGATAAGCAATCTGAGCTTTTAAATATTAATTTTAACTTTAAAGATAATATTATTTAAATAAAATTATTGAACTAGCTGCAATTTTAAAGTCAATTTCTCTAAAATAAGACTCTTCAGTTTTAGCATAGATTATTTAGAAAGCTTGCCACATGAACGATTTTATACCAAATATTGAATTCATAATTAGGAGTATTTATGCATATATTTTAAAAGAAAATTGCTAATTATTCGTTTTTGGAATGATCATTATTCTTTAAGTTTTAAAAATAAAGAAATTAAATTTTGCTAAGGAATTATTATAGAGTTATAAAATAAATAATTATTAGCATTATACCTCTTAGTCGATGATATAAAACGCAATTCGTTTAAATAATTTTTAATATGTTGAATAGCTATCCAAGTTTTAGCAAAAAAATTTGATAAAAATGTACTAAAAAAATTAATAATTTAACCCTCAAATCTTAAGATCTTTCTAAATTGAGAAGAATAATGATAAAGTTCTGCTTTTTCTCTAAATTGCTATTAAAGAAATAAAATAAATATTCTTATTTTATTAATAATTAAAGAGGGTATCGGATTTAATTAATGGTTCATGAAATTTGAGCAATGAAAAATCAAATTTCAATTAAATTAGCAATACTCATTTTAAATTGTCAATATAGATGACTTTATGCATTCTATTAATCTGAAATTTAGTCACATTTAATCAAATATCTTTATGAGTAATTATCTAATAACTTTTTAAATTCTAAGCTTTCGTAGCTTTAAAATTATTTTAAAAAAGGTAGCTGAAAGTTGATTTTAATAATTGTAATAATGCTCAAGTTGACTAAAATTTAATTAAGAGATAGCTATATATTTTAGGGGATTTAATGAGTTTACTTTTATATGAATTTAATTAGAATTTTTATTTGAGAATTATGAAAAGTTTTAATGAAAGAAAAGATGCAAATAGTAAAAGCTATTGCAAAATTAGAAGATATATAATACAATTTTAGAATGATTGCTTATTTAATTAATTCTTATATTTAAGTTTAAATTTTTATAATATCATTAACCTTTTTCTCTCTATTACTAAGAAAAGTATTTTAGATATACAGATTCGGAACAGCTACTTTTTCCTAAATTAAAACATCCAAATAAAGAATTAAAATCTTCAAGAGGCTAAGTATTCTTATGTTGTTAGATTTTAGTTTAATATATTGGAATATTGATACAGTTTAAATTAATAATAAATACATAGAACATTTTAAGCTTATTAAAAATTTGGTTATTCTTAAGAGATTCATCATAAATATCAAAAGATTCACGCTTTTAAAAATAAGGGTTATTCTCCTAGATTTATTTAAATTAAATAAAAAATAGTCGATTTTAATTGAGAGCTAAGCTTTCAAATAAATAAAGCTATTTATTTAGCCCAAAGCATATTTTCCCTGGTTTTTTAATCAAAGAATAATTTTCTTTAAGATTTTCTTTTTCTAAATATAACAAGTACACTTATAATTGATATAGCAAGATCATTTTAATTTTTTTTCTAAACAGAATATTTTATTTTGCAAGTAATTTTCTTATTTGCCAGAGTTAAAATTATGATAATGTGTATATTCAATCCAACTTTAATCTTGCTTTAGAATAACTTTAAAATATTTTTATTTTTTCCATTAACTTTTGTTATATTTCATTGGTTTCCTCTTCTTTTTCACTGCTTAATTATAAAGTTTTTTAGAATTTAATTTGATTTAATTTAGATAGTGATTATTAGAATTGAGCATTAGAATAATGATTGATATTTATTTAGTTATAATGAACTATAAATGCATTTATGAGCAACTAGTTAAAATAAATCTAATAAAATTAAGGATTAACAAATCCAGAAGTAATTCCAAGTGAAGCGAAACTAAATAATTAGCTAAGATTTATAAACTCTATGCTTTAATATTAAATCTTTTATACTTAGCTAATAAATATATCTAACTGTGTAATTCATATTAATTCATGATAGGCTTAACTCACTAGCTGGCATTTTAATATGCTTGCTTGTCTTTACTTTTATAGAAATAATAACTTTAATTACATTTTATTTAGGTGGTAAAAAAAACTTTCAGGTTTATAAAACTTATATAGCTAAATTTGATTAAGAAAGGATATTAAAATGCAATAAAATAGAGTAAAATCTCTTAATAAATTGATTATTTCAGCTTTTATCGTTGATAAAATAAAAAATAATTAAATATTCAGCAAAATTAATTGAGTATTAGATTTTATCTTAAGTCTTTTATAATAAAAAAGAATTTCATTTTTTCATATTTATGTGGATTAGAACTTAGACATTGTAATACTTATAATATAAAGAACCTACAACTAAAAAAATTAATTAGTGGTAAATTTATAAGCCAAGAGATTCAGATAATTATTAAACCTGAACCTTATATTTAACTAATTAAAGCTTATAGCATTTTTTCCTTGATAGAATTAATAAATTTGTTTATCTTTCTTATATTAAGCTATTAAGATACTAGGACTAAATTAAAAAACTTTCTTAGTATTTAACTTTTTAAAAGAAAAAGCTAAAAAGCATTCTTTTAAGCAAATAAATTTTGCTTTGGTCCATAATTAATTTATAACTTTTATTAGTCTTCTAGCAAGATAAATATGATTTACCTTAAATATCTTCTTTTAAATAATTTATCAGGTAAATGAGATATAATAAGCTGTTTATTTTTTAAGATTTATCCTTCTCTTGTAATTTTTTTTTAATTCTTCCATTATATTTACGATTTGTTAGTTTGCTAAGTCTTCAAATCTAGAATTGCAAACAAAAAAAACCTTTTTATTTGGTTATTTTTTTGAATTAAGTTATTTATTTCAGTAAAATTAAAAAGCAAACGCTTCAAATTAAATACGATAAATTAACAAGAGAATAATTTAAATTTTAAGCTAGTAGAAAAACTAAAAAATGCCATGATATTAGTTCATTAATAATAAGAATTTGATTTATAAAATTTAAATCTCTGCTTCAAAATAAAAAATAAAGTCTTCATAAAATAATTTCAATTATAATTTTAATCTAATTATACTAAGAGGATAAGTCTCTTATCAAATTTTATTTACAACTTAATTAAATAAGAAGTTCTAGCCTTAATTGAAACTAAAGAATTTTTATTAAATTTAATATTTATAATTTTCAAATAAATATCCCATAATTTATGAAGAATAAGCTATCGCTTATATCTTGAGTTTCTGCCTCAAATAGCTAAGTAGCGTGTTGTAATTTAAATAATAAATTATTAATTTTATCTAAATGAGATGATATTCTTCATTTAATTAAAGCGAATAAATATTCAATCTTATAATTATTAAAAATAATTATAAATTTAAAAAGCTTTAGTTGTTTATATAGGTAAAATTCTTTTTTCTTAAGATAAACTAATCTTTATATGCCCTTTGCTTTTAATTTTTTCATATGCTTTTAAGTTATGCAAAAGTTCTTAATGAGAGCAATTATTTCAAATTAAACTTTCCTTTAACTCCTTTTTCATAAATTGCCAAATTATCTTCATAACTCTGTTTATTTAGATAATTGTAAATATTTATTAATTTATAAAATATACGGTTGAAGAGCTTAATTAATTAGCGACAAAACATCAAATCTCTATTTTAGGAATATCATATGAAGTGAGATATATTAAAGAATGCTAAAAATAAAGTTAAAATAAAAATAAGGGTTGAAATCTTTAGAATATAGCATTTTGCAAATAAAAAATGGGACCTTTTTTAGAACTTCCTTTATTAGCGGCCTTGGTTGCGATTTCTATCTTTACAATTAGAGATTGGAATAAATTTACATGCAGTTTGCCAGTCAACGTATGGTTAATGGGAGTTTATTTTTCCATATTCATTCTGAAAATTGCTTCTCTTACGGCTTTTTTATACATCGATAGAAATAGAATTTAATTTAGAAAGACTCTCACTTTAATTATTTCCTTTATAATGCCTTTTATAGCCATTTGGACTGTATTAGGTTCTGCTTAAGCATTGATTCTCGTTCATAAAGGAGAATTGTCGAATGATAAAGATACATGTGTTCCTTAATGAACTCGCTTATGAGTGATATCAGTTTGACTTATAGTTCTATGAATACTTGTAGCAATTTGGTTCTTGTTTTCTACCATTCTAATCATTTCCAAATTTTATCTACCTTTAAGAATTTTTTTTTACGGAATATTTTAGGATGAAGGAGAATTTGAAAGAACTTTATAAAACTAACTAATAAATGAAGAATAAAGACCACTAAACTAATAAGAAATTTCAAGAATATAAGAATTTTAAATGTGTAATTTGTAAGAACACAAGTAGGAACAGTGTGCTATATGTTATGAAGATTTTACTAAGCAGTCTATTGTACGAAAAATGCCAAATTGTGATCATATCTTCCACAAAGAATGTGTTGACAGTTGGCTGAAAGTGAAATCTATTTGTCCTTGCTGCAGAAATAATTTAAGAGAAATCATTCAAGAAGAGCAGGACGAATGAACTAAAGATTATTTTAATTGCTCTCGTTGGTATAATATAAAATATCTAGTTCTTATTGAAGCTTTTTTTAATCTCTATCTATATTATGAAGACAATATTTCCTCTATAAATTAGTAATGCAATTCTATCATAATCTTCTTAGACTGAATATAAAGTAAATATACGCTATAAATGAGGAGATTATTATACTATCATTTGATTATCAATACAACTTTCATTTCTATAACTAAACATATATAAATCTCTTTAATAATTATTAAAAGTTATAAACTCAGCAAATTTATCTGTGTAAATTAAAAGATAAAATAATTAAAGATAGCTATCTTTTATAGTTAGTCTCTATTTAATTTAAAATACTTTTATTCATTTTTGTATTTTAGAGAATGATTTTGAAGTTTATAAAGTTATGTCTAATAGCTATGCTTATTTACTTAAATCAAGTAAGCAATTTTATTTCTAAAAATTAATATAATTGGATGACTCATAAAATAGATTAATATCATGTTGCTTGGTACAACAAAGACAAATGATGCTATCTTAGTTTATTTTTATAATTCTGATTTAAGTGGCTTCATACTTTTTCAAATTTAAGTGTTAAATTCTACAATCAAAACTGATGTTTTTCATAATTATTTAATATAGCTTTAGTTTATTTAACTTCTAATAAGAGACTGATTATAGCGGATTCTTTATAAATAGCATTTTAGAAATAGAGAATCAGGTAGATTTGTAGCAAAGTTAATTTTATCTATATATAAAACTTAGATTTATGAATATAATTTTTGGGTATTTTTGCTTTTAAGTTAACTGACTTTCCTGAAATTTTGCTAGTCTTTGGTTGAAGATTTTTAATAAGAGCATAGTATGATTTTAATGTATGCTGAGTACTTAAATCACTAAATTAAAAATTAAAAAATCTTTATTTATCAATCTAGCTTTTAGATAATAATTCTAAGAAAATAAGCAAAAATTAAGATTAAAAGTTTTTCCAATAAATTGGTTCTAATAAATAAGTTGCTTTATTAATAAAAATTATTTAATAGTAAAGAGCGTATACTTCAAAACTGTGGACAAGGAGAAAATAATTTGCTTATCTTTTAACTAAAAGATAAATAATTTAAATCGAAAAAACCATTCTAATGATCAAAGATACCAACTAATATTTTAATCTAAGTTTTAAAATA
The DNA here is from genome assembly GCA_946699065.1 of Loxodes magnus. Classification (NCBI taxonomy): domain Eukaryota; phylum Ciliophora; class Karyorelictea; order Loxodida; family Loxodidae; genus Loxodes; species Loxodes magnus. Next base: position 73,836 of record CAMPDV010000160.1, on the reverse strand, counting down.
ATTTAAGGATATATAGCTTATATAGTTATAAATAAAATAAGGATATTTAAATTTGATTCATTAGAAGTAAAATTATTCTTTATTAGTGTTGTAGTTTATTTAACTTAAATGATTTAGAATTTAAATTTATCTAGATATAATTAAATTTATAAGCATGAGTGTCTATTTTATATCAAAAACAATTAATTTATTTTATTTGATAGCTTCATAAATGAATGCTAGTAAATTCAGCTTTATAAATTATTTATTTTAAACTAAATTCAATTTTTTCTTTTTCAAATATCTGAAAACTACTAAATGTAAAATTTTAAAGCACTATCCATTCATCATAAGCATCTATAATGCAAATTGTATAAAAATTAATAATTGTAAACTTTGATTAATTGTTTAGAAGATACAAAGAACATTCTATTTTTAAATAACTAGAAAATTTAGTTAATAGGATAATTTTTTATTTCAAAAAGTCTTCTGCTTTAATTCTATAATCAATAATGTGCTTTAAATATAAATAGATTAAGGATAAACACAAACTTAATGTTTATGGTTTCTATTATATTTTAAAGAAGATTTAAGGGATATAGATCTATTTAAATTAATAATTAGCTAGAAAGGAACATTTTATTATAAAACTTCTGTAATAATAGTAACTTTTTAAATGATATAGATTATAATTAAAATAATAATTATTTCGTTTTATAATGAGTGGAAACTATTTTATTGTTCCCTTAATTGTAATTAGCACATTTTCTTTGCTATGCTCAATTTTTTCTATTATATCAATTCTATTGCTTAGAAAATCCTTAGTGCAAGCATATACCTTTGTTGCCTGACTTTCGTTTTGCATATTTGCTATAAACATCCTTTCATTAACAGTGGCAATTTTAACAGATTTTAACATGACACATAAAGAGCTCACTTTTTATTAGAGACTGCTTGTTTACTTTTTGCTCTATTTTGAAATGAGTGCAGTTGTATAAAATCTATTTCTATCTAATTTTATACACAAATCATTTGTTGAGTTAAGAAGAGGATATGTGGTTGATTAGCGATTTTGAGCTTTTACAACATTTATATTTCCTTCTTTTAACTCAATTTATTTCATAGTAATAGAGATAATTTTTATGAATAATATAGACTTTGAATTCTATGCTTGCTATCATTGCGGATAAATTGTCTTATATTACTTGCCAATATGAGCATCATTTTCCTATAGCTTTTCAAAAATAAAAGAAATTATGAAGAAGAAAAGTTCTTAAAGCGTGATAAAGAATTCTGATATTTTAGAAACATTTTAGCTTATTTAGAATCTAAAGTGATATCCTATCATATACTTTACTATGTGGCTAGCTATAACCTTCCAAGAAATTTATTTTTGTATAGATTTTATTAGAAGAAGAGATTGAGTTGAGACTAGATTGGAATAAAAGTTTTGTGAAATAGCATGGTGCATTTAATCTTTTCAAGGAGTATTCAACTTTATAATTTTTATCCATAATAGCAATATACAGGATGAGATGAAATATAAGTATTCAAATGCCTTTAGAAAGTACTATCAAGTTAGTAGAAATAAAAGCCTTTCAAGTGATTTATCTATTTCAATGTAAAATGATTCAATTAACAATAGCTTTTACTGTGACAGTTAGAGATCATCTATGTATTAACTACCTTTAAAATTATTTTCTTATTCATTTCAATTATTTCCTGTTTATCACAATTATCAAAACTTCTTTAATTCAATTTGCTGAATACATTAACGGTGTAGATCTACTAACAAGTTCATAATCTCTTTAAGTATGAGATATTCAAAAGTGAACTATGTCGGCTAAATGAGTATCTTAACTTTAATGCTCTCTAAATTATGTGAAAAGTCTTATAATAGTTCTTTAAACGAAAATAAATAAAAACTAAAACTATAATTATCTTTGCAGCTAATGATAATTATTACTTCCAGATGAAAGTAAAGATAAAATCTTTGATAAAATAATATAAATTTATAAACATTTTTATTTATTGGTAATTAATTGAAAGTATTTAGTTCTAAGATCCTCAGAATCCTTCTCAAAGAAGATGTTCTTCGATATCTTTTTCCTTTTTAAACAATTTGTAAACATTGTTGTTTTTGCTACCCACTATTGACTACTTGCTTCTTTTAGTTAGTAAATAGAGACCAACAAAAATAAGGGAGATCATTCCTATCAAAGAGAAATAGTAAACATATGATGGGCTTTACATTTCAACAGATGGAGTCACTATTTTTGTTCCTAAAATAAAAAAATTTACCACTATTAAATTCTTTCATAAGAAGAACTTATGCTTCAGTTTAATCGGCAACAACTTCATCAGTAACAACTTCATCAACAACAGCTTCATCTCCATCGATTTCATCAGCGTCAAGTGCATCGAAATCATCTTCATCTTCATCTTCTTGCTTGAATAAATTAAGACTCTTGAGTTTTCTTATAAGAGCTATCTCAAGGTCATCATTCAAAAATTCTTCTTCCTAAACTGCATCATCAAAGTCTTATTCATAATAATCTTCATCTTCGTCTTCATCTGCTTATTAGAATAAGTTCAGATTTTTGAGTTTTCTCAAAAGCTATACTTCTAAATTTGCTACAACTTCTAATTATGCTTCTACTTCCTCATCGGCATCAAGTCCATCAGCATCGAGTCCATCGGCATCTAAACTATCAGCATCGAAAACGTCTTCCTCTTCTGCTTATTAGAACAAATGAAGATTTTTGAGTTTTCTCAAAAGTTCTACTTCTAAATCTGCTACTACTTCCTCATCAGCATCAAGTTCATCGGCATCGAGTCCATCGGCATCAAGTCCATCAGCATCGAGTCCATCGGCATCTAAACTATCAGCATCGAAAACGTCTTCCTCTTCTGCTTACTAGAACAAATGAAGATTTTTGAGTTTTCTCAAAAGTTCTACTTCTAAATCTGTTTCTACTTCTTCATCAGCATCAAGTTCATCGGCATCGAGTTCATCGGCATCGAGTCCATCGGCATCAAGTCCATCAGCATCGAGTCCATCGGCATCTAAACTATCAGCATCGAAAACGTCTTCCTCTTCTGCTTACTAGAACAAATAAATATTTTTGAGTTTTCTCAAAAGTTCTACTTCTAAATCTGCTACTACTTCTTCATCAGCATCAAGTTCATCGGCATCGAGTCCATCGGCATCTAGACCATCAGCATCAGAACTATCAGCATCACATTCATCATTATCACAAGATTCATCTTCTTCTGCTTGCTTGAACAATTTCAAATTTTTAAGTGCTTCAACAGTAGCATTCTCTTCTGTTTATGCCTCAGTTTATTCAAGAGCGTAAATAGAATCAAAGAAGCTTTCAATTTTTCTTAGTACATAGGATTAGAATATAGACTATACTTATTCAAGTATCTCTTGCTCAGCTTTTTCAATTTCAGCTTTTCCTCCGAAAGCCATTGTAAGCTCTAACAATGGTCTTATTTCTTCAAGCTTTTCAGTTATGTATTCAATTTCAAATGTTCCAAACAAAAGTTCAACTTTCCAAGCATCTTCTGGCTATTCTAGTTATACTGCTTCTAAAGTTTATCTTTTTAATTCTCCATAAGCTTCCAGTCCCATATTTAAGGTTTATTCGAAAATTGGTCTGACTTAGTCCAAAGCTTCATATACTTCATTAGTGTATTAATCATAAAACTCTACTGCTACCTCAATAGCTTCTGGTTCTAAAATAGTGCTACAATGTTCAGCAAATTCTTATATATATTTTTAATGTTCCTTTATTCCATAATACTGCAAATTACCCTCAATGAAGTATTTTTCCCTTGCTAAAGTTTCATTAGCCCATCTAACTTCAAAATCTCTAAATGCTTACTTGGCTTAAGTAACTCCTTCATCTCCGTACGAAAATTAAACTCTAGCTAAAATTAATGTCTTCAATTCTCCATAAGCATATAAAGTTTAATTCTCCAAAGCATATGTAAATTATGGTTAAAGTTATACCAAAGCATCTTCCACAGAATTGGCTTTTTCTATTTCATAGATATTAGCAAATAATTCTTTCAAAGCTTCAATTGCAGCTGGCTCTAGAACACCATTTGCAATCTCTAAAGCTTAATTTTCATATAATTTAGCATCTTCAGTGCATCCAAAAACAGCAGCTATTTCGAACTGTAATCTTTTCTCTTCAAATCTATTTCTAATACAATCAATTTCCTAATTTCCTATTTAAATTCTAGCATATTCAGTAGAATTACTTCCAAACTCTTATTCAATCTAGCTCAAAGCTTCAGCCTTATATTGTTTATATTCTTGTAGATCTGATCCTTGCAAAAGATAAAGCTCCCATAATACTTAACTTAATTTTTCTTCAAAAGTTAAATCTTAACCTGATTCTTGCTTTAATGTATTAACCTATTTGAAAAGTTCAGTTTGGTAAATTGAATCGAAGAAGTGCTCTATTTCTTCAACGGTAGCAGGCTCAAGGTAAAATCCATAAGTAAGTAAAATTTCTTATTCTATTTGCTCGACTGCTTCTTATCCCTCAGTGACATAAATTAGTTCATATACAGGTCTTACTTCCTCAAAAAGTGATTGAATATATGCAACTTCATACTTTTCGAAAAGAAGATTAGCATAAACAACTCCCTTAGCGTCATAATAAAGTTCCATCTAATATTTTACTTCTTATTTCACTACGAAATAATAGTTTATTCCCCATTCCATAAGAGCATTAAATAATGGACCTAAAATTTCAAGATCCTATTCAACTTATGCTAATTCTTCCTCTGTAAGGTCTTCATCAGCTTTAGTCTTAACAAACTTCATTATTTTTTACTTGATTAAGACTTGTGAAACTGCCCAGTCTTTTCCTTTTTCATAACCTTCTTTAGCCCAATCTTTTCCCTTTTCATAATTGTCTTTAGCCCAATCTTTAGTTTTGTTGTAAGAATCAGAGCACCAATCCTTGAAGTCATCCCATCCCCAAGCTTTTACAATTTTATTAGCACTATTGTAATTTAAGCGTGAGCTAGATTGAGTCTTAGCAGCTTTCTTATCATCTCCTTTTACCCATTCTTTAGTTTTGTTATAAGAATCAGAGCACCAATCCTTGAAATCATCCCAACCCCAAGCTTATACTATCTTTTCAGCTCGTAAATTCTTATTTAAATTTACTGAATATCCGTCCATTATAGTTGTTAACTTGCTGACAGTCTGAATAGCTTCAGACTTTGATAGAGAGTTAAACTTGAAGCTTTTTTGTGATGCAGCTTGGGCATTAAGAAGCACCTAGAGGAGAATTAGAATAATCAAACTCCTAAGGAATTTCATTTTATAAAATTAAGGCAAGATTCCCTTAAATAGCCTCTAAAAAGATGGAAGTATCTAAAACCCATAAAACATTCATGAAAATAATTAAAACTAAAGCTTTTAAACGATTTATATCAGTAGCGACCGTTTTTTTATTTTTTGGTTACCGTTTTAGAAAAAAGGAATATACTGATATAAGTATAAGTCTATTTGTCTAGTTATGAAATTATGTTTAATAAATGATTAATAGTTTAATTCATTATAAGAAAAAGTGTATGGCTATGAGTTATTTATTGATAATTGTGTTTGATACTGCTTATCTCTAAATTTTATTAGGAAGAAATATTCTCCAGCTATATAAATCAGTATATTATAACTTTAGAGTTTGGTTTATTAATAAGCTTTGATTAAATAAATTACTAATCTAAAGGATTTTAAATAAATCAGCATAAACTAAATGTCACCATTGTTATAAAGCTAAGTCTAACTCTTTATTTATCTAATTAAAAGTAGAGGCATTTTATAACGAAAATAGGTTTTGTGCCTCTAGTAAATAAATATGGTTGCTTGAAATCCAAAAAGATTAAGGATAGCAGGATTGCTAAATAGTTATATCATGAATATTACCTAAAGCTTTGCTTTTCCTTATTTTAATTAACTAAAAAGTTTACATCACTTAAGTAGATTAAACAGTTTCTAAAGAGAAATATCCGGCATATTAATTTGCCCCTCCTAAGCAAAAGTATTTTTAGTTTTATAAGCATCAGCATTGCTTAATATTAGTTTGGCATTGATATGGCTTTATTCTTCAAACTTAGCATTTGATTTAATAATGGAATATAATAAAAATATATATATAGCTTATGAAGAAGAAACTTGAGTATTAAATATGCTTAGTTAAGAATATTGATTTCCTTGAGATATAAATAGCTAATAACTAGCTAATAACTAGCTAATAATTAACTAATAATTGTTTTTAAGTTGTTAACAATCATAGATATAAGCTAAATCCATTTATCCCTAATTTAAACCAAGCTTAAACTAACGATATAATAAATCTACAATAACTAAGAATATTTCAACTCATATTAAATTTAACTATCTACAATGTCTAAAAACTCTATTGCAATTAAATCTATACTAAGAGTAGCATATGAAGAATTGCAAATCATTAATGGTTTTCATTTTTTAGTTATCTAGATAGTAAACTTTAACAATTAAGTAAACACTTAAATAGCAAATGTTATAAATAACTTGAAGGTTTTAGTCCAGAAAGTAATAAATTCAGCTTTATATATTTAGATTTATTTTATAATCTAGTTGTACTTAATTGGTAAAGCATATCTTTAGAGAAAGGAATATAAAATTACATTTATAACCAAATATTATTCATATAATTTTAAGGATTCCTTCAATGCTAAAATATGAAAAGTAAGCTGTTAACACATTTATACCTTTTAGTTATTTTGAATTATAAAAGAACTGCAAAAGTTGCAGCTCTTTAAATTAAAAGCTACATTAGATAGTAAACTATTAATAAAAATTTAAGTTTTAAATATATTGATAATTAGTCGCAAACATTTAATAGAGGTATAGCAGAGTAATCTTAAGTTTTAAAATACTAAATTAAACATTTATTTCCATATATAGCATAACCCACTTAGCTTAATATATATTTCTAAGTAACTTTATACTCTAAATTTCCTTTATTTTAGTTATAATACACTAAATATACCTTTATGGATTAGATTATCTTAAGCATAAACAACTTTCCTTTTCAAAACTTTATTGATCTAAAGGAAAACATTAATATCAAACAAGTTCTTTTAGACATAGTTATTTTATTCGCATTGCAAAACTTAGAATAAAAAAGCAGTTTATAAATAAAAGGATATTTGAAGCATGAGCTTAGCTAGCTAAATTGTAATTAAAGATATATAATTAATCTTTTTTATTAATTGATTATTAGATTCTAACTGGTTATAAAGCTTGCTTCAATTTTAATAAATAAAACTACAAATGATATAATGATTAGAGCTAGTTATTTCTTAAAATAAGCCTTAGGAATATTTTAGATTGCTTTAAAGTAAATACAAGTTATATAAGAAGTGTTAATCATATGATAGTTCACGTTTTTCATACTTATAAAAGAGGGAATTTATTTTAAGTAGCTTAAAATCTTAATTTTAGAAATTGTAATTTAAACATTTTAGCTAGTTGCATATTAATTAGCATCCTAAATTAAAGAAAAGTTCTTAAATCTTAAAGAGGCTTATACAGAAATTAATTCCTTAACTGTTTCTCTAGATTATTTTAGCTTATCCCATAAGTCTAAATATTCTTATCTCAAGACTAATTTAACTTCTTTAAAACGAAAGTTTTCCATATAATAGAAATTTAAGAGGTATAAGCCTAATAAGACTAGAAAAGTGATATTAAAGCATAAAGGTAATAATAAAGAATGTATAGTAAATAAAAAGAATTGAATACTCTATAGTTAATTTAACTCTAATATTTCGTATGCTTCTAAATAAATATTAGTTTGCTATTTTAATTGTTAAAGCATTATTAAAATAGCTAAAGGCATAAAGATTCATAATTCAACTTTTATAATGCTTAGCTAATAAGTATTAGATAGAGTATAGTTATTTACAACTTTTAGTAGCTTTAAAATAATCTTATTTAGCTAATGCAAAGGTAATTAAACTTATTAAATTGATACCATTTTTTAATTAATTTAGAAAGAAGTTTAAGGAATTACTTCTAGAGTCTTCTTTATGTTTGTCTTTGATTAAACTTAACTAATTTAGACTGTTAAAGCTTATTAATTCAAAAGATTTAAATTCAAAATTGTAGAAGGAAGGAGAAATAAAAGTTAGCTTAATAAAAATTGAGATGAATAATAATTAGCCAGATTAGATTAAGAATTGACTCTAAGAATTTCTAAATTTATTGAGAAGTTAAATAGAAAATAATAAGGTAACTGGAATTTAATAATTAATAATTAGGCTATGCTAATAAATGACATATTGAAAGCTTAAACAGGTTTTAGATTCTCATTTTATAGAGATAGATATTTTACTAAGTAGAAGACTTTTATATAAGAAAGCTTAGGAAGTTGTGAATTTAAATTAAATTAAAAAATTAATTTAAATAACACTTAAGCAAATTTAGACACCCCAAGAGAAAAATTTACAAAATACCTTAATGCTAAATAACTAAAAGTTTAAATAAAGCGCCGTTGTGATTCAGTGAACTAGTCAACTGTTTTTTATTAGAATAAAATTAATTTAAAGTTAAACATTTATTTGAAGGAAAAAGAAAAAATTAAGTAATAACTTTTTATAATAGTTTATAATTAAAAGCAATTTTAATAACTTAAATGATTCTCAAATAAAGGTAAATCATTTATATCATATTACATTTCTTTCAAGAGGAAACATGTATTTATTTTAATTTAATCAAAGTTATAAAAAAATAAAATTGTTCAAACTTTAGTTAGGAAAGTGTTAATCTTTATTAAGCAAACTTTATTTTAGCAATTCTATAAACAGAATTTTAAATAGATAGTTGAGGCAATATAATAAAATCAAAATTTAGCTAGTTACACAATTATAACTAAGATAATTAAATTTTTATAATACTGATTACTCATTGAATGTATTCTTTGCAATTAATTGATAAAAGAAATCAGAAAAATCTTGCAAAAAGCATTTATCTGGATCTAAGTTGTAGGATTTAATTTAAATGATATTAAAAATAAATAAAAGGTTTAAGTATATCCATAAATTAATGTATAATTAAATACTTTTATCTATAATTTTAAATTTTAAAGAAAATAGTTAAATAAAATACTGAGAGTGTAAAGTTATTTAAATGAGAACTAATTTTTATTTTAAAGTGAAATTTATATTTAGATAAAAAGAAATCATTGAGCTCAACTAATTAATTAAAGAGTTTAGAAATTATAAATGCTAATAAATAATTGTTATTTGATAAAACTTACCTAAATTAGTTTATGATTATGAAATATTTAGTTTATTAATAAAAGCATTCTCTTTTTTATTGCTTATTGAAACTTAAATTTTTAATTAGGCAAAAATAAAAAATTAAGCTTTTCTTATAATTCTAGAAGTTTAAGATTATGAAATAATAAAATTAAAAAATAATTATTATTTCAATGTTTATAATTAGCAATTAGATATGTAGACAAATTTAGGTATATAATCATAACTTATTACAGTGTCTTCACGCATCAATATGTAAACCACTTTAAAATGTCTATATTTTTCATATGCAGACCGTTCTCAAACCAGCCTAATTTCAAAATATGAATTGCTCATGCTTTTCTTTAGCGTCAATGGATAATTTCATAATTTAATCCTTTAATTCTTCTTTCTTCTTAATAGTTTACCATCAGATTCACACCAATTTTGATATAAACATTATTTTTCTTTATTTCTCTTTAAAAGGCTGCAGTTTCTTACTAAAAGTCTTAATTTTTATGCAGTATTAGTATCTCTTTTTCGTCTTCAAGTTGAAATAAAGGATTTAAAATACTTAGTATGACTAAGAATATTTTAAGTTAAAGTTATTAATTTATTTCATTTTTTTAATTTTGCCTTATTAATGATAAGGCAAGAGATTTAATTGTAAAGGTATTGAACTTACTGCACAAGCTTATAATTTTGAGCTTTATTTTAAATTCTCTTTTTGTATAACTCACTTAAGATTATTTAATTGATTTGTTGTAATAATTTAGAAATACAGCTTGAGAAGACTTGCTTGAATTTTATATAGATAATAATAAATATATTTTATTATAGAACGCGTAGCACTCTCGTTGGTGCGCAACTCTTTAAAAAATGTTTCATATGACAAGAACGTTTGTTACTGATAAAATTATCAGATACTGATAAAAATGTTCAATACTGATATAATTTTAGAATACTCGTAATCTTTAATACTTGTTGGAGGTCCAAGGACATTGTAGGGTTGCGTCTCATTGCATCACCAAAGCAGAGGACGACATATGTCAATTATGGGTACTTAAATTCCCCCTTTGATGAAACTCGCAAAAATGATTTCCTTTTATTTCCAGAATTAAAACTAAAATAAGTCAGTGCCGAAGGTCAAACTAGCAGATGTCTCGAGGCCAAGCCAAAGCAGAGGAAGACATAAAGTCGATTATGGGCGCTTAGCTTCCCCAACCTCTGATGAAGATGACCTTGTTGTTCACCTTCGAACAACTATGGCGATTTAATAATATATAATAAATTAGCATTTAAAGTATCTTGATAAATATAAAAATGATAAAGTCTAATTTTCTAATAAGATTAAAAACAATTAAAAGAAATCGCTTAAACAATTACTCTTATCCTATTTTTCCAATTTACCTATTTTGATTAATCATATTTAAAATTTATTTATATTATTATTGTTATTAAAGCTGATTGTGGCGTACGACAGATCACTGCTAAGTAAATGTTTTGAAGTTTTGATTGGCTAGCTTTTTACGAGCTCTAGAACTCGTGAGGCTTGTTCTTCTAGCTTCTCTTCTATTGCCGTAGCTTGCTTCTGTTGTAATCCAAAATTCTTCTGACTTAAGGTTGTTTCCAATTTGAAGACTTTTCCATTCTCCCTACATCAAATTTTGTTCTAACTCTTTCTTATTTGCTATTCTATTTGCTTTCTCCAAAATCATTCTTTCACCTTATTCAATTCGCCACTATTTTTTCACAGATGTAGTTAACTTTTGCAATAGTAACACAATTTCCTTACTATAGTTCTTTTTTCTTTTCACTAGTTGCTAATGTAGTCTTTTCTATCTTCATCTTAATCGAGTTTGCGTTTTAGTCTATTTGATTCTGCATACTTTGGAGCTTTTCTGGCTTCATAATAGATTCTCAATCTAATAGTTTTAATCTTGAATCCTCTGCTCCTAGGAATTCGTTTGGTTGAACTTTTCTTGCTAATATTTTCATAAAGAATCCAATCCTCTCTCTTGATTTGCCATCTTGAAGTCTAAAGTATCTTTTAGTCCATGCTAGATCTGCTCAGCTAGCTTCGAATCTCCTTTCTGAGCTTCTTGACCTCTTCCTAGAGGTTTAGTACTACCTTAATGAGTTATTTCATTTTCATCTAGGCAGAGGGATTAAACTCTGAGACCTCTTGATGTAAGAAGGATTTATTTAATTTATTTAATATTGTTTAGCAGTAGATTTCACATCTGCGCTTAAAATAAGTTTATAATTTTTATCTCTCCTCCATTTGGTTTATTCCTTGTTGTCTTCTTCCAATAGGTCTTGTTAAAATCAGTCTCAGTGTATCTTGATTCAATTTTCTCTTATAGATTCCTCCTTCCCAATTGCAAAACAGCATTTCTCTTTCCTTTTTTCCTTGATTCAGTATTTTTTCTTGAATCGATAAAACCCCTTGCACTACTTGTATAAGTGACCTTGCTAGCAACAAAAGTAGCATTTCTTTAAAAGTCTAATCTTCCTTGGTGTTCTTTCGTTTGACTTGCTTCCTCCTATTTCCTCAATCTCCATTTTGCAGTTTAAGTTAGTTTCCTTTTAAATTTGTTCCATTTGTTGTTGAATTGAAATTTTAAATTCCAATTGTGTATTTTAGCTCTAAATTTATTGTATCGAAGATTTTGTCTAACTATTTTATTCTTGCTGGTACTTTCATAAAGTATCAATCTCCCTTTCCTAATTGGCCATTCTAAGATCAAGTGTATCTTAAATTCCATGAGAGATCTGCTCTGTCAACTTCGTGTTCTCCTTACGAAGCTTTTTAACCTCTTCCTGGAGATTTAGTACCACTTTTATGAGCTATTCCATGCTCATCTGGCCAGAAGGGTTGAACTCTGATACCTCCTGGTGTAAAGCAGACTTCATCTGCTTCCTTGGTTTCTCATTTGAGGTTGGAGTTTCCATATGGATTGTCTTTAGGTCTTGCTTTCGTTACTCTTGTTAATTACCAGGTTATTAAGTAAGAAAAAGTTAGGGTTATGAAAAAGAAGACTGGTAAGAAATGTTTTCCTGCTTCCTCTCTTCTTTTTTGGCTAAAGAAGAGGTGGTATAGAAGCCCTTTTTGAAACCTTCTACCATTTTTTCTCTTTTTCTTTGATGTAAGACGGATTTAATTTACTTTCTTGTATTCTCCTCCGATGTTGGTGTAATTATGTGAGTTACTTTCTAAAACTTCTTTTGTTCCTTTTAGTATTGTTAAGTTCCTGACTTTTTTCGGATCATGGAAGAATCGGTTTTCTAAAGTCGGACATTTATTTGATCTAAACTAGTTTTGTAAGTTTAAAATATTTATACTATAACTTATTTCTGAGATAAATATCACTATTTATTATATATTAAAAAAATGGTAAATTTCTTGCAAAAAGTATTTTCTCAGAATCCATCTCAATCAAATTATGATTAGCAAAATATACTCTAAGAACTCAAATATACGTAATAGGAGAATTCCAAACTTTTAAGAAACGTATAAGAGCTTGAAGGAAAAATCGCATATCTAATGTCTATCACATAAATTCTAAAAAATTAAAATTTCCAACCAGTCAATCTGTGAATTGAGCAAATAGAATTTAAATTAAATCAAAAGCGAAATTGACTGAAATTTTATTTCTAAAAAATACAACAACAAATGACCCCATTAATGTGAAGCCGACTCCTCAACTAGCAAAAATTACAATAGTAAAGAATAGAAATTAATGCTGGTATTACGGGAAATATGGTCACATTTTAAGATATTGCTGAAAGTTCTAATAAAAATAAAAAATTGAAAGCTTTAAGTTATGGAAATCCATAAGTAATCTATACTGCACTCGAGAAGGCTTATTATACAGAAAAAAGATGTACATAGGAAATGAACTCTTGAAGAATATCTCATTTGCTCAATAAAGAAGAAACTTGAATATGTTTGGAATCGAACTCGATTGAAGCAAGATACCTTTAATTAAAAGGGTGAACCGAGTACTACAAGATATGTATTCTAAGAAAAAGGCTCAGAAGAAGATTGGAAATGGAATAAAACTTAAAAGAATTTTAAATTTAAAATTTTTTGATTAGTGGCAAACCAAATTAAGATGTCACGTTAATAAATTATGTTATGTTATATATATAAAATTATGGATCTCAGCTGCAGTCAAGAGAACAAGTAGGTAATCCGGTGCAATGTATACTGCATCGCGAGTAATTTCGAACTAAATGCCATCAGTTAAAGATTAAGCAAGCTCGGAAGAGATAAACTTAACTAGCCCAAGGATTCTTGCTAGCAGTATGAACGTTTGAATGAAGTACTACTAATGATATACAACTAATTCTTTTTTGAATCTTATCTAAGAAGACTAGAGCCTTTGGTTCAATATTAAAGAATAATATTTAATAAGCAGGCTCTCTATTTGAAGAAGCTGAAATTACTCATTGAAATAATAGAATTTAGGAAGAAATATGAGAGGACTTTTTTATATTAATATTGAAAGAGCTACACACCAACAAGTTGCTAGTCTGTCTATAGTAATCTTGATTTATTTATTATCTGCATTTTATTAATTTAATATACTTAATTAAAAAACTTGTCATGTGCTAGAGCTAGCAAACTTTGATTTAGTAAAAGTATACAGCTATTCAGTAATGGATTTTAAACATAAAAGAGTTATAACTAGCAAAAGTAAAGTTAAAATAGTAATTTATATGACATAATAAAAGAAGCTGCTTATATGCTATAAAAACTAATTAAATTAGAATAGTGGAATAAGGATTTTAAGAACCATATTGGTCTAATTTTTAAATAAAATAATTGAAATAAGTACTTATTTCAATAAAAATAAAGCTACTAATAATTAAACATAAGCAAATTTTAACTAATCTAATCATTTTTCTAGATTAACTATTAAATTTAAATGCTTGCTAAGTTTAAAAATAGGAGTGTTATCTTAATATTCTACTCTTATTTAAAACTATAAAAAGTACACTTATATATTAACGCTAGTACAATTATTTAGGTTAAATAAATACCTTAATTTATATAGCAAGATAATTAGAATTCCTTAATAAATATTACAGATGCCAAACTGTCTTATGGTATCCAATAATTAAGACCGAACGCTTGACGACAGTTAAGTTCTCTTCGTGCTACATATTAGGAAAGTTTCTTAAATAAAAGTAATTTTTTGTTGATCAGTTCTATAAACAGGAATTATTAATATCATTAATGTTTACTCCATAATCATCAACTTCAAATTCCTTTAAAGGCTTGATAATTGTTCAGATGAGTTCCCTTAAAATATCGATTAAACTAGGGACTTCTCTAAATTTTAAAGATATAACCATACAATTCTAATTTCGCTGCGCCATTCTTTTGATGTAATAGAAGTCTTAAAGAAACTGGAATTTAGTTAAATTATCTTAACATATAAGAAAAATGTATCGAAGTTATGAAATAAATAGAAATTTTATTTAAGGAATAATTAAAAAAAATTAACTATTCTAGAAATGCCTTTAGAATAGCAGTTTTAAGAAAAGAAAACCTTTAATTATGCAAGGAAAAGAAGATACTTGAAGATGATATTTTAGTTATTACATGATTGATAAATAATATAATCACTAATCTACTAAAGAGATTTAAGTAAAATAGATATATTTGAATGAAAGAGAGTTAATAAACTGTTAAATAAGTCTATTATGTTTAAATTCAGTATATAGCAAATGCTTTATATATTTGCTTCTTTTTCTATTTTTTAGTAAAATTAAGCTTGGAATTAAGTCAAGTAAAGTATACCAACATAAATGAAACTTCATTAAATGTATACTAATTCAAATAGAAATACATCTTATTTATTAAGAATAGCTATTTTGATTTAAGAAAATGGTATTATTATATTTAATAAACAATTCAATAGTAAAATAAAACTGAAAGAATACATAACTAAGATTAATTTTAAGACTTAATGCTTCTCTAAAAATAATTAGCATAATGTGTATTTCATGAAAGCATATAAAATATAGGGAAAAGAAGAGTTTTGATATAAGTTTGTATATAGCCTAATAATAATGAATTGATTCATCTGCTTATTTAGTTTTAAGTATAAAAGATAAGAATGACTATATTATATCTAGCTCACTAAATAATTTTTGTTTTTAAGAAATAAAGTTAAATTAAGTATGGGTATGAATGTCTTAGTTCTGAATATATCATTTAGTATCTTCTGCAATAATAAATCTATTTTTACTCCATAGATAAAGTACTTGTATGAAGAAAGCGGCATTGCAACTCTAAATTACAAGGTTTAGTTTTTTAAGTTAGCATAGGAGATAAAAATAAAGAATTAATGATTGAAGCAACTAATTGATTAACTAAATCTTACTATCAAATGATATTCGATAAATTCAGAATTAAATTAGAAGAAATCTTTATTATTGAGTATTTTTAATGAAAGTTCATAAGGTAAAAATGTGATTAGTAATGAATTAGAAATAGTTTACCCTCAATTTTAGAGTTTTATTTAAAAATTATTTTGTAAATTTAATTAAAGTATAAGAATAAATGGATCTAAAGCTTATATAGTTTAAAACATTTTTGGTTATTATATAGATTTCGGATATAAGTATATTGAAAAAGCTATCTTTTATTAATATTTTTAAACTCTCAGCAAGAGTAGCTGCATCAAATTATGCTTAGACCAAATGAGTTTATAAAAGTCTGCATATAGGATTATAATTTCTATTATAATTGAGTATTTAAATAGTTAAGCATTCATTAAATCACACTATTTTAACAGTCAGAAGATTAGCTTCTAGTAGATATGAAGGTAAAGAATAATTAAGGAAAATGGAATATTTATATAGGTAAATTAAGAAAGATTAATCATGCTTATTTATAAACATAAAAGCACTAATAGTTATATAAACTTTAGTGCTATCAATGTTATTTAATTTCAATAATTAGAATTAAAATGTTTCAGCTAGACATATATAATCTACTAAACTAACTGAGAAGAAATTCTAAAATCAGTATCAATTATTTCTTAATCAAATTATTAAGAAGACCTGCAGCAGAAAATGTTTTAAAACCTTTTGGAAGTTGTCATAAGGGTAGATAATAAAACCTAAGCAAATGATATAAGAAATAAGCTTTTTAAGCAGCTATTAGAGAGCTTAAATGCATTATACAAATCTAGATTAAATAATTTGTTGTGAAAGTAAATTATTACAAATATGATGATAAATAACTAGAATGGAATAGAAAATAGTAAATGCTATATATATTTAGGGATTTAATATATGGTTATTAAAACCTTATATTAGTAAACATTTAACTAACTATGAACTAAACTTTGCTGATATTAATTACTATACTCATAGTAAATAAAGTAGCTTATTCTAACTTCATTAAGTAAAATGTTTAGTATCTATAATGAATAAATGAAGTCTTAGTTTCTTTATAAATATGATTATTTTTGTTAAGTTTAATCCTACGATTAATTAAATATGATAGAGGAAATAATTTAGGTCTATGCTAGAATATTTTAAGTTGTTGATATGCTAATGAAGAATATTCCTTATATATAAATTTACTTCATAAATTAAATAAAATAGTCCAAGCATCTTAAATGAGTGCTAATTATGATTATTTCATGCTTAAGTATTTTATTTAAGCTTTTTAATTTTAAGTTTCTTCTATCAAAAACTTTAAAGCATTTGTCTTATAGATTAATGAATCTGAACTGAAAATAAATATAATGATTATAAACAATATAATTAAAACATTTAAATAGTCATAGACAACATAATAAAAAGGATCTAGCAAGAGCAAATCATTTTAAATTACTAAGAGTTCAATTAAGATACTTATGGTTCAACTTGCTTTAAGTTTTATCTCACAGGAATATGAAATCATATTTAGAACCTCATACATCAGATATTCAATCAATTTAGTGCAGAACGAATAAGAAAGTCTCGCTTATTTATACCAAACATATCCTATATTAATTACTTTAGTTAAAATTGAAAGATATAATTTAAACTATATATACACTAAAAAGATGGAGAGTTGGAGCAAGGGTTTTCTTATCGAAAAGCTTACTCGTAATACTACTTATCAATCTTTCTAAAATTAACAATCACCAGCTAAGATTTAAAAGAAAAAATATTGCTAAATATAAGAAGAAAAATAACTACCTGCAAAAATTCCTAAAAAGAGGCATACATTTAATCAACTAATAAATTTAGACAAGGAAAAATTCGTGGAGATTCTTTTCGACTACATTGATAAAGTCGAGAATCTCGAGCATTATGTTATCAGTTTATAACAAGATTTATAAGATCATGTGGACGATGAGAAGCCACATACTGAATTTGTTACAAAATAGGATATTAATAACAGATATCAAGAAATAGAATGCGATATTGTTAGACTAGATGAATAAATTGGATTAGACTTTTAAAAATATGAAAATACCTTTTAGCAAGTTAAAGAAATTAAGCAAAGGTTAGAGAAATTAGAGAGATAATAGCATAAAAATATCAAGATTCAATGATAATAGAAGAACAGCCCATGACTTAAGAAAAATACTTAAAAAAAAAGGGCTACATATGTGGCAGTCAATATTATCTTTGAAGAAGATGCTAGGGAAATAAGGAAATTAGAAAAAAGATTTGAAATTAATCGACCATGTTTTATCCTTCCTCGGATAGTTAATTATGACGTAAGAAGATAACTCCAAGAACGTTCGGAAAGCTCGGAAGTGAATTTGGGTGGAAACATAGGGGAGTCCGAGACCCTGTAAAAGGTAATACAGGGGGTTATGGATCTTTTAAGGAAACACTCCATTAACCTTAAAATTTTTAATTTAATTTAATAATTTAAACTATAACGATGCTTTATATATCTCATATAGTATTAAATGACTGAGGATCTTAAAATTAATTAATTAATTAATTTTAAACTTAAAGAGTTTTGGACTGCAACTTCTTGCAGTTTAACGACCCCAACACTCCCTTCATGGGATAACGGGGATATCCTGTTGCTTTCGGAAAGCAGCTGCCAGAGAGCTCCATCGCTATGGGCAGCCAGGCTTCAACCCCCTACCAGGAGTGGATAATCAAAAGGAAGGCGTTCCCTTGTAAAGGTTGACTTTGACCAGGGACTTTCTCAGCGACAGGAAAGGAACTTGTTCCTAGCCATAAAACCAGAAAGTATGATTCAGAAGGTCAATCTCAGCTCCCACCATCTTTTTAATTATGAGAATCTTAAAATTATATAAGTAGCTTTGTTATTAATAATTGCTAATACTATCTTTTGAAATACAGAAAGAGTTAATTAAAGGGTGATTAATAGTAATGCAAAAATCTAAAAATATTGATTGATAGATGTTCTTAAAAATAATGATAACCATAGAGTAGTGAAATTCTAAAAGAGACAATCTAATTAATATTTTCTTTTTATATATTAAATCCTTCAATTAGATTGCAAGCTTTTATTCTCTAATCTTGCTAAAATAATAATATAATAATAATATTAATTTTAAGTTTTCCGTTTTAGGGATTTCCAAACACGTCAAGAAGACAGCAATTCATGCTCCCTGCTTTAAATATAAAAGTTCGGGTCGCCCAATTTTAGCGAGATTGGGAACTCAGATTTTTCCAGGCTTTCCCTCCCTTAACTTGCCTTGATTCCATCTTAATCTTGTATATTGAACCATCCGGGTTGCAATACATTCTTTTCATTCTTGCTTCTACTTTTTTCTTCTTTTGTTGTTATTTTAATCCAATAGTTTCTTTATTTCTATTAGAATTTCTAACACTTCCGATAAAAATGTCATACGCTTCCGCAGCAGAAAAATTTCTTTTTTATTTTGAATTATTTTCCTTGATTTGTTTGCTCTTTCTAGGCTTCGATTTCCATTTGTATAGCTCCAGTTTCGCTTTACTCTTTCTTAAAAGTTTACAATTTCTCTTCTACTTTTCCGAGTCTGTTATCCAGTTCAGTCTGTTTCTAAAGCTAATTTTAGGATTCGTTAGTCTGACTTTGTGAGATATTCCAAAAGGCGTTAAGATCTCTTTCCTAGGACATAAGTCTTGAATCAATTCATTCTGCTAAGTCTAGCTTTGTCATCAGTATATCGTTGTCCTTCTTCAATCTCTTGACATCTTCCTGGAGGTTCAGTACCACTTTGATGAGCTACTCCATGCTCATCTGGCCAGAAGGGTTGAACTCTGATACCTCCTGGTGGAGAACAGACTTCATCTGTTTCCTCGGTTTCTCGCTTGAGGTTGGAGTTTCCGTGTGTATATTCTTCAAGGTTGGCTTTCGTTCGTTTTTTTAGATTCCAAGTTGTTAGTTCAGTGTTGGTTAAGGTTGCGATAGAGAAGATTGTTAAGATTATTAAGATTTGGTTTCTTGCTTCCTCCCTTCCTTTTTGGCTTAGGAAGAGGTGGTATAGAAGCCTGACTTGAAACCTTCAACCATTTTTTTAAAATTTATTAATCTGACTAAAACTAATCAATGTTTCTTATGCTTTTTAAATTAATAAAATCGTTTATATAAACTCATAAAGCTTCGAATAACTTAAGCAAAAATTAGAGCAAATCTAAGAATTTTGTGTTTTTCTTCTAAAAAATAAAGCAATATCTTTGAAAAAATGAATAGCAAGTTAAATAAAATAGTTCTCAGTTCATATTTAATTAATAATTTTACCTTAATAACTCAGCAAAGCTATTATAAGAGGAAAATTAATTTAGTTTTAATATTTTATTAAAGTATATGGAAAAATAAGGATATATATCTTTATTTTTTCACTCCTAAATCTGCTATAATTTGATTTTACATTTCTAGTATTGCTTTGATTACTACTCAATCTTATTTAATTATAATTAAATTAAAATACTTTTCATTATCTTTTTCCTATATAAATTAGCATTTGGCTTAGAGTAAATAATCATTAAATCAAATTTGCTTTAAACTATAAATTTATTATTAGCATAGCCCCTTCAATCAAATAATCAACAAAATATCAAATTTAATGCTTTCATTATTTAACTTGATGTATTTTTTATGTCTTCATTTATAATCTTTTAAATAGTCAACTGTTAGACATTTTTAGTTAACTATTTTCCATGACTTATCAAAACACTTCTATCTATATTAAACTAAATGTGTTTAGCTTATTTAAGAAAATATAAAATTCAAAAGTTTTAACTTAAATAGCATTTCTTAATAGTTGCTTTAAAAAAGTTTAGAAATATAAATTAATATATTAGTTATATTAGTTACATTTAATCTCTAAAGTATAATATATTCTTTATAAATATCTAAGCATAGTTATAACTTTTATCAAAGACTAAGCACTTCTATCGCTATTACTTTCTAGATTATTCTTATATTGTTTATTTTATATCTTTTGGACTATTTTTAATTATTTTATTTTCATTTGCTTTATCATTTGCTGATTTCAAGCAATTTTTAAGCAGCTCCTATTTTTGTGAGTACCCTAAATCTATTTATCTGATTAATTTAGCAAAAAATAAGAAATTAAGCTTTCCTTGGATTTTAGAAGATTGCTTAAACTTTCCACTTTCTTTCATAATAGCAGAAATAGATTTAATGAACGATATCATCTTTAAGAGTTTTATTTTCTATCTATGTGCTTAATTTCCTACCTTTCCTATTTTATCTTCAAAATCACTTAAATAAAGAAGCCTTTAATATAAAAGGAAAAACATATAAAAATAAAATTTCCTGATGCTAATATTCAAAGTCAGAATTTAAAGAAATATCAATCCAAGTTAATTGATACTTAAAGAGCTTAAGCTGCATATATTTAAAATAAGTATCTCTACATAAAGCTATTAGAGCAGTATATTAAGTATATAACTTAATATACTAATTCTAATATTTGTGCTTATAATGTTAGATAAAGGATAATATGAAGCATAGTAAGGCTATATAAGTACTTTTACTAAGAGAAAATCAGATGATTGATAGATCTATAAAAACCCAATTAAGAATGAATTACTCTAGTTAGACTGAATCCATATGACTATTATCTTTTTTCTTATTGTCTTATTTCTATTATTTCCTCATTTATTAGAAACCATTTAAGAATTGTATGATCCAGCTAGCAACATTAAAGAATAATCCAAAACTTAGATTAACTTTATAAAATTTATTATTAATTAAATCTTAAACTATAAGCACAAGCAAGCAAATTAAGTTAAACTGATAACATTTTATATATTGATAATTAATTGAAAGTATTTAGTTTTAAGGTTCTCTGAATCCTTCTCAAAGAAGATGTTCCTTGATATCTTTTTGCTAATATTTTTTCCTTTATTAATCATTACTGCTTATTTACCTCTTTTAGGGAGTAAATAAAGACCAAGTGAGATAGTACCTAACAAAGAGAAATAATAGATAAATTATGAATTTTCCATCTCAACAGATGGAGTTACTATTTTTGTTCCTAAAGTAAAATAAATTTATCAGTTCTATGTTCTTTCATAAGAAGAACTTAAGATTCAGTTACTTCATCAGCAATAGATTCATCTCCATCAATTTCATCTGAATCTAATACATCGAAATCATTCTCATCTTCATCCTCATCAACTTATTTGAACAATCTAAGACTCTTTAGAATTTTTATAAAGTTTAATTCAGAACTAACAGCTTCTTCATCATCTTCATCAATCTCATCACAATCATCACCATCGCATTCGTCATTATCACAAGATTCTTCTTCTTCTGCTTGCTTGAACAATTTCAAATTTTTATATGCTTCAACAGGAACATTCTCTTCTGTTTATGCATCAGCTTATTCAAGAGCGTAAATAGAATCAAAGAAGCTTTAGATTTCTTTTAGTGTTTAAAATTAGAATATATATTATACTTATTAATATATCTCTTCTTCAGCTTTTTCAATTTCAGCTTTTCCTCCGAAAGCCATTGTAAGCTCTAACAATGGTCTCATTTCTTCAAGCTTTTCAGTTATGCATTCAATTTCAAATGTTCCAAACAAAAGTTCAACTTTCCAAACATATCTGGCTATTCTAGTTCTACTGCTTCTAAAGTTTATCTTTTTAACTCTCCATAAGCTTCCAGTCCCATATTTAAGGTTCATTCGAAAATTGGTCTGACTTAGTCCAAAGCTTCATATACTTCATTAGTGTATTAATCATAAAACTCTACTACTACCTCAATAGCTTCTGGGTCAAAAGTATTGTTATATTGTTCTTTGAATCCTTATTTAGCTTTTTCATGTCCCTTTACTCCATTCCATTCCAAATTAACCTCAATCCAGTATAATAATAATAATATAATAAAATAAATGTTTGTGGCTTTGAGGAATCTCGGCCTCATTTCCACTGCCAACCAGTGATCGCTCCTGGAGGCTTAAAATAAAAATTTGGGTCACCCAGTTTTTTCGGAGTTCTGGAACTCGATTGGAAAATTCTCTTTCTGTAAATTCTTCCGTCCATCGTCACGTAAATTCTTTGTTAATTCTCTTCATACTTCTTCGCTGTCTCTCTTCATCTGTTCCTTTTATATCTTGCATCTCTTGTAATTATGAAATCTTGATTAGCACAGTTAACATCTCTTGAGAATCCTTCTAATATTGTTTTTTTATTTGCCTATCGTCTTCTAATTTCATTTTTATTTCTTAGATTAAAGGTTCTATTCTTTTTTGCCCAATTTACTTTACTTCAATTTCTTATTTTACTAATCTTTCTTCAGTATTTTAACTTTTTTCTAATAATTTTTTGTTTTCTTACCTTAATATTTTGACTTCTTCTTACATAATTCGAACATATTTCAAAAGAGTTTCAATTAGTAATTATTCTTCATTTTTCTGTTTTTTCATAGTTTTTGCATTATTGGATTTCATATATTTACTTGGTCTTAGTTTAGGAAGAAAGTTAATATTTTATTATTCGTTTTATTCTGTTTCTGTTTATTTAAGTTCTTATTTTATTTAAGATTGTCTTTAATTTTCTACTGTTGGAGGTTATTAAGATTAAGAAAATTATTATTTTAGTAAATAAGACGTGGTGGATGAAGAATTAGAAATCTCTGGTTTTTGTTCCTCCATATATGGAGCCTGAAAAAAACCCTTCTTGAGAATTCTGCCATTTTTCATATACTTAAATCCAGTATTTGCTACTTGCTAAAGTTTCATTAACCCATTTAACTTCAAAATCTTTAATTGCTTACTAGGCTTTAGTAGCTCCTTCATCTTCGTAATAAAATTAAACTCCAGCTAAAATTAATGTCTTCAATTCTCCATAAGCATATAAAGTTTAATTCTCCAAAGCATATGTAAGTTATGGTTAAAGTTATACCAAAACATCTTCCACAGAATTGGCTTTTTCTATTTCATAGATATTAGCAAATAATTCTTTCAAAGCTTCAATTGCAGCTGGCTCTAGAACACCATTTGCAATCTCTAAAACTTAATTTTCATATAATTTAGCATCTTCAGTGTATCCAAAAGCAGCAGCTATTTCGAACTGTAATCTTTTCTCTTCAAATCTATTTCTAATACAATCAATTTCCTGATTTTCTATTTAAATTCTAGCATATTCAGTAGAATTACTTCCAAACTCTTATTCAATCTAGCTCAAAGCTTCAGCCTTAGATTATTTATATGTTTGTAGATCTGATTCTAGCAAAAGATAAAGGTCCCATAATACAAAACTTAATTTTTCTTCAAAAATTAAATCTTAACCTGATTCTTGCTTTAATGTATTAACCTATTTGAAAAGTTCAGTTTGGTAAATAGAATCGAAGAAGTGCTCTATTTCTTCAACGGTAGCAGGCTCAAGGTAAAATCCATAAGTAAGTAAAATTTCTTATTCTATTTGCTCGACTGCTTCTTATCCCTCAGTGACATAAAGTAGTTCATATACAGGTCTTACTTCCTCAAAAAGTGATTGAATATATGCAACTTCGTACTTTTCGAAAAGAAGATTAGCATAAACAATTCCCTTAGCGTTATAATAAAGTTCCATCTAATATTTTACTTCTTATTTCACTACGAAATAATAGTTTATTCCCCATTCCATAAGAGCATTAAATAATGGACCTAAAATTTCAAGATCCTATTCAACTTATGCTAATTCTTCCTCTGTAAGGTCTTCATCAGCTTTAGTCTTAACAAACTTCATTATTTTTTACTTGATTAAGACTTGTGAAACTGCCCAGTCTTTTCCCTTTTCATAAGTGCCTTTAGCCCATTCTTTAGTTTTGTTATAAGAATCAGAGCACCAATCCTTGAAATCATCCCAACCCCAAGCTTATACTATCTTTTCAGCTCGTAAATTCTTATTTAAATTTACTGAATATCCGTCCATTATAGTTGTTAACTTGCTGACAGTCTGAATAGCTTCAGACTTTGATAGAGAGTTAAACTTGAAGCTTTTTTGTGATGCAGCTTGGGCATTAAGAAGCACCTAGAGGAGAATTAGAATAATCAAACTCCTAAGGAATTTCATTTTATAAAATTAAGGCAAGATTCCCTTAAATAGCCTCTAAAAAGATGGAAGTATCTAAAACCCATAAAACATTCATGAAAATAATTAAAACTAAAGCTTTTAAACGATTTATATCAGTTGAGCATTTATTTATTTTTATTCCGTACTGTTAAAATGAACTAATAGCAAGTTTTTTAATTATTAAAGTTCTATTAATAAGCCTAATATATTAAATATTAATTTTAAAATATGCTAAATTATAGAAAAATTTTAGTTGCTTATTTAAAGTTCTAATTAGAAAACTTCTAATAACTAAATTAGAGAAAAATTATTTGTTCTTCATAAAAATTCAAAAGAACTAATAATTTTAGCTTTGTTAGTAGTCTTAAAGAGATGCTAATTAATATTTATTTTATGGAAATAATTAATTATTTAGATATACCATTTAAACAATTAATCTTTATCCTTAATAAAGGAGATAATAATCCTCAAAGTCTTCATAAAAGTTGTGTGTCTTTAGTGACTTAAATATAAAAATTGTTAAAAGTTGTATATAAAACGATTTGCTTGCATAGATTATAATTAACAAAATGGTTTTAGAATTTTCAGCATAGAGAAAATGCTTTTATAATTTAAGAAGTTTACATCATTTTTATAATTATTTATCTAATAAAGAAATTAATGAGTCATTTACATTTCTGATATTTTACTCTATCAATTATTTTTCCTTTTTATGTTGTTCCATATTTCATCAGCCAATTGGATAATAATAAATTGATTAAATGTTAAATTGGTATTAATTAGATGTAAAATATACATAAAACTAGAAATTAAGATATTTTTACTTAGATGCTTTTGATTAAATTTTGTTTCTTTCTTCTTAACTTTTTTATTGCAACCGTTTTATGGAAAGCCATTTAATACATTATGCCTTAGTCTCTTCTAGAGTAACATAGTTTAAGAAAGTAAAATAATAAGCTGATTGTACTCTATCTTAATAGGTAGAAATAACATTTTTCTTTTAAATTCCTATAACTGGATATGAAGAATGATCATTTATAAATATATGAAACAGTTATTTCATCTGAATGAAATAAGAGTTTTAAAAGAATTGAAATAAACGAATCTATATTAATTAGAAGAATTGAATTTCAAAGTTGAAGGGCAAATAAAGTAAACAAGAATTCAGATATTTCTTTTGGAGATCATTTCTATACATTATTTTATTTTTAAAACTACACCAATAATTATTTTCATTATATATGAACTAAGTCCCTTATTAAGTACTTAGAATTTATCCCAACAGAGAAACTATTTAAACATTTACAATAATTAGGTTTTAGCTTTAAGCATAGTATTATTTGATTGCTTAAGTAAGTTTAGCCTTCCTTCCATATATAAATATTAAAATTTAATATACTTCATTAAAAGAAATTATCAAATTATCTACTTAAACATTTAGTAACTCTTAGAATTTTATAATCGTATGAGATGCAGAATTTATACCATTTTGATATATTGTACTAAACTGAAGAATAAGTTGAGGAAAATGGAGGAATTAATAGTGATTAAATATGTATAAAAGTAAAAGTATGAAGATTAGACGATAAGAAACCTTTCTATATATCTAGGCTATTTTAATATTTTTATTATAAGCAATCACAGACAATCTAAGGTTACTTAACTTATCTATTTTGAAAAGCTTTAGTTGTTTATAATATAATTTTTTAAGCAAAGTGTTTGTCAGAATGATTAGGGTTGTTTTTAGAAGATTTAAGAAAAGCATAAAATTTAATCTTTTTAAGTAAGGTTCTTTAGACTTTATTTAACTTGATAATTGTAAAGAAAATTTAGTAAAATATAATTGTAACATTTGCTTAATCTAATACTTCAATAAAAGCCAAATGTAAATTTTTCTTTTAACATTATACAAAGTTTTTAAATCCTTTTGTTTGCTACTATTTATTAATGCAAATAAATTTAAATATAGGATATTAATTTGCTTTTAGATTGTCAAAAAAATGGTGAGATATATTTTTAGATGTCTAATTATACCTCTAAACTTTAGAGAAAATTTCTAGTTAGAATCGAGATCGAAGGGAACATATCTAGACGATTATTCGGTCTTGATAGAAGTTTGAAGTTGACGATTATGGAATTAAATTTATTTTATATGCTTATGCCTATCTGCTGAAACTTATCAGCAGAATGTTAGCTTTATTTCCTTAAGAGACGATTCAGAGTAAGTAGCATAGCAAGAGTTTAATTCCTCAAATATTTGTTGTAAATAATTACAATTAAATATAATGCTTTCATTTAAAGGTCTTAAATGGAATACTTAGATTTATAAAAAATATTTCATAAGAAGCTAATGTCAAGAAATAAAAGATGAGACTATGACAAGATTAATGGAAAAATGAGGAGATGAAGATTATAAATAAAAACATTTACTAACATCTAAACAGTTCTTGCATCTAAAGGTATAAAAAGTAGTTTTAGTTTAAAATTTAAAATAAATGTATATAGAAATAACTTCACTAAGCTGAAAATTATTATTTTTATTTATACAGACAATCCCTCTCCAGTCATTAAAAAGTTATTTTAAAAGTTATTAAATATACTCATCCATTGGTATATTTGAATATCTTTATAAAATGGTAGTAATGAAATGAAGTGCTTAAAGTAGTAATAGACTAAATAATCTGAAGATAAATATCATGCTATTAGTTAGAAAATATAATACTTTACTCTATAATCTATTCTAAAGATTATAACTTGCTTATGAAACTTTAGGTATTGCTTTATTATTTTTCTTAGTTAAATAATGATTATTAAATTATAGAAAAGAATCATTTATATAAAAGTTAAATTGCATATAATAATATACTTGCTACTTACATTATACATCCTGTATAATTAGATATCCTTTCTAACTATAAAGCAAATTAGCTAGAGTAAATTAAAATGAAGTCATTTTAAGAATTTAAGATTAGCTTTATTAGAGAACTAAATATGATTTGAAACTTTCATAGCTGTATTAATAAAGCCATTATATACAATTACTAGAGATAAAATAAAATAATCTATTTAACACAAATACAGAGATTTTAAACTAATTAAAAATTAATTAATTTCTTTAGCAAATACTTATTTAAGCTAATATCATTTTCCTATTCTTAAAATACTTATAGATTTAAAAGTAGCTTGATTTCATATTAATAAAAAGCATTTTTTTATTTTGTATCTAAATGGTAAAAGTTTTTAATTATTAGTCTATTCCAATTAATAATAATTTATTTACTTGATTCAATATTTATTTTATAACTCTGCATCTGTTTCTTTTCTAAGTTTATATTTATATATCAACTGGTATTCTAGATGGCTTAAAATTAGCGAATATCACATATTAAGTAATTATCAAGTAAATTCTTTGCTGACTTAAGTTTTTATTACAATGTGATCTGAAATTATTGTAGCAAGTTTT
This sequence comes from Loxodes magnus, assembly GCA_946699065.1. Classification (NCBI taxonomy): domain Eukaryota; phylum Ciliophora; class Karyorelictea; order Loxodida; family Loxodidae; genus Loxodes; species Loxodes magnus. The sequence goes on along the minus strand of CAMPDV010000160.1, from coordinate 45,563 downwards.
AAATTTAACATAGCAAAAAGTATAAAAGTTATAAAATAGTTAATATTAGTGCTTTGTACTTAAGTAATTAAAACAAATTTAGTTTATATTCTCTAAAAATATATAACTCTTAAATTTTCCAAGGATATCCCATACTTATATTTCTTATATATATTTAATAATGAAAGCTATAATAAAATTAATATTTATAGATATACTAATATTTTCAATTATCTTCCTCCATTTCATTCTTATTTTTACTATTTCTACTTAAACTATTTTTGAACATCATTCATCAAAATAATTATTCTATCAGATAACTGCATTGTGTATCAAAATTTTGATTAAAATGATAAATGTTTACATTGCTGTTTAGCTAATTGTTAATAATTATTTAATTTAAATTGTTTATAGAGTTATTATTTTATATTTTGTCAGCAAAATAGAATACTTTAATTCTGGAATACTTAGAATTCTTAATCATCATTTCATTTTATACTCTAAAGAACCAACTAAAGTATTTAAAAAGTTTCTCCTATGAAATTTTTGAGTTTTAATTAGCTTCCTAAGGTAATTTAAAAGTATAAAATATAATCTGTATCTTAAAGGAATGTCTCAATATCATAGTGAAGACACTTATGCTAAAAGTAATTATAGCCATACTTTAGTTTTTTGAAATATTCTTACTTTTATTCTTTCAGCAGATATCATAACACTTGAATTTGAAGTTAAATAAATCTCTAACATTTAAAAAAGAATCTTAGTAGATAAATTTAACTTATGCAGAAACTTATTATAATCAAAATAAGTATTCTTTCAATGGCTTGTAAAGCTAAACTCTTTTAGATTTGTTATCAAAATTGATATATAGAAGCAATTACTAAAAAGTATTGGCTTCTTAAGTTATTTAATATCAGTGGCTTTGCAATTATTTTAAAATCCTTTATGATAATTCAGGCAAATCATAATGAATGTAAATATTGATTATATATATCTTCTCTAGATATTCAAATCATAATATGTAAATAAATCTCTTAAATAAACATTTTATCATTAAATAATCTTTTCATTTAATCTAAATTCATTATTTTATAATTAATTGAGTCAAACAAAATCTATAATGTTTTGGATATTTTCCTTAAAAAATAAATAATAAAGAATTAAAACTAAAAGGATTAAAAATCTTTATTTTAATATAATAAAATACTCTTAAACGATAATTTGCTAATTATTTTATCCTTCTTATTATAAAATTTAACTAGATTTTTAAGAATTAATGATATTCTGCTTAATCTTAAAAAATTAACTAATAGTTTTATAACATTTGTTTTAAAAACTTAGGAATAGCTTATTAATAACTGCGTAAAATAATTTAATTAAGATTCATTTCAAGAAGTATTTCAGAAAATTAAATTATTTAAGCCAAACCGAATATAAGCTATCCAACTTGTAATAATAATAATAGAAAAAATTAAGTTTTGTAATTATCGAGGATTTTAACCTCTTCATGCTGGACACCAGATTGCTCCGTTGTTAAAAATAAAGTTTTAAAATTCTCTCTTCCTCTCATCTTCCATTGCTCATGTAATTTCCAATTCCATCTTTTTTTCTAATCAGATTTTCTCTTGTAGATGAAACCTAATTCATTTAAATATAACCTCTCTCTGATTTGTCTCTATTTCATTTGTTTTTTCATCCTCTGCTATGCTTGTATTCTTTTTAATTTATTCCAATACTACGTCTTTAAATTTTGAAATTTCATGCAGCATCTTCACAAGTGTTGTCGAATTACAGTAGTAACAATTTTTCACTACTTTTTGTGGTTTAACCCTAGTCTTCATGTTGGTCTCTTCAATCATCATTGGATCTCCCCTTTGTTCGTCTAGTTTCTTTTCTAATTTTCCAGTCTACTACTCAGATCAGATTGCTTCTGAAGCTAATTTGAGGATTAGTTTATTTGATCTTAGGTTATTTTCATAAAGCGCTCAGTTCTCTTTCTTAGGATATAAATCTGGATTCTATTCTTCCAACAGGCTGAGTTGTTCCATAAGCTTCTCGTTATCCTTCCTAAGTTTCCTAACCTCTTCCTGGAGGTTCAGCACCACCTTGATAAGCTAATACATACTCATCTGGCCAGAAGGGTTAAATTCTGACACCTCCTGGTGAAGAGCAAACTTCATCTACTTTCTTGGCTTTTCTTCCGATGTAGGACTTACTATGTGAGTCGCTTTCTAGGATTGCTTCTACTCGTCATATCCTGCTTGAATTCAGGTTGTTAAGATTAAGAAGAAGGTTAAGGTTAAGAAAAATTCGACTGGCCAAGATTGGACTCAGGTTTCCTCTCCAACTTTTTGGAGGAGGTGTAGAAACCTCTTTGGAATCCTTCTATTTTTTTGCTATTTAATTTACTTAAAACAATTTTTAATGAGCAATAACAACTTTAAACTAATGCAATCTATTTAAGCAAAATATTCATAATACAATTAACTTGGAATGTTCAAAGACTATTAAACTCTCGCTGTGCTACTTACTTTAATGGTCATTTATGATATGAAGGAAATATGCTGTTGACCAATTTACTCAAGCATGAACCGTTTAATGTAATGAATAATCAATTCATAATAATCTACTTCAAGCTACTATCAAGACCGGATAATCATTTAAATGAGTTTCCTTTATGATTTCAATCTAATAGTAGCCTCTTTAAAGTTTAGAGAGGTGTAATATATAACAATATATAATAATATATAAAGTTAATGTTAAAAAGCTTTGTTAAAGCCTTAGTAGTCAGCCATCTGACCTATTCTATCAGCTTGTCTCCATTAGTTTGTCTTGAATTCCTAATAGGCTTAGTTAGGCGGTATAGCACTTCATTAGTACACCATCCTTTAATATTCTGAATAGTTTTAGCCTTTTATGTAGCGTTCCTAATTATTTCTCCAAGGATTAAGATATGAATTAAAGAATTTTTTCTATAAATTTTTCCGCTTTATGTTGGATATATCTAATAAAATTCAATCATTCAGATATATCATGCTTTTCATTATTTTTAAGAATATAAATTGAAAGCTTGAAAACACAGCAAGCTAACAAATTATCTTAATTTTAATAATAAATTAAAATTTATTTATTTAAAAAGATTCATTTAAATCCTTTTTTCCTTACCAATCTTTCACATTTATATTTACTTAGAAAAAAGAAAGCTAAATCTTCTATTTAAATTTAGAATATACTTATTAATTAGCTAGGATAAAAAACTAAAATGATAGCATTGCTAACCATTAAACATATATCATATATAATATATAATATTGAAAGGTTGAAGGAATAAGGATTTGCTTATTAGAGATAATTTAGTTAATGCTTATCTATTCATTTAGTTATAAGCTCTAAATAAATAAAAAGCATTCCTAATATTCAATTTATAAACAAAATAGATCAATTTTTACTTATTGCTTGTGTATTTTATCACTACTTTCTTACTTGAAACACTCAAGATAATTTTAAAAAATAATAATAATACTTATTTATTTAAATTATGTGTAACTGGTAGATAAGCCTTAACAATGATTAGTAATTTTAAGATTTAGGTTGGTGTAATTTATCCTCGCTTTGCTTTATATGGATATATAATAATAATGATTTACATTAATTAATATATGCTTAGTATCATATCAATGTAATTAAATGTATTATAAGTATACCTCTCAGAGAAGATGTTTATTTTATATGTACTACTTAAAATAATTATTAGACTAAGTTTACTAATTATTATATTAATTATACTACTTACCTCTTTAAGTTGTCTGTCTAGTTATTCACTTACAATATAATATTTTAGTTTAGAATCCTTAGTAAAAATTAAAAGTGATTACTACACCTAAGAACATACTTGATGCATTTGAGAATATCTAAATGGAAATGAATTTATGCTTGATTAGAGATTTAAGTAGTAATAAATGCTAATTAGTGGAGATTAAAATATTGACTAAGATCTAACTAGAATATTAAAAGCAAGGTATTAAATAAAATAAGCTTATGCTTTTAAAATAGTTAAAGATATATAAAAACTGTTGATATATGAAATTAAAGGTATTCATTATTTATGTTTCAATTAACTTTTATATTTTCTATGTATCTCTACTAAAGTTAAGTCTGCTTTAATAAAATGGAAGCTAAATTATCAATCTTGCTAATTATTTTAGCTATAGTCAAGTTAAATGCTTTAAAAATTGTTTTTCTAAATGAATATCGAATAAGTCAATCTTATGATGTCAACGCTTCTAAAGAGGAAAAGGAAGAAACTTTAAGCAACCACTTTTAAAATATGCAAAGGTATAGAAATTAAGATATTTGATTAGAATTTGAGTAAATAAAGATAAATAGAAATATAACTAAAAACTTTAACAATTTTACATTAAAGTGAGAGAAATTATAACTAGACATGATCATTGATATGACAAAAAGCTACCAACTTACCTATTTAATTTCTATTTGAGCTCATTAAAATAAGATAATTCACATAGTTTCAAAGGAGTAAAATAACAAAATTATTTAAAATAGTAAGTTCAGTCATTTTATCCTTCCTTCAACTGAATCTCTTACTGAAGTAATAATAAAATTCTTAGAATAGTTTAAATGAAAATCCTTGGGATATTTCACTGATTAATTTACAGGTAACGAAATTTAAAAAATCCAATAAACTCTAAGAAATTTAGAATATTAATGAATAATTCCTGCTTTTGGCATTGAAAAGATAAATATTGGAATTATTTCTTAAGATATTTAAATAAAAGGAATAAGGAAATTTTATAGTACTATTAGTTATAATTTCGAATCCTTTTTAAATTTAATTTCGCAATAAAACTATGAAATCAAAGCTTTTATAATGAATATTTAAAACTCCTGGTAAATATGAAATTTACCTAATATCTAGACTATAAATGGATTCATTGGTTTTAGCTTTGGAACGGAAATTACTAGGAATGAGATAGAATACTAACTTCATTGTATAGACCTATTTTTAGAGTAAATTGCAAAGGCATTAAAAGAGTAGAAATATATCAACAATGAATTAGCGAAAGATTTAACATAGAAGCTATTTTCTAGTCAAAACATTTAGCTTTAAATTCTGAATGTATAATTTAATAAAATTAAAGTAGTGGGAATCGTTAATTTAACTTCCATAGTGTATTAGGAATAAATAATTTGGCCTGATGGAACTACTAACATACCAGACAATAGTTTAATTGAAATTCCAATTAGCATGGTGGCGGACAAAAAAAATTCTGATGGAGTTGACGTGTCATGAGTAACTTATTACTATTGAGGTAGAGAATATGGCGTTTATTATGTTAATAATGTAAATAGCATAATGCCCTATTATAGCTTAAAATCAACCGATATTTTTACAGGAGCTGAGTATTTTGATTATGATTATGTCTATAGAGAATGAAGCTAAAAAAAGTAAAAATATGGTCTAATTCATTACATGCCAGAAGCAAGTTCTAATTCTATAGATATTTATCACTTTTTCGAATAGCAAAACTTTACTATAACATGTATCTCTGGTGATAATGCAGCTCCTGATTTATCAAATAAATAAAAATATCCATACTTTGTACGATCAATTCCTTCAGATGCATATTCAGCAGTTTTGGTTGCAAGAACTTGTTATATGTAAGGCTGAACAAAAGTAGGAGTAATTTATTAGGATACAGCATGATAAAAGGGAATATATGATTACTTTGTTAAAGAATCAAGTCACTTCAGTATAAACATAGCTAATAAAAATAGAGTAGTAGGTGACATTAAGTCCTAGACTAGCAATGAATCATGGAAAAATATAGTAAAGGAAATATACTAGAAAACTAGAGTTGTTTTGGTTATTGTTTATGAAGATGATGCCAAAATCATAATAAAGCAGTTTTATGAATAGGGGGCGAGAGAGGGAGACTTTTTATTCATTTCTTTTTCCTGACTAACCGAAAATTTTGTTTCATAAGGTAAAGAAGTAAGTAAGATTCAAGCAGTAGTAAAAGGAGCAATATAATTTACTCCTGCTTATTTATAGGGAGATTTTGGGTAAAGTATAAAAAAGTAAATTTAGGAATATTTTAACACCGAGCAGTTAACTAATTATGCCTTCACAGAATTCGATGCTCTTCTTTTGGGAGTTCATGCTTTGCAAAGTTTGATAAGTAAAGGATAAAATTACAAGAAATAGGAAAATATCATAGAAGCAGTTAGAAATACTAAATTCATAGGAGCAACAGGAAAAGTAAGTATCGAATCAACTTCGAATGATAGATCTGCACTGCCATGAAGTATAGAAAACTATCAAAAAAATGAAAAAGGGATTTGAAGCATTTAAACTATTGGAGTTTATTGTATAGCATGCGATATCATTTTTGACTTCAAAAAACCTTTTATGTGAGGAGATGAAAGTACAGGAAGTTTTGAAGATAGTTGAAATTTAGAATGTCCCTTTAAAGAAAGAGAAAGATAAACATTTACGTAAGGTGAAATAATTTAATACGTGGCTTCACTTAGCATGCTAATATTAGTTATTTCAATTTCTTTTTGAGAAATAAGAAAAAGAAGTGACTATTAATTTGTTAAACTGAAGAGAGTATATGTAATGTCCAGCTGGGATTTTATTTATATTTTACATATTATTTTATATAATTTGTAAATCGCTTCAGTTGGTCCAGACTTCTCTGATTATAGTTATTTAGTAGAATTTATTGTTAGCTGTGCAAAACTTGATTTCGTAAATATTTTTGGAGCATCTGAAAACAAGCAATATTCCAATCAATTAGTTGCATGTGTCATAGCTTCTTTGTGATTAATAAGCCTTTTGAGTATTATACGAAAGTTAGAGTTTTCAAATAATTTATTTCTTTATTTAATTGGAAGTATTTCTTATTATTTAGGCCCATTTCTGACTTACAGCTTTTTTCTGCCTTTGAACTGAAATTATATGGATTTATTTATCTGCGTTGAAGGATTTGACTAAAATCATAATGGATCTCTCGAATTTTCTGAATCATTTCACTATAAAGATTGTAACTGAAAATGCTGATAAGGCAATCACCTCTTTTTCGTGATAGTATGCTCTATTTCCTTCATTATCTATACAATCTTAGGAACTAAAACCCTTCTAATGTGGTAAGAACTATATGGATATTTAAACAAGATAAAGTACAAAAAGTAATGACTAATAAGCTTTAGAGTGTTCTAGTTTATTTTGGTTACTTTGAATTTATTAGTTGAAAGGTAGAACAAATTAGTTCATGTTGTGCTTTATTTAATGACTTTAACATTTCTAATTATCTACATTTACAAAGCATAGCCTTGCTGCTACCCTAAACTAAATTCTTGAATGGTAATATTTCTTGGTTGTAACTTTTGAATTTCAATAGTATAAATAATTAGAATGGAACTTTCTTCATATAATATCGTTAAAAAGTTCTACATTTTAGCGAATGGGCTAGGATGCATCTTAATAATTATAATAGGGTTTAAATTACAGATTAAATAAAAAACCTTAATTACTATCTTTGAGTTAGACGAAACTTATTTATTTAGATGAACCTTTTAATGCAAGAAAAATAAAAATTTGCTACCTAAATATATCATGAATCAGTCCATTTTCCTTAATTTCAGGTAATTCATAGCTTTTAAGATACTAAATGACGAAAATTTTTTGTTTGAGTAAGAAAATTTTTCTCTTAGGCTTTATTTATATCACAACGTCATAAATAATGAATAAAACTAGTTCTTATTTTTAGAATAATAAAGCATTAATCTTTCAGAGCAAACTAGCAATTTGAAAAAAATTAAAGAAAATCAAAATAAAACTTTGGAAGAAACAAGAGAATAACTTTAAAAAAGTTAAGAAGCTAAAGCATATCCAACTCCTAAATCTTCATAAATTATTATTCAACAAAGTGGCTCAAGTAAAGGAATAAAACTTTCGAAGGTATAAAAGGTAAAATAAGTTGAGGATCTATATGAGAGCGAAGACCATTAAAATGATAAAGCATATAACTAAGAGTGACTCTTTATACTACCTTAATAATTTTTAATAATTTAAGCGATATTTAAAGCTTCAAACATATAAAATCATTAATTCTCTATTAAAACTCCAAAACCTAAACAATTTCAATTTGACAGTCCGCTCTTGATATGATATCTTTTTGTTAATACTGCTATAAGATAAAATTGATTCTTATTAAAGGCATAAAGTTTAATAAATATGATAAAACAAAAGTTTAAGAAATGAAGGAAAGTTAAATTTAAAATAAGAAAGTCTCAATTATAAAAATAAAGGAATAAATTAAGTAATTAACTTATTAATTTCATCCTTTATAGCACTTAATAAACATCTAAGCTTTATTATAAGCATAGTCTTAATTTAATAGCCTAACCATTAAATTAAAGCTATTATTATAAATAATCACTAAATCAAATATAGAAAATTTAGGATTCTAAGATAATTTTAGGGTAAAGCAGATTAAGCTTTAATTAAGATATAAATATAAGAAGCATTAAATATTCTTGATTATTGCTAAACTTAACTAGCTGTTTTTAGAGATTTTGAATATGAAATATGTTTAAACTTTAAAATAATTTTCAATAATAATTACCTTACATATTTCATAATCAAGCTTCGGATGGGGAGGGTATAGAAAGATAGCTTACTAAATTAGGAGTTTTAGATGATTAGGGTTTAGATCTCTTTAATTAGAGATGATATTGATGTGAAAATATAATATATGTGATTGACTAAAGCATACCTTATAATATATATAAATTATAATAAATTTAATTATAAATCTAAAGTCTACATTTGTAGGATAGAAAAGCTATTATTTAATTATAAAGAGAAAATACTAATGTATAAAACATTAAAATAAAAGCATACTATAATAAAATAATAATGTACTTAATTCAATTAAGCAAGAAATAAACTAAATAATAGTAAATCCATACATTTAGTATATCATTCTTAATATATAAAATACTTATTTTTTAATTTTATATATAGCCTAACCTTCTCATAATAATTCAATGCAATTTTCAACTTTTCTAAAAATTAAATTTTTTGTACTTTTTATCTCTTAATTAAGCAAAATATTTAGTTTTAGGATTATCAATGAAGATTTCTTAGGTTATATATAATTAATTATCCTGTTTTGATGCTTAATCTTTTAATTATAGTAATAAGCTTTTTATTATTCATAACTGCTACTATTTTTATCTTTTTATTATAATTACATTTTAAAGGTATAATTAAATTTAAGAATCTATCCATCGTTTTTAGCAGTTAAAATAATAAGCTGGCAGTATAATAGATAAAATTAAAGAGTGCAATTGAATAAAAGTATAATAATAGAGTATATGATTTAAGAAATAAAGCTAGTTCTTAATAAATAATATATCAATAACTTAAAAGTATATAAGCTAAATTTATTTATAAGAAATATCTAAATTTGATGAGTAAATATATAATACTTCTTTATCATCAAACTGTATAGGATTTTAAAATCTACATTTTGTAAAATCTAAGTAAGGAACAATAAACTTTAAAAAGTTGTAAGTTAAAATCACGAAGAAGGTTAATGCTTCATATACACCTTAAATGAAATTAAACTTTGTTGTAAATATTAATCTAAAGAGCCTTTTAAACATTCCAATAATTAGAAATGCTAGGATTAGACAAATAAATATATAAACCTTTTTGAATATTTGTATTTATTCTTTAATAAATACAGTTAATGATACATATTGGATCCTAATGGATAACTATTAATTTTCTTTATTTGATATTAGTCCTATTAATTTCTAGATTTTCTTTAGTTAGAGAATTTGTATAATTAATTGAGCAATTTAGTTTGAAGATGTATTATATAGAAATAAATTTACTATTTGAAGGAAATTATTGTTTTAGAATAGCTTTATTTCACTATAATTAGCAAATTACTAAGAAACATAAATAGAAGATAGCTAAGCTCGCTAAGATTGCTATAAAGACTAATGAAAGATAAAAATAAATACCAAATGCTTAATAATTTTAAATACTTGGAATAACTTAGTATTTTATAAGAAAAAAGCTATATTAAAATTCTTAAATAAATAAAGGAAATTTCTAGAATAAATTATTTAAAATATGCTAATACTTTCTTAAGTTAAAAGCTATAATTCTATAGCAATAAGGGTATATCTTAGTGTCTTTATAATTTAAGATATTAGATGCTATTTATTTAAATTTTAGTTTCAGATAAGTTAAAAAATACATTTATAAATACACTTGAGAGAATCCTGCTCTTTAACTTAAAGCTTTTCTTTTTAATTATAAAGTTGAGTGATCAATAAAATTATAATATGCTTTAAGTTTAATCAAAAAAATAAAATTTATTATTCTTTACACAGTGAAGGGTCAATATCTACTAGAAAATTCTATAAACTTAAATCCATTTAAACTGAATAAATGCATTAAGTATGCTTAATAACAATAATCATGCTCTATAAACAAAAGAACAATATCAATTTAACTCTTGAAATAAACTCATAATACTTATATGGTAATTTTGTTTAGATTAATATAATAATAAGATCTATTTTAAAAATTTGATTAAGTACTTAATATTAGAACAAAGGATATTAAACAAAACTTAATTCCTACTTTCTAATTTGTTTGATGCTTTTAACTTTTGAAATTTTTAAATAAAAGGAAGATTTAAGATATTTCTTTGAAAATGGCTTTTGATTTAAGTTAAATCTAAGATAAGCTAATTAAGATTATAATAAAATGTAAGGAGTAATAGTAATTTTGAAATGTTTTACAATTATAATGTAATGATTGTAGTTAAGATAATAGGTAAAACCAACTAAGATATTTAATTAAAGTAATTAATACTTTTTGCAATCTTTTATTTTACGTAAAATACTTGCAAATCCTATATTAGGAACTAAATGATATAGCTTTTACTTGTAATTCTAAAATAAAATTAAAATTAAGCTTTTATAATTTTACGCTCCTAGGGATATAAGTTATTTATGTTTTGCATAGCTTTAAAGTCAATTAATAAGGCTTTATTTAAAAATAAAAGAATTTGGTATTTACTAAATGAAATGTTTTTAATCTAACCCTTTTAACTAAAGAATTTAGATATCCATCAAATTAAATATTTGGCTTATTAAGATAAGGATAATTATTGCAATAAAAGTAACTAGAAAGTGTATGAAAGATTGAACACTTAGATGTTTCATAATATTTAACCAAGCTATTAAAATAATATCTATCATTATTTTAAATAAAAAGGATTAAGATAATTAAATTGTCTGAGTAATTAGACATTAACAAATATTAAAGACTCTCTGTTGAAATGTGTCCATTAATAAATTAGTAGTATAATTTATAAAACTTGCATATGAAATTTGCTATGGGATGAAGATGGAAAAATTTGTTAAAGAAATGTTAATAAGGTTTTGAGATAGATTCTAATAAAAAATGTAGAAATTGCAATTTAGTGTCATAAAATTGCATATAATGCGGCTAAGGAAAATGTTCTAAATCCAATAATTCTCTTATTTTATATGAAGAATAATGCTGACAAAACTGCCCTTTATCTACATTTCTATAGCAAGATAGTTGCATAAAAAGTACCTAGAACTTTCCTTATTTTAAATTGTATGATCAAGATAGATGCTTAAAATGTGATAAAAGACACTTTCTGAAGTATAACGAATGTCTTAACTGTACTAATCTTGATGATAATTAAGAAATTTGCTAAGAGCAAGCTTGTGTTTCATGCAAAAACATTATAAATTATCATTCTAGACCAATAAGTGTGATTTGATATGTTCTGAAGATGAATAAGATTATGATAAAGATAGAACATGCTAATTTTGCAACTTAAGTATTTCAAACTGCTAAAAATGTTCCATTAGTACTATAAAATGCTAAAAATGCTCAAGTTCTTATCAACTATTTTATGAAACTTCTAAGTGTATTTTACCAAAATAAATGAAGAAGTTTAGCAGAACAATTAATCAGCATCAAATTCAGTTTCAGATTTAAAATTAAAAGATAAATAAAGAAAATTGAAAATTCCCGAGCCTATATAATTCATTTAGTTGTAGCAACCGGAATGATTACTTTAGTTATGCTTTCAGGTTCCACTAAGACTTGTTACTAATTATGAATTGCATATTTTTTGGATGAAATGATTTTATATATAGGAATGGCTTCAGCTATGATGCCTAAATTTTATAAGATCTATACTTAGTAAGTACAAACTTTTAAACTTTCATTCTGAAATAGCTTGGATTTTACTTAAATTCTAAGTAGAAATCGCAAACATAAATTTGGTATAATCTATAAATACAAGGAACAAAAATCTGCAACTTTCTTTTCTAACGGTTTAGAGTAAGTAATTAATTTTGTATTTTGCTTCTTTACATTTATATTCCTTTGAAAATCCTAGCACATATAAAATAAGTTTGGTCGTTACTTGCAGGAAACTTACTAAAATTATAAATTTTCTGTGTCCATAAGGCTTCTTTTAAATCTTTCTTTTGGTCTGATGACTTCGGTTTACTTTAAATTAGATTTACAAGTCTTGCTGATGCTTATGTGGGTTTAATTGCATTCTTTCTTACATAATCCTAGTAAGCTATAATTTAGATCCTTTTTTTATTTTTATGTTTCCTATAATTTCAAAGCTTAGAAATCTCTAGAAGGCCTTAGTAAAAGTTTAGCCTAATTAAGTACAGAACATTAAAACCACTTTCTTTAAGATTTAGATAATATAGAATTACAGAAGCTTGCTAAAATAGCTAAAAAAGCTAGACAATATTTACTGCTTATAATTCTACAGCTTATTTTCAATAAAGAGAATAATTCAAGCCTTCATTATAATAATGGGATAAGAATAGCCAGAGTTCTAAATTTCAGCTAGTGCAATTCTTACTTTTGTTTACATGGCTTACATTTGTATATTTAGACCTTTAAAAAGCAAAATAGAGTTAATCTTATAGTAATTAATGAAATCCTGATCTTAAGTCTGTTTTTGTAAAATTCTCTTTACATTAATTAAAATCTGAAAAATAGGATACATTTGCATTCGCAATTATCTTATTCACTTTCTTGATTGAGATTGGAGATTGAATATATGCATTCTTAGTCCTTCTTTGCAACTTTTATTAATACATTAAGCAAAAATTTACTTGTAGAGAGTTTGAAAATAAGGGAGAAAACATTCCTAATTGTAATAAAAATTAACTAAAGTAAACTTATAAAACACTTAAATAGATATTTTATTTAACTATAACGAAGAAATCAAGTAAACTAATTTTGATTTTCCAAGTGAAGAAAATACGAGGAAAGATTGATAAATAAACAATTAATTATAAAAACTAGTAAGGATTTTATTAGATTAGAAAGAATTGGCATAACATTAATAAATCTACAACCCAAGAGCAAACTTCAAGATACTGATAAGATAAAACCAAAAGAGATATTTACCATCTATAAGTTAAGGCTTTTAAATTCTTTACTATATTAATAGTTCTATGATTGATGCTTCAATTTTAAACTTATCTCTCATCCTTTTTCTTTTTTCGGAGGCGCTATGGTGGGGGATAATGGAACTTGTAAATTAATCCTAGACTAAAATATTTTATTGTTTTTATTTTAATTAACATGCTATTTATAAAAGGTTCTTATTAGACTAATCTAAATAGTAGCTTTATCATATCTCGACAAAAGTTTTTAATTCTAAGTAGCTTTTAATTTAAATTAATTAGATTTAAGAAAGATCCTATTATATATTAGACATGCAATTTATTAAATTTTTATTATATTATCAAACATATTACTATCCAAGACCTTTGACTCTAACTATTGCCCAGTTTCATATCTGTTCTCTATACTTGCTATTTTAATTTGATTAAAGGAAGGTTGTTTTCTTATTTGGAAGTTGCTATTATGTATCTACTTTAAAACTCTAATAAGTTTATATATTTTCTGTTTTAATATAATCTTAAATCTAATTATAGGTTTAATTTAATCTCTATATTTAATTATAGAAAATTAGTAAATCTCTTCTATTAAGATTCTACATTCATAATACAAAATAACTAAATTCAAATCTAAATTTACTTAAAGCTACTAATTAAAAGGTAGTTAATTAATAAAGTGATAATAGATACCTTATTTATTTATAGTACATACAAGTACTAATTCTTAGTTAGTAAATTTTAGGTAAATAATTATTATTAATGGATACCTTTATGATAATAAGTATATGATGTAAGCAGAAATAACTTATTCATAATAGAATATTCTTATATTTATCTAATTTATCTCTTAATAATTTATAGGATAGATGATAATTTAATATATATAAAGGATAGAGAAAATGCTGTATGGATGATAAGTTATTAACACTTAATTAGTATAAAGGAGAAGTTTAAATATGCTAAGAAATTTATGAAAATTAATTTAAATACTTAAAGAAAAGCTATAAGTGTGTAAGTAACTAACTACTTATTTAAAAATATAAAATTAGAAGAAAATAATTTAAATTTATCAAGTTGAATCATATAATTTAGCTGATTTATAATAGTTGATATATCTTAATACACTAAAGTAGATTATAAAAATTGATATTGTAACTAAATTTCTAAACATCTAGTAAGAAAAGAAAAAGTTAATAAATAAAGAAATTTGCTTGAAATATTTCTATAATGCTAGTAAAGAATAGTTATCTTTATGCTTATTAAGTTACTAACTTAATATAATTCTTAGAAATTTAATTGATTATGAGTTTTGATAAATAAAGTGAATACTTCCCCTTATAGTTAGGATTTATTTTTCAAACAAGCTAAAAAAAGTTGTACAACTAGCATAAAGTTTGGAAGATTCTTTTAAACTGTAGAAAAATCGATATAATTCATCAAAATTGCTGAGATATAAGAATAATTTTAATTTGGTTAAGTATGCTAAGTACATTTTAATAGATTTTTTTGTTTAAGTGGCATAAATAAAATTTAATGAAGTAGATGATATAATTATTTGAAGGCTTTTTTACTAAGAACTTAAAATATATATAAATTAGATTATTTGACTTGGAATACAAGCTTGCTTAAATTAAATAAAATTAATTAAGAAACTATAAGAGAATCTTGAAAAAGAAATTCAAAATTTTCTCTCACATTTGAATATGATAAATTATTGATATATTATAATGAAAAAAGTAGTTAAGAATTATAAGAATTAAAAATCTAAAGAAATGATTATATAAAGTTAATTTACTTATACTTGCTTAGCAGAATATATCAGCATGATAAATAACTATAAAGTTTCAAATTAGAATTCTACTTCTAATGATTGAAAAGATGGTGGGAGCTGAGAATGACCTTCGTGACAACACTTTCTGATTTTATGGCTAGGAACAAGTTCCTTTCCTGTCGCTGAGAAAGTCCCTGGTCAGAGTCATTTTCTGAAGGGAACACTGTCTTTGAGATTATCCGCTCTTGGTAGAGGTTTGAAGCCTGGCTGCTCATAGCGATGGAGCTCCCTAGCAGTTGTGCCTGGAGTTCAACAGGATATCCCCGTTATTCCATAAAAAGAGAGCGTCGGGTCGTGCAATCGGAAAGGAGCTTCCGATCCAAAAACTTTTTTAGTTGAAATTAATTAATTAATTAGAATTCTACTTCTATGATGAAAATAAAGATTGCTGTTTTTAAGATTCTACAATTAAATAAGAAATTAATATTTTACCTTAAATATAGAAACTAGCATGCAAATATGTATAAACATAGATAAAATCCCAATTCTTCTAAAATTAGTTTAAATTTTACCAAAACTCTAAATAATTGCATCATATGAATTTCTGGTTCAAAAAATTATAGGACTAATATTGCATCTAACATGAAAACAATTTATAGAGACCTTAGAATGGCTAGAAAGGTATATAAATTTTGTTCTTCTTCTTATCTGACTCATACAAACGATTTAAGATCTATGAGGAAACAAAGCTTCTCTGTACTAATAAATATCCAATTCCATCTCAATTCTTATTGACAAATAGTTTAAAGAATCCTAAACGTATAGGATCAATTTATGGAAAAGTAGTGTTATAAATGAACTGTAAAGTAGGAGGAGCTTTATGATAAATACCTAAAGAACCAGCTCTTCAAAATAATCCTTACACCATGATATGCGGTATAGATGTTACACATGACAATAAAAAGAGAAAAGTCAGTTTTAGGTTTTGTAGCTTCAATAGATGCAAATTTCACTTCCTATTATAGTTGCATGAAATTTTAAGATGTAGGCTAAGAAATTTCCTCTAAAATATCAAATTGTTTCATCAAAGCTCTCTAGGAATTCTGAAATAAGCAAAGAGGCTTCCAAGTTTGATAATAATCTACAGAGACGGAGTTTCAGAATCTTAAATATCTCAAGTGAAAATAAACGAAATAAGTTAGATGAAAGAATGCTTTTAGGTAAGGATTTTAATATATAGAATGAAAATCTAATACAAGCAAATGGAGGCCCTTATAATTCACTTTTCCTCTTCGTTATGGTAAACAAAAGAATTCTACTCGTTTTTCTTTACTATAGCAGAAAAGATTTGTAAATCCCAATCCAGGAAATATAGTAAATAATACGGTAACAACTCCTTATTAGTATTTCTTCCATATACCATAATAAGTGACTTAAGGAACTGTGACATTAACTCATTTTTGGGTACTTGAAGATAATACGAATGGAGAAATAACTCCAACAAACCTTGAAGTATTGAAATATCGTCTTTGTCTAATATATTATAATTGGGCAGGTCCAATAAGAGTTCCAACTCCAGTTATATATGCAAATAAATTATTTTTTTTTGGAGACCAAGTTCTGAATGCTTATGTACATTAGAACTTGAAAAACAGCTTATTCTATTTGTGATAAAGTTTATTTTAATTTTAAAAGTATGTATATTTTAATATTTTTAAGATAAATTTAGTTTTTTAAGTAAAATTAAAAAATGTAAAATTTAACTAAGTTAGTGATTTATTTAAGAAATTAAATCTTCTATTTAAATAAAGCAGATATCTTCATCTAATTCAAATTACTTCCTTTGCTTTCATATATTTTAGGATATACAATTGTTCAAATAGCTTTTTTTAAAGAGCAAAATAAGGCTTATTCTATAAACTAGCTTTCTTTTATACTATATGATGTTCAAATCATACAATCATCAAATTAATAGATTTACATAAAAAAGAATCCAAGGGAAGTTAAATTTCTTTAGTTAACTCATTAGTCGTACTAGTAGGAGCCTAGGGTTAAAAAAAGACTAATTTATTCATGCTAGAGCATCCAAGGTTTTCCAAGCAAAATAAAAAAGCTTGAGAAAGTCTATGATCAAGAAATTATATATTCAACAAATGAAAATAGAAATACAGATATTAAAAGAGGAAAACCAAATCTTAAATTGCATCTGGAAAACAAAAAAAAAGGAAGATCAAAATTTAACAAATTAATTCTAGAATTAGAAACCTTAATGTCTATGCTAATGGAAAAAAGTTTTGCAAAAATTCGACAATAACTGAAGAATAAATTTAATTTAAAGCTTAAGTATCTTTAATGTAAAATTAGCAAATTAAAATAGAAAAACTTGGTAACTAAGAAAACTCTCAATAATATTACAAAGGAAAACAAATAGGAAATATGTAATTTGGACATAAATATTTTAATTGCTGAAGATATAAATAATTAAATAATAAAAACTAGAATAAAATTGAAAATACTTTGGAAAGTTCTATATAACAATGGATAGTGAAGTCTATAGAATTTTTTTTTAAAGGTGTGGAGAGACAATGGCCAAAAAGAGTGAAGATAAGCAATAGAAACAAAAGAGTAAGAAGGGTTTTTATTTTAAAGCATGCAAAGCATAAATTGATAATGCTGCAAAAAATTGAAAGTTGATATTATTATTGATGATTTAAAATCCATTTGATAATGAATTATAATTAAATTGATAACAAAAATTTAAAGAAATAAATAGGCAGTTCATAAAGCAAAAGAAATGATTGAATGAAGATATTGAATCTGCTAAATACTTTAAGAAATCAACTAACTTTTGATAAAAAGTAAAAAATCTAAATAAAAGAGTATCATTATGATATAGACGTTATTAATATAGATAGAAAGAGAAAATAATAAATATAGTTAACTTTCCTTTTCTTAAGTTATTATCTTAAAATCCATTTGATATACCACATATATATAAAATTAATGGCTTCATATGCAAGTTAATTAATAGATATAATATTTTCTTCACATGAATCAATACTTTTTTATATAAATTATTTATCAAGTAAGATAAATTTTATTTTTTAAATATCAGAAATATTTTATCATTTAAAGGAAGGTGCAATAGATCTTGTTTGATATATGTAAGGTATTGAAAAAAGAATACTTAGAAGAAGTAAAAGTTAAATCATTGATGAGATATGGTTCAAACTTGATATCCAACATAATGTTTCAAATGTATGATTCTAAAAATATTCCTAAGAATAAATTAAATACATAACCAGGTTATATATTTATTCAACGATATGAGTTCAAGTTTATTTATTTCTATGATTATTTTACAGTTAATTTATATAATTATTAAATCTAAGCATTAAATATATCTATGCTTCATGAATAGATGTTCTGATATAGTTTCATTATAAATTGTTTGGGAATAATATCTTTTAATTAAAAATAAAATGATAATTATATAATCTTTATATGCTTTATATATCTCATTTTTCAAGCTTAATTAAGGAATCTTGATCACTCAGATTAACTAAACTTTAGAAGTATATATTTGTTATTACTTTCTTCCAACCTGGATAATCTTAGGCTTTATATTATCAATAAATTCAATAAAGCTTCATATTTCTGTGTAAAGTAATTTAAAGTCGGAAAATCATAATAAGTTATAATTGAAAAACTTAGATCGATTTTACGTTCAAGTGATCAACAATATCCTAATTATCATTTAAGTAAATGAATCTGCTTATGAAATATAGTGTAGCGAAGTTAGCTTTAGTTATTGATAAGCATCTTAGTTTAACTTTATTGAAGTAAGTTCGAAAAATGCAATACATATAAAATCTAGAGCTATTGGTTTTTTAATTTAAAAAAATAAAAAAATCTTAAATGTATATAATAAGATAAAATGACATTAAGAAAACTATAAATGTATTTCAAATGATGGAAAATAGTAAGAAATAAACTAAAATAAAAGAGATTAAACTAATTAAATTTAATAAAGCTAAATAATAATAACTGACTTGAAATTTAGAACAAGTAAACTTTAATCATAACTAATACAAGTCAAATAATTAAGTTTGGAAAATAAGTAGTATAATGAAATCTAATTAGCATCTTAATTAATTATACTTAAAGGATTTTATAAAAAACTTGAATTTATATTAGAAAGCATTAAAATATAAATCAAACATTACAGATTTTATTAAAATGCTTTCACCAAATTTTTTAATTTATTGTCAAGAAAAGAAATATAAATAAAGATAAAACTTTTTCTCTTTAGCTTTTTAATTAATTTTATCAAAAAAAATTATTATTTTAAACGCTTTTCTTCATCTAATCCTTTTCTTCTAAATATATAATACTTTTTGTTGACGATTTGGCTATTTTTTTCTATTTAAATAAATTGTACAAAATACTAAATTAATTTAAAATTTTATCGTTTTCACGATTCATCTGGATATTATAACTTACTAATGCAAATGAATAAGATTTAAATTTACTTTCTTGTATATCATTCTGATTATAAGTGTTTTAAAATTAGAAATCAGAGATTTTTTCATTCGCCTTTCTCAGTTTTTTTTTCAAATAAGCCTATTTAATAAAGTGCTTGCATTTAATCATTATTTTTTACAATTTAATAAATCCTTTGAACATATTTGAAACGAAATCTTTTAGTTATAATTGTCTTCTAATGGGAGAACTATGTAGATAGCTTTAGTTATTGATAAAATGATTTTTCGAATATAATCCCATAATTTATTTTTTTATAAATGACATTCTACAATTATTTATTTTTTTAAATATGCTAATAATCTCTATACTCCACAATACGAATCACAGAATACTTTATTAAAAATATCATATTAAGGTTTGATATAGCTTGTTACTAAGCTACTTAAAATACAAATATAAATTATTTCTAAAATAATAGTCTCATTTAATATTTTAAATGTAAGTCTTTAATATGTTTTGGTATTTGTATCTAACTCTATAATTAAAAAGTTTGCTGTAGTAAATGCTTAAATTCCACTTAATTGTCTTTAAGCAATTTCTATTAATTTTATTTTAGCCTTTGCTAAATAATTCCTAGCTATTGCTATCACCTTAAAGATATATACAACATGCTAATACATTTTCTTACTGTTTTAAAATAACTTAGTTAGCTCTCCTTACTCACTAAAAAGAAAAGTTAAGTCTGAATTGGAATTCTATTATAGATTTAATGGATAGCTTTATGTGTGAAATAGTAAACCTTGTTTGAACATATCTCTCTAAAAGCATTAGTTTGCAATCTTTCAAACTAAAGCCATTGAAAGTAGAATTAAGACTTTGTGATGTTTAATTTACATTTCATGCTTTATTGAGCATTAAGTAAAGAATTACCTATATAATACCTTCTGGTACATACTCTTGGAAGTAAAAGGTATATAAAAATATTTTTAAGCTATTGGTTAGAAAATTTAAAGTTAGTTAATAATAACTTAGATTAAACCCTGGAGACTCGATTCATTAACCACTTTAGTTTTAAAATTTTATTCCAGTTTCTTTACTAAATCGCTTTATATTTTAACTCTAGTTGAATTAAAATCCTTATATATTATTAAAAATACCGGTATTAAAAATTGTTAGACAGTATAATAGAGAAATGGGTATAAAAGAGGCTAAAGATATTTGATAATAGATTATAAGTTAGATTTAGATCTTAAAATATGATTAAGGGGTATTTATTAAAGTATAAATGCTTAGAGAAGAAGTTTATAGAATAAAATTAATGCTTTAGAATCTATTTCATCAAAACTCTTATTTCGTTAGTAGTATAATATCTGTATACGCGAAAAAGAATCCTATAAGATAGATAAGTTAATGGTGTATTATAGAAATTATACTTCAATCTATATAGTAATTTTGACTCTGAGTTTCTTAAGACATAATACGATAGTAGTTATAAAACTACAAAGCAGCTTTATTTGTTCTCTAGATAGTTATTATAAAGGTTTAATGTTGTAAGATCATACATTTGAGTTTATCGATTTAGTTTGAATTAGGAATATAATTGGTTTAACTATCCTATATCTATGATAAGCCTCCTTTTATATGCTCTTAACTCTTAAATATTATTTAAATTTCTCTTTATTGCTAGAATTTCTGTTCTTTATGTATTATTAATAGTTATTTCTTAAAAAATACTTGCAAGAATAGCTATTTAAATCTCTTCCTAAATTTATTTAAATAAATAAGAATTTGCACTAAGATTGAAGATTAAGAGAGAAAGATGGATTCTTATTGAAGTAGTTATTTTAAGCAAGTTTTATGAACTTAAAGACTTAATAGTTACAAGAGAGTAGAAAGTTGATTGTATAAAAATATCTTAAGTATAGATGAATAAAGAAAGTAAAGAAATAGAAATTTGCTCTTTTGCAAGTTGCTTAATTGATTAGATTAAAAATTAAATGATTCAACTCGATATAATAACTTATATATATCAATATATATCAATACTTATAATCAATAAAATAGATATTTTATTCTAGGTTCAAATTAAATCTAATTATCCATAAATCGCACTAAATAGATTCAGATGCAAACAAAATTTTTGTCTATTAATTCCAATTTAGTTATATCTTAGATCCTTTATTAGCTTACTATTTATAAAAACCCTAAATACATTTTTTAAAGTTTTTCTTATCTAATTTTATTTCTTTTTATTTCTAAGTACATAGACATTTTATCTTAAATCATATAACAAATAAATTTAAATTTCCTGTTTTCAGCATATAAGCTTTAAATTTTTCGATCTTATCTTATATAAGATAATCAAGCTTATTACTTAATGTATATAAGAATAGTTATTATTTGTATAAAGAACTGCTTAAAACTTTTCAAGTGTTTTCTTTATTACTCTCACTAACCTTCAAATCTTAGAAAGATTATTCTTCCCTCTATATAAATACTTACTTCTATTACTCCGCATTTCTAATCTATCTCTGAGCTAAGCTTTTCTATGCTTTCCTTATTTTTTTCCTAAATAATTAGTTTTTCACAAGTTAATACTTAATTAGGGTTGCTAAAAGTGATGTTATTTCTTTTAATATTTTAATCATTGACAATAGTTTCTTCATTAAAAGAACTTAAATAATCTTAGCTTCGTTCTTTTCCATATTTTTACTAATTAAGCAAATTTTTAGAAACTAAATCTTGCTTAATTTTCTTAATAGCTATCTTGTACTTAGGGTTATTCTCTAATTTATAATTTTGAATAGCCTTGTTAATTTATTGCTATATAAATATCTTACTCTCGATGTTTAGCTTAGTTAGCTGCTATAATTCCTTTTGTATGATGAATCTAAAAATTTTAGTATTAAAGTTAATACTGCGAAGCATAATAAACTAACTAGAAGAAATACTCTATAAGCTATACCTTGCATTGATTAAACTCTTTTGCTTATATAATTTTCTTTATCACATCTATATTTATAGTCTATGTTTAGTTTCGTATTCTGAATACAGTTTTCAAAACTTTCAGGAAATAGATCTTCACAGCCAAGCATATAAATGCTTATTAGTCCATGCAAAAATAAACAGCTGGGGAGCATATTTAAGGCCTTTTAGTGAACTTTTATTTAAGCGAATTTTTCCCATTTAAAATATCGCTTTAATAAGAATTTGTCTGATAAGAGTCTTACTAGAGTAGCGCCAAAAACACAAAAGTTAAGGATAGGAATTCCTGTTGAATAAAGCTAAGCAGCAAATATAATGCTCAGAGTCTTAGCATAATTAAACGAAATTATAATCTTGGGATTTATTTTTATTCAGCTGAGTCATTTACTTAATCTATTTTACCTTCTTTGCATACTTTAAGCTAACTTACTTAGAGGTCATTACACTAATAAGTTTGATAGAGCTGGAAAAAATATCAAAATAAATAGTGTTAAAGTTATCTAGCTTCCAATATCTAAATATCACATGCGCTTAAAGTCGTCATAGCTGTTATTGAAAAATTAATTTTTCTTGTCTTTGGAAATCCAATAAGGCAATTAAGCATTTACAATGGTTTTCATCAATCCAATATTAAAAAATTAAATAAAAAACATAATAGATAAGAAATCATGTGCTTCCTAAATACTCTCCTATATTTGAAAATACTTGGAAATAAATTTTATAATTTTAAGTGAAATTAAATTGGCCATTATTATCACCATGGAAGAAAAATACATCAAATTCTATTTTATGTCATAATGATCTACATAATGCTAGCATCATCTTCCTACTTTGTTATTTTCAAAGGCTTCTTCTTAGAAAGAGCATCAGCAAAAATAAGCATTCGATCCTTCTTCATAATTTTTTTAAGCTTCATCAAAGGTATAGAAGTAACTAAACTCTCTACTTATCCATAGATGCTAGCAATCTGATTGATTTGGAAGTTCGTAATATTTTTAATAACTTAACACTTAAAATATGCACAAGGAAACCATAACTGTAATGGATACTGAAAACATAAATAAAGATACCAGCATCTTTTTTCTTTTTTGGATTTCAAGATTTTCAAATTTGATATCTTAAGGTTCTACTCAGTCATTATTTAAAATATGAAATTAATCTATAAAACTTTGGAACTGTTAATCCTTTATTTAGCATTTTCTGCATTTCTAATATTATTTAAAAAAATTTTTACTATGCTCATGTTCAAAAACTACGAACACTACATTATCATTCAAATCATTATAAGATTTTGTGTTTATAATGATAGAAAATATTTTTCTTCCTATTAAATCATTTTAGAAACTTAAAAACTGAATCTTGCTTTAATTTTCTTAATTTGCTTCAAGAGTCTGAATTCTTTCATTTATATTATGTTGCTTTTAATAAAGCCATATTAAGTTATTTGTTTTCTTTAAGACAATTACTTGCTTTACTTTTCCAAATCTATTTTAAATTATTTGTTTGAGATTTTCAATGTCAATTTTTTATTCTTTCTTGAGCTTCAATTGCACAGTAAAGTTAGAAACTAACTTTCTCCTTTAGTTTCAGTTTTAAATGAGTAACTTTAATCTGATATTATAAAAGATAATTGAAAGTAGAAAAACTATCTGACTGGTGATATCTACTATAATAATGTCTTTTTTGAATTTATTATTATAGTCGATATATCCTTCTTCTAATTTCTCTTGCTAATGGCTTGCTTTATACTAATAATATTCTGCATCGTTAGGCTTATTTTGATAGAAATAAAAAGTATCTTCAGTAAATCATAATATTGATGATCCTGTTGTGTATAAGTTAGCTATTGTGATCTTATCAACAAAACTCGATTAATAGTCGTTTAATCAACCGCTTCATTCTCCCCCTCTGTAATTATTTACAATAGAAACTATGCTAATAGCACTAATAACTAAAAAAGTTATGCAGATAAACTTCAAGAAGTCAAAATAAAGATCTATCTAAAAATAATTCTCGTCTTCATTTACAAATCCTAAAACAAATATTCTCCTTCAAGACCATTTAGGTGTTTAGGCATAATTTTAAAATATTTTATTAGAATTTTCCCTTTGAGAGGATTTATTTAATCTTTACTGTTTCATTCATTTTTTTCAAATACTTTTTTTACCAGATTTTCTCCAAACTAATTAGACAATTATTGCTGAAAATATGGTAATTGAAGATAATGCTAGACATAAAATACGATTTAAAGGCATTTTTTTTCGTGTATTATATACATCATTATTATACCCTTATTTTAAATTTTAAATTTAAACGAATTTTTCCTATAAATAAGCATCGGATGAGCCGCAAGCTCCATTATCTCAATTACATGCAGGAGTGTAGCGACCTCAATGGCAAAAGGAATCATTTATAAATGGAGTGGGACAAATACAAGTGTCTAAGCAATCCCCTCCATCTCAGCCACATTGAGCAGTATTACACTCGATATTACAATATCCATCTTACAAAAAATAGGCTACTTTATAAATTTCACAATCACATTCAACACCTCAGCATTCATCACTATCCATACCACAAGATGGATTATTACAGTATGTTTCACAATGTCCATTATTAGTAAAAAGAGAGCAAAGGGCCATATCCCAACAATTTGATTATTCAGTTCCTGTACAATCTCCTTAGTCATAATTACATTCTGCATAATTACACTAAGGTTAGCAAGCACCGTTTCCTAAAAAATAGTTTTCGCATTGAGGCATACATTTTTGACAGTCTAAACCATCATAATTGCATGCTTCAACCTAGCAAGAGATCTAGTAAAAACCGTCATTTATTTAAGTTGAAGAGCACCCTTCACTACATAAATCTTAACAATCTCCACCATCAAATTAACACTCAGTAGAATTACATTCAATATTGCAATATCCATTACCAATATTTATAAAATCACATAAATCATTACAAGGTCTACAATCCCCTCCATCCATCAAACATTCAAAATTAGCACATTGCAACTAACAAATTTTATCTTAAAGTAAAGAATTATTGCAACCTTTTCTACATTATGACATAACTCTCTAGCATAGCACAAAAAGTAATATCGGAACTAAAATATTCATTTGATTAAGAATTTTCATAGTTGTAAAGAAAATAAAAATAGATTTAAAAGTTATGATCATAATAAAATTTACCTCTTAACAAATAATAATATTTCATATCTCTTTCAGCTATATAACTTATATAAAATAGATAGCTATTCAACCATCCTATTTTTCCTTTTATTTCAAGTTTTTTAGCTTTAATTATTTCATTTATAAGTTAAGTTTATAGAACTTATAGCTGCATATAAATTAATTAAATTTCAAAAAAATTAGCATAGCATTAATAACTAGCAAGTCACCTCTAATGAAACCAAATAAGATGTAATAGACATTATTTTTGAGTTAGTTGTATAAAATGTATGCAAAGAGTAGAAAAAGAAAATATGATTAATAAATTAAAAATTAAAAGCTGATTATAATCTTTCTATTAATGGGTGATTAAAAAACACTAAGTACTTATAACTTTAATTGTAAGAAGGACACTTTTTCTTGTAAGTGAAAAAGGAAAGCTTCTCAAATAGACATAAAGGCAGTTATAAAATCTATTAAGCACAAATAAATGTAAAATTTTAATCAAGATTTGTTAAATTGAAGATAGGCTTATAAGAGTTAATTTTGTAAGATCTTTAAATTTAAGAATATTTAATAAATTCATATTTCATAGTTATTTTTATTATAAAGGTAGTCATAAAATAACTAATTTTAATTAAAACTTAAGTCTATTTTGATTTCCACTCTGTTAATTTCTTTAATTTACCTTCATTTATGAAAGTATAGATATGATTTATATCTATGCTCAATACTTCAGTTTTGATATTTAATTTTCGAAAAATAATTGTTTTGTTTAAAATTACATATCTATTGCTTAATTATAATGCTTATTTTATTTTCTAAATATTTGTATGTTCAATTTATAATTTTTTATATTTAAAATTTTTTTCATTAATGCAACTCTTAAAAACTCTATTGTTTAAATCTTCTTTAATAATCAATAAAATAATCCTCTAGCTTTGCATTAGGATAACAATAATTAATTTAAAGTGTTTATTTAATATGATGAGATATATATCTATTTTATTTTCGAATAATATTCATCATATTCCTTAGAAACCGATTGCTTTGGATTTAGAAATTGACTTAGATTTTAAAATTGATTAAAGTATTTGAATTCTTAAAGAAAGGACTAATTTATAGCAACTTATTTGAGATTTAATTTTTAGTTTATTTAAGTTTTAATAAAAGGTTTTTATTTGCCTATATCTATCTCATCAATTACTTTCTTAGCTTTTAAATCTTTTTGTCTAATTACTTTGAGCTATCAGAATATAAATTCTCAAGTGATTATTTCCATTTCTCTTACTATAAATTCTCCAATAAAAAGATCAAGTCTTTATTTAAGAATAATTAAAGGTAAATAGTTAAGCAAAGAATTGATTACATCAAACTTATAATTATAGATAGGTGAGTATATACTTTCTTTATCTTCACTTAGAAAATTAATATACAAATAACTAGAGCTTAATAACTCTCATAATATTAATATATAAATGGCTTAAGTTTTCTTTATCTTATTAAAATTAGATTGGTAAAACCCACTTTACTCTATCAAATATAAGTTTAAAAATTAATTATTTTATATGGATGTGTAATCCAGTCTTATATGAGCTTAGTTTACTCTGCTTGGAGAATTGATATATCTTAAATAATTGAAATGATATATATAATCTTTTCATTTTCTACCTATTTGGAAGTTTATAAATTCACTATAAGTTTATGTTTTAAATAAACGTATGTCTGCTTTGAAATTCGTTACTAGATTCATTAGGTTTTAAAAAACTATCTTCAAGTTAATCTTAATATCAAAAACTTTTTTTGGTTAGATATTAAATAGAGACACAAGTCTCTATTTGAAAGTATCTTGTAATTTAATTTTTTCTCTTATTTTAAACTTTAAAAGTATATATCACTTTACATTTAGCCTTTAAGTAAAACTAAAAATAGTAAATAAATAAAAAAGATTGCTTGACTGAGTTTATTTATAAAGTAAGCTTTATTACAAAATCCTAAATAGAAATTAGTTTAAAAATATAAGTAATTCCCAATAAATTCATCATGTTAAGGATGTGAAAATCTAGTAATATATAGAAATTTAAATATTGCTAAAGAACTTTTAGTGTTTACATTAAAGTTAAATCCTAATATCTGCTAACTTTAATTTTCTTTATTTCCTCTATAAAAATAGTATGCTATATAAAATTTAATATGCAAAATGTATAAATTAGACTAGTAATCTATCTATATCCATATTTCAGTAAAGAGCCTTTTATGTTTATTAATGTCTACTAACTCAGGCAATTTAATTATCTTAATCCTTTTTATTTAAAATAATGATAGATATTATTTTAATAGCTTGATTAAATATTATGAAACATCTTAGTGTTCAATCATTCATACACTTACTAGCTACTTTAATTGCAATAATAATCCTAATCTTAATTAGCTAAATATTTAATGGATACCTAAATTTCTTAGTTAAAAGGGTTAGATTAAAAAAATTTCATTAAGTTAATATGTAATTCTTTGAATACTAAATAGAGCCTGATAAAGATTAAGGATAAGAAATTAAGAAGTATAATAAATTTCTCCTTTATTAAGGTAAGCAAACTTATGCAAGAGCAGGTAGAGACAAATTATTTAAATACATAATCTTATATTTACTTAAAAAAGCCAAGCTTAATAGATGTTTCTTTAGAATAAATTTTTTTCATGAGGTTTCTTTAATCTTTTTATCCCTCAATTTCCAGAAATTTCCAGAAATTTCGAAATAAAATATGTTTTTTATTTTTTTTAAATCTTCGCTTTCAATTAATAGCTAGTTCTCTTGGTATGTATAATCTCTTTAAAGTGTTGTCTTGTTTAAGCCTAAAAATTTATTTTAATTAATTACAGTAAAACCTTTCTTTATTCCTTTTTACATTCCTTTGATATTTATTCTTTACATTTTAATATTTTTTCCTATCATTTTTTAGTTTTATCTTTGAAGCAAATGTTTGGGTTTTTTTAATTATTTTGTGAATTGCAATAATATTATATTTTATCTTTGATTTTATGTCTTTAATCTTTATTTTCTCTATTTGCATCTTATCAAATTTTTTTAAGTGCAAAATTTTTATGTTTGCAGTTCTTGCAACCTTTTTATATCTTTTTCAATTTTTATCTGCTTTTTACTAATATAGTTGTGATGGAATAACATGAGAATATATGAGTGTGATGAGTGGTCACATGTATTCAGTCTATGCTGTAGCTAAATCAAGTGATGGTAAGGTTATATTTTCGTGAAGAGGAGATAAAACAATGAGGAGATGGGATAAAATTACAAGAGAGTGTAAGATTGTGATGAGTTTTCGCAAATCTGATGTCTATGTTGCTGATAAATTAACAATTTAACTTAATTTATTTGCTCAAAAAAATTTTTTAATTTCCTTTAGAGAATAAATCTTCAATCAATTACTTCATATTTATTAAGATTTACTATTAATTTTTCACAGTCCTTCTAAAGATCTTTGGATCTTCAAGCAAATTTACTACTTTTTTAAAAATTTAGTTTCTTTGAACTTAGCAAAATAATTAGAGAAATTCTTCAAAGTTTTATATACTATTTAATTCTTAAAGACTTTAATCTGGCTTATTGCTTATTTAAGTAAATAGCTAATTCACATTTACCTAAGATATTTTTTCATTATTAGATTTGTTAGTATCCTTACAATTCCATTCAGTCTGCTAAATAAATAAGATATAAACTAATTATATATCTTTATTAATAATTCTTCAGAATATTTAAACTTATTAGACAACTGTTTAGTTATATTATTAGTAAATTAAAAAGATAAAAAAGATCTTTAAAATTCTAATTTTGAGTTAAATAAATTTAATATTTTAAATTATAAAAAGAAACTTTAGCTAAATTTTATATCTCTAGCGAGTTTTACGTGTCTTAACTAATCAGATAGACATCTTATTTTTGATTAAATCAGATTAAACAAAAGAAAAAATTTCTTTTATGTGAAATTATAGGAGAAAAAGCGACTCTACAGGGATTTGAACCCCAATTTTGGGCTCCGTAGGCCCACGTGCTACCCTTACACCATAGAGCCTCTTATCATTCTTATACTATCATACTCTTAAATTATTTAGTAACTACATCAAATATAAAATGGCAGCTGTGGGATTCGAACCCACGCGCACTAGTGTGCAACAGATCTTAAGTCTGTCTCCTTAACCGACTCGGACAAACTGCCTTAAGATTACTTCTATAACTAGTTTATTAACTCTATTATCTATTTAAACTAAAAATTATCTAAAATCAGATAAATATTTACCTTAAGTTTCTAATTAATATTTCTATAAACTCTAGTGATATTTTCTTATAGATTTAATTATTTGCGAAATTATTGTTAAGATAGGAAGCTATTTAAAATAATTTTATAAAGCTTACTATGATATTAACTTTTTTATTAACTTTTAGTTATGCAAATTAATGATATAATAAATTTAAGTTTAATTCCTAAATAATAATTATCTATTCTTTAGATTATTTATAAATAAATAATTTAATTCCAAAATGTTTTTTATTTAATATTTTTCTTCAAGTTTATTTGATTTTTAAATAGTTTAAAATTTTATTTCATACATTGAACTAGATTAAATATTTAATAATTAAATTTTTAATTTCTATAAAAATTCTAAAAAATTTAAATTTTTTTAATTTTCTTAAAGTTAAATTGCTATAAATAATCGTTTCTAATTATAGGATTATATTACATGTAGATGATTATGGTTAACAATATAATTAGCTTAAATTCTACATTTTATGATTCTGATTTTTTTCTTCTTGAAAATACTTCTCAATTTACTCTTGCAATTCCTAGAAAAATGCCTTAAAATTATTACAAGCAACATCTACAGTTTTTGATTGAGTAAAACTTACAATTAATGTAGCCAAATGTGAAGTAATAGAATTATTGAAAAAAAAATAAATGAAAAGAAAGCTAAGCTTCTATTAATATAAAGCTCAATGGGATTCTAATTGCTTAAAAAGATGAAGTTACCTATTTAGGATATTAGTTAGGAATAAAGTAAAATTACAAATTACATTGTACAGCAGTAGCTACCAAATACAGAGTAGCTATTTAAAAAGCTACTGCAATACTTTCTAAATATGGATTAGTATCCCCTCTCAGCTTCAAAATTATAAAGATTTATTTCAAGATAGACGTTTAGATCTTAAGAATTCACATTAAATGAGTCATGCTTTATTGACCTAACTGGCTTCCTTTTACACATATGGCAACTTAAAAGTTAATGCACTTTTATTAAAAATTAATATAATCAGCAAAGAAAATCCTAATTCAGATACTGCTTTTTTATTAGAAAAAGACACTAAATTTAATTTACCATACTAGAAACATATAAAGAAATGTATCGATTTGTATAATTTTGACATGTCACATGTTTAGAATAATATGGATTTTATAAACTCATGAAATAAAAAATAAAGCATAAATTCTTAATGGAATGTCTCTCTAGGAATACACTTATGCCAACAGCAAAAAGAATTATAGACTAAATATAAAATAATTAAAGTGTATTTCCTGAAATTACTTATACTAAATATAATAAACACTATATTAGAGAGACTATTTCTATCTATAAACTGAGGAATTTTTCTTATCATTTTCAATAAGAACTTAGTAATCGCCACATTAACGTTAGATATAGCATTATTTGCTTATGTGGCTAAGACTCTGATGAAACTGATCATATTTTTGATTGCTAATACTATGCAGACATTATTGAGGAACTTGAAAGTCATAAAGCTTTTAAAGAAAAAGACAAGAAGAAACTAATTCTTTATGATTAAAACTATATAAGCAAACATTTTTCAAAAAATCAAATTCCTGAAATAGACAAATTAATCAAAAATTTTCATTCTAAATTACTAAAAAAGCGTATTGAAATGCTTGAACTACAAGATGAGCTTTTAGAAGAGTTTCTAGAAGGAAAAAAAGACAAATTTCATCAAGACAATAAATAAAAATATGATAGAGAAAGAACAAGAAGAAGATTGATTGGCATTTACAAATTTTTATCTTTCAACATATTTGTAATATTTATAGTCTAAAGCTATATTTATTGCAACTATGTCTCAATATTCTTAAATATTGAAACTATTATATTTTAATTAATTAATTTTAGTAAATAAAAAACTAAATTTTAGAGGTAAAATTTAAAATTGCTTCTATAAAGATAAACATAAAAAATCAAGTTAAATATGCTTTAATTTTAAAATTTATGAATTTTAGAATGAATCTAGTGACTTAAGTAGCATTACTGTAAGAAAATGCAATCAGTTCACGTTTTTATATTTCTCTTACGTAAATTTTATAATTTACTTTAATTATTCAATAAATTCCTTAATCATTTATTTAATGAAAAAATATTTAGTATAATTTGAATATTTAGTTTAAAAATTAATCTAAGAATCCTTATTTTATGAAATTTTTCAAACTCTAAATTATTTTATAAAGTTTTTAACTTATTTCGTAATCAATTTAAAATAAATTTGTATTTATATATTTTAACGAATTTAACTATTAAAAATTAAAAAGTTGTTAATAATGCATAACTATAATGTATTTTAATAGATATAATAGCCATTTAAATTTAATAATATACTCTTAAAGAGAAATAATTAGAATGCTATATAGATAATTATTTTATTTTAATTATCTAGCAATTTTAGAAATAATAGCATTATTTAATTATTAAACTTATTTTTCTTCGTTTATTTAATACTACTAATATAACTAATATCTATTCTTTCTATAGAAGATCCATAATCTAAATATTTAAATTAATTTAATCATAAAGTTTCATTTTATGTTCTTAATAAATAATAGAGGTTTTGCATATATGATACTATTTTATGTAAGTTATTACTTATGCTTGGTAGCTTATT
The DNA here is from genome assembly GCA_946699065.1 of Loxodes magnus. Taxonomy (NCBI): domain Eukaryota; phylum Ciliophora; class Karyorelictea; order Loxodida; family Loxodidae; genus Loxodes; species Loxodes magnus. Next base: position 12,691 of record CAMPDV010000160.1, on the reverse strand, counting down.
TAATTATTATCATTTTAATGCTCTATTTTTTATTAAAAGTGACAGCGGTGGGATTTGAACCCACGCCCCGAAAGACTAGCGCCTTAGACCACTCGGCCACACTGTCTGTTATTAATAGGATATTAGTTTTCTTTAAATATTTTAACTTAGAAACAAATTAATTATATACAAGGTTGCTTATAAATAGTTATTATTATAATAAGCATTCATTCTTTATCTTAAAAACTTAAACCTTTATGCTTATCAATTTAGTAAATAAATAGTTTAATTTAATAAAACTTTTAATTGATAGCACTTATATCTAAAAACTATTTTACTCTAAAAAGCTTGAACATTCTTATATTTTTATTCTTCTTTGAAATTAAATGAATAACCTTAATTTGCTAATATAATAATATTGCTAATTTAATAATTATTAAGTTTCTTATTCTATTAGAGTATATATCATTAAACTGCTAAACATCTCTGAAATAGATATTTTAATAGTTAAATTATTATATAGAAGCTACTTCAACTGCTTACTTTTAATGATTCTTAAGAACTAAATTTCAAATTTATTTAATCTTATTAAAGTATTCTATTCATTAATTAAAAATCGCTTTAATTTAGAAAGAAGCCTGTTTCTCTAATTTAAGCAGATACTTCACTAAAATGAAGTTCTAAATATAAGTGTATTAATTAATATAATTAAACTTGTTTAATGTTTAAGCTATATATCTAGAAATCTAAAGCTTAAGCTTAAGCTTATTAAATTAATTACTAGCTTATTAATAATTATTTAGAGTTTAGTTTATTTTAATAACACACTATTTCTTAAAATTATAAAACAAATAAACTCTTAAATTATTAATTTACTTTTAATTTCCTTTTACTTTTAGTTTTTTTTGCTTGATAGATTAAGTTCTTTTATAGTAGAATAAATATAATAAAAGCTTAGAAATAATTAAAATATTAGATATAATATAATATTAAGCTATTAATTATTGAGTTAGGAGATTTATAGCTTTATTATTATATTCTATTTAAAATAAACTATTATGCAATTATTATATTTACTAATAAACATCTAACTAACTTTTAAAATTACATTTAACTATTATTTCAGCTAAAACTTTAATAGACTTATAAAAAGCAAGATTATTTAACTTTTTACTAGAACTATTTATTTTAAAACCTTATAATTATATTATATTCTAATTGTAATAAAATAAATAGTTAATATGATATTTAATAACTTTAAATCTAATTAAATGTTAGTTTAATAATGGATAGCTAAATTAAATTATATAATCTTAGTTGTATTGTAAATAAAAAATAATAATTATATATTTCTATTCGTTAACTTTACGAGATAAATATCTCTTTCATTTACAAATTATTAGACAATGCTTGCTAGTTATATTTAAGATTTTATTAATTTAAATTTTATCTATAATTAAAGATATTTCTTAGTTTTATCTAATTTTAGTTTCAAAGTCTATCAAAGTTATCAATGTACCTTATAATGATAATTCTATTGATTAAGGTTTAGAAATAAATTTATTTAATTAAGCATATCATTTATAAATTATATTTTTGTAAAAGAGTTATAAATAGATAAAATGCTTTATCTTATTACAAAAAGTTTATATTAAAAAAGAGATAACCACCAAATTATTATATCTATACCTTGTGTTTATTATAAATTGTTTTTATTTAAAAAATAAATATTATTTTTACATTTTAAGCTATAGAAAATAGATTAAGCAATTTTATAGCTTCTTTTTATTAAGAAAAGTGATCTTTATTCTTAAAGTAAAAATGCTATTATGAAAGATATAATTTCAATTTATCTGAAACATTTCATTAATTTTATTTAAAATTTTAATTTTAATCTTTTCAATGAAAGTTCAGAAACCTTACATAATTTTAAAATACAGGAAATGCTTTAATTTAATAATCTTTATATATTATTCATAAAATATCTATTATAAGATTCCTTAATATTTATTTCAACTAATTTGATCATGTCTTATCTTTTATTTAAGTTAAATCTAAATTATAAAATTTAAATTATTTTTTTTAAATATGATTTAATTAAATATTCTGGTTATTTGTATATAATTACTAATATTTTAAATAATTAAAATATTAGTAAAAATTAGGTCTATTTATATATGTGTTTCATGTAAATAAATATATAATAAATTTATTTAATCTATTAGTTAATATTACTTAATAATTTATCATCTAAAATCTTTATAAGCCTATTTATTTGTACCATCTATTAAATGCTTATTTCTTCTTCTAATATATTATGATTCTCGTTAAAATAAATATATTGCGAGCATAACTATTAAATGATTAATAAATCTTTTTTGTTGTCATATTTTAAATAAATGATTTAACTTTTAGATATAATTTAAAGAAAACTAGGCGTTCTTAAAATTAAAGTGAATAAAGTGATGAGAATAAAAAATTATAAGATTAAATAGTAATTTAAAAATGTATATTTATACTAACAATTTGGGGATTAAATGACTCTATTCACTTATAAAATACCTCTAAAAAATAGTTAACTTTATATATATCTTTAATTTACCAAATATTTGGAAAGATTGTTGTCTTATCTCATAGTTTTGAATTTGAATAAAATAAAAAAAAGAACTAATATCTAATTTATTTAAATCTAGATTAGATTCTGCTTTAGGTATTAAATATTTGCAAATAGATTATTAATATCTTCTAATTAAAAATGTTCAAAGTTATTTGTAAAGAAATAATCAAAATATTAATTAAAGAGATGTTTAAAGTTTAAAATGATATATGCTTAGAATTAAATATAATTTAGTAAAAGACCTAATGAAGTAGACACTAATATATAATGATTCATAACTCTAGCTTTAGTTGATTGATTATTTATATTTTATAAAATATAATAATTTCTTAATCTTCTTAGTTAATTTATAATAAATCTTAAAGCTTATTTATTCCTATTGCTATAATTTATTAATTTAAATCTTTTAAGTTATTATTTTGCTTTATAAATTCTAATATAATGCATAGTTAAATATGCTTTTTGTCTATTTAAGGCTAAAAGGATAAAATATAAGAGTCATTAAGAATTAAGTTTAAGCTATTTACTAATTTTTATCTAAATAGGATGATCCTAATTGTATTATAGCTTGATATTTTTAATTTCCCTCTTTTAAACTTAAAATTCTTAAATAAATGTAAAGAGTAGATTTTCTTAATGAGATACATGCTTAAAAGAATTGAATTACATTCTAAATAAAAATGAAGCAATTAAGTAAATAAATTCTAAATAGGTAGAAGTTTCTAAAGGTTAGATAATATTAGATAGCTCTATGAATTATAGGTAACTATAGTAGCATTGTATATAATAACTAATAATATCTAAATAGTTTAGATATCTGCTTTATATAATGATAGAGTTAGCTTTAGAAGTAGATTAGGTAATTAATAGTAAATTAGATAAATGTATATAATATTAATAATTTAATATAAATGCAAGCGTATTCAATAAACCATTTCATTATTCTCTTTATTAGAATCTTTAAAACTTAAGTTATAACTATTTACTATCTTATAAGCACAAGCTCTTAGATTCTAATATAAATGTAAGTACTAATTTTAGAAATTAGCTAGACACTATTAAACTAGTAGTTATAATATTAAATTAATATTAAGCTTTATTTTTATTATCTATTTCCAAAGCTAGTTATATTATTAATATTATACTATTTATTACTTAAATCTAATTATATTCAACAATAAATTAATATTACTATCTTTCTTAGGAATTAAAGATAGTAGCTAAAGAAGCTTAGTTAATTATACCAAAATACCATACTAGCAATATCAAAACCTATCTAGCTTACCTTTGCATAATTTGCTTAATTAAAATATAAAGATATTATATTAAGAATAATTAAAACTAATACTTTTATACTATTAGTTTAATCCTAAGAGTTATAGCTTATTAAAATAAAGGCTACTAGCATAATTATTATTAAGTTAAGGTTATTTTTACTTTAATATATAAATTAAATATATCAAATTAATAATTATTTTACAAATAAACCATAGAGTGCAAATACTTAAGATATATAAACATTTAGCGAATCTTTAAATTTAAATTAAATTCCTTAAGCAATATTTAATTATTAACTTGGGCTTTTTATTTAAATTTGAACTTAAAAGATAGGATTTAATTAAAGCAAATTAAGTTCATTGCCTAACTTCTACCTAAAAGAAAATTGAACATGTTAAAGTATCTTTAACTGAAGCCTATGTAATTATCGTTATATTTCTGTCTAAATGAATATAATGTCTGAAAAATCCTTCCGTACTTACTTTTATCAAGCCTGCTTCTGGGTAGCCTATGAACTTATTATTTGAAGAATTTTTATCGAAAGATTATATACTAACTCTAAGAGTAAACTGAAACTTAATCTGCACAGAAAATTATTTCTTAACTAAGTACGAATTCACTTTTCCTGTAGAAAGTTACGTTCTTAAAAATGTAGCTTTTTCGATAAATCCGTTATCAGTTCTTAATCCAGCTAGAACTGAAACTTTAGGACCTCCTCCTGAACCATAACTATCAAAAATAGATCCTGAAAAAGCACCAATCATAACTGATTTTTTTGTGATATATCCTGCATCATATGAGCCTCCATCAATCGAAAACGCTGTATATGGTCTATCATTACTGTCTAAAGCCAACGTTAAACCTCTACAATCAGCTGGGCTTGATCTAAGAAAGTTTTGTACAGTTCATTTTCTTAACTATCTACTTTCCTAATTCAGCAATCTTAATTATTAGAACTAATTTATGAATACCCTATTTCATAAACATTTCCATTTATATCTCTCATAGATTTGGTACTAAGTCTTTCTTGAATATAGCTTTAATTTTCCATAAAGAGCTTATCTATTCTGTGACTTTGAGAAAAGCCTATAATAGCCAATATCAGTAAGAAGGAAATTTTCATTTATACATGTTAAGTACCAAGGTGAATTTATATTGTTTGGAGTAATTTTAAATAACTACTTAAGCTATTAAAAGAGTTACTTTAAATAATAAAAGAATAATTGAGATTATTTGAAAATTAACTCTATTATTAAATTAAAGTATTAAATTAATTGATAGATAATTAAATTGTAAGATTAAGGATTTTTTTAACTTTAATATCGAAACGTTAATTTAATAGCGAAGCATATATCTATCAGTGCATAATAAAGAAATAAAATAAATATTACTAAGTATTTTCGTAATATCAAAAAGAATCTTTAAAGTAATAAATTAAATTAATAAAATAAAGATTTTTTTTTATTTATTATTTGTTGCCAAATAACTCTAATAAATTTTAGAGTATAAATATTACCTAATTATCTATTTTTATCTTGCTTATAAACATTTTCTTTATATTTTCACTATTTGATCCTCTTTTCTTACTTTCTTTATTTCCATTCTTCAAAAAGATCTTGAAATTTCAATTTTAGTTGTTAAATCATTATTAATTTTTCACTATTAATAACATCAATCTCACAGGAATATAAAGCTTTAAAATAATTTAATCAAAGTTTTATCTAAATAGTATTAATAAATTTAGATAATAAATCTCCCATTTATAACTAAAAATTATTATTATGTTTTTAAAATTAAAAAATAAAATAAATCATTAAGCCAATCACAAGCTTTCCATAATAAATAATTATCACATTAAAAGTAGCTAAAATATAAAAAAATAAAATAAGGAATAAATATAACTTTATGCATTTAATTAATTTAAGCTACTATAAGTAAGCTTAATATTTATTTATCAATCTGATTATTTATAATTTCTATAATTTTAGTTATCCTTATTTATTTAAGTCTATTTAGATTTAATTATTTTCTTATGAAAGCTAGTCTTAAACAGATAGTAAATAGCGTCTGCTTTATATTATCATTACAATCCTCATACTCTTTGTTTCGTAGCTTAAATAAGGTATATAAACAAAATATATTGATTGATAATGTTAGTTGTAAATAAAACATGCAAGTTAAATTAGATATTTAGGAAAACCAAATAAAATGAATCTCATTTTATATTTTCTTCCAATATATCTTAAAATAAGCTTAATAATGAATTATTCTAAATTTCTATGCTAATTTTAGGATTTTATTAATTAAAACAAAATAAATCTATATAAAATAAGAAATAGATATTAATAAATTCAAATAGCATTCTGATATAGAATAAATGTAGAAATTTTATAATACAATTTAATTGAAAAAAAATCCAAATTTATTATAAAATAACTATGATTAGATTTTATGAAAAAGTAATTAAGCAATACAATTAAGAAAATTACTTAAAGATAAAATATAAAGCATACTTAGTAGAATTTATAAACTACCAAGAAGGTATTTAGAATGCTTATAAAGCTATTAAATATTATTATATTTGTTTTTTTTTAATTATTTATTATATGGCTTTATTTAGCCTTATATGTTTTTCTTATTTAATTAAAATTTTTATTTTCATTCAGTTAAATTAAATTTTTATTTTTTGTTTATTTTTTTGTTTACTTTTTAATTCTTTTTTAATCTTATTGAATTATTTTTCTTATTTTTAGAATATCTATATTTTATTATAGTTTTATATATTTTTTTAAGTAAATTATTATTTATTATTTTCATTTTTATTTTTGTAGTATAATTTTTTTTTTCTTTAATATTTTTTCTTCAATTTTGTTATTTTGAGATTATTTTTTAGGATGTTTTTAAGTTTATTAATATAATTAAGTTTTTTCAAATTGTATCTTAGTTAATTTTTGTAATTTTTGTAATTTTTGTAATTTTTGTAATTTTTGTAATTTTTGTAATTTTTGTAATTTTTGTAATTTTTGCAATTTTTGTAATTTTTGCAATTTTTGTAATTTTGTAATTTTGTAATTTTTGTAATTTTTGTAATTTTTGTAATTTTTGTAATTTTTTATATTTTAATATTATTTGAATTTTTAAACAAATAAATGTAACTATCTAATTTTAAATAGTTTTTTTTCATTATAGTTTATTTTTAAATAATTTTCAATTATTAAATAAATAAAATTTTGTAAATTAGTTGTAAATTTACAAGTTTTTTTCAGATGAATAAAAAATTTTTATTCTTAATTTTTTTAATAATTTGCGTTATATATTGATTAAAAAAATTTATTTTTGATTGTTAAATTTGAAATAATTAGATTTTTTTTAATATTTAAATTTTATATTACATTCATATCTTATATATTTTTATTCTTTTAAAATTATAAAAAATTAATTTGTATTTAAATAATATAAAAATTTTTCTTTGTATTTATAAAAAAATTATTTTTTTAAAATTTATTTATAATTTAAAAGTATATTTTTATTATTTTTATTTAGTTTAATTTTTATGATTAGTATCTTTATTTAAAAAAAAATTTTAGTTTATTTATCTCAAATAATAATTGAATTTTTAATTAAAATTTATAAATTATTTTAAAATAATTTTTTTTTAAAGTTTCAGTAGTCACGTTTAATATTTTTATCTAATAGTTATTATTAACTTTAATTTTCCTTAGCATCTTTTTTAATCAAAATTAATTACTAATTTTGATAAATTCTTATTTTTAGTTAATATTTATTTTTTATCAATTTTATTTTCATTGTAATATATGGTATTTATTGAGAAACTTTTTTATAAGTTAATTATAAGTAATGGATTTAACTGTCTGTTAAAAATGTAAAAAGGTTTTTGACTAAAATCAAAGATAGCCAAAAGAATTATAATGTGGATGTATTCGTTGCACTAAATGTCTTTAAAAGATAGCTTAAGAAACTGATAAAATTAAATGTCAGATTCACAACAAAAAAGTAAGTATAGATGAAAAAAATCTTAAAAATTTTGACATAAAAGATTATTTCAAATAATAGCTAAACAATTTTTGAACATTAAGCCAATCTAATCCAATTGATTAAAGACTTATCTGGACAAACGAACGTATAAAAAGCAAGTATCTTAAATATCAAGAAAACATGTGTAGATTTCCAAAAGATCTTCAATGAAATAGTCAAATAAGTTACGTGAATACTATGTTAGAGTGAAATTGACAAGCGTTAGAAGATTGTAAACGAAATAGAGGAAGTCTTAAGAAAGATAAATATCTTAAGTGAGAGGTATCAGCAAATAAAGACTTAAAAGATGGTAACCAGTTAGGAATACAATCGTAATTTAAATACATTGAATGAGGTATAAAAGGAATTTGAAAGCATGTAGAATGAAAAGCAAAGAGTAAGGTCTTTGAGCTACTAAGAAGCAAGCCAAAATTGCAAAACAATATCAGAAATTTCGTTTAAGGTCTTTTAGGAGATCATGAGTATGAATCCCGAATAAAGAACAAATATGCAAGATTTTTCATATGTAATAAAAAAAGTTATCGATCAATAAAACCAACTCTAGCAAAATCAGACATAATAAGTGAGACAACCTTAAGAAGAGGCAAAAAGATAAATCTAACGGACAGCAAGTTTCATAATAAATACAGCCAAAAGTTCCTGAATAAACTTAAAAAGTTTAAATACCAAAATAGCCATTTTAAGAACTCAAAATAGAAAGTATTCAACACATTCAAAATATTCTTAACGAATTCCAAAACAATTAAATCGACATGAGTTCCATCATAAGCAATCCGTTGAACACAATCAGCATCTGCAAGAAATCGATGATTCTTTACGATTTAATTCAAATAAAATCCGAGAAGAACTAACAATTTATGTTATAGATTCTGAATTTATCTAAGAACAACTCAAAGCTATAAGTAGCAGCAGCAAATTCATTGACAATTTTAAACTACATGAACTTTACATTCAACAATCAAAACTTCGAAAACCTTGACTTAACTAACTCAGATCTCTCTGACACCACCTTCACAATTGCAATTTCTCCAAATCCAACCTAACTTCAGCTAACCTCCGTAACACAAAATTTATTAACTGTGACCTCTCCAAAACTAACCTAACCTCCATAACTTCTGAGCACCCACACATATTCACTGGACACTCCTCATCAGTCACCTCCGTAGCCATCTCCTCAGACGCTAACTTAATAGTATCTGGATCATGAGACGAAACTCTAAGACTCTACAACATAGCCACAGGTACCTGTAAGACCATGAGTGGTCACACACATTATGTATCATCTGTGGCTATATCCAGTGATTCAGAGTTCATCGTATCGGGAAGTGATGATAAGACGGTGAGACTATGGGACGTCAAGACAGGTACCTGCAAGACCATAAGTGGTCACACTAGTTATGTATGTGCTGTGGCTATATCCAGTGATTCAGAGTTCATCGTATCGGGAAGTAATGATGAGACGGTGAGACTATGGGACGTCAAGACAGGTACCTGTAAGACCATGAGTGGTCACACTAGTTGTGTATATGCTGTGGCTATATCCAGTGATTCAGAGTTCATCGTATCGGGAAGTTATGATTATACGGTGAGACTATGGGACGTCAAGACAGGTACCTGTAAGACCATGAGTGGTCACACTAGTTATGTATTATCTGTGGCTATATCTAGTGATTCCACTTACATCATATCTGGATCGGATGACAAAACTATTCGTTTATGGAGCTCAAGAACATAATAATGTACAAAGGTCTTATCGGGTCACACCTCTTATGTCTTCTCGGTAATATTCTCAACTAACAACAAATATATCTTATCTGGATCTTCTGACAAGAGTATAAGAATATGAAATATCAATACTGGATAATGTATCTGTGTACTATTAGGTCATACAGACAGTGTGGGTAGTTTATCATTATCTAAGGACAACAATTGGTTAGTATCAAGTAATGGAAGTTATTGGTATGATCCTTAATCAAAAGATTACAATTTCCGAAGATGGAACTTAGGAAGGTTATTAAATGGAGAACAAACAAAAAGTTAATAATAGGTAAGTTCAAATCTACCATTATTTATTTAGACTGACTGGAATAGAATATATGCTGACTATGGTTTAAGATTTTAGAATTGCGTACTGACTAATACTACAATGAGTGTGGAGGAAAAGTAGAGATACATCAAGTGATCTATTTGAAGTTAAACTATTTAAACTATTTAATTTTTACATTTAAGAATATAAAATTTGTTAAGTCTATATTCTAATTATTTATGTTCTTCTTCTGAATATGATTATTATAAGTAAAGTTAAAGTTTTTTTAAAGTTCTTAATTTTTTCTAAGTTCTTTTTGAATTTAGTTATTTTTATTAATATTTTTTTTAATTTAATTTAAAAAGCAAGTGTTAGAATATTTAATAAAGTTTCTAGTGTTCAAAATTTTTTGAGGAACATACTCAGTTAAAAATTCTAATTTTTCTAGTGTTATAAATTTTTTCGAGGTATGTACTAGAGTTATTTTTTTTTAATTTTTCTAGTGTTATAAATTTTTTTGAGTTATGTACTAGAGTTATTTTTTTTTAATTTTTTTAGTGTTATAAATTTTTTTGAGGTATGTATTAGATTTAAAAGTTTTTCATGTTTCTGGGGTTAAAATTTTTGAGTTATGTGCTAGAGCTATTTTTTTTTAAATTTTATATAATAGTTTTAGAAAATTTTTGAGTTGCGTGATAGCGCAAAGTTTTTTTTTTTAATATGTTATAAAATTTAATTATGTTTGTTATAATTTTTTAAGTTGCAAAAAGTAATTTTCCGATAGGAAAAATGTAGAATACTGCATTTGAAGTGCAGCAGATTAAATTTGCATGAGATAGAAGCCCTGAAAATGGCAAAAAGTGTCAAAGCCTTTTTTTGCTCAGCGTTTTACACTATAGGGCTGAGTTGGGACGGAACAAGTTGGGGGATTTCGGGATTGGTAAAGGGTAAGAAAGGAATAATTTTTTTAAGAAAAAGTTTTAAAGTATAAAAGATTTTTGAAAAAAATGTGAATAAAAAAAATTTGAGACTATTTTTTTTTGATTTTGGTTTTGAAAAGTTTTGATTTGGGTTTTGAAAAGTTTTGATTTGGGTTTTGAAAAGTTTTGATTTGGGTTTTGAAAAGTTTTGATTTGGGTTTTGAAAAGTTTTGATTTGGGTTTTGAAAATTTTGATTTGGGTTTTGAAAAATTTTGATTTGGGTTTTGAAAAGTTTTGATTTGGGTTTTGAAAATTTTTTGATTTGGTTTTGAAAATTGTTGAATTGGGATTTGAAAATTGTTGAATTGGGATTTGAAAATTGTTGAATTGGATTTGAAAGTTTTGATATTTGATTTGTAAACTTTTGATTTTGTATTTTAGTTTTGAAGATTTAAATTTTGGTTTTGCAAGTTTTTGTTTTTTTTTATTTTAAAATTTTCAATTTTGGTGAATGATAAAAATTTTAAGAATTGGTTTTGGTATTTTTTTTAATTTTAAGAGTTGAATGAAATGGAATTAAGAGTATTTAAAGCATTAAATCGTGAAAAATTTAATTTTGTTTTTTTGCTCAGCTTTTTACACTGCAAGACTTTTTTCGGACGGAACAAACTGGGGGGAAATCGGAATAGATAAAGGAAGAAAGGAACAAATTTTAAAAAAAAATGTTTCAAAATAAAAAGGGTTTTGAAAAAAAATGGGATTAAAAAAGATGAAGGATATAATTTTTGATTTTGGTTTTGAAATGTTTTGATTTTGGGTTGTGCTAATTTATTTTGAATTGAGTTGTGATAATTTTTTTGATTTTTGGGTAATGAAAAATTTTATGATTTTTAGAGTTTATAAAAGTAAAAAAAATATCTTGAAATACAAAAAAAAAAAATAAAATAAAATCTATAAAAAAAATTCCTCAAAAATAATGATAAAATAAATAAAATAAAAATATCCAAAGAAAAGTAAGAAATGACAATTATAAAGATGGTAGGAGCTAAGATTGACCTTCTGACCTTTCTGGTTTTATGGATAGGAACAAGTTACTTTACTGAAGTGAGAAAGTCCCTAGTGTAAGTAAACATTTGCAAAAGAACGACTTTCTCTTGATTATCCAATCCTTATATGGGCTTGAAGCCTGGCTGCCCATAGTGATGAAGCTCACAGGAAGCTGCTTTTAGAAAGCAACAGGATATCCCAGATATCACATGAAGGCAGTGTTGGGATGTAAACTGCAAGAAGTTTTAGTCCGAAACTCGATAAGCATAAAAATAAATTATAAGAAAAGTAAAAAATATAATTTCTAGCAAAATGAATAAAAGCAAGACAAAAATAAAAAGAAAATTTTTATTAGAATATAAAGTTTATATAAATAAAAAGATAAAAATAGATCTATATTCAAAATTTAATTAAGAAAAGAAAGAAAAAAAAAAGAAATATTGCAAAAATAAGATGATATGATAAATATCAAAAGTGAAGCTGTAAAATAAAAAAAATTCGAAAGAATTTCAGTATTTATAAGAATGAATAGATTAAAAAAAAATAGAAGTTCTATAAAAAGTGAAGAAGTAAAATTAGTTAAGTGGTATAAATTAAGATTTAATGAGAATAAATAGATAAATAAAAGTAAAAAGTATTCGAAAAGTGAAGAAGAAAAGTAAGAAAAAGATATAAGTTTAACTGATATTTGAAGTTTAAAATTGATAAGATTTCTAAGAAAAGTAAAGAAGAAAAGTAAGAAAAAGAGATCGGTTTAACTGATATTT